>JARGCV010000020.1:2465000-3065000 GCA_034064705.1 Bothrops alternatus | reverse complement strand
TCAAAATATCTTGTAGCACATTGTTAGGGATGCCATCGCAGAACTGTATCACCGCATTCGGTGCAACATGACCAAATCAGTGTATAGAATCGCAGCCTAGATTTGGTTTTATTATTTGAATTTGACCTAATTAGAACTGTGTTGCCATTAGTTCCTTTCATATACTTGAGACGTTTTTTTCCAAAGTTAGGAAATCTGGCTATCCAGAGAGATCAATAGCTAGCCTATTTATTTATTTAAAATAGTTATATGGCTGCCCATCTTAAATAACTCTCCATGGCTCACAATAACAATAAAACCAGTAACTATAAAACAACCACAAAACAAATGATCGAACAAAACCCAAACCCTGCATCTTAATTATCCCCTTAGGATGCCTTGAAGTAAGCAAGTACCCTCATTCGGTTCTTCCCTTCTCCTCTCCTCTCCTCTCTTCTCCTCATGGCAGAAGATGGCAGAAGTTGCGCTGGTGCCACCACTCACACATGCCATGACACAACACACCGCATGGCATCGTACCACGAGTGGCTGCACCGGCACAATGTGCCACCTGGCTTCCTACTGCAAGCGGCTGCAGAAATAGTTGGGTGGTGGCGTAACAGGTGTCAGGGAGTGTGAAGCCTGGCTGTGGAGGTCCTGAGGTAAGTAGGTAAAGACATTCCCCAAAAATAAGACCTAGTGCCTCTTTATATATAAGATCGGCTCTTGTTTTCAGGGAAATGTGTGTGTGTATGTGTGTGTGTATATATATACACACGCACACACACATGAATATGTGAGTGAGTGAGTAAATGAGTGAGTGAAATAATCCATTGAAAGCTCCATGTTTTAGCTTTGGGAAATAGTCACAAAAGAATAGCTTAATTATAGTGTGCAAACAGTACATCATAATTACAGTATTGTAATTATTTTTATCAGACAAACCTAAGGCAAAAGGCTATCTCAGCTGGTGTCTTATAGGCAGATAAAATCTGATGCTTGTAACTATTTCTGAGCTTTGTTTTAATAACATGGTTTGATAAAGTCTAATTCTAATATTCAAGATAAAATTACTTTAACAATGTATCTTATCCGAACTATAGACAAGGATGCTGTTTTCTTGATAGTAGTGTTCCCTTATTCAACTATGAAGTAAATTCATGTTTGTTTTGTTTATTTTGGTAAAATGAAATAAAGAGATTAGTTTAAATCAAGATATTCCGCAACTATTAATGAATTTATTTATTAAATTTCTGTGTCACCCATCTCCCTTGCAAGGTGAGTCTGGGTGGCTTTAGTTATTTAATAAACTATTAACAAATAAAATTAGGAATTCAAAATTATTAATAATAATTATTAATAATAATAATATTGTATTCTTACTGGTCTGCCTGGTGTATATCATAAAGATATTTGTATTATTTTCCTGCTTGTAAAGCACAACACAGATTACTGGTACTGACAGTTCTAAAAAATGATTTTTCACTTTCAATATAAAAATATCAATTGGGAAGAACAAAAGACATGCTGCTTTCCTAAAGGACATATTCGTATGGACCCTATGGTATTTAGCCATAACATGTTGCAGTCTGTCTGTTTGTCTGTCTGTCATCTTTTCCTTGAGCATTCCTACATAAGTGATGGGATTCTAGGTATGTTGCACAGAGTCTTGTAGAACATTTTGTCGTGTCCAGGTCAGGTGAAAAAAAATCAGGGATCAATGCAAGCTGAAAACAACTGCGTGAATGAAATCCATCATCAAAATAGATAGCGTAGGCATGTAGGATGATGACTTTTTGTATCAAGTACTGAGAACTATGCGTTAAAGAAGCGGTTCTCAACCTATTTCAGGTTGCGACCCTGGCCTGCACCGCGCATGCGCGGCGCAACGGCCCACAACGCCGTCGCGATGGACATATAGGACATCAGCAGTGGCAAGCAGAGAATGTCATTGTATGCTAGAGGGGACAAAACGAGGGCTTTTAAGGCAGAGTCTTAAATCGTTCCCTGGAATGTAATGCCTTTTCATAAAACATGCAATCAAATGTGGGATCCTGACCTGGGTTCTTTCTTAGGCAAACTTGTGTGGGAAAGGTAAAAATGTCTTTGGGGGCAGGAAAGGCTTATTATGCTTAACATGAGAGTGCTTCTCACCATGGCAGTATCTGCCCTTAACCCGTGTGCTTGTTGAACAGCACTTATTCAGTACTAATTGGATTAGTTGCCACCTACACAATCTTGAATCCATTTTGAAGTGCAGGTACTGGCCTAAAAAGCTCTTCTGACTTGGAAAATTGGTGTCAGGCCCACCACAACTTAAAGCGCTTAAGTAAAAACGATCCTTGGCCTCCGTTCATTGGGAAAGGTATAGTTTTATTAGAAGTCAAGCATTGCTGGAACGGAGAATTACGCACCCAAATCAACTTTTCCCTCTCTTAACAGCCTCCCATTGCTGACACACAGACCCTCCCCCAATGACCAATCAGGTTCAGGCAAAATGTTTTCAGAAGAGACAATTCAAGCATAGGTTGGTATATGCAGCTGCCTTCTTCTCCCAGCCAGGTGACCCCGAAGCAGAGTCTCAGCGAGACACAGCATCCACTTCTGTTTCCCCCTAAGCATTCCCCCTCCCATTTACCCTCCTCAAAGTTCATGGCAGACTGTCACCGCATGGCAGCAAAGCACAAGCAAGCGCAAGGAGGCAGCTGACAATTGGTTGCATTCCCATGCATCTGCCACATCTTAAGTGTCAAAGGGTCCACTTCTTGAATAGATTGGTAGATAGCAGTAGAAAATTGGCAGAGGGTTCCATTCACTGGATTTCCTCCAGAAGGAAATAAGTTGAATGTAATTACCTCCACTTTTTTTTTCTTTTTTTGCTTTTTCATAGGCTTTGAAAACCCATTTATTTCAAATTGTTTTACATTAAAAAAAATCAAGGTAGTTTTGTATTATTAATGGCAATTTTATTGCTTGTGCAATTTGTAAATGGTTTGATTAATTTTATGGATAGCTTGGTTGAGCACTGAAATATTTCTATTATCTTAAATTACAGCATTTTATGGCATTTTATATTTATATTTTATACAAGTCACCTTGGGATAGGATTAAAATACTTATCTCACTTTTTCAAAGCCACTGTGCAGTATTCACAATGGAGAAAAATACCAAAAGTGCAATATATATCTATTCACCAGAGGAAAGGGGAAATTATCTCCAAATTTTTGAAACAATAACATTCTGTAACATATATAATATATTGTGATGGCAAAGAAATCTGCCCATTTTGTTGTGGAAATTTATTCCAGTTGTATTTTAAAAAATAGCAATAGTTGTTCTATTTAATGTGTAGAAATAGGTTAGCCATGTGATAATCTCTTGATGTGAAGATGGGTAGAAGAGATTGCTGGCAATTGGTAATGATCCAAGAACAGGGTATATGTATATCATTTGGAAAACATACAGCAGTCTGGCCTTGGAAGCTCAGAGAACAGGTAATACTCTTCTAACCCATATTTAACAGAGCTTGTGCTGTTTGAAAAATGGTTGCCAATTTCTCTTGAGGTGTAGTTGAAACTGTGTTAGCTGTGTGTATTGGTGGACTAAATGAATAAACTACATTTCATTGCACCTGTTATCTATATATCTATTGGAAAAGCAGAGTAGTAGTGATACAGTGGAATTAAGGAGACTCTTATTCAAATATGTAAACAGCTGTGAAGATAGTGAAGCAAGTCCTGGGCCAGATAATGAATAGGATGGTTTTGAAGATAAAATTATTGGGAGGGAATGCTATGCCTCCCTGAGCAAATTATGTTTAGTGTGATTCACATGTGCATTTCTGTTAACTAGCAAGTGATGGTTTTGAATTATCACTGAGAATAGAATACAGAATAATAGAGTTGGAAGAGATCTTGGAGGTCTTCTAATCTAGTCCAACCCCCATCCTGGAGAAATAGCTGTCCAACCTCAGTTCCTGCAACCATTCATCCTATGTTTCAGCTTCCAGCCCCATAATAATCTTTGTTGCTCTTGTCTGCACTCTTTCTAGAGTCTCAACATCTTTTTTGTATCATGGTGACTAAAAACTGGATGTAGTATTCCAAGTGTGACTGTACCAAAGTAGTATAAAGTAGCAGTGCTTTTTTGAAAAAAAAAAAAAAGGTGCCAGAACTCACACATATCATACAATCCACCTTGCCTACCCTTCAAGGTTCCATCAAAAAAAGGTGCTGGAACTCCGTTCTGGGCGTTCTATGACAAAAAAGCCCTGTAAAGTAGTGCTAACATTTACTATCCCTTTGTTGTGCAGCCTAGTACTGCATTGGCTTTTTGGTAGCTGTAGCATACTATCTAGGATTCCTAGGGCACAACCACTTAAATATTGAGCTCATTATTTAAGTGGTTGTGCCCTAGGAATCTTAGATATCTTTCACAGTTAACTGCTGTTGAGCCGAGTACCACCCATTATATACAGTACCTGTGCATTTAGTTTTTCTTGCCAAAGTGTAAAATCTTACTTTTCTCACCATTGAATTGCATTTTGTTAAGAAGTGTTTCAGTCTGTCAAGATCCTTCTAGCTCAGTGGTTCTCAACCTTGGGGTCGTGACCCCATTTGGGGTCGCACGACCATTTCGCGGGGGTCGCCGGGCACCGCCGGCCGCCATTTTGGTTTTTTTATTTTTTTTATTTTTTTTTAATTTTTTTAATTTTTTTAAAAAAAATTTTGCGCACGCGCGCAGCGCACACTCAGATCCGCCCGTTGCGCCAGAAAAAAAAATAAAAAAATAAAAAAATAAAAAAAAAATTAAAAAAATAAAATAAAAAAACAAAATGGCGGACCGCAATGGGCGGATCCACGCATGCGCGACGCGTGCGATGGGCCAATCCGTGCAGGTGCAGATCCGCCTGTCGCGGCCGCCATTTTGTTTTTTTTATTTATTTTTTTAATTTTTAAAAATAAAAATAAAAAAAACAAAATGGCGGCCCGCGACGGGCGGATGCGCGCATGCGTGGCGCGTGCGATGGGCCGATCCGTGCATGCGCAGATCCGCCCATCGCGGCCGCCATTTTGTTTTCTTTTTTAAATTTTTTTATTTTTTTTTTAATTTTTTTGTTGCACGTGCGTGCATGCGCGCGCGCGCCCGGGTCGGGGTCGCGGCACGCATGGGCGTGGCAAGTGGGGTCTCAACCTGAGAAAGGTTGAGAACCACTGTTCTAGCTCTTGAGACCATCTTCTAAATTGGTATTGTTTGGCATTGTCTGCAACGTTGATGAGCTCCCCTTCTCTCCCCTCAAGAGATTTAATAAAAGATTAGGTTCTCCAGCAAGGTGGATGTAGAATCCACTGATTGGGTTATTTCAGCCTTCCTGCTCAGAGAGACTAAGTCAGAGCTTTGGTCACGCCTCCCTCTGGGCGTGGCTCCCCAGTTTTGTCTTAGTCTCGGCTCAGCAGGATGCAAAAATATTGACTCCCTAGCTAGACTAATTCATTCAGGTACTAATTTGGCTTTTACTTTAAATTTGATTAGATTCTTTCCAGCAACAATTAAAATGCTGTCTAAATTTGGCTTATTTGATAGGGACCCTGTCCTTTACTGAGGACTTGAGCTTCTTGCTCTGGGAGGCCCCCCTTTTTTCCTGCAATTGGCTGCAGGCCCCTGGGGTGAGTTTTCACACCACCCGGGTGAAATTGCGGGACCGCGATTGCGATGATCGGCTGATCAGCAGGACTCAAGCGGCTGCTGTTTCTGGTGCTCCTAACCATCGGGAGAAATCGTCACGAGGCTTCCAGCAGCCGTTTTCCTTTTAGACCAGCAGCAGAGGCTGCTTCTTCTAAACGCAAGTGCTTCTGATAAAGGGGGAAGCGCTTTTACCGACTGGGCCCAGGATTTCCTCTGTTTTTACTTCTCATTCCTCTGTTTGCCTCATTTTTGGAGGTACAAGGAGGCGCGACCGCCATTTTAACCACGTGGTCACCCAGCGGCCACCATTTTGCAAGGCCTACAGGGCGGCCACCATTTTATAGCCTCGTCATTCTTTGAGGCCTTTCGGCCTGGCCTTTCTTGCTTATTGCCTTGGCCTGCGTTGGCAGGTCCGAACGGGGGGAGTAATTTGTTGATATCAATAACAAAAAGAGAGGAAAAAAAATTAAAATAATAATAATATCAATTGAAAACAACAATCATGTATATATACATATTTTCCATCTGTTGAGGGTCTCCCTCATTTTTTTGGGCTTTATATTGTAACCACTAATTAAGGCACAGGTCTTATCTACCTGTGATTGGAGCGTTGGGGTATCTCCTTTGTTTCTGACCAGCTGTTCTAATTAGCTGTGGCCTTTAGCCACTGGGCCTAATCAGGCAGGGCTACATACCTGTCTGACTGTCTCTGCCTTTGCACAAGGCTCAGAGCGAGGATCGGTTGCGCTCCATCTCTGACCTTGATCTGCGTGCTTGGGTTCCCTCCATCTCTAGATATCCTTGGCCAGCTCTATCTAGATTGCAATGGCAGACAGTTCTTCGCCCCGCGCAACACAAGTCTCCGGTGCTCCCCCTGCACAACCAAAGTGCAGATCTACTGATTTGGAAGCAGGGGGGGGAAGAAAGCCAAAACCAAACATTTATCCACCAAGGAGACTTCCAGCAGCTAGGCGAGAGGCCTCGAGGAGACATCTGGCACTGGAGAGGGAATTCTCCAAGGCACAGTGGCTCCTGTCCAGTGGGGCTGAAGTGGTTCCCCCGCCCCACTGGACACATCCACATTTGAGCCACCTTTTGAGCCTGTGCAAGGTGTCCCATGGACATGTTCTCCTCTGGGGGGAAACCGAACAGGCAGGTCCCCCTCACTTCTCTTCTCCAATCCATCAGAGCCCTCAAATTTTTACATGTTTCAACGGTGGTTGAGGCTAGTTCCAAAGACCAAGGTGACATGTGGTCTCAAAGCCTATTTCAGGATTTTATGCATCATGCCTTGTGCAATTCATGTCCCCCTCCAGGAGTCCTCAGGTTTCCTCCAAACAGTTACCCCTCCCACTAGTCCTACTTCAATGCAGGACGCGACATGGTGCCTGGGTCTGGCATATCTGAGACTTCCTCTCAATTGGGGGAGGGGGGATCTGGAGATCTGGGCATAGCTGAAACACCCATGTCAGAGGACAATGAGGAAGCACCCCAACAGATATTACCCTCGGGATTGTTTGACCCATCCCTGTTCAAATCCCTTCTGTTGAAGGCTTGTAACACTGCTAATTGACCTCGGTACAAGAGGAGAAACCTTCTACCTCCACTGAGCAGGAATCCAACCCCTTATTCATGGAAAAGATTGTAGAACAGAAACAGGTTCCATGCCCGCTGATCTTCCGCGCTGAGGTTGAGAAACGGTGGTCTTCTCTAGCAACCACACCTTCTCCAAGCAGGCTGCAAAAGAAACTGTATAACGTCTCTCCTTCATTTGCATCCCTTCTAGAGATGCCTGCAGTTGATGATCCTCTAGCCTATTTATTCTCCACGTCCTCCATCCCAGGAGATATGGCTGAGGCCCTGAAGGCTGAGGACAAGAAGTTCGAGTTCTCTCTCAGACGAGCTCACCAGTCTTCAGGTTGGGCCATAGGGGCAGCGACTTCGTCCTCGTTCTTGTGAGGACGGCAATCTTGTGGCTTTGCGACCTCCAGGCGCTTGTTCCATCTGACCAGGTTAGAACACATCAGACACTAGTGAAGCTGGTGGCAGCCGGAATACATGGCTGATGCATCCCTTCATTCGACCAAGTGTTGGCCAGGTCAATAGCGGCCACAGTAGCCTCTCATAGACTACTGTGGCTGAAACAATGGAGAACTGACTGGAAGTCAAAAGGGCGTCCTTCTCAACAGCCAGGTACTGACCCACATTTATTTGGGTCAATTCTCGATCCTCATGTGGGCACCCCTCCAATAAGTCGGACAGGAGGTCACAGCAGGAGTCCCGCAGACATACATTCCCCCCCACTGGTTCTTGGGAATGGAGGCAGCCCTTTCGGGCAGGGCAGTCCTGGGATTGATCCAGAGGCTCGTGAGCTTTTTCCCCAGAGACAGGATCGCCAACAGGACCGTCTGAGTATTGGAGCCAGGGGGCAGTGAAAACCAGTCCAAGCGTCCTTTCAGGGGCTCAAGTGACACCATAGGGGATTTTCCGATAGGGGGACAACTGGCAGTTCTACGAGATCTGGGCAAACACTACTACCAACACTTGGGTCAGAGACACCATCACATGGGGTCTAGTCCTAGAGTTTCAATTGCTCCCCCCGGACCGATTCATACTGTGTCCAGTAACGCGGAACTCGACCAAGGCACAATTAGTTACCACGGCCATCGCACACCTTCTGGAAACTAGGGCCATAGAAACTTTTTCCACAGGATCAGATGTTCTATTCTATTTTGTTCATGGTCCCCAAAACATCCGGAGGATGGAGGGCGATACTGGCCTTAAAGGGCCTCAATCGCTTCTTAGTATACAGAAGGTTCAAGATACAGACCCTGATGTCCATCCGGGCAACATCAGAAAAGGGGGCTTTCCTCTCCTCCATAGACATCACAGAGGCATACCTTCACATTCCAGTACCCCCGGGTCATCGCAGGTTCCTGCGTTTCTGCTACGCCCGCCAGCATTCCCATACAGAGCCCTTCCATTTGGCCCGTCTTCGGCCCTGAGGGTCTTCACAAAGACTTGGCGGTATTAGCAGCCCACCTTCGGATGAGGCTGGTGCGTGTGCAGTGCTACCTGGTCAACATACTAGCGCAGTCCTGGTCTTTACAGTCAGCACAGTTAGACCTGCGGCTCACCATACAGGCTCTTCAGGATCACGGGTTTTCCGTGAACTTAAGGAGTCACACAAACCCCATGAAGCGTCTGATCCATCTCGGAGCTCTAATAGACTCCGACCTTTGCAAGGTCTATCTTTCCCAGGAACGTCGGGTAAGCATCCGAAGGCTGGTTTTCCAGGCCGGAAGGAGAGGTTGGTTCCTCTGGTCCAGCTGTCCCAGCTCTTGGGAAAGATGGTTCTTGCATGGGAATGGTTCCATCGGCAAGATTTCATTCCAGGAACATTCAGTGGTTTCTCCTTCCATTCCAGAAGTGAAACCTCTGTACCTCTACCAGGAGGGTCAAGGTTCCTCATCACACGCTGGCATCCCTCCTGTGGTGGGCTTTGTCAGCCATTACCAAGGGGACCATCTTTGAGGAGCCTCACAGACTCACTCTGATCACAGATGTCAGTCTATCTGGTTTGGGGGCTCACCTTCAGACTCAGCTGGCCCGGGGACAGTGGTCCTGGTTGGATCTCAAGCAAAACATCAATTGGCTGGAAATTAGAGCAGTTCATTTAGCTCTCCTCCACTTCTCCTCCCTAGTTTCAGGGCAACATGTTTGATTCTGACAAACTATGTGGCAGCTAAGGCTCATATCAACAAGCAGGGAGGGACATGATCTTTGGCTCTCATAAAGGAGGCCCTGAACCTAGGTCTGTGGGCAGAGTCCACCCTGGGCTCAATCAGGGCAGAGTTCATATCGGGGGTGGCAAATCATCAGGCAGACTCACTGAGCAGGGCAACAGTGGACCATTCAGAGTGGCACCTGGACCTGAAGCTGTTTGACGTGATCGTGAACAGGTTTGGCAGGCCACATCTGGATCAGTTTGCCTCCCCATCCAACGCCCTACTTCCAGGTTCTTCCCCAGTCTTCTGACACGGGGGGCTGAGGGGACAGTCGCCCTTCGGTGCAAGTGGCCAGAAGATCTGCCTTACGGCTTCCTTCCCCTTCCGTTGTTGCAGGCCTCCATCCACAACAGTTTCCGGAACAGGCGGGAGTAATATTAGTTGCTCCATATTGGCCGCGAAACCCTGTGGTTTGCCGACCTTGTGGACCTGTCGCTCTCGCCTCAGTTGAGGGTCCATCCAGACCAAGTAGCTCTCAGCCGGGGGGGATTTTCAGCACCCAGACCCTCTATGGCTTCAGTTAGCCGTTTAGCACTTGAGCGGGAGAGTTTAGCCAAACAGGCCTATTCCTCGGGGGTGATCTCAATGGTTCAAGCCTAAAGGCGCCCCTCGACTAATAGGATCTATGATGCCATGTGGCAAAGCTTCTGCCAGTGGTGCATTACACACAATCTCGATCCTCTTTCAGTTACTATTCCCAATATTTTGGAATATCTACTGAAGGGCATTTCCAAAGGTTTGTCAACCAATACCATCCATAGGCAGGTTACGGCCTTGCCCATGGTTCTCACCTGTGACAATTTGAGTCCGCTCTCACAAAATTCCAGCTGTCACTGCCTTTATTAAAGGGGCGGCCAATTCGGGTCCTCCGACAAGGCATTGGTATCCAGCTTGGGATTTACCCACTGTACTGCAGGCCTTAACTATTTCTCCATTCGAGCCTCTCGAGTCTTGTTCTCTGCATTTTCTTTCATTGAAGGTGGCATCACATTGGCCAGGAGGATTCGGAATTGGCTGCACTCTCAGCCAGAGACGATCTTTTACTTTCTACGCTGATAGGGTGGTCCTTAGATTAGGCCCCTCCTTTTTCCCAAGGTGAAATCTTGTTTTCACAGATCCTTGGACCTAGTCCTTCCAAGTCTCTGTCCCAATCCTCTCACCGTCTAGACCGACTGTAGCACAAACTAGACGTGCGCAGGGCCCTGCGGCATTACATCAAGCAAACTTCGGCCTTTCGCAAGTCGGAGGCCTTGTTCTCCTTTCAGTCCGCTGCCATGGGCAGGAAGATCTTTTCTTCCACCAGTGGTAGATGGATTAGGGCTTGCATTGCTAGGGACTAGGTTTCTAGTTCCTACACGTATCACAGCTCACTCGGCACGCAGTGCAGCGACATCTGTGGCCTGGTCTACCCAGGTTTCTGTAGAGGGGATTCGTAGAGCGGCAACGTGATCATCTCCGTCCTCTTTCATCACTCATTATAAGGTTGATAAGTTTGCTATGCCTGATGCCGCGTTTGGCAGACGGGTTCTTCAACAGGTCGTTTCCTCTAGGGAGACACTAGCCTAGACCTTCCCCCCCGAAGGGACAGGGAGGCTTTGGTATGTCCCAATCAGTGGATTCTACATCCACCATGCTGGAGAAGGGGCGTTGTCTTACCTGAATGCCTTTTCTCAGCATGGTGATGTAGAATCCACACCCTCCATTGGACAGGTGTCTAGGCTTGTGTATTGTCATTTTTTTGTATTTTTGGAGTCATTGCGTCAGAGCTTGTCTGGATCCTTCGCCTCGTCAAAACTGGGGAGCCACGCCCAGAGGGAGGTGTGACCAAAACTCTGACTTAGTCTCTCTGAGCAGGAAGGCTGAAATAACCCAATCAGTGGATTCTATACCACCATGCTGAGAAAAGGCGTTCAGGTAAGGCAACGCCCCATTTCAGTAAAAACTGAAATAATTCAGACCCATGTAGGGATGGTTATGATTTAAACTGGTGATAGTTATTATTTATTCACTCTGAATTCATCATTGATAAACTGCAGTCTAGTGGTATTACAGTGGAGTAGGGTCTCTGCATAGTACACATTTCAAGTTGCCAAGTTCAAATTAGTTTTTTTTTTGATAATCAGATGTGTGAATTAACACTTTTGGTGCTGTCTCATAAAGCCATGGTAGGCGGTAATACATAGCTACCCTTGGCTGATAAATATATTAAAAAAGAAAAGAAACTAAGATAGGCTAATCTCATTTAGTATTTGAATGGGGAACTGCTAATATATATCAGGGCTGGAAGCTAGATTTTGAAGTCTAAAAATGATTCTGAAAGAAAAGAAGGCAATGGCAAAACATTTCTGCACAGCTTCCATGAGGAACTATATGAGTAGATTCATGAAGTCATCAGGACTCAAGGCCAATTCAAGGGAAATTTCACTTTATAACAAATAATAACCACTTTCTCTATATCATAAATATACGATTATATTTTTAATACCCACTCCACAAAGGAGTTAGATAAGTTTGCCTAAATAAAACACCTGTCAAGTGTTAATTCAATTTAATTGAATATAAACTGAATTTCAGACACAATGAACCCTTCAGTTATAGTCAACATGAAGGATTTGCTGGTACCAAAAAACAAAAGAAGGAATTTGAAGTAGCAAAGAAATGGGATCTTCAAAGATAAGATGGAAGAAAGATCATCAGATTCTTACTGAAAGTCAAAACTGAATAAAGGCAATTGTGATCTCTTTAGTTTGAGTTATATATGAGCAAATTTTATTTTATCACAATATTTTTTTTCAGTTATGTTGGTTGGTCATGGCATGATTAAAATAGAGAATGCAGAGATTAAAGCTCTCTTGTGACTAATCCACTAAGCTTTTGGTCCCAGCTCTCCTCTTTAAAGTGCCATAGTCTAAAGATGGCCAAGATACACCAGGTAAAATATTATCACATTTCCATAATCTATCTGTTCTGCTGATATGATTCATGGAAGCATTTCATAGCTACTTTGGACATGATCTATAAATAGCTTACCTTTAGAAAGCAGGCAGGGTTTTTTTTTAAAAAAAAACACGAATAGCTGAACCCACACGTATCTTCATAAGTGGGTATTTTTGGTTTTTCTCTTCAGCTAACCCAGGTAGCTAGGAGATAGTTTTGTTTCTGCCATAGGCCATTAAATAGACTTTCAGCTGATAACAGCATGACTTTTGGTCTTCAACATTCAATTTGCTATTGACGCATATTTCAAATTACTTATTCCATTTAGATCCCATTTTATGGAACTCAAGGCCATATTCCTAGAAATTTTCTGCACCCAAATATTTTATTCTTGCAAGAACCCTGTGAGATAAATTTGAAAGATAGTATCTGGCTTAATAACAGCAAGTTTATTTCCTTCTTTCCTGAAATGATTCTTCCAGATGCCTTGAACAACAGATCTTATCATTCCAATAAGTACAAATATATTCCCTATGATGGGAGTTGTAGACTTACATCCGGAGGGCCTTAGAGCAGAATCAGCAATGTTTCATGATAGTTTATAACAAAGCATGAAAATAGCCAACCAATAGAATACATAGAATTGAACTGTACCATAAGCCTATAAAAATGCAGTCTGATATTATATACTAGATTACCTTTGATCCCTTTGGTCATCATTTCAACCAATCAGAATAGAGCTAGAAGGGATCTTGGAGGTCTTCTAGTCCAACCTCCAGCAGGAGGTCCTGTACCAGGGGTCCCCAACCCCCGAGCTGTGGACCAGTACCAGGCTGCAACATGCCAGCAACTGGGCCGCATAAACAAGCAAAGCCCCATCCACAAGATGCAGGCAGCATACAAAATCACATGTCCTCCGGTCAGTGGAAAAACCTCTCTCCACGGAACTGGTCCCTGGTGCCCAAAAGGTTGGAGATCTCTGCCGTATACCATTTCAAGTCTCTTCTTAAAAATCTCCAATGATGAAGCACCCATGATCTCTGAAGGCAAGCTGGTTAATTATCCTCACTGTTAGGAAGTTTCTCCTTAGTTCCAGGTTGCTTCTCTCCTTGATTAGTTTCTATCCGTTGTTTCTTGTCCTGCCTACAGGCACTTTGGTAAATAAATTGACCCCTTCCTCTTTGTGGCAACTTCTCAAATACCGTAATACTGCTATCATGTTCTCCCTAGTCCTTCTTTTCTCTAGATTCCAGGCTTTAATCATCTTAGTTGCTCTTGCACTTTTTTTGAAGTCTCAACATCTTTTTTGTAATGTGACCAAAACTGGATGCTGTATTCCAGATGAGGCCTTACTAAGGCTTTATAAGGTGGTACTAATATTCCACGTGATTTTGATTCTATGCCTCTGTTTATACAACCAAGGATTGTATTAACTTTTCTGGCTGGTGCTGCACACTGTCATACACACAGTTACTGTTTTTGAGCCAGGTTTCACCTAATCTGTACTTATACCTTTGATTTTTCCTGCTTAAGTTTAAAACCTTGCTTTTCTCCACATTATATTTTATGTTGTTGTAGGACCCATTGTTCAAGTTTGTCAAGATATTTTTGGATCCTGAGCTTGTCTTCTGGGGTGTTGGCTATTCCTGCCAGCTTAGTGCTATCTGCAAATTTGATGAGTTCCCCTTCTATTTCCTCATCTAGGTAATTTAAGAAGATATTGAAGAGTACTGGGCTTAAGATGGAACTCTGTGGTACCCCACTGCTTACTTCCCTCCATGTATCTGTAGTACGATTAAGGACGACTCGTTGAGTATGGTTTGTCAGCCAGTTACAAATCCATCTGGTGGTGATGCTGTCTATCCCACATTTTTCTAGCTTACCAAGAAGTAGGTTGTGGTCTACTTTGTTGAATGCCTTATTGAAGTCTAAGTGTATTATATCCACAGCATTTCACTGGTCTACTAATTTAGTCACTTTATCAAATAATGAAATAAGATTGGTTTGGCATAATCTGTTTTTAACAAACCTATGCCGGTTTTTGGTTATAACTTTATTTGTTTCTAGATGTTCAGAGATCTGTTTTTTATTGTCTTTTCCAGTATCTCCCCAGGTATTGATGTTAGGCTGATTGGTCTGTAGTTTCCTAGGTTTGTTTTTTGGGTACCTCGGTACTCATTGTTAATTGGGTCTGGGAGATGCAATGAATACTAAAAATGATGAGTACCAAACAAATTTTTCTCATAAGGAATAATGTAGTGAGTCACAAGGCAGCCGACACTGACAAGTTCTAGCTTGTGCATTGAGTACCAAACAAATGATGAGTACCAGGACAAAATTTTCACATCCAAATGCATTGAGTAATTTGATGAGTTTCAAACAGGCTGAGTACCAAGGTACCACTGTAGTTCCTTATTAAATTCCTTGATGCCTTCAACAATGACGGAGCTAAAGTACTGCCTTCCCTGGATTTTTTTTTTTTTAATTCAGGGAAATATGCAGAGATGTATCTGCCTTGAAAATAGCCCAGGCTGAACTTCCTAGCACAGTCAAACCTCAGCAATTGATCACAGGAAATATTTTATGATAGTTTGTATTACTGTATGTTATAATTTGTACATCATAAAATATTTAAAGAAATTTGCCAAATTTCAGTTCCATATGACCCAGATTTTGGACACATTCTGTAAGTTAACCCATTTTTGGTACCTTGGGATGCATCATTTCAGCTAGTTAAAGGTTACACACCATCAGGAGAGTTTAGTAGTATATAAATCTAGTAAAGCAGTTCTGCTGCAGCAGCAAAACATTTGATTTCGTCCTTTAAATTCCTCCCTCAAATTGAGCAAAAAGATATTTTATACAAACTGGAGGTATTAAAGAGTTGTTGGCAGGAGAGGCTTGTACTGTAGAAGCACTTAATACTTTAGTACCAATAAAGAACAAAGAGAAACAAGTGGTGTTTGACTCATTGAATAATAAAACAGTGGATCTTTGTGGGAAAAGGTCAGGGTCTTCATAAATAAAGGCATTACAGTCCAACACAAGGTTGTGAGAGAACGAAGAGCCAGCAGTTGAATATAATACAAGAAGCAGGACAGCAGCTAAGGATGACAGATTTACTCAAGAGGAACATTCCCTAGTGGTTATAAATTTGAGAGCACAACCAACTGATGTTTGTATATGGCCACCAGTAAATGATAATAATGCTATAACTAAAACAAAGCTATGTGATATCCACAAAACATTGGAGGATATGATTGAAGACCCATTAGGGAAAATTGATCAAGTAGCCTAGTATATATAGCCAGGAAGCTCAGACTCTGTTGACACTAGATCAATAGCAAGGTGATGGAGGCCTACTGTTAGATGGACTGAGAGCGGGTTGGATTACTACACCCAAAGAAGGTTCCTTAATGATTCTGCTTCAGCTTGGAGGGAAATATTGAGTGGAGTGCCACAGAGTTCTATTCTAGGTGCTATGCTATTCAACATTTTTATCAATAACTCGGGCAAGAGCTTTGAGGGGACATTTATAAAATCTGCAGGTGATATTAAATGAACAAGAGAGAAGATTCAAAAAGATAAATTCAGGCTTAAGCAGTGGGAGGAAAGGAATAAAAGTTAGCAGGGAGAATTGTAAAATTCTATACAGATAGTCCTCGACTTACAACAGTTCCGTTTAGTGACTGTTCAAAGTTACAACAGCACTGAAAAAAATGACTTAAGACTGTTTTTCACACTTAATGACCATTGCCGCATCCCCATGGTCATGTGGTCAAAATTCAGACGCTTGGCAACTGACTCATATTTATGACCGTTGCAGTGTCCCAAAGTCATGTGCTCACCTTTTGCCACCTTCTTACAAGCAATGTCAGTGGGGAAGCCAGATGATTCACTTAACAACCATGTTGATAACTTAACTGCAGTGATTCACTTAAAAACTGTGGCAAGAATGGTTATAAAATGGGGCAAAATTCACAACAAATGAGGGTGAAGGTTCGTTTTCCAAGCTCGAGGGTTGGTTTGCGAACTTTTCGTTACCAGGCTAGGTAACATCTTCAGTGGTGTTTAGTGGATGTCTGTGTCAATGTTCTACTTGTATAAGGGCTCCAGGTGTGGGAGTGTCAAGTGAGGGTCTTGTGATGGGCCAGGTGTGAATCATCAGAGAGAGGCTTGTGATGGGGAGATACTTCAGGTAACGGTTGTTGGAGGATGTGAGTTAGTGGGTCAGGAGTGAGTCATCAGTGGGAGGCTAGTAATGGGTCTTGTGATAGGGAGATTATATCAGGTCAGGGTCATTGGAAGATGAACTGCTGGTGGGGAGAGGGGCTTGAGGGTTGGTGCTGTCTCTGGATGGCTGTTCTGTTCGATTGATTTGGATTCTGAGGAATTCATATGCTGGTTGTAGGTCAATGTATCTGTTGATGGAATTGCTTGTGGAGTGCCAGGCTTCGATGAACTCCTGAGCATGGCGGGTGGTAGTGTGGCTGATGATTTTAGTGTTGCTGCAATTGAACTGGTGTTGTTTGGTGTCAGTGTGGGTAGCAATTAGGGATTTGGGATCGTGGCATTTGACTGCTAGCCAGTGTTTGTGGACCCTGGTTTTTAACTGACAGAGAAGTGGTTGCAATTGTTACAGCTGATTTTGTGTGTGTATATATATATATATATATATATATATATATATATACATACACACACACACACACACACACACACACACACATACATACATACATACATACATACATACATACATACATACATACATACATACATACATACATACATACATACATACATACATATATATATATATATATATATATATATATATATATATATATATATATATATATGTGTGTGACAAATACGTTTCTGCGTCTCTGACTTCATTTGGACAATTCACCTGCGCAATTCCCTGACAATACTGGTCCAGTCACAAGGTAACGATGCTCTGCATTCCTCTTTGGTAACAGTTTCATAATCTGAGGAGAGCACAGATCAATGTAAATATTTACTTTTTTACTATTGTAATAGTAATTATTCTAAACCATAGTTTGAAGCCCCCCCCCCAGGTTTATTGCTAATTATAAAGTCCAGAATGCTAACAAAAGTATTTTGGTGTTGCATGATCTTTCAGAGCAGAAGTAGTAGCATAAATATATTCTTAAGTAAATGCATTAAACATGCCATCATGAAAGTTGTATGAATTTGTTAAATGAAAACTGTAAGATCCAGGGATTCCATCAGGCGTGAACAACCATATCCAGATGTGAAGAATCCAATTAGTGTCTGTTCAACCTTCGGCCATGGGTCAGAAGGTCTCCTCATCGACCATAGCTAGATGGATCAGAGCATGTATTGCTCGAGCTTATACTTCTCAATCTCTTCCAATTCCTACTCGCATCACTGCTCATTCCACGCGTAGCACAGCAACGTCAGCGGCCTGGTCCACCCAGGCATCAATTGAAGAGATCTATAGGACAGCGACTTGGTCTTCCCCTTCCTCCTTTGTAAGACACTATAAGATTGATCAATTTGCAGCGTCAGATGCTGCATTTGGTAGGCGGGTTCTGCAGCAGGTAGTGTCTTCTCAGGGAACATAAGCCTAGACTTTTCCCTCCCGGTGGAGACATGAGCGACTTTGGTATGTCCCACCGGTGGATTCTACATGCATCATGCTGGAGAAGGGGCGTTGTCTTACCTGAACGCCTTTTCTCAGCATGATGATGTAGAATCCACACCCTCCCCTCAGAGCAGTCTAGGCCAGGTTTATTGGAGCCAGTGTGTCAGACTTCCTCATGGATGCTTTGCCTCATCAAAAACTGGAAGAACACACACAGAGGGAGGCGTGGCTAAATTTGACTTAGTCTCATCTGAGCAGGAAGGCTGAGATTACCCACCGGTGCATTCTACATCATGCTGAGAAAAGGCGTTCAGGTAAGACAACACCCCTTTTGGGTTAGGACTTACATTTATAGATAAATATGGTTACGTTCCTAGAGTTGGAAAATTGAGGTTATAGTGACTTTAAAAAAGAGCAAGCCTGATCCACTAAATTAAGCACTCACCAGCTTTCTTAATACCATTGACAAACTGTATGCTAGACACATATATTGGAAACTGAGATTTGGTTAGAGCAGGACAGCTTCCTGGCAGAAGAACAGGCTGTCTTCTGGGAAAGGCATTCTTCTATTGACCAATGTCTAATGCTTCAACATTTAATAGAGAAATATTGTAGTTCTTCCACTTCCTCTCTGGACTCAGCCTTTATTGATTTTAAGTCAGCATTTGACTCTATTAATCAGACTAAAGTGTGTGTGGGGGGGAAATGGAAGTCTCCTTGCTAGATCAACACTTGCTTTTTTTTAAACCTTTCTTGAAAATGCATCATTTGAAAATCAGATATCATTCTCAGGGTTTTTAGTACCTCTCTACCAACTCCAAAGGGCATGCTTTGAATATTTTTTGTATCTCCCAATCTCTTGCCAACTGTTTTGCTTGCAGTGAATCTGACCCTCTAAATTTTTGTGAATTAAAAGCAGAAATTACATTCCTAGTGCCCTCAAATTATTTATAATGAAGACGGTACCAATGATGCTCTATGGTTCCTACTGGTGGTTGGGTCCTTTCACTGACATTTGCCCTCTGGAGTGTCTGCAGTTCATATTTTCAAGAGATACATTCCAGGAATCTTTCTTTGTCAAAAATGCTGCCATGTTCTTGATAGCTGGGTGAGTTGCCCAAGTGGACATTCATTGGTATTAGTTTCAAAGTTAAGGGTTTTTGTGCATATGCCTTTTCAGGCACAGACTTCGATAGAAACCTAGAAGCTTTGTTACGCTCAGGCTACTGTATACATTAGAAATAAGCGGAAATTGTTTACTTGAAAATAAGTAATAAATATCAGTGTCATTTGGAGAAGAAAGACTTTTTTTTCAAAAGGCAACTGGACTTTGTTTTTCCTTGAAGTGAAGAAGCTTCTAGATGAGAAGAGAAATATCTTCAAGGAAAAACAAAGTCCAATTATTTTTTGAAAAAGTATCTTTGGGACAACCATGACCTGGATGACTGAGAATCTCCATAAACAAACTATGCAAATGTTTGCAAAGTTCATGTCTCTTTTGCTAACCTCCAGCAGGTAGGTATGGTGAAAGAGGAGGGGTGTGTGTGTATATGTGTGTGTGTGTGTGTAAAAAAATCCTTTCTTATCCAATGGGTGATATATATCTTTCTGAAATCTCGTGTCCTCTAATAATGGCCTTGGAGTTTGAGAGTTCTGTGCAGGATCTGGACAGAGAGCTTGATATTGTTCTTGGGATCTGTTCACTTTTCAGCTATTAGGATTCTTTGGATCCATTTTAAAGCATAATATGAGTTTCCTTCAATCCTTAACAAAATAATGTTTTAATTACAAGTTTAAAAACTTAATTTGTTTTGAATAAACAGCAAAAAGATGGTTAAAACCATGATTCTAGAAAGTTATAAATAGAGTAAGGTTCCAGATAAAATTGAAATAGGATTTTGGAATTAGTTATAAAGAATTTTTTCTTTGGTAAGATGTTTTTGTTTTGAATACTTCAAAAAATATTTTAAAAATTGGATGCTAGAGGGAAGAAAATATTACAATTAAAGAAGAAGAACACTCAAACTTGACTCACAATTAGAAAATGAAGCATAATATTTTAACATTGGATATACTGAAGGATATTTTTGAATAGTCGACCCAGGAATTAATTTTAATAGTGTCTGCTTCTTTAGATTGACAATGTTTGAAAGATGTTATGGAAGAGGAATAAGTTCTACATGATGAGACTGAGACTAATTTGAAAGTGGATTTTATGATAGGCTACAAGAATGACATGGAAAAAGATGTTACCTTGTACATACAAAAAAAAAAAAACACCAGCTGAAGTCTTAATAATCAAAAAGGATATACAAATAAGAAGCCTTGATAGTTTTCCTATTTTGGGTTTACAAAAGAGACGGTCAAGTGGGGGGGGGGATCATGAGATTCAGGCAGTTCAAATGGGTATAAAGATTTATTGCAAGTGTGCTCTCTACAAGAATCTGAACTATTAACGATCAAAAGAAATTGGTGGTAGATAAGGGTAGAAGGAATTCAAGGTGAGCTGGATTTTAAATTCTATTAGTTTTATTTGTTTAATTGTCATCCTTAATAAAATTACTATAAAAATATTTTAAAACCTTCTCTTCCCTTTAAGTGTGTATCAAAGGAGAAGAAATCTGTTTAGGACACATTCAATATAATAAGGGCTTTTTACTCATTGAATGCTATACTTTCTAGAAGATAATAATAATAATAATAACAACAATAATAATAACAACAACAACAACAACAACAACAACAACAACAATAATAAAGTTGGGCTCAGGCAGGAAACCCTATATCATTTTGAACAAAAGGCTGTCCAGTCTCTTCTTAAAAACTTCCAGTGTTGGAACATTTCCCCCCTGACTTAATACACTCTGATTCCTCTTTGATTAAATCAGAAAATCTGTTTCTTTCTCTGCTTTTTGTAATTATACATTTACTAACTCTGCTCTTTTCTTTGCATTATACCTGTTCAAAACTCTGCAAATTATTTTGGCTCATGAAGTAAATTATCCTACAAGCATTTCCTTCTATCCCTGATAGTAAAAATAAAATAACAAATAAAATGTTCCTAATTAGATGAGATCCTAGTTATATGAGTTCCTAATTATACTGCCACAGGTAGCACCTCTCTGCATAGACAAAGAAAGAAAGAAAGCAACAAAAAAGAAAGAAGGTGGAAAATAAGGCAGATCACATTCAGATATTTTTAAAATCAGGTCATTGATCCCAGAAATACTTTTCATAAACTATTCCTATCTCCAGTCCTGTATAGACTTGTCCATTAAAGCTGCAAGTCTTTCTCTTGTATAGAATTATATGTTCTCCAGCATGAGGATGGATAATCCATGGATTGGGTTTCCTGAAGTCCCTTTTACCCAATTAGACTAAATCTGAGAGATAGCCACGCCTCTTGCTGGGTCACATTTACCCAGTTTCGACTTAGTCTTTACCCAGACAAGATGCGTTGGTGATTATCTCCAGTCTCAGGTTATATTAAAAATTTTGTTTTTCCCTTATTTCCTATCCATGGATTATCCTTCCTTTCCCCTTTAGTTTCTCTTCAGAACGCTGACCTTTTCTGTGCTTTCTTCCCTTAGTTCCACCCCTCCCCTCTGCCTCCCTATTACTTGCCTTCCCTGGCTATTGCAGCTTCAGCACGAGGCTTGTTTTTTTCTGTTTGGGTGTTCAGGGCTTTAGGGAGCTTGCAGCCTCAGCACGAGGTTTTCTTTACCTTGGTGTTCAGGGCTTTAGGGAGCTTACGGCCTCAGCACGAGGTTATTGTTTACCTTCTGTGCTCAGGGCTTTAGGGAGCTGTGGAGTCTTCTGTTTGATCCAGCTGGTTGGTGGATTGCTGCAGAAACCCAGGATGACGGCAGATCATCCCAGGCTGCTGGAGTCTCGGCAAGAGGCTTATTTCTTTTGTTTTTGGGGCTTGGAGGAACCGCGGAGCCTAACGGAAGCCCCGAACGACAGCTGATCGTCTGGGCTTGTACCAGATGATCGCGGCAACCGGCGAGTCGCCACGTGGCTGGCGGCCCCCATTTTGTTTTTTTGGGCCTGGTCCTTTTGCATTGCAGAGAGTCACGTGGAGGCTGATCGCCACTTGACTGGCGGTCGCCATTTTGGAGGAAAAGTTATCGCACAGTTCTTTTGTTGTTTTTTTCTCAACTGCGTTGGTGAGAAACTAAAGAAAGATTTGTCTTTAAATTGACTTTTCTGATCTTATTGAGTGGCTGGAATAGCCTCTCCCTCTTTCTGGGGAGGGCAGAACTAGTGCAGACAATCTCCAAGCACATTTCCCCAGCCATATCCACTTGTCATTGCCTCTGGCAATATATTGCAGCAGTATAGTTTCAATTGTCGTTCATTGGGAGTTAGATTCTCTCACCCCTGCTACTTACTTAGAACCTATCTACCACATACTGTGTTTCACAGTTTTTCTGCAAGGGGTTCACATACTGGTCTCACCAGTTGTTTTTTTTGCAGTACCACACTGGACCTCAGCTCCTAGCTTGTTTCAGACCCATTCTCAGACTTGTGCTGAAGGGTCTCAGGCCTAGCTCCTTTGCAAGGAGCCCATACTGGTTTTCCAGCCTTTACTGCCTGGTACAACCCATTCTCAGACTTGTGCTGAAGGGTCTCAGGCCTAGCTCTTTTGCAAGGAGTCCATACTGATTTTCCAGTCTTTATTACTTGGTACAACCCATTCTCAGACTTGTGCTGAAGGGTTTTTCAGGTCCTACCTACTGTGCTGAGAACCCATACTGGTTTTACCAGTTTTTCTACTGTTTTTTACCTTAGAACTTTACCTCCTACCTTTCTTAGACCCATTCTCAGACTTGCGCTGAAAGGTCAACAACGTGATGGCTGAAGACAAACAGCCTCAACTGGTTCTGGCTCCCACCAGTCCTCCAAGTAAAAGGAGACGCAAATTTCCAAAAGCAGAGGCAGCCAGCAAGGTCAAAGCAAAAGCAAAGGCCTTATCCGGCAAAGCACCATCCAAGATGGTGAAAAAGGAGACCGCTAGGAGACATCAGGCCCTAGAGAGACAGATATCCAAGGTTCAAAAGACAGCTCCATCACAACAGGTGCAAGCTGCATCTGAGACTTCTGAGACCTCTCCTTTCAGTCCTCAGGTAACCACAATTGCACAGGTTCACAGGCCATTGTCTCCAGAGGGTGGATCTCAATCTAGACCTATTAGTCCTATGACATCTAATCCTAGTCCAAGCTGGGGGGCTCCCCCGCTTAATCCTCAACCTACTCCATCGGCCACATTCACACCCATGGCCGCTGGTCTCTGCCCTGAGTCTTCACAGACAATTGTGCTGGAGCAACTACAATCCATGCTCACGCAGGTATTAGAGAGTATCTCATCCCTCCAGAAATCCCAACCCCCGGCATCCTCCCATCGTCGGTCCACCACCCCTGAATACGCCTATTCCATTGCTTCCGATCAATCCTCACAGAGTGGGGATTCTTATTCAGAAATTGATGAATCATGGGAGACAGCTTTATCAGATGATGAGGATGCTCCTCAGGAGCCCTCCCCCTTTGTAGGCCTCTTTGATCCTACTCTTTTCAAGACCATTCTCCAGCATGATAGATGTAGCATTCACCGGTGGGTAATCTCAGCCTTCCTGCTCAGTTTAGACTAAGACCAAACTTTAGCCACGCCTCCTTTGGACGGTCCTTCTCCCAGTTTTGTCTTAGTCTTAGCTCAGTAAGGACACAAAATTTGTTGCTCCTCAGATAGACTAATTCGAAATATTAGTTTTTTCTAAAACTTAATAGATAGTTTTTTCTTATTGTTTTTTAGTGCTTTTAAGGATAGCTTTAGCTAAAAAATTTTGGTAGTTAGCCAGTCTAGAGGGAACTTTGCTTAATCGGAGCTTCGTTCCCTGGAGGCCTGTTTGGCCTCAGAGGCTGATTTGGGCTGAGTGGAGTGCAGCCTGTATCACAGGCAGCTGTTTCCAGGCTAGCGGAGAGTGCTGAGAGAAGCAGACGTCGTATTCAGCTCTGTGGCCTTGGGATCTGGATGGAGCCTCCGATTGAGCTGCAGCCTGCCTGCCTCGTGGCCACGAGGTTTCAATTTCATCCGGACTGCAGAAGGAGCTGCACAGCCAAATCGCAAGTTTTTTATAGCTTTATAGGTGATCTGGGGGAAGATCACAGGTACCCTACCTGTCCTTGGGCCCCAGATTAGATAGATTCTGTGGAATCTTCATTTAGCCTCGTCACTTTGTCTTTTGCAGGCGACAGGAGGCTAGCGGCCGCCATTTTGTTTTTTGCATTAACTAACGGTGGCCGCCATTTTGAGCTCAAGTAATTGAGGCCTAGTTCGGGCCTTGTCTTGTGCAAGGAGCCTCTTTGTTAGGCTCAAGTAAGGGGGTTTTTCCTTTCTGGATATATTGTATTTCGTTGATATAAGGAGTCAATGAGAAGGAATTAATCCTCAATCAGGACAAGTATTCTTTTCTACATAGTATTACTGATTCCTCTGAGGGAGAATTTTTGTGACACCTGCTCTTTGTAGCTCGTGATGCTGTGCCGCTGGGCCTAAACAGACAGTGTTAGTGAGCTGTCTGGCCATTTGTTATTGCTGTTGTTCTGGGCATGGGAAGCCTCCCTCCCAGGCAACTTTGTCTGCGTATTTCCCCCCATTTCTGGACTTCTCCTGTCTGGAAGGTTCAGTGAGCAATGGCAGATGGTGATACTCCTCAGACATCGCAGGGTTCTGATGTTCCCCCCATTCAAACTAAACGCAGACCTTCTGATTTAAATACAGGGGGAAAGAAAAAAGCTAAAACCAAGCATTTGACTGCTAAAGAACCCTCCAAAGCTTCTGAGAGAGAGGCCTTGAGGAGGCATCAGGCACTGGAGAGAGAATTCTCCAAAGCCCAAAGGCTCAGGTCCAGCGAAACTGAAGTGGTTCCCCCTGCTTTGTTGGACATCTCACCATTTGAGCCTCCATTAGTGCCCTCTTTCCAAGCCCCAAGAGCTTGGTCTCCTCAAGGGGGAACTGAGCAGGTTGGTCTTCCTCCACCTCCTATTCTTCCCATTCCTCCTCCCCCTCCTATTCCTTCTGTTTCTTCTGCTTCCGTTTCTCCACAGGTACCTGAAACCTCAACAGCTAGTGTTGGTTCTGCTGAACAGGCCTTATGGGCACAACAATTTCAGTCATTTATGCATCAGGCTTTTGTTCAATTCATGGCATCTTCCATGAGTCAAAGGGCCTTGCAGATTCCACCACCTCCTCCACCTTTGCCCATAGGTCAGACTGGCCATGTCCAGTCAGTGGGCTCAGGTATTTCTGAGACTTCCTCTCAGTTAGGTGAAACAGAGTCTGTAGACTTGGAGGGTACTGACATCCAAATGTCAGAAGATGAGGAGGTGGCTCCTGATCCTCCTACATCGAGTCTCTTCGATCCTTCCTTGTTTAGGTCACTTTTGTTAAAGGCCAGTACTACGGCCAAATTAGTGACAGAACAGGAGCCCAAACCATCCACCTCAGCTGCACAGGAGTCTAATCCATTGTTTGCAGTACAGGTTGCGGAGGAAAAACAGGTTCCTTGCCCGGAGATTTTCCGCACTACGGTGGAGAAGCAGTGGGCTTCTTTGGCTACTCTCCCTCCACCAAACAGCACGGAAAAGAAACTTTTCAATGTTTCATCTACATTTTCTTCCTTCCTAGAGGTTCCTACAGTAGATGCTCCTTTAACTTCACTGTTCTCCACATCCACGGTTCCTGGAGATATGGCAGAGAATCTCAAAGCAGAGGACAAGAGGTTCGAGTTTTCTCTCCGCAGAGCTCACCAGGCTTCGGCCTGGGCTATCAGAGCATCAACATCCTCGTCCTTCTTCGCGAGGACGTCCATTATGTGGCTCTGTGAGTTACAGGCTCTTATTTCCCCGGATCAGGTACATGTACAGCAGACCTTAGGTAAACTGGTCGCTGCAGCGGAATACATGGCAGATGCATCTCTAAATTCAACTAAGTATTCCACTAGATCCATTGTCGCCACGGTAGCTTCTTGCAGGTTCTTGTGGCTCAAACAGTGGAGGGCAGACCTAAAGTCAAGGTGGCATCTGGCTACATCCACCTACAGTGGTACTCAGCTGTTTGGTCTGGTTTTGGACCCATACCTCGTAGAGGGGAAAGACAAACATAAAACCTTAGCACATTCCTCCAAGAAGGTAGATAAGAGACCCCAACAGGAATTTCACAGACAATACTTTTGCGCAGGAAGTTCCTGGGACTGGAGACAGCCCTTTTGAGCTGGGCAGTCCTGGGAGTGGCCCAGGAGTTCCCGATCCTTCTCTCCCAGACAGGATCGTCCGCAGGACCACCAAAGCTCAGGAACCAGGGGCCAATTTCAGTCCAAGCGGCCCTTCCGTGGGACTGGGAGCTGCCCATACAGAAAGTCTAAGTGATGCCAATTCAAATCCTCCCATAGGCGGTCGCTTAGCTCTGTTCAGTGACATTTGGGAGGTCACCACCAACGATACCTGGGTAAGGGAAACCATAAGATTCGGTCTAGCCCTAGAACTCAGGACCATTCCGCCAGACCACTTCATTCAGTTTCCATCTGCAAGACACGCAAACAAGGCCGAGTTAGTGTCCACGGCCATATCTCACTTGCTAGAAATAGAGGCCATAGAACCAGTTCCTCTGGAACAAAGGGGAAAGGGGTTTTACTCCATTCTCTTTGTGGTTCCCAAGGCCTCAGGGTTGGAGGACAATTCTGGATCTGAAGGGACTAAACTACTACCTCACCTACAGGAGGTTCAAGATGCAGTCCCTCAGGTCCATTCTGGCCGGCATCAGGAAGGGAGATTTCATCTCTTCCATAGATTTGACAGAGGCCTATCTTCACGTGCCCATCCGACTCCATCACCGCAAATTCCTCAGATTTTGCCATGCATGTCAACATTACCAGTACAGGGCCCTTACATTTGGCCTCTCATCAGCTCCAAGGGTGTTCACAAAAATATTGGCGGTATTAGCGGCACATCTCGGGTTGAAGCCGGTAAGAGTACAATGCTACCTGGACGATATAATCATCCAGTCCAGTTCATTCTGCTCCGCTCAAAGGGATCACAATAGATACACTCCAGAGACACGGTTTTTCCGTGAATTTCAAAAAGAGCCATACCACTCCAATTACTCGGATCTTACATTTGGGAGCGGTCATAGATTCCAATCTGTGCAGGGTTTATCTCTCCCAGGATTGCAAGGACAGCATCAGATCGCTAGTACACAAGATTCAGAAGGACAGAGTATTTCCACTGGTCCAGCTATCTCAGCTGCTGGGCAAGATGGTTTCTTGTCTTGGAATAGTGCCGTGGGCCAGACTACACTCCAGACTCCTTCAGTGATTCCTGCTTCCCTTCCAGAAGCGGAACGTGAGTGCATTCTCACGGAAGGTAAAGGTTCCGTACCACACACTACGGTCCCTCCACTGGTGGGTGTCGTCAGCTATGAACAAGGGGTCCCTTTTCAAGGAGCCTCACAGGCTCGTGCTGACACGGATGTCAGCCTCTTTGGATGGGGCACACACATACAGATTCACATAGCTCAGGGACAATGGTCCCATCAATTGGCTGGAACTCAGGGCAGTTCACCTGTCTCTGCGCCAGTTCTCTGACGTAGTGGAGAGGAAACATGTCTTAATTATGACGGACAATGTCGCAGCCAAAGCCCATGTCAACAAACAGGGAGGGACCAGATCGTGGGCACTCATGCAGGAAGCACTGGCCCTGGGTCTGTGGGCAGAATCCAATCTAGAGTCCATCACCGCAGAACATATATCCGGGGAAGCAAATCGCCAGGCCAATTCACTGAGCAGGGAGAAGATAGACCACTCAGAGTGGCACTTAGATCCAGCCTTATTCAGGGAGATATCGGAGAGAATCGGACTCCCTCAGGTGGATCTGTTTGCTTCACCAGCAAACGCCCAGCTGCCCAGGTTCTTCACGAGGTTTGCGTCACGGGGGGCAGAGGGAACGGATGCTCTTTGCAGCAAGTGGCCCAGGGAATTGCTTTATGAATTCCCTCCGCTCCCTCTGATCCCAGCAGTCATTCAGAAACTTCTCCTAGAACAAGCAGAACTAATCTTACTGGTCCCTCACTGGCCAAGGCGATCATGGTTTGCCGACCTTGTGGATCTGTCGATCTCCCCGCCGTGGAAGATCCCATCAGACCGTGTTTCTCTCAGGGTCATCTTCAGGCATCCAGACCCCCAGTGGCTTCAACTAGCCACTTGGCATTTGAGCGGGAAAGTTTGTTTAGACAGTCCTACTCCTCTGGAGTGATTGCAGTAATTCAAGCCTCCAGACAACCTTCAATCAATAGAATTTACGACGCCACATGGAAGCATTTCTGCACGTGGTGTGCGACATGGAAATTAGATCCCCTGGCAGTTACAATTCCTATCATTTTAGAATATCTTTTGGAAGGTCTGAACAAGGGCTTGTCTCATAATACCATTCGTAGACAGGTTGTGGCCTTGTCTACGGTGCTCACTTGTGAAAATCAGGTTCAGTTGTCTCAACACCCGGCAGTTTCGGCTTTCCTTAAGGGGGCTGTCAACACCGGCCCTCCGGTGGTACACAGATATCCCATGTGGGACTTGCCAAAGATGTTGCAGGTGTTAACAGGTTCACCGTTTGAACCCATCAAATCTTGTTCACTTCACTTTCTTTCCTTAAAGGTAGCCTTTTTAGTAGCCATCACATCGGCAAGGCGTATTTCGGAGCTGGCTGCTCTCTTGATCAGGAGTGACCTATGTATTTTTCTAGATGACAGAGTGGTCCTCAAGCTGGATCCTTCTTTCATTCCGAAAGTCAATACCTGGTTCCATAGGTCTCAGGATCTGGTCCTTCCGGACCTTTGTCCACGCCCCTCACATCGCCTGGTCAACCCAGGCTTCTGTTGAGGAAATTTGTAGGGCAGCCACCTGGTCTTCCCCCTCTTCATTTATAAGGCATTATAAACTTGATAAATTTGCTGCGGCAGATGCTTCCTTTGGCAGAAGGGTGTTGCAGCAGGTTGTTTCTACACATGGATCACAAGTCTAGACTTCCCTCCCGGCAGGGACATGGGTGGCTTTGGTATGTCCCACCGGTGGATGCTACATCTATCATGCTGGAGAAGGGGCGTTGTCTTACCTGAACGCCTTTTCTCAGCATGAAGATGTAGCATCCACACCCACCCTTTACAGTTAATCTAGGCAGGTGTATTTACAGGAGGAGCCATTGTGTCAAGACCTTATGAAGCTTCGCCTCATCAAAACTGGGAGAAGGACTGCCCAAAGGAGGCATGGCTAAAGTTTGGTCTTAGTCTAAATTGAGCAGGAAGGCTGAGATTACCCACCGGTGGATGCTACATCTTCATGCTGAGAAAAGGCGTTCAGGTAAGACAATGCCCCTTCTAGCCAAGGCCACGACCACATCCCAGATCGCCCCAGAGCCAGATCCACAACCCACCCCTTCCACCAGTCAGTCTTCAAATCCTCTGTTTGCTGAGCCCATGGTGACTCAAAGACATATTCCTTTATCAGTCACTATAAAATTGATAGATTTGCTTCTGCTGATGCTACCTTTGGCCATAGAGTATTACAAAAGGTTGTGTCATCTCCTGCATCACAGGCCATGTCTGTTACCCCCCACCCCCAGGGACAGTCAGGCTTTGGTATGTGGATAATCTGTGGATTATCCATCCTCATGCTGAAGAAGGGGCGTTGTCTTACCTGAATGCCTTTTCTCAGCATGATGATGGATAATCACTCCCGCCCTTTAGTGATTACTGGGCACTGTGACAGGAGTCTGGAAACCAACGTGTCTGACTTTGTTGTTTGCTTCGCCTTTGTTGGAACTGGGTAAATGTGACCCAGCAATAGGCGTGGCTATCTCTCAGACTTAGTCTAATTGGGTAGAAGGGACTTCAGGAAACCCAATCTGTGGATTATCCATCATCATGCTGAGAAAAGGCGTTCAGGTAAGATAACGCCCCTTATGCAATGACGTCAGTTTGGTTTTGGTTTGATCAACAGGGTAGAATTCAGTAATTCTGTAAACAAGCTCAAACCCAGCATGAAATTTATGTGTGGTTTCCATAAATCATTCCTAACAAATACAGTGCTTCTATTGCTATACAGCAATAGAATATGTTTTCATTTCTATCTAAGCTCAGCAGCAGGGACATCTGAGATTTTACCTTGAATCCATAACACAATAACATTTTAATAAATTTTAGTGACATATACTACTGGAACAAATCACAGAGCTATCTATTTCTTGGAAGAATAAACTCTTTTTCTTTATGCATATTTGCCAGTTACTCCAATAGAGTATCCCCTTCTGGTAAAATGACAGCTGTCTAATACATTTAAATGCAGATCATCTCTGTGTTGTGTAGCCAACAACAGTAGATTCATCAGGGAATTTAATGGTGCATTCTAAGAATATTTGTGTTTCAGCTGTGTTATTTTGAGGTAAAGACAGGGAGAATTGAAGCAAAATCTGGGATTTTTTCCAAGTATAAGAAACAGGATGCTTATTAAAAAGCTGCAATAAGTAATTTGTAATACAAGTGTGTGCAAGGTTTAATGTGTGTCTTGAGGGGACAGTTTTATTATTCCAGAGCTTTAGGAAAAGTAATGTTCTCCAGCACAGGAGATGGATAATCCACCAATGGGTTAACTCTATCCTCCTGCCCAATCAGATCAAGTCAGCCAAACTTGCCACGCCTGTCCTGGACCAGTTGTCCCAGTCTCGACTTGATCTTGCCCAGGACAGACATGCATGTTTGGCTCACAGGCAGGTAGATCTTAATTTATTGGTAGATTATCCATTAGTTTCTTAATTTGTAGGCATCTGAGTAGCGCTGGGACCAGCACTCCTCCAGAGGACTCTTCCCTCATCTGATTCCCATTGGGATTCAATAGCAAACAGAGGCTTCCGTTTTGTTCCCTTTCTTAACTCTTCCCTCATCTGATTCCCATTGGGATTCAATAGCAAACAGAGGTTTCCGTTTTTTCCCTTTCTTCCTAGCTCAGCACTGGGCTCAGCGCTGCTGCAATTCCCCCCTCCTTCCTTCACCTCACCTCGTGGTCGGAGCTTGCGGCTGTAGCTCCAACAGCCCCAAGGCGACCTGATTAAGCTCCGTTGAGGCTGCAGGGCATCGGTTTCCAGCCACTCGCACAGGAGGCTCTTCAGGGCTCCTAAAACGTTGCCGATCAGCTGAGGAGGCCGTTTCTTTTGCTGCCTTTCTCCCGCACCGCTCCTGGATAGGAGAACAGGTTGCCTTCCATTTGGAGCCAAGGGGTGAGAACAGTGATTGGGAAGCGGCCGCCATCTTGCGGACCACGTGTCCGTCACAAGGACCTTTTTGCCAGATAAAGCAGAAGTGGGGGGGGAAGGGATTCTTTCCCAATCTACTACTGCGGTGGTTTGGGGTTCTTTTCAGGTGGCACAATCTTATCTCCTGGCATATTGATTATCTGGGTCCCTTTCCTAGGCCAAGTTGGGAGCCTGACTGGCTGAGGCCGCCATCTTGAAAGCACCTCGTGGCTCCAGTTCAAGGCCCTTCATAGCAAAGGGTCGCTAGTGATCTCTCCTGTAGTCCTTAGGGACTTTCTCCTTATATAGCATTTTATTCCTTTGTCCTCTTTCCCTTCCTTTTGGCATAGGCCTACTTGATTTCATTGGGCCCTCTGGTTGGTCATCACCTGGCTAGTTGATTTTGCACAGTAGTTCCCAGCCTCTGATTCTGTGTTTAGTTGCCACTTTTTACATTGCTGGCCTGGCAACACAACAAGCCTCACGAGCAGGCTGAAGACCACTCTCTGGGGGAAGTTATAGCGGCTGCAAGTAGGACCGGTCTTTTGGATACCACCGGTCCAGTGACCGGGGAGTAGGGCAGTTATTACCAGTCACTGCCCTAGACCCTCATTCACCAATTGATCCTTTTCCAGGAGTACCCCCTTGTGCACCTGAAGATTTTATACCAGCATAGAGGATAACATGGCCTCCCAATCCAAAGACGCCTCTCCTTCCTCTGTCCGGAAAATGCACAGGTCCCCTAACCAGGAGGCTGCTGGTAGGATCTCAGCCAAGGCCAAGGCTGTATCTGGGAGGAAAACCTCCAAATTGGCGGAAAAACAGGCCAGCAGGAGACACCAGGCCTTGGAAAAAGAGTTTTCAAAGGCTCAAAAACAGGCCAGGGCCGAGATTGCTCAGAATGAGTCTACTTTCTTTGATTTGCCTCTCCCTTCACTTCTGCCCAGGAGGTCTGGTCACTGGTAGAGCCTCCAATCTCCCCTGGTCAGCCTGGACCGGACCTTGGTGCACATACATTCCAGTCTCCAACACCTGGCCCCAGAAGCGACCTTCATACCCCTGACCACGGGACTCAGAGTGGATGAGTTGGCCCTTCCTTCTCTAGAGGATTGGCTCCAAGCCCTGGTTGCTCAGGCGGTGGAGAGGGCTCTTGCGGCCAGGTCTCCACCGGTACCCAGGACAGATTCTTTGCTTTCCCTTCCACTCTCTCGCCCAGCTCATCAGAGTTCTCACGATCCTCCCTCCCCCTCCCATTCCTCATATAGTGGGGTTTCATTAAACCCAGAGCAGGAGCAGGCGCTGGACGCCTCGTGGTCGGAGAAGGAATCGGTCCCGGACCTGCTCCCATTCGGCGGTCTATTTAATCCATCTCTCTTATTACCACTACTTCGTAAGGCTAGTTCTGCGGTGCACGTGGGACCTGACCAGTCTGCTCCAGCAACGACTGCACTGGACTCAGAGGCGGACCCTGTTTTCACCAAACTGGTAGTCATCCAACACCATGTTCCCTGTCCACCATTATTCCTCAATGCAGTTAAGAAACAATGGGCTTCCCTGGGTACCTTTCCTCCCCTGGGAACGATAAAAAGCTGTTTACCGTGGCCTCAGATTTAGCAGAGGCACTGGATATGCCCACTATTTCTATTTCACTATTTCAGGGGATATGTCTGAGGCCTTAAAAACTGAGGAACGCAGATCTGAACTGGCATTGAGGAGAACAAACCAGGCGGCGGTGTGGTCTATCAGGGCTTCTACTTCAGTCTCGTTCTTCACTAGATCTGCTCTTATTTGGCTTCATCAGCTCCAGGCCAGGATCCCACCGGACGATGTTCGTACGCATCAGGACCTGAGCAAGTTAGTGGCTGCAACGGAATATGGTTCTGATGCAACTCTACATGCTGGCAGGTTTTCCTCCAGATCCATGGCGTCCAATGTGACGGCCTGTCGCATGTTATGGCTACGGCACTGGCAAGCGGACACCAAGTCCAAATGGCATTTGGCAGCAGCTCCGTATCAGGGTAGCAAGTTATTTGGGGATGCCCTAGCACTGTTTCTGACTGAAAATAAGGATAAAAGGAAGATCCTGGCCCACCTTACCAAACGGTCTGACAGGCGGACTAACTCTTATAACCGTAGACAGTTCTTTCAATCTGCTACTGCTCCTTCGACTACACAACCTTCACGCTCCTTCACTCCCAGACAGGACTGCCCGGTCGATAGACCGACTTCCAGACCCAGGCAACAGTTTCAGTCCAAACGGCCCTTTCGAGGTGGGGGACGTCCCTTCCACAGGAAGTGACTCCAGAGTGGATCCTCCCATAGGGGGCAGGCTGTCCCTATTTGTCACTCAATGGGAGGTTACCACCACAGACGCCTGGGTCCTGGACACCATTCAACAGGGTCTATCCCTGGAATTCATTTCCAGTCCACCAAGGTGGTTCATTTCTTGCCCTCAATCAAAAAATTCAGTAAGGAAAGGTCTCATGCAGGAGGCCATCCATCACTTATTAGACATAAGGGCCATAGAACCGGTACCACTGGCCCAACGGGGTTGCAGATTTTACTCCATCCTCTTTGTGGTTCCCAAGACCTCGGGAAGATGGAGAGCAATCTTAGACCTCAAAGGTCTGAACTTTCATCTAGTATACCAAAGGTTCAAAATGCAAACACTTCAGTCCATCTTGGGCAGCATCTGAAGGGGGGACTTCTTAACGTCCATAGACCTCACGGAGGCGTATTTACACATTCCTATCATTTCCGGCGACTGCCAGTTTCTCAGATTCAGTTACATGGGCCATCGTTATCAATACAGGGCACTCCCGTTTGGCCTGTCATCGGCTCCAAGGGTTTTTTCCAAGGTCCTGGTGGTTCTAGCTCATGCCTGAGGTTGGTGCTGATTCGGGTGCAATGTTACCTGGATGACATCTTAATCCAATCATCGTCCTCCCAGGCTGCTCAGTCAGATCTACGACTGGTGATTGAGGTCCTACAGGATCATGGCTTTTCAGTAAACTTCAAGAAAAGTCAGACGGTCCCTTTGACCAGACTGCTTCACTTAGGAGCCATAATAGACACAATAGAATGCCGGGTTTACCTGTCCCAGGAATGCAGGGACAGCATATGGGACTTGGTCCTCAAAGTCTGCAGGGATAGGACACTGTCATCCTCCGGTCTTTCCCGATTACTGGGAAAAATGATATCGTGCATAGCGATCGTTCCCTGGGCCAGATTACACTTGAGGACTCTCCAGTGGTTTCTGCTTTCCTACCAAAAGCAGGGTACCAGTACATCTAACTGAGAGGTAAGGATTCCTTCACAAATCCTGCACTCGCTCAGATGGTGGCTCTCTCCAGCCATGGCCAGAGGGTATCTTTTCAAGGAGCCTGGTCGGCTCACGATCACGATGCACGCCAGTCTGTTCGGTTGGGGAGCACACCATCAGTTGCAGTGAGCCCAGGGACGATGGTCTTGGTCAGATCTGAGGCACAATATCAACTGGTTGGAGCTCAGGGCCATACATCTAGCTCTTTGTCACTTCCGCAACAAGATTGTGAGGCAACACGTGCTGGTCCTCATGGACAACATGGCAGCAAAGGCCCATGTGAACCGGCAGAGGGGTATCCAATCCCGTGCCCTCCTGACCGAGGCCCAGCTGCTGGGCTTCTGGCCAGAGACCAACCTTGCTTTGATCAGGGCCGACCACATCTCGGGGGAGACAAACAGATGGGCAGACTTTCTGAGCAGGTAGACAATGGACCATTCGGAATGGCGCCTGCACCCGGATCTATTCAGAGAGATCTCCAACAGATTCGGCCTTCCCATCATAGACTTGTTCGCTTCCCAGGCAAACACACAACTGCCGAGATTCTTTTCACGCTTCCCGGCTCCGGGGGCAGAGAGGGTGGATGCTCTTCGGGTTCCATTGCTGGAGGGCCTCCTCTACGCCTTTCCCCCTCTCCCTCTTCTTCCAGCAGTAATCCGCAAACTACTGCAGGAGAGGGCGGAGATTCTCTTAATAGCCCCTTACTGGCCACAGAGGCCTTGGTTCGCCGACCTCGTCAGTCTTTCCCAGTCTCATCCTTGGAGACTTCCTTCAGACTGTGTCTCCCTAACCCAGGGGGATCTGATTCACCCGGATCCTCAACGGCTCCAGTTAGCCATATGGCACTTGATAGCCAGCTCCTATCCCAGGAGTCCTGCTCGCCAGAGGTCATTTCCATAATCCAGGTCTCTCGTAGACCAGCTACCAACTGCATCTACGATGCCACGTGGAAGAATTTCTGTCGATGGTGTTCCAATCACCACCTATCTTTATCAGATTTGACCATTCCAAATATTTTGGATTACTTACTTGAGGGTCTGAATAGGGGATTGGCACCTAATACCTTGCACAGACAGGTGGCAGCCCTTTCTACATTGCTTACTTGTGATAATGTTGGTTCTCTGGGCCAACACCCTTTGATCCGTTCTTTCATCAAGCCTCCTGTCGTCCACAGATATCCTTCGTGGGAATTGACAAGGGTCCTTCAGGCTCTCACCAGAACCCCTTAGTTCATGTGACATGAGATCCTTATCTCTCAAAGTCGCCTTCTTGGTAGCCATCACTTCGGCCTGGCGAATTTCTGAGATGGCAGCACTTTCAGTAAGGGATGACTTATGTATTTTTCACCAGGACCGTGTTACCCTTTGCTTAGATCCCACCTTCATCCCTAAGGTTAACTCCCTGTTTCATAGGGCTCAGGATATCGTTCTCCTGGATTTTTGTCCTAATCCTTCTCATGATCTGGAATGGCAATGGCATTCCTTGGATGTTCACCGGGCTCTCTGTCATTATATCAAGCAGACAGCCACTTTCCGCAACTCTGAGGCACTCTTTGTCTTGTTCCACCCTTCCTCCAAGGGTCGGAAAGTTTCGGCCTCCACAATTGGCTGGTGGATAAGAGCTTGCATTGTGGGGGCGTATCAGTCCGATTCCTTGCCGGTCCTGCATCGGGTCATGGCTCACTGTACGCGTAGTGCAGCCACATCTGCGGCTTGGTCCACTCAAGCTTACATTGAGGAGGTATGTAGGGCGGCCACGTGGTCTTCGCCTTCGCCGTTCATACAACATTACAAACTGGACAGGTATACATCCGCAGAGGCCTCCTTTGGCACTGTTCCAAACTTGCCTGCTTCCCTCCCTTAAGGACAGTGGGCTTTGGTATGTCCCATTAGTGGATTATCCATCTCCTGTGCTGGAGAAGGGGCGTTGTCTTACCTGAACGGCTTTTCTCAGCACGGAGATGGATAATCCACTCCCACCCGTTTAGGTCCTTAGGCCTAGGGTTAGGTTCTGTGAGCCAACACGTCATGCTGTCAGTCAGTAGCGTCGCCCTCATCGAGACTGGGACAACTGGTCCAGGACAGGTGTGGCAAGTTTGGCTGACTTGATCTGATTGGGCAGGAGGATAGAGTTAACCCATTGGTGGATTATCCATCTCCGTGCTGAGAAAAGGCATTCAGGTAAGACAACACCCCTTTTCATTTAAAAATTTTTTTAAAAAAAATACTTCCTTCTCACTCCTATGGTTGGTCCATGTCTTTTTCACTCTTAGGTCCTCTTCCAAAGAGCTCAGAATTTGAGGATTCTGTGCAGTATCTTAAGCTGGTCCTAGCACTGCATCTTCCAGACAGAAAGCCCTGACTTTGTTTCTGGGCTCTATTGGAACCATTCTCCCAACTTAGGAGTCACAGCCTTGAATGCTCCACTGGGACTATTGACTCCACTTGGCCTTGACTTTCCACATCCTCGTTAGTTCCTCCTTCAGGTGGTGGTATTTCTCCAGTTTCTCATACTCCTTCTGATACTGCTGTCATTTGGAACCTCTACATTTATCACCACCAATATTTTCTGGTCCTTTACTGTTGTGATGTCTGGTTGATTGGCTGGTACCTGTCTGTCCATCTATATCTGGAAGTTCCATAGAACTTAAATATATCTTTGGGGGGGATGTAATGATATAAAGAATGTTGCCCCACACACATACACATACCAAGTATGTAGGTGATAATCTTGCAAGTAATACTGCACTACTGCAGTAAAACATAGCCTTTTAAAAAAACTAGTTTCTCTCCCACGTTTTCCAGTCTTTTAGTATGTATGCATCAGTGTTTTGATCAATGGTTCTAATAAGTTTAATCAATAAAGCAGACAACCAGATGATCCCTGATTAACGAGTGAAGTTGAACGCAAATCCCAAGGAGAACTTGAGAAGTCTGCAAATGTATTGAGGAATAATAAGGTTGGGAAAGGTCATGCTTTGCCTTGTTCTCCAGTGATCTCAGTACTCATCTGAGGGAACTAACAGCCTAATTTTGCATACCTTTTTATAATCCACTGGATTAGCAGAAGCAGTACACTAGGAATTGCTATCTGCAGGCTGGGCTATTTCTAAATATTTACTTTGGTCCAAGTTTGGCAGTCTTTATTAAAATAATTGTCTGGCACAAAATTAACCTATTTGTTTGGGATCTTTCTGCTCATATCCTCCTTCAGCAGCTTGGTCACTTTTCCTCTCTGATTGGTTCTGTGCTCCAGGAAAGGAAAGTTTTTCAGAAGTGAGCAATGCCTGGGTTCAGATATTATCAAAGAAGGGTCCGATTTTATTTATTTATCCATCTATCCATCCATCCATTCTGGACTAGGGTTGTTTTAAACAACTGTGGGGTTAATGACACAGGAACTTGTCTCTATTATCCATAATAAAGATAAGGCCATGAGAATAGATACAGTTCTTTTTGAGGGGTGGATACCAAATTCTGATGCTTAGAAAAAGAAAGCATTCATCTCATTCTTCTTCTTCACTAGTGCAGATCAACTATTCCAGAACAGAATGAGATATGCACACAAAGCCCATTGCTTCTTTTTTTTTTTAGCCTATAATTCTAGAATATTCAACCTTAGCAACTTTAAGACTTGTGGACTTCAATGCTCAGAATTTCCCAGCCAGCCCTAACTGGTTGTTTGATCGGTATCTACCTGTACTGGTAGGTGAGTACTGGTCAATGATTGGCTGGGAATTCTGGAAATTGAAGTCCACAAGTCTTACAGTTGCCAAGTTAGAAACCGCTTTAATCCCTCTTTGGTTTTTCTCCATGCCTTTCTCTTGTTTCTGCTTTTCCATGCTCCAGAATTATCCAGGGCTGTTGACACCACTATCAGTTACTGTTTGGGTATATAATTATCAGTCTTTCCCCTGATATATCAGCCATAAAATCAGTGTAATATATTTATGACAGGAACTGTCTTAATTTAGGCTGAGACTGTTTGGTTTGCGGATTGTTTACTGGCATATAGTAAACAGGGAGGAAGATGGATGGTTAACAAGTAGGAAATATAAATAAATAAACATAAACAATCACACAGAGAATCCATATGTGCATGCATGCACACATACTTCAGAAATATATATACAGAGTCTCAAGACAAAGCAAATACATTCCAGGAGAAAATATATACAATGCTGTGACAGATTCAAATGACAATTGTCTTAAATCATGATAAGATTAAAAACAACTTTGATAACATAAATGAACATATCTCTAAACTAAACTCACAAACAACACTCAAAAATGATAATAAAGAATGAACAAATAAATGAGACAATAGAATACAAATAAGAGGAAAATGACTTAAATATGGAAGCTACAAATGAAGAAAACTACAACTCAATACAAACAAAAGAAAATCTGCAAAATTTTGCTACAACAAAGGAAATGGTAAAACAAACTTGAGGACAAAAAAGAAGATTTAATAAAATGGATTAAGGACTTGTCAAGAGAATCATTAAAGCATGGAAGACAAAAAATGAATATTCTACTTATTTTGTCTTTTTTTATCCCCAACAATATCTACAAAAATACAACCTGGCAAGCTAAACCTACTGATCTGGAAAGTGACCTGGTAAAAGAAGAAGATTAGAATTAAATTTAAGAGATGTGATTCAACTTACCAAATAGAATGCTATATGACTAAACACTTGTTTGAATATGGTTAAAAAAACATAAAGTTTGGATATAAAGAGGCCCTATAGGAAGATTGTACTATATGATTAAATATTTGTTTGAACATGGTTAAAAGAATAGACAAAGTTTGGACATAAGGGACCCTATAGTAAGAGGGATAAGATATATAAGTAGTATAATACTTTTATAATATATGAAATGTAAAAATATTGAGACGGTGTATTTGAATGAAAAGTTTGGATATTCAAAGGTAATGAATTTTGAGAAAATTATGACTGATAAAAGTGGTTTCAAAACTGAGGGAAAATTAAGCTTAAATAAGAATCTTGAAAACGACATATAATAGCTTTAATAAGATAACTTCTATAAATACAATTGAAGCATAAGCTGATTAAAAAAAGTTGTTATATATATATATATATTAAATATATTTATTAATTTTATAGTTATAAATACAACAAAAAATAATTATTACAATATAATTGTATGTAATAAAGATATACATATATCATCATAAGGCACCCCACCAACCACATCCCCCTCTACCTCCTCCCTTTCAACTTCTATCCCCCCACTTTCTCTACCTCCCTCATGCTCCTCATTCCTCCTACATCTCCCTACTTCCCTACTCCTTCACTCCTCAAACTCCTCCTCCTCCTCAAATGTGGTTCTGAGGTGCCGGTAGAACAATCCGTATTTAATCTTATATAAGACAATTGCATATTACAATAATAAAATTATAAATCCCCCCAACCACCCCCCCGGGACTTCCCAGAGTGAATACAGGGTAAAAACACAAGAAAACCCACTAAATTACTCCAAAATATTATATAAAACCTATTAAGAATATTATATTTTACAACCTAACAAGTAAATAGTTAATTATATGCTAAATACAATTTCTTAAAATGGTATCTACCTTGTATATACTCTATCCATCTTTTCCAGTCCAACATATATTTCTCATTTGAATGATCCTTCAAATATGCTGAGATTTTAGCCATTTCTGCTATATTTGTTACTTTCAAAATCCATTCTTCAATAGATGGTATTTCTGGCTTCTTCCAATATTGTCCCACCAGCAATCTTGCTGCTGTAATCAAATTCAAGATTAAGTTTGTCTCTATGGTGGTACAGTCTTTTATAATGCCAAGCAAAAACATCTGTGGTAAGAATTCAATACGTTTTTTCAAGATATTTTGAAGAATCCACCATATTTTTATCCAAAAAGCCTTGATTTTTTTACAAGTCCACCATACATGGAAATAAGTAGCGTCCGTATTATCACACCTCCAACACTTAGCTTGTAAATTAGGATACATACATGATAATTTTTTTGGATCCAGATGCCACCTGTAAAACATTTTATAAAAATTTTCTCTTAAATGAGTCGCTTGTGTGAATTTTACATTTTTCACCCAGATCTTTTCCCAAGTATCCATCATGATTGGTTGTCCAAAATTTTGTCCCCATTTTATCATACAATCCTTAAGTAACTCAGTTTCAGAATCGATTTCTATCAATACATTATACACTCTTTTAATATGCATGGACCTTTGATCTATAACTTGTTTAATTAAATTTTCATCTGTTAAGGATAGGCCCATCATAGAATCTTTTTTCCATCTAGACTCCAACTGTACATATAGAAACCAAGTATGAACAATTCCTTCATCCCTTAACGTATTCAAAGATTTCAGTACTAACAAATTCCCTTCTTTGGTTAAAAGTTTCTCGTAAGGCACCACATCTAAAACTTGTGATCTATTTATATTCTCTACTGCGTGTCTGGGAACTGTCCAAAGAGGAATCTTTGCATTTAATTTATACTGATACTTTTTCCAGACACGCAGCAGAGTGCTTCTCAATAGGTGCTCTTTAAAGCTCCTATCCACCTTTTTATCATAAACCAAATATGCATGCCAACCATATAATAAACCGTACCCTTCAATATTCAGTATTCTATCATTGGTTAAATTAATCCAATCACTTATCGCTACTAAAACAGCAGCATGGTAATACAATTTAAAATTGGGCATTTTCAAACCACCTCTTTCCCTTATATCCTGAATAATTTTTAATTTAATCCTCGGTTTCTTGCCATTCCAGACAAATCTGTTAATACCCTTCTGCCACTCCTCCAAATTTACATCTTTTTTAAGTATAGGTAGCATTTGGAAAAGAAATAAAAATTTTGGCAATACATTCATTTTAACTGCTGCTGCAGCAGTTAAAAAAGTTGTTATATATTAATGTTATTGTTATATGTATAAATACTAGAAAAATATTTATATCCAACTCTCTATGTATTGAAAGTATCAAGAATTATATTTGCTTATTGTAGACAAAAGGAATATATTACTGGAAGAAGAGAGGATCAAGGAAATATATTATCAACTAACATATTGATCAATTATAGAAATTAATTATTATTGCTTTTAAATATATGAACCCAGACAACACATTATTCACTAAGCACTAAAGATTGCTATTGTAAAAAATTAATAAAATGTATTTTAAAAAAAGAAATATATACAGGGAGCAAGGTTTTGCCTGAAAGCTGGGCAGTTAGCCAGTTCAACCCGGGCTCAAAATGGAACATAGGGTCAAAGTCATAAGTATAGTCAAAAACAGTCCAGAAATCCAGTCACTTTAGAACAGGGGTGTCAAACTCGCAATATCATGTGATGTGTCGCAACATATCGTGACTTTTTTTTGCCATTGCCGGCAATGGGATGGGCGCAGTTTTGCTATGATGCATCTGGCCCACAGGCTGGCAGTTTGATACCCCTGCTTTAGAAGCTTCTCTGCCAGCTTGTCAGGATGCAAAGCAGGAATCAGGGACACATGTGTGAATCTGAGGTTGGTGCAGTTGTTCCAGCCACAAAGCAGCTTCTGACAGCTGCTCTAGTAGAGGCCACTCAAAGATGTTGCTCAGTGAGGGCATTTACACTGTTGCTTCTTGAGAAACCAAGCAAAGTGTTTCTTCTTGACTCTCCTGAGCTGCCAAGATATTCTTAGGCTGAAGGCTTTGCTGGGATCAGGTCGGTCATAGGCTGGCTGACTCCTCCCACAGCTGCTGTTGCTAATTGCTTGCTGAGACATTCACAATCTGCTGGTTCACATCTGTCATAACAGGACCATAAAGAGAGCCAGGCAACATTTGAAAAATTGTACATTATGTATTCACCTTTATACAGACCACGTTAAATAGGTAAATACAGCCTTTTGTATCCACATTTTAGATTTGCTATTTATTATTTGCTTTGTGGTTATTGTTTTTAACCTTCCTTAAGGCTGGATATGAGTTTCTCAGAGCCTTTGGGAACTTACAGATTATTATGACACAGATGTCATAATAAACAAATTGAAAACAGATATTGCAAGAGAGTTAGAGAAGCTCCTCCAGCATGCTGCTATTCTGATGCATTCACAGATATTCTGCAGGCAGATTAATTGCCAGCCCTCCAAGATAGACTGAATTAGGAAATCAAAATCAACAAACTAATGCTACTTTTATTATAAGGGTACGGAAACAGATTCTTGCAAGTCTGAATGCACTTTCCCCCTCCTTCCTTCCCTCATTCCCTTTATCCTCATTAGAAATAGGGAATATCTTGTGTGAGATACTCACTCAGGATACAGGTCTGCCCTGGACTCAGATTTCTTTAATCTGGCCATTGTCTTGGATGTAACTATGTAACTTTTCTTCCTGTTCTTCAAGGTTATTTCTTCTGGCCATTACAGTAGTTATCAACTTAACAATCACAATTGGGACCAGAATTTTCATTGCTAAGAAAAGCATTGTTAAGTGAGTCATGCCTGATTTTATGATTTTTTTTCTTCCATGATTGTTAAGTAAATCATTGCAACTGTTAAGTGAACTATTGCAATTGTTAAGTGAATCATGTGGTTGTTAAATGAATCTGGCTTCCCCATTGGCTTTGCTTGACATGGCTGGAAGTGCACCTGGTGATCACATCACACATACATGTGTACACACACACACACACACACACACACACACACACAAACAGAGGATGCTGCAATTGTCATAAATACATGCCAGTTACCAAGCACCTTAATTTTGATCATGCAATTGTGGGGATGCTGTAAAAGTTGTAAGTCTGAGGATTGGTTGTAAGTCACTTTTTTCAATGGCATTGTAACTTCAAAGTCACTAAACAAATACTGTAAGTTGAGAACTACCTGTACACTAATTATAAAAGTTCCTTCAATATGTATTGAGCTATTTTTCTCAAGAGTTTGTGTGTTTTACCTTGAGTTACTCTAAAAAAGTGGCAGAAATGGAAGGGGAGCAGACTAAGTAATAACAGTGTAAAAGAGGGTATGTCTTCAACTCATTTGATCCTGGCGTATATTTAACACACAATACCCTTTTAAGGGAGAAAATCTATCTCTTATAAATCATTCCATCACAGTTTACTCACATGACACAGTCACAGATTTGAATGGCAGGTGCTGAAATGTTGTTGCATTTGTATAAATAATAAATCTATAATTTTGGATAATTTCTTTTGCTATCATTGAACTAGGAAGTTTCATATTGACTTGAGAGGTTCCAGGATATAATATGAAATGATATGTGTTTTTTTAATGGCTCAGCATTATGTGTCCTGTAATACCAGTTGAACAATGAACTTTTCATTCTTTCATTTGATAAAGAAATCAAAGCTTTTAGACTACTGATACCTCATTATCAGATTATCTGACCAATTCTGGTTACCACAATGTTAAAAAGATGGAGGCTCTAGAAAGAGTTCAGAGAAGAGCAACAAATATGATAAGGTATCTGAAGGCTAACCCGTACGATGAACTTTTCAAGAACTAGGTATGTCTAGTCTAACAAAGAAAAGGATTAGGTTTGACATGATAGCAGTCTTCTAATATTTGAAGGCTATCATCGGGAAGGGGGCATCAAACTATTTTCCAAAGCATCTGAGGGCAGAAACAAGGAGTAATGGGTGGACGATTAGTAAAAAGAGATCTAACCTAGAATTAAGGAAAAATTTCCTGACCATGAGAACAATTAATCAATGGAAAAGCTTGCCTACAGAAGTTGTGGGTTGTAGGTTGTTCCATCACTGGAGGTTTTCAAGAAAGATTGGACAATTATTTGTCCAAAATGATAATAGGTGCTCCTGCTCAACAAAGGTTGGAACAGAACACCTCCAAGATCCCTTCCAACCATGTTATTCAATGATCAATGTTCTATTATGGCTTGCACTCTTTTATACTATCCAAATAGTATAAAAGAGATAGAGATACCAGGGCAGGTGCAGCATGTCTATATAGTCTAAAAAGTAAGATCTGAAGCACTCCACTAATAATCATATTAGAAAAGATTTGAACTTCTGTTGTTGCAACTCTTCTAAACTGTGTTCCAAATCTACATTTGTGCTTCTTATCACATAACACGCAGCACAAACTATTGAGAAATAATTTCTATTTGCATTTCATAACTCCTTCTCACACAGATTGTCCTGGTTACTTGATTACATGATATTGTACTGATTTCATTGTCCTTTTGAAACAAAGGCCATTTTCCCTTTGTAATCCTTTGGGAGCTGTTGAAATATCTAACATATCCAAATGCATACTATACATCAGTGGGGGCGAACCTATGGCATGGGTGCCAGAGGCGGCACTCAGAGCCCTCTCTGTGGGCACGCGCGCTGTCGCCCCAGTCCCAGGCCTTCAGTTGGGTTTTAGGCCTTTGCCGCCATGTGCACAAAAAAAAAAGGTTCAATCAATTTCAAATTCTTGTGGGAAAAAAAGATCTTGCAAAGTTGGAATTGATTGATTGAACTTTTTAGTCCCACCCAGTCTGCCGTTACCAGTGCAGCCATGCCCACTCAATTGGCCACGCCCACTCAATTGGCCACACCCACCCAGCACTTGATGATGCATAAGTGGGTTTTGGGTTGCAGTTTGGGCATTCAGTCTCTAAAAGGTTCGCCATCACTGCTGTACATCCTTACGCATATGGATGAGGAGAGCGAAAATAAATCTTGAAAATATCCCATCTTCTATTTTTTAGTTGCTGTTTTCATAAAAGATTTAGTAGTTTACAGTAAATAAACGTAAACAAGGAATTTCTGGTGTAAATGCATTTTTTAAAAAAATCTTTATTGCTGAAGATCAGTTTAGTGTGTCTTCTTTCTTTGCTGACAGCTTAATTTGCTTGAGCTTGAATGCCTCTGGAGATTCAGATTTTAGTCTTGCCAATTTCATCCGAATGCCACCTGGTTTATCGAATCAAAAAGCCCATTAGAAACTCCATCACTATTACTGATGGCTCCTGGACAATTGCAGCAGATGGATGAAATGCATTTTAGTTTTAATGGCCCTTAAATGGCTAGTGCCTGGGGATAGCAGCCCAGGAGGCATTGCTCTTTTGCTGCGAAGTTCTAGAAGCTGGTCGGGGGTAGACTTGAAATGAGTGAAGGCAAAAAGCTGTTTACATATTTTAGAATGTATTTTTATAAACACTACCCAGTTTGTTTCAGTGGGAACTCAACTTCTAATACCTAATAATAATAAGAATTGCCTACAATTATACTTGCTTAGAGTTAAATCAATTGTTAAAGACATGCTCAAATAGATAAACAGGAAGGAACTGTATCTCTTTTCTCCAGCTATTGCCACATGGGCAAGAATGATGACGGGTTCTGAATGTGAGAAAGATCCTATTCAGGATCTTAAGTACAAGCAAACATGCATAGAAGAAAAGAAAAGAAGTAGAAGAAGGGTACAGATAGTCCTTGACTTACAACTGACCCCAAAATTTCTGTTGCTAAGCGAGACATTTGTTAAGTGATTTTGCCCCATTTTACGACCTTTTTTTGCCACAATTGTTAAGTGAATCACTGCAGTTTTTAAGTTAGTAATATAGTTGTTAAGTGAATCTGGCTTCCCCATTGACTTTGCTGTGATGGGCATGTGAAAAACGGCCATAGGTCACTTTTTGCACTGCCATTGTAACTTCAAATGGCCACTGAACAAAAAGTTGTAAGTTGAGCATTACTTGTATAAGTAGGGACAATAAACAAATTTAGTGTACTAAGATTAAAAGGCATGGAGAAATATGAATTATGTTGCCATAAACTAATGTTAGCTAAGTTTCTTCTTATGCCACACTATTAATTTATTTGGCTGATAATTTCTTACTTATTTGCTGTATGTTGCTGCTTACTGCAAAAGGGAAGAGTATGATGCGTATACAGGTATAATACAAACTTACATCTGTTTCTTTGTTATAAACAAAATGTGTAAGAAATGCAATCAGGACTGGCTTACATGTGAAGAAAATTAAACCCCTTGCCATAACCTCAATTAATTCATGCTGTGGTGCCAGCATTGTCAGAAAAGATCATTTTTTCCTAGCAATACAAACTGCAGCCATGGAATCCATAGTCTGGATTGGGATTACGGCAGGATGTGTTAACCTTCCTTTATATTTCTGTATTAGGGTCCTGATCAGCTCTGTATTTTCAAATTTAAATAAGGGAGGAAATACAGTATAGTTACAATGTAAAGTTCATCAATGACAAAGATTAATGTAATTTGTATTCCACGGCTAGGTCTGAGCTCTTATCTAAAAATGGCCCAAATAATCCACTTTTTCTCAGTTTTATGAAAGATGCTGAGCAAATGCAAGTGAGTTTATCTATAAAGTATCCTGGTAGTAACTCAAAGCAGCCTTTTAATGCTTCTTCCATTCTTCCTTAAAAGGATCCAAGTGGCATTGAAAAGCAAAGTTGCATGGCACTCTATAGGTGCCATAAGGGCAGAGAAGTGTACCTCTCCTTTGCCATTCTGACTGCTATAATGGAGACCTGAATTTGGGAAAGTACCTGTGTCCAGTCAGATTACTCCTTATTTTTACCAGGTTTGCTTTATATCAGAGGTGTCAAACTCGCAACGTAACATGATGTGTCGAGATGTATCATGACTTTTTTCCCATTGCTGGCAATGGGGTGGGCGCATTTCAGCATGATGCATCCGGCCCGCGGGCCAGCAGTTTGACACCCCTGCTCTACATAAAGGGTCTCCAACCTGGGCAACTTTAAGACTTGTGAACTTCAATTCCCAGAACTTCTCAGCCAGCATTGCTGGCTAAGGAATTCTGGGAATTGAAGTTCACAAGTCTTAAAATTGCCCAGATTGGACATCCCTGCTCTACATGACTGCTCACTAATCATCTTCCAGAGCTCCTTGGTGAACCAATCCCTCTCCCCACCTCATCCAATATCAGTGTATATGGAGAAACTGCTCAGGATAGATACTATTGAGAACCTTTGTTGCCTTCATATTCCAAAGTTCAGTTAGGCTCCCAATAGAACAATCTTCCAGATAGGAAACTCACCAAATGTTATTTGAAAGCCAGCTGGATCCACAACCTGGAGTGATTGATGTCATATGTTCTACTTTACTGCAGCAGTTCATTGTGCTGTAGTGATCACGATTATTACAAAGTATCCCTGTGTAGTTTTTATATTCCCCCCACGTTAATTGATTTGTCACTTAAACTAATTCAAACATATATGGCATTAAACACACAATGCATTTACTGCTAGTCTATGTAATCCTTTATCCCTGATTTTTAAGAGAAAAAGGCATGGTCAGGAATTTTTAGTTTTGCTTCATTAAATTTAATTGCAGAAGTCCAGATATTGTATTTGGAGCTGTAATATTTGAGAATAAAGCAGCACTGCAGGCTGAACTGATGGACTATAAACCGTTTTCCAATTTCAGTTAGCCTTTTTACTACCGTGCTGTATATGTTTTCCATCTTTCTTTGCCTTTTAATTCTGTTTGCAGTCTTTCTTGCACTTAGTTGGAAATATCGTAAGTTAGCTGAACTGTAAAATTTCTTGTAACTATTGTATCCTGCTCTCTGCTTTTTTATTTGTACACTACCACTGACTTTATATTAGACAAATATAAGTTTGCTCAGTCAGCTTCAGTTGGCAACTTCCAAGCTTGTCAACTTACAGATGTGTGAGCCTACTCTCACAATTCTGGCAATGGTGGTGCTAGCTGCAGCTTTCGGGTTGTTGAAATCCATAGAGCTGAAAGTTGTGTGAGTTGGCAAAGAGTGGCTTAGTGAGACATGCAGAAGAAAGGATTTAGGACATTCTTCCGTATGTACTGCCACACAGCCTTTTCTTTTGTACTAAGGAGAAATTTAAGATATGAGTGATGAATATTGATGCAATGATGAATATATCTCTGCATTATATAGCATAATCTAAGTGGAATATTCCTTGGAGGTTGTCCCACCCAGAATTAAAAGTATTCATGGAGTCCATAGTTACTTTCTTTTCTTGTAGTGTATTTTCTCCTTCCCTGCCCCCCAAAATATCCTAGCTCCAATTTGGGATATGAGTAGAAATGGAGAGTGATCTTGGGACTTTTCTGCATATTTTTGGAGTCTGTCTATTTTTAAAAGTGCTTCAGTCTTGACCCAGAAAATCCTCTATAGCTACAGTATATGCAAGCATATTCCCATCCATGACTGTTATATAGGCATGGAGCTGTGATATAACTGGGATTAATGTCCTGTTTTCCAGCATGGTGAATGTAGAATCCACCGATGGGTAATTTCAGCCTTCCTGCTCAGATGAGACTAAGTCAGAACTTTGGCCACGCCTCCTTCTGGGTGTGTCTTCTCAGTTTTTGACTTAGTCTCAGCTCAGTAGGGCGCAATATTTTTTAGCTCCTTAGTTAGACTAGGTTAATTGACTTTTGATTGAATTTAATACCTTTTAAGGTTCCTAAATTGTAATATTTCTTCCTCAATTTAAATTTGGATTAATCTGACTAAATTTGGTGGTGGAAATTATTTAAACTTTGTGATTTTGAGCCTGTGAGGCTTGGGTGCAGAGCTGCAGGCTCATCTCGGCTGGGGCTTTTAGCCCCTGTTCGCGTGGAGCAGCTGAAGCGTGGAGCAGCTGGCCGGCTGGCTAGCGGAGAGTGGAGCTTCCTCAGAGCTGTTTTAACCGGAGGCTTCTTTCCTCGGTTCATCAAGGCCGCATGGCTTTCAACAACCAGGAGTCTTCTGATCGCAGCAGAGGCTGTGCAACAAACCGCAAGTGCCTCTTTGATTGAGGGAAAGCAGGGGTTGCTTCACTTGAAGCTCGTTAAGAGCTTCTCCCTGGCAAGGGGCTACACTTTCCCTTTCTCCCAAAATCTTGCCCCGGTCGTCATTTTAGTGGTGCAGCAAGAGCGCGGCTGCCATTTTTGACCGCGTGCTCAAGGCGCGGCCGCCATTTTGAGAGGCCCGGGCGCGGACGCTATTTTGTAGGGGCCTCGTGTTCCCTTAAATCTATTGAGGCTTGCCTTGATCGTTGTCTGGCCTGCTGTGTCAGGCCTGTGCCGGGGGGGGGAAATCTTTCAAAATAATTTCTAATACCTTGTTCTATCCTCTGGGGTTTTTTCAATCCTGAATTTGTACTATTGTCTTTACTACTCATCGAAGTCTGGTTACACACCTCCAATATTAGCTTGAATGGAGCGAAGGGGGATTGTATTTATACCACCTATTTCACTTAGTTTTTGTGGCCTTTTGCCACAAGGCCTAGACAGGCAGTTCTAGGAAACTGTCTGACTGTCCCTTGCCATTGCTGTTGTTCAGAACGAGGATTGGTTTTCCATCTCTGACAACTTGATCTGCATCTTTGGGTTCCCCCCACTTCTGGGTAACTCCTCTCTGGATTATCTAGACTGCAATGGTAGACAGTTCTTCGCCCCAGGCATCACAGGGCTCTGGTGTTCCCCCCGCACAAACAAAACACAGATCTTCTGATTTGGACATGGGGGGAAAGAAAAAAGCCAAGACAAAACATCTATCCACCAAGGAGCCCTCCAAGGCAGCCAAGCGAGAGGCCTCAAGGAGACATCAGGCGCTGGAGAGAGAATTCTCCAAGGCACAAAGGCTCATGTCCAGTGAGGCTGAAGTGGTTCCCCCCCCCGCTCCATTGGACACTTCTCCATTTGAGCCTCCATTTGCGCCTCATTATGATGCCCCTCAGGCATGGTCTCCTCAGGGGGAATCTGAACAGGTTGGTCCCCCTCGCTCCTCATCTTCCTCTGTCCAAAAGGGGCCTCAGGCCACGTGTGTCCCAATGGAGGTTGGGCTTGGTTCCATGGAACAAGGTGATTTTTGGTCTGAGAGACAATTCCAGGCTTTTATGCACCATGCATTTAGACAATTTATGGCATCATCTGGGACTCAACAAGTGCCCTTGCAACCACCACCACCTTACAGATACTAAAAGCTCATATTATCATTATGATTCAGTTGGGTTATTGAAAAAAACTTGCCTTTGCAACAGTGAAACAGGCCAACGGCTATTCCCTAAAAGGGATTATGGATAAATATATAATTCATAAAATATTATGAAAAGATAGATCTCTGAAATCAGGCATCCAGTCTTTTTGGTCTATAAAGGCAGTCCTTGTTTATTGACTGTTCATTCAGCAAGTAGTTTCAATGACACTGAAACAGGAGATATATCATTGTTTCTCAAACATGTGACCATTGCAATGTCCCCATGATCATGTGACCACAGTTTGGGTGTTTGGCCACATGGTGCACATTTATGATGGTTGTAGCATCCCATGATCACCATTTGTAATTTTCCCATTTGTTTTCTGACAAGCAAAGTCAATGGAGAAGCCACCAGGAAATTGCAAGCTATGGTCATTTGATGTGACACTTAATAATTTGTTGCATGACTACAGCCAGAACTGACATTGTAAGTTGGGCATGTTCACATGATGTTCCACTTTACAACTGCATCATTTAGCAATAGAGTGATGGTCCCAATTGTAGTCAGTAAGTGAGGACTATCAGTATTCTCCTGATGACTTTATATAAGTAATGATCGAAGCCTGAGATTTGCCATGATAATATATTGCTTCCCTAGGCCCATCCATCTAAAGTCAGTTCTTGGGTTTTTGATGCCCAATAACAAACATACCTTAATATTTTCATTCACTATGGTACATACCACTTTTGTTGCTATTGTTTTTAAATTTGGGTTGTGAGTTAACCTGCTTATCCACTGCTGGTTTTTTTGTTACTGTTTTTCCTTTCCTTTCCTTTTATTGTTTTACAATCTTATTGTCTCCCTTGATTTAATATTTATTTTATAGCAGCAGTTTTAATAATACATTAATCGTCTTTGCTGCCTAGCTCTCAACAACTGAGCAGTCCACAATAATGAAACAAAAATTACCATCAAATCGATAAAACAAAAGATAAAAATGAAAGGTAGGAAGTGAGAGGACTCACTCTTTCTTGCCAAAAATCTGAGTGAAGAACCAGGTCTTCTCTGCTCTTCTAAGCACACTGAAAGAGATGCAGATTTATTCCAGAGGGCATATATTAAAATTAGTAGCAATGGCAAATCTCCCTTAAGCATTTGTCTAGAAATTAGCTTTGCTCCAGGGAGTTCCACATAATAATGATGTGGCTAATGTAATATTCTTGGCAGTAAAGCTTTTGAATATAATAAAATAACCTTGTTATGTATGAAACAAAATGCTCTGAAATATCTAACCTCAGAGGCCTTGACTTCTAGGTGTTTTTTTCTGTTATTGAGATTATTCCATTAGTATTTTCATTGTGCTTGCTTGCCAAACAGTCTGGATTTCTCTTGTATGCTTTTCTCCATTTTGAAGATCTTACATCCGGACATAAAATCCAACTACATGATAAATCTGTGATCCAACACAAATATTTCCAGACTTAACGAAGAATTGTTATTCCTAATTATTAACATTCATTAACAAACTCTTATAAATAATCCATTCCTTTTTAATGTACCCTGTTATAATGTTACCTTTATCATAGAAGGATCTGATTATATAGTCAGCTAGCACCATATGGATCGGAATGAGCTATAGTGCATAACCCGTTGCTTCTTTTGTTATTGCCATGCCATTATGAAAACTACTGTTTTATAAGCAACCATTTGTAGCTAGCACTGCATTGGGCTGCTTAAGATGGCTCATATGGGAACAATAGTGTTATACAGGTAATTCTCAACTTACAGCAGTTCATTTAGTGATCTTTTGAAGTTACAAAGCACTGAAAAAAGTGACTTATGACCATTTTTCACACATGACTGTAGCAGCATCCCCATGATCATGTGATTTACATTCGGATGCTTGGCAACTGGTTCATATTTATGATGGTTGCAGAATCCCAGGGTCATGTGACCATCTTTGCAACCTTCTCACAAGCAAAGTCAATGGGGGGTGCCGCCAGATTTGCTTAACAACCATGTTACTAATTTAACAACCACAGTGATTTGCGTCACAAATGTGGCAAGAAAAGTCGTAAAATGGGACAAAACTCACTTAACAAATTTCTCACTTAGAAACATAAATTCTGGGGTCAATTGTGGTCATAAGTCAAGGACTACCTGTACTTAACAGTTTATAAATCTGCCATGATATCTTGTACAGAAAAGCATCAGAAGCATCTACAGATAATACATAAAATGTCTTATTAAGGCCTATTAAGACAGTGGAAGTGTCATTACTTATTAGTCCAATAAGAACTTCTATAAAAGGAGTATTTAGAACCAATAGATGGTGGTGGTGGTGGTGGTGGTGGTGGTGGTGGTGGTGATGATGATATCCATTCATCCTGTCCAATCCTTGGCAATTATATGGGCCAGGTTTCCCCTGCATCTTCTGATCTTGCACTGCTTCATTGAGGTTTTTCTATGCTCTGGCTGGTGTCAGCTTTGATGGTGTCCAGTCACTATGTTCTTTGGTAGCCTGGTTTCCTTTTACCACTAACTCTTCCAAACATAATTGCTTTCTCCAGTGAATTTCCCCTCATGACATGGCCAGAATAAATGAGACACAGTTTTTTGATTTTGCCTTCCAGTGACATGTTAAGTGTTCCAGTACTTGCTATCCAAGGGCACTATCTTAATATCAATTGAGTAATATCAATTGAGTGCTATTTTGAATTTGCATAATACATTGCTCTACAACCACTTTGGATGTAGCTTAGATCAGTAAATGGTCCTACTGAAATATGAGTATCAATAATAAAACCTGTAGTCATCTCTGATCCAATGTGAAATCCATAATAATGAAAACAATGGGTGCCCTAAAATATTAATCCATAATGAGATTTGTTTTTCATTAAGTACAGTATTGAAGGTGTGTTATAGAAGATCTGAGAAGGATCTGATTTTGATCCTCTGATTTTGAGAATCAGAAGCATTGCTTCTTTGACTTTACTTTTTGTCTTAACATGCTATTCTTGGTACCATTTGAAAGTTTCAAATAAAAGCTGCAAATTGTTCATCAGTCTCTTAGCCATATTGGAATAATTTATTTATTTATTTATTTATTCGGATTTGTATGCCGCTCCTCTCCGAAGACTCGGAGCGGCTAACAACATATATATATAAACAATTGAACAAATCTGAACAGCATTAAAAATACAAACCCCATACATACTCATCAATCACACCACAATCAACAATCATCCCCAGGCCTGCCGGCAGAGGTAGGTTTTTAAATTCTTTCGGAAGGCCAGGAGGGTCGGAGAAACGCGGACTTCAGGAGGTAGTTGGTTCCAGAGGGTGGGCGCCGCAACAGAGAAAGCCCTCCCCCTAGGGCCCGCCAAACGACATTGTTTCGTTGACGGGACCTGGAGGAGGCCGACCCTGTGCGCTCTCACTGGTCGTAGAGAAGTATGTGGCAGAAGGCGGTCCCGTAAGTATCCTGGTCCCAAGCCATGAAGGGCTTTATAGGTAATAACCAACACCTTGAATTGGGCTCGGAGACCAATAGGCAACCAATGCAGCGTGCGGAGAGTTGATGAAATGTGGGCACAACGAGGAAGACCCACAACTGCTCGCGCAGCTGCATTTTGCACTAATTGTAGTCTCCGAACACTCTTCAAGGGTAGCCCCATGTAGAGAGCGTTGCAGTAGTCAATCCTCGAGGTCGATGATAGCAGAATTCATGCATATTTTTCTGATGGAACTTAAGAAAAGATACAGATAAACATAAATAACAATAACAAGCTCACTGGTATGTGAACTAATAGAAACAAAGAGATTTTCAGGTATAAAATATTTTTGTTTTCAACTAAGTCAAGGTGAGAAATGTGCTTTGCTCATGCTATATAATTTGTTTTGTGAACATGCTGCATTGACCATGAATACCGTGCTAGAAAAAGAATCAAAATTGAATTTGACCATCTATTACTGATTACGTAATTATAATATTACTGAGCCAGAGATAATGAATTTGTAGTATTTATTATTCAAAATTATTTCCCATGCTTTATGATTACAATAGTGTCAGAGTTCATTTACCTGGCCTATTCAAGAAGCCTTTAAATCCTTGCTTCTTCCTGGATCCAGGATGATTACTACTCTGGATAAAATCAGCTCTAAAAATTCCTGCTCTTGTTCTAGCCACTGGATCTGCCAGGGAAGAGGAAAAAAACAAAAAACTTTTCAAGCCTTCAAATGAACCCATTTGCTACTGCAATTATTACTGCTGGGCCAATGAGAGTTCTGTAACAGGGATGAAGAAATTCAGATCTGAGCCAGAGAAATACTATGGATGGAAAGGAAATGTTTGGGTTTTAACACTTCTGAATATTAAAAATTGAGCAAATTTTATTTTCGACCTAGATCTTCCTCTTCTTAAATTTGGTTATAGTATTTTTTTAGGTAAAAAATTTGTTTATTAAAACAATCAACATTAAACATAAGATCATATTAAGAAGCAATCATCATATAACCTGAAATACAACACTAAGTATTAGTCTTTGTAAACGTCTGGTTTAGTAAACATTCCTCACTCCTCACGTCAAGCCTCAGCTATACGCCTGATACATTTTATTTGATTGGTGTTTCTCTTATATATGGTATTAAAGGCAGGAAAGAATATTATTTGCAGAAAGGTGACATTATATGGCAATAATTATTGACATGGACTTAGTAAAGTGGTCACAATTAATAAACAAAACACTCTGTTGCTAAGTGAAGTGAGTGGAATAGATTTTGTCATTATCATATTATGTTTAAAGAGAAATGTATAGTTTTGGGGATGAATTAATTATGGAATAATTGGAATGGCCATTTTATGGTTGAAAATTTCATGAGAGAACATTTTGCACTACTGAAAAAAATGTCCAAATTAAACTTTTCTTTCAATATTCTTAATATGAATGATTAAAAAATGAATGCTTCTTAATACCACCAAAGTAAATTCAGTCTCAACATATTTTTTGTTGATTTTGACAGTACTCATCACCTTTTTAAAAAAAGAGTTGGTCCTGAAACACAGAGCAGAGGGCAAATTCAAACCAACTGGGTTATGCAATACAGCAAAATAAAATATTTTGCTGGTCAGGGATATTGTTAGACTGGCAGTCAGAAATGGGTTGATTTTTGGCATAGCAAATATATTTTCCTAAAATAACAGAACAGCACCACAGTGACAAAGAAAATAATAAATTGGGAGGCATGAGTGATGGGATTTTTTTCTGAGGTCTACTTACAAAAGGGTCAGGCAAAATTGGAAATTATTATAGAAGCAGATTGGTTTTAGGATCATCTCCACGTGGCCACTATTTCTAGAAGAAAAAAGATTGATCATTTAAAAAGTGATTTTTTTTTCTGAAAAATAGTTTTAATTGTTCAATGTGAACCATAGTTTTAAAAAACAGGCTAACCATTTTTTTTATCAACTGGACATTTCTTAATTATATTCCTCTATTCTGATGAAGCTGTTTTTTTAAAAAAAATTCTTGGAAGTTTATCAGCTGAAGTACTTATTCTTTCTCCTAATGGCATTGCTGCTTCTGAATCTCCAAAGTTTTAGGCAGATCATGTTGGATGAAAAAAAATTATTAATCATTTACATCATCTTTGAAGTAATGAACTGGATTCTCCTGTTCTTCTAAATCAGTAGAAGAGTGCTTTAAAAATGTGAAATTAGTTTTGTTTGATCTTAAAATAAGGTCAACAACCAAAAACAATTTTCTTTATTCTGAATATCTTCAAGAAGAATAAAATTTGGTTGCAATTACCTTGCTGTTGGAGATGCAATTCAAAATTCATATGATAGGAATTTGTCTTATGGCCTATATGTGCTTATGAGCCACATATTGGCCTGAAATTAGAAGAGTTAATATGATTTGGGTGGATCATTGTATGTTAAAAATACATATAATCTTTGTGGCTGTATCCCCAGTATTCAGAATGTGTCAAAGACAGGTAAGAATTATAGATTTTTTTTTCAACAATAGAGGCTATCCAAAGAAAAAATCTCCATGTATCCATAGCAGTGGACCCATGATAGAGATGCTGAATTTGAATTAGGATTTATTTTTGTTTGATATAGGAGGAAGGAAGAATATTGTAAAGTAATTTAATCAAACAATTTGGTAATGTTCTTTTTTCTTTTAAAAATCAGCTTTAGTGCTATATTTGCATTCAGTTTCCATGTATCAACCAACTCCAAATTGTCCATTGAATCAAAGAAAATTTTGGGTAATTTGCCTTGAGTGATTTTAATATTTTTATTAGAAGTTCAATCCAACTATAAGACAGTCACTCCATTCCAATCTCCCATCAAACATCAATTTTCATAAGAGAAACCTATTAATTCTTCATAAGTCCTTTATAAAACTATGTTTTCTCCTTATTTGGGGCATAAATTCCCAGTATTAAAGTCCTGATGCTATCTCAGACCTTCCACATCGGCAGGCAAAATTATCATTTCATTCCTGCTCTGACTTAAGGGTTCCTGTCCTTCTCAAACAAAAAGCCATTTGGAATTTCTTTCTCGTGAAGCCTTGAGAAAAATCTCTGTGAGTCAATTGTCTGGGGTTTTGTGGGACATCCAATGGACAGTCTGAAGCGATTTCCACTGTTTTTGTACAGATTTCCTTTTCAGCTTGAGTGCAAATAAAACCAAGAGTTTTGTGCCTTCAAAAAAAATAATAAATCTAGCATATCATAAGTCAGTATTCAAATTATTTCTGAACATGCTTTAAATTAGTTTGCTTGATTGATTCATTTTCAGGAAAACTAATTTAAGAAGCATGTATAATAAGAAGCATGTATAAATGATTTCTAGACTTCTGATTACAATTGGTGATTAAAAGTTGAAACTCTAAATGGCCTCCAGTATGTGGGAGTTGATGTGAGGTTGTGTCAAAAATACTGTAATGTGGTTTTCAAACAGTGATAGCTCATTGATACAAACACCTCATCACTGGATGTTGTAATTACCCAGTATTTATTTTAAGCATTATCTGGCCCTTCAACCAAAGAAAAGCATTCATAATAGCTTGCAAAAATCAATTAATGCAATAGTGCCTTCAGGCTTACACTGTGAAAGACAGAAATAAAGGAAAGGAAAAGAAAATGTAATATATATGGGTCAAGCTTTAAACTTAGTTTTAGGATAAGAACACTTTTAGTTTGTCAAGCCCCAGGCACCTGAGCAAGGTCAGTGAAGGAAGAAGCACAGCTATTCCTCGACTTACCACCACAATTGAGCCCAAAATTCCTATTGCTAAGTGAGACAGTTGTTAAGTGAATTTTGCCCCATTTTATGACCTTTCTTGCCACAGTTGTTAGTAAATCACTGCAGTTGTTAAGTTAATCCGACTCCCTTGCTTGTTAGAAGGTTACAAAAGGTGATCACATGACCTCAGGACACTACAACTGTCATAAATATGAGTCAGTTGCCAAGCATCTGAATTTTGATCATGTGACCCTGGGGATACTGAAATGGCCATAAGTGTGAAAAGTGGTCATAAGTTACTATTTTCAGTGCCATTATAACTTCCAACAGACACTAAATGAACTTGTAAGTCAAGGACTACCTCTGTATAGGCTTCTATCTTTAATCTTTAGCTTGGGGTAAACACAGAATCTTAGAAACTGCCAGAAGAATTTTCAAGCATCATTTATTATTATTTCATTAATGTAGAATTTTGAATTAAATTTTGAACTAAAATTTATTTTTTTCCCGCCAGGTTTCTTGCCACTTTAAATCATGCATCACCATGCCTTCAGTACTTTGGTTTAGTTTGCTTATGCTGTACTTTTCACTTAAATGCTTTCTTTCATGTTGATCTCTCACTTGCATGCATCAATAAATATGTGGAAATTCATGAACATTCAAGTAATCCTTGTTCAGCGGCTGCCTCGTGTAATGACCATTCGCAGTTATGACAGTGATGAAAAAGTAACTTTGAGACGAATTTTCACATCTGTGTCCTTTGCAGGCTTATAAACCAAAGGAAAGCTGAAGTAAGATCTAAGCATAGTTGCAGTTTTATATGTATTCCCTCACATAATGACTTGAGTTGCCTGTCCCAAATGTGGTCACTAAATGAGGACTACCAGTGCATTGCAAAAATATTGTAAGATTGTATGCAAGCCAATGAATGGAATCCTCAAGAAAAGATAGTGGTTACACTCCAAATGTGAGGAAGCTGCTGTTTTACTATTTAAGCTTTTTACTAGAACCCTGGACTTTCTGCTTGGACTTTGTTTCAAGACTTATTGGAAGAATGAGATCTGTACAGAACTCAGCCCTTCCAAAGAAACGCTTCCACGCTGAGTTTTTCTTCATTTCTGCTTTGAGTTGGTGACGGTGGCGCTAAATTTATTGCAGTGTTAAAATCAGAAAGTTAGGGGGGGGATTTTTTTTGATCAGTAAATCACCCAGAGGTCTATCAATAAATCCAGCTCAGTTTTTGATGTAAGAAACATATAAAAATCTTTAATCAAAATCTCCTGAAAAAGCTTTACTCCAATCTCTTTTGGGAATATGGGAGGAAGAAGATTAAGAACAGGCTTCTCCTGATGGAGAGATGAATAGGATGGATTGCTTCTGAAGAATTTCAGTGAGTTCAGGAAAACCATTTCTGGTTTAATCTGCTGCGAAATACAATGACAGCCATTGCTGTCAGCCAGCTATCTTTACTGCTCCATTAAAGTCATGTCTGAGAATCCCTGCAATAAGAAGCTGAACGACATTGTGACATTCTGTGGCTGGCAGAGAAAATAGCTGCATTAGCACTGTCCCTTTTTTAATGACCTACTTTTCTGTTTTTGGATTTGCATCTGAACTCAATCCTCAATCCTCTCTTGTACATGTTCTGAAGTTATGTCTGAAATAGGACCTTTAGTCATGCCCTGTGAACAGGATAGCAAACGATGAAGAGTTTTTAAATGTTTGGATTGCAGACAGTGTTGTCAGACGATTTTGTTTTTTGTTTTTTTCCCATGAATGAGAAGGTGGACAAAATTGGAGGTGCTTATTTAATTGAAAGCTAGGGTTTATTTATATCGGGTGGTAAAGTATTAGCTTTTGGTAAATCTTTCCACAATGTTTTTATTGTATTGGCTCACATAGATTTCTGTCAAATAAAACCAAAACAGTTTTAAAGTTTAATCCTTAAGGATTACAGGAAAGAGCCCAGCATTTTTAGATTATGTGGTCATTAGATCTCCAGTAAAGAACAACTGAACAGAAGAAATATTTAAAAGAATATTTAAATATTTTAAAGAAAGAAGTATACATGGCTCTTTGGAAGAGAGGACCTCTCTGCCTCACCCTTTTGTCAGTTGGAAACTGAAATAAAAGCCAGCTTCTTAACCCAAATATGAAACTGGCTCATTACATAAAGCTGGAGTTAATTTAATAGTTGGACAATATGCATGTAGTGAACAAAATGAAAGTGAAAGCTCCATTCCTTCTTCAGCCGTCATTGTGGCAAGAATGGATCTTCTGACAAGTAAATTGCCCTGTTGACTCTGTTTTGGGACAATTGTGATAGATAAGTTTTGCCAAAAGATGCAAAGGAATTCTTTTATTTTTTTAACCAATGGGCAGAGAAGATAGAAAATTGAGGCTGCTGCTAGTACTTATGAGAGCTGCATCTGTTAAAAGTCTCGTTTATATATGCAGTCTTTAAATCGGGATTGCTATTATTTTAGAATCAAGGCCCTTGATACATTAGGAAAGAATGATGAGCGATAGCCAGTGCTGGACAGGAGAAATCATAGTTCATATACAGACAATGATGAGTGGAGTTGAAATGTTTTTTTCTTAGTCTGTGGACTCTATCTCCATTGTTTCCTGTTCCTCCTCCCTCCATGCAAAATGGTACTGTAAAGGCAGCAGTTCCTAGAATGATAATCAAGAGAACAATGGATCCAAATAAGATTGATGAACAACCTTATTGGGGGGGGGGGGAATTACCTTTAAGTTGTGGGAAGAAAAACCAGGTCCAATTCCAAGCTGGGAGTAAGACATTGGAAGCTAAGATGCTGGAAATAAAATGGAGGCTGCTTAGGAAAGAAGGTTTCTGTTTATTGATGAGCAGAATAAGCAACAGCATGCAGTTCTGGGACAGCTGAAAAAATGGCTGCATGAGTGGATGGATCTTTATAGGGTTCTGATTGAGATGCTCCAGGGGGTTGTGCAATGTAGTGAGCTATTCTAATGGTGGTGGGAAAATCCTGTTAAGTCCTAAAGGTCATGTTCTGTCTTTAGAAATTGGGTGGGAGGGGTGTAAATTCTTCATCTCATCAACTCCAGCCTTCTGTGGCTGGAGATGTTTTGTTCATAAATAGATTGGCCAAGTCTTCCTGAATGGATTAGAAAATCTGCATTCCTGAAGGCCAGCCTTTTCAGGTTTCTTAGTTTGAAGCTGTTTTCCTGGAGCTGCTTTCTGCTTTTGTTAAGATTATTTTCTCATTCTGGGGAAATATTTGTTCCTGCCTCTTTTTAATATTAAGAATAAAGAATATTTTAATCTGAGCGGGAGGGGGGGCTTTCTACAAAGTCACTGTTGACTCTTGGCAATTACCTGGACTATCTCTGCAATTTTCTTAGCAAGAGTTTTGGAAGTGATTTAGCCCAGTCATCTCCCTAGGGCTGAGAGAAAATGAAGGCCCAAGGTCACCTTCAGAAGTACTTTTTGTGCCTAGTTGTCTCAAGTAATCTCTTCATTCAATTTGTCATTTTAGTAATTAATATTGCATAAAGTTTTAACTAGTTACTGCTATCAGCTGTACAAACAAAAGATGATGCAGATGTGCACTCTCTGATTTAAATGCTGATGTTCTATAAAGATGGTAATTGGCATTGGTAAATTTAGGCCAATTTTCACAAAAAAGATACACAATATTTTATATGAAAGAAAACTAAATTTGAGAGGAGGATAAATGTAATTTAACATTTAATGAATATAGCTCAGGAAGATATTAAAAACCATGGAAAATTTACATTATTATCCCATTTATTCTTGCCTTACCATGCTTTCAGAATCATATATAAACCTTGATCTGCCCCAATCTTTGTGATTGTTGTACCCTTATTTTATCAGATAATGAACAGATGAGGATTAATAGAACAGACTTCAACAGTTTGCATTTGATTTTGTTGGAAAATATCTGGGTGATTATGTGGATAATTTCTAATTTAGTTTGCATCTGCATATTCCCAATGTCTATAACTTTCTAATTGGCAAAATCCTGCCTGCCTGCCTATCTGTCTATCTACATGCAGGAAGAATTTAATCTACTTAGCTATACTATATCTGTTTGTCTGACTCTGGAACAGAACTTCCTAGATTTCCTGGAAACAACACTACAGTAATTAGCAAAGGGAACATCCTTTGGTTGTTTCAGCTTTAACTCTCTGATGTATATAACAGCAACAAAATAAAGACAGAAAATACAACACAAAGTGATTCATCATCTACCCCATGAAAAAAACAATTTAAAAAATGGAGATGATGCATCCAATGGATTTTAGAACATCTTGCGATGAGAAGAATGGAAGTAAGTTCTTCATATTTTTTGATCTTTTGAAAACATATGAGCCAGTATAATGGCATCTTGTGTAGTTAGTAGGAATCAACTTATGGGAGACTTTTGTGACAGTAACAAAACATTTCTGCCTTGAAGACTAAGTAGGATTGGACCTAATTAACATGTGGTTGGAGTTCCACCAGGGAGTTCCAGGGCTGTAAATATCTTGGGAAACTGAAAACAGTTTCGGGAAAGGATTTGGCGGTGAAGGGCTGCGCAGCGTGGAAAGGGGCTCCCATGATCCCACCACTGCGAGAGCTCTCAGGAGGTTGGAGGGGTGGGCAGGTCCTGGGGGCGGCTGGGAGAGGGCAAGAGGTTCCGTGATGAGGATGGGGGGCTCCAGACTATCATTCCCAGCAGCCCTAAAAAGCACTGTGGAAGAGTGGGGAATGCTGGGAGTTGCAGTTCATTACCATTTGGGAAAACATAACTCTCCAAAAATCAATCCTCTCTTCCTTCCTTCCTTCCTTCCTTCCTTCCTTCCTTCCTTCCTTCCTTCCTTCCTTCCTTCCTTCCTTCCTTCCTTCCTTCCTTCTCCCTTCAATCTCCTTCCTTCTCCATCTCCTTCCTTTCCCCTTCAATCTTCCTTCCTTCCCTCCCTCCCAACATTTTTGAGCAAGGAAGAGTAAGCTTCTCCAGTGAGCATTGCTATATTGTTTTTGTAATTAATCACTATGCTTTAATTATGTTCAATTTGTCACAATGAAAATACACCCTGCATATCAGATATTTACATTACGATTCAAAACAGTAGCAAAATTACGGTTATGAAGTAGCAACAAAAATAATTTTATGGTTGGGGGTCACCACAACATGAGGAACTGTATTAAGGGGTCGCGGCATTAGAAAGGTTGAGAACCACTGATGTAAAGGGAAAGGGTAATATTATCACACCTTGCTATGAGGTAGTCTCAGTATATTTCAACTTAATCATTGTTCGTATCTGGAACAGGTTCTTAGATCTCACTTCCATCTCCAAAAGGCAGGCTAGGAAATTAGAGTCTTAAAAGTAAAGGCCAGGCATTTCTGAAAACATCAGAGTGAATGCACTCAATGCAATAAAGATAGATGGTTCCTCTACCCAGATCCATGTGCTGCTTTTTAAGTCCATATAATGGGCTGTTTCTGAACATAAAAGGTTAGAAGAGCTTGTTTGCTTTTGTTCTCAGGAGCAGATAAAGAGCAGGAAACAAGTGGCTTTTAACATTGCTTTCTATAGCCTTCCCTTCCCTCCCTCTCTTCCTTATTTAGCTCAGTAGAGTGCAGAAAAGAAGATTTTCCACTCTAAAATTAGAAATGTTTAGAGAAGCAGCAACACAGCTTGCACCGCTTTGGGCGTTTTCTAACGTGGCCAAAGCCTAACCCTCACCACCCAGAGTTGCTTGTGAAGCAACACAATCCCCTTATCTAAATGCATAACTTTGTTGTTTCATATCGTAGTTGAACCCCGCTCAACTTTTTCCTCCATAGTTGGTGCTTTGAGAATCACATACTGGGCACCAAAGTAATCAACTGCTGAGATCGATGGTTACTGTGGACATCTCCAAAGTCATCCAAATCATGGTCATTATTAGGGGAGAGGGCAGAGACAAGGCTCTTTCTAAAGTGGTTTGAGGCCACCTGAATAGCAATAGCATTAGACTTATATGCCACCCCATAGTACTTTACTGCACTCTCTGGGCTGTTTACAAGGGTTATTTGAATATTGCCCCTAATAATCTGGCTGCTCATTTTACCAATGCTTGGAACGATGGAAGGCTGAATCAACCTTGAGCCCATGAGGATCAAACTCCAGACTGTGGACAGAGTTTGCCTGAAATACTACATTCTAACCATGGTGCCACCACAGTGAATACTACTAGTTGGTGGCCTCTTTGCATTACTAAAGTGAATCATATTGCCATTGGGTAGTCCAAACCGCATTGCTGAAATAGAACTGCTTTGCGCATAAGAGATAAGAGAAAGAAGATAAAATAACCTTTATTGGCACACATTAAAAATGAGATTCTGATGCCTACTCTCAAAATAAAATATATAACCATACACATGCATGCACATTCATATACAGATGCTATATGTATACATACATAACACACAAACACACATACACATTTATATATAGGTATATTAATCACAGTCCACTTCAAATACATAGCAGAAAAAAGATTCTGGAGAGTTAACAAAGTTGATTCTATATGGTACAATGTTATTACATAGTCTAATAGCATATCCTATTAATATTAAAGAAAAGAACAATTTCCAAATATTGTAAAGATTTTATCAACTCCAATTCTTATGCCTCCAGTGAACATAAAAAGAACACTCATTTTTCTAAAAGCCAGTCATCTGGAGATCATGTCAGAAATTCTTTTATGAAGGGAAAGGATTTGCCGACACTTGATCTAGGTCTGACATTTCTTTCCATTACTGGCTCCCCTTGTTCCAGCATTTGTACATTACTAAGAAAGCCCCAAAATCAATGTATAGATGCATAGTTTAGGGACCGGAACAAGGCTAATGGCAGTATCCTTTCCTCCCTACTTACAGATGGACAACATTTGCAAAGAGGGACTTTACATTTCTCATAGCATAAAAAAAACAACAGGTGTGTTCTTCCTTGCAAATGGCAGTGAAACAGTTTATCATGCCAGATTTTCTTAATGATGCAAGATTAGTTAATAGGAAAGTCATCAGCAAAATGAGGATAATTGATTTTGTGGCAATGAGGGCAATTTTACTTGCTTCCTAGAAAACGAAAACAGTGACTGCCAGAATCCAATTTCTCTTCCAAGCCTTTTTTGTTATGATTGTTATGAAAGGAAACATTGATCTGAGTCAATTGAAATAGAAGATCATACAAACCCAAAATCATTTATCAATTAGTTATCTTTTTTCCAGGAAAGAACTTAATTTATGCTCATTATTATCTTATTAATTATTTATTAACTTTATTAGCATCAAACAGGAAATTGTGCTCCAAATGCCAGCCTTAGTTAAATGCCTCTGATGGCAAACTTTTGGCTGGACAGTTCCCTACAAGGACTTGTTATTGGGATCGTGCAAGGATTCGGCTTCAAGAGGGGAAAGATGATTTAGGGCGTGCATGGATGATTTAAATCAATCATATTACGATGGTTGAAACCAGTGTGACATACCTGCCTATGTGCATCCAAATCATCTTTTATTTTTCAAATCATTTCCCCTGTGCTAATTATTCCAAACATACCAATCTGAAAGGTTTTCCTCCCCAAAAAGGGTTATCTGCAGAATAAAAACTCCTTAAACCAAAAGTGGTACAACTAATCAGATTGAAAGGAAATGCAACATGACAAATCTGGTATGTAACATTGGGGGTTTTGCAGGTCATCGTGTGTATGCACTCTTCAGAGAAGTATAATGTGGCTACCCATTACAGCTGCATATGATATGAAATGTGGTGGTTCATAAAGTATGGAATGTCACTCAGCCATGTGTCATGGTTCCAGTTCAGACAGCAATAATGAACTGAATATTTTTTTCTAAAGTATGTCTGCAGAGTATTTGTGCTATCTTCATTAAAGCAGAAGGTCACACTGAGATGATTTTATAAAGTGAAATCTTGTGGAAGAACTTCTGTGTGATAATAGCTCAAGTTACTAAGAAATAAGGCTTCTTCAGTCTCAAAAATTTTCTGTTAATTACTCTCCCATTTCATTTTAGAAATTGGTGTGGGATGGGGGAATTAACAGAATTAACATTATAGTGAGATGAGAATGTTTTACCTCCAATGTGAATCTGTAAATCAGCTCATAAATATTGGCTCAACAATAATTTTTTAGTGTCTACATTACAACAAAGAAGGCAGTTTTGCTATTTTTATTCCTGATCTAACATTTAAAACATTGTTGAGAGGAAATCTAGCTATGGAAGAAAAGGAATATGTGACTGGATCAATTATTGCTTCTTCATTGCCAAGGATAACAGGAAAGTGGCTTTACAGCAATCCTATGAGGGAGAAATAGGACTTCCTAAAACCAGACATTCAGCTTGGAAGACAGGGGAAAAGTCTTTTCAGCAGTTGGCCGACCAACTACACTCACCCTGTAGTCCTCAATGGAACTGCATCTAAATGGAGGGAAGCATGCAGTGGGTTCCTTTAAGGTGTTTTGGGGCCAGTACTCTTCTACAACTTCATAAATGATTTAGATGAGGGAATAGAATGAATACTTATCATATTTGCGGGGTCACCAAGTTGGGGCAAATTGCTAACACTTCGGAGGATAGACTCAAGATTTAGAAGTATCTTGACAGACTTCATTAAGGGGTTACAAGTGGTGGTAGGAAGTTTGTACCCTCAAACTTGCAAGATTCTGTTAATGTAGCCTTACAATAAAGAAGAATTAGCTCTGTCTAGTTTACCTTGGAGGTTTAGACAACCTCTCTACCTTTTATCTCTCAAGGTCAACCTCACATAACATCACATGTAGAATTAATAAACAGTTTAGCTCTTTTTGTGTGTGCATTCAAATGAGTCTTGACTCCTGATGACTGCCTGGACCGGTTCCTGAAGTTTACTTGGCAAGATTTCAGAAGTTGTTTGCCATTGACTGCTTCTTAGGTTTGAGAGAGTATGACTGGCTCAAGGACACCCGCTAGCTTTGTGCTTAAGGTGAGACTAGAAGGCATAGCCTACAGGTTTGTAGCCTGGTATCTTAACTTCTTGGTTTAGCAGAGGTGTGGACCACTTCTTTCTGTGCCATTTCCTGCTCCGAGGGACCCCTTGACAAGTGGACTAGTAGTATCTCACAAGCCAGAGATGATGTGGAAATAGGGGAGGGATGAATAGTGTTCTTGAAAGTTAGGAGGTCTATAACCATGTTCAGATAAGCACAGTTGGCTTCATATTATATGCTATAGTAAACGGATACAGAATCTGTTTAGGGCTAATCATCTGAATTCCTGGGAGAACTGAGAGTAGAAGAATTGAGTTCTCAATTTACAGCCTTTCCTTCCTGGCACCAAAGGAAAAAAAATGCTTGCCTTCCAGAGCAGGGTTAGACGTTGGCTAATGATGGAAGCTCCTTTCCCTAAACAAGATAGAGATATGAAACAGCTGCCTCCTTTTCCAAAATAAGGCTGCAAGTGGGGAGAGGGGGCTTACAGCAAAATGGGATGCTCTAAATATCTATTGGGTATTTTGAAATGTATGCTTTTGGGTGGTATTTTAAGAGAAATGCTTCATAAAGCTTTTTTTCTTTTTTTCTTTGGTAAGGGTGAGGATCCAGAGATACATATGTTTTACTAAAAAGGTGGGTGTCCCCCCCCACATGGAGAAGAATATTAAGGAGAACAATAGTGGCCTCCTTTTTGCCTGTACTTGTTTTCTTCCATGTGAAAAAGAAAAATAGTGTTTAGCACACTGCAGAACACCCGTGAAGTGGCTTTCATGAAATAAATCAAAAAGATTTGCTTTGAATTTCCATGTAGGTTGCTTAGACAGATATATAGCCCCTCTATTAATACAGATGCTAGTCTCAAATTTGACGACTAAGCTTCTTTGAGATTCCTATGGGATCTCTCCCTAGATATTTGCAAATTACATTAAATGAAGTGTCACCCATAATATGTATATGCAGCAGGGGGCATTGATGGATAAATCCCCTTTCACTGGAAATTCTATAAAGATAGCTTTCGTTTGGGAAAGTAACACATTTACTCATAATGCTCAATCCTCTTACAGAAATGCAAACAGTTAAAATAGCTTCTCATGGCTGTAGTGTAGGGAGATTTTCACTGCAACTAGCAGCAACTCACTCACACCTCCACTCCCTTTCTTGATTTTCCTTTAAAGTTCTTCTTTCTAAGCTGGGCAGCCTTAAAAGTGCAAAACATATTAAGGACCTATTGTAGCATATATTTAGACTCCTACCTCAATGAACTGCAAACTGTTCTTGAATTGGCTCTGCACATTTCTTTACCACCTCTGCTGTCCCCAAGCACATCCCTTGTGCCATGAGGGTTTGGCTGCCATTTCTCCCTTTTTGGTCCCAGTCAGTGGGGTCCTTTTCCTCTCCAGTAGGCATTGCCAACTGTTTTCTCTTAACTTATCCTTTCTAACTCTGTGGCTATTTGGGAGCCATCTTTCCTTCTCTCTTGTTGAAGAGTGAGAAAAGGCCCCAAGCTCTATTCCAATTAGCTTTTCTGGCTTTTCCTATTAATCAAGTTACCAGTTGCTTGTTAGAAGTCCTAACATCTGTGGAGGACAAGATGGAGGAACTTAAGTGTAAGCTAATTTGTTGAACTTTTCCCAGAATTAGAATGTAACACTTAGAAAGATAGAGATCAGATGTTCAAGGCATTGATATCTGATTGAAATTACAGCATTTAATTGATTTGGGCTTGGTAGGTATGAGAAAGTACATTTCTAGAGGGAATCATATAGAAAGATGGAGCCCACATGATCAAGTTAATTTTCATATTATAAAAAATACCTAGCGCACAGAAAATCAAGTCAGAGAAGGGTTCTATTGTAGCTTTTATCCAACAAACTCTTCCAGCAGTGAATGTTGCTGTATAAAGTCTGTTCCATCATGAAAGTTAGGGATTGGAAGAAGGTGCCCATGACATCCCCAGATGATATTCACAAACCTTCAAATTACATTTTAAAAATTAAATGATAGCATTGTTGCACTGGACCTCATGAGCTTTCAGGGGAGTTTGTGGATTTTCATTTGAAATTGTGTGAGAAATTGTATGGATGAAATTACTGAAATATTACAACTTATTTTACTAAGTATTTTATTGCATTGTCTGAAACAGTCATTCAGCCCTGGCATGAGCCCTCCCCTGCAGCATGTAGATGCGCCTCCCAATGCAAGAATTCATTTTGCCAATAAATATTACAGGTAGTTCTCGACGTACAACTGATTGTTTAGCCACCATTCAAAGTTACAGATATTGCAGAGCCCCCTCCAGTCACACGATCAAAATTCAACTGCTTGGCAGCTGGCCCACCTACAACTGCAAGGGCACTTCAAGTCCCTCTACATGCCTGTCTCCCCCCCATCTGTGCCTTTTTAGCCTCCTGCAGTCCACAGCCTCTGATGGCCTAGCTGTCAAACTGGCAACCCGGATGCGTCACGTGCAGACCACGCCCACCCAGGCTCTGCAAAGGCAAAAACATAGTGATACTGTCACAATGCATCACGATACGTCACGTGAGGCGATCGAGTTTGATACCCGTGCCCTAGCTGACCTTTGCTGTCTTTTTGCTCCTGCTGCTGACAAGCATGGCCTGGCCCGGCCCTTTGCAAGGAGCTGCTGGTTGCACTTACTTCCTTGGTCATGCATAACAGAGTCCTGGGGAAGATGGCCTCATGGCCAACAGCTGCCTCATGAAGGGCCAGGTCAGGCACACCTCATCAGTGATGGGAACATGAAGTTGGCAAAGGTCAGCTGGGATGGCAGTGCTTAGAGGTTGGCAGGAGCCTTAAAATGCAAGGTGGCAAGGGTATCTGCATCTGGGACTGGCTTGGGGCCGCTGTGGCTTACTGGGGTGGCAAGAAACCCTTTTGCACCAGGCTGCTGGGCTAAGCTTGGGCTGGGCTTTGTGCTGTACAACAGCTTATAGGGGTTTCTTGCAGCCCCAGTGCCACTGTATGTTAAAAAAAAAAAAGGTCTTTAAAGGTTCTTGGGATGCTGTGGCTTTCTGCCAGTTGTTGTGGCTTTCTGGGGTACAGCCACTTTGAGCCATGCTGCTTGGACTTTCCAAGGCATGGAAACTTTGCACCATGCTTATGAGGCAAGCTGGGGTTAGCTGAGGCTTCCAGGGCAGCTGCAGCTTCATGCTACACAATGGCTCAGGGACATCTTGCCATCTCATAGCCACAGTGCACCAAGGAGCTCCCCAGCCTCCTTGTGATTGCACACCCTGCACCCTCTTTCTCTGGCCTCTTGTGCCACATTACAACACCTCTCCAACACATACCCAGATGGTGTCAGGCCTTCCAGAGCCTCCCCAGCCCCTTGCACTCCTCACACCTTACATGGGACTCCTTTTACTTCCCGCTTAATGACACTTGCATCTGGAGTTATGACAGTAACTGGGACTACCAGGATTGTCATTGCTAAGCAACACACTCATGGAAGTGTGCTTTACCACTGCATCGCTTAGTGACAGAAATTGTGGTCTCAGTTGTGGTTGTAAGTCGAGGACTACCTGTACAGCCTGGCTATTGAGAGTTGACTGTTGCTGAGTTTTTAAGAAAGCATGAAAAGTATTGCCTAACAAAATAATACTTTTTTCATGCGAAGACATTTTTAAGGGAACAAAACTAATTATATTGTTGTGATGTATGGCAACACTTTAGAATCTCAGAGGAAATAACCAGATGAATCACAGTTACTGAAGGCAGACGATTCTTATCTTTCCTTATCCCCTGCTTCTTTTCTTATATTTGATTTGCTTTATTCTAAATAATACATTGTGTTTTTATTAAAGAGATAAAGACTTGCTTTTCTTTAAAGCAAGGGTTTTGTTTACAAAGAAAAGATGTAAATTGTGCATCAGAAAAAGTATAAACATTACTTTGTCTTGGGAATATTTTTTTTCTGCTAGAAACTTATAATTAGAAACATATAGCATTCAAGAACCCTATATGGAATGCTGCGCAGCTGTTTGTTTTTCTAAAACAATAGCCATTTCACTTTCCATGGAAGTCAGATTAAGAAACCGGTGTGGTGGCAGTAATAGAATAGAAGAGGTTTCTATGAAAGCCATCCTTTACATAGCTTCGTGAAAATGATTGTATGCATGTCAATGAAACCCATATTTAGGCAAGATATGGGTGAATATTCTTTCAGCCTTATGTTTTATAAATATGTCATTTTTGATTAATTCTTCCATTTGTATATTCTTTTGTTCCAAGGATAGCTTTTTTTAAAAGAAAGAGCAGTGTTTATATGTTTTTTGAACGTGTATAGTTTTTGCAATAATTTCCCCAATATAATAGAAAAAAGATTAAATACTCTTTCAATCCAGCATTATACCTCTGTAGTTTTTTTCAGCAGCAATATAGAAAATGAAAAAAAAATGGGCATTTTTTTTGCCCCCCAAAAATGTGTTGTTTTTTTCAATTGAAATTCCTGGTAGTCTCTTGTCCAATTAAGAAGCTGGATCTGAATTTGCTTTTGTGGATTAGCTACCTAGTTGCTACCATCTGACAGCATTGTCTAGTCTAGGAGAAATATGTATGTGAATTTTGATTCATGTATTGACTGAAAAATGCAAAATTAGATTTATTTGCCTTCAGATGTGATCTAAAAGAATATCTCTCTCTTTCCTAATATGGTCCATTTAAGAATCACAAATCCAGTATAGCTCTCTAATTTTCAACCAACACTTTGTAAGCACTGTAAATACATCACTGAACTGTTGTGATCCTATGTCATCAGGAAGTTGTGGCACCATGCAGATAAATATGTATATAAATATCTAGATCTGATGTCTGGGTCTGAGATACAGTTTGTGAAGAAAAGATGTGAAATGCAATAGGACTATGAGCACGTGTAAGAAAAAGTAGGCAAGCTAGGAAGACAGTAGGATTTTATGCCATTTTAAACGTATCTACCAAAATATGTCAATTTTTTTTAAAAGGGCCAGTTTTGATTCCATTTACAAGTAATCCTTGATTATTCACCCTGATGGAGTCAGAATTTCCTTTGTAAGTCAAGACAGTGATAACTTGAAACTGATTTGTGATGACCTGATTTTATGACTTTTTTTTCCGGTAGCTGTTAGGGCCATTAAGTAAGTGTGATGGTTATTAAGGGACTCCATTCATTCCTATGGGTGGTTTTGCCAGAAACCAGCTGAAAAAGCCAGAAACCAGCTGAAGAGGCTGGAAATCAGCACAAAAATGTTGTAAATCACAGTCACAGGACCGTGGAACATTGCAACCTGCTATAAGGGTTACCAAGTGCCTAAAATATGGTCATGTGACCAAGGAAGAGATGTCACCACCAGAACTGTAGAACTGGGTCATAAGTATTTTTTTTGGGGGGGGGATTGTTGTAACTTTGAATCATTGCTAAGCCAGTGGTTCTCAACCTTCCTAATGCCGCGACCCTTTAATTCAGTTCCTCATGTTGTGGTGACTCCCAACCCCGCATCCAGCTGGCCGGGGGGGTATCAAAAACTTGACCCCCCCAAAATGGGAAAATATAGGTAGTCCTCGACTTACAACAATTCGCTTAGTGACTGTTTGAAGTTACAACAGCACTGAAAAAGTGAATTATGATCTTTTTTCACACTTATGATTGTTGCAGCATCCCCAAGGTCATGTGATTTATATTCGGATGCTTGACAACTGATTCATACTTATGACATTCACAGTGTCCCAGGGTCACGTGATCAATGGCCAGGGGACGTGGCCAGCTGATCACTCAGGTTGCAGAGTGCCCATGGGGGGGAATCTGTGGGTCTCTGGGATGGGACTGGGGTGGGTGCCTGTCTTCCTTCCCTCCCCTTGTCCCTTCCTTCCTTCTTTCCTTCCTTTCCTTCACCTCCTTCTTAGTCTCTTCCTTCTTCCCACCCTCTCCCATTGTCCCTTCCTTCCTTTTTTCCTTCCTTCCTTCCTTCCTTCCTTCCTTCCTTCCTTCCTTCCTTCCCTCCTTCCTTCCTTCCTTCCTTCTTTCCTTCCTTCCTTTCCTTCCCATCCCTTAGTCTCTTCCTCCTTCCCTTCCTCTCTCCTTGTCCCTTCCTTCCTTCCTTCCTGCCTTCTTTCCTTCCTTTCCTTCACCTTCTGCTTAGTCTCTTCCGCCTTCCCTCCCTCTCCCCTTGTCCCTTCCTTCTTTCCTTCCTTTCCTCTTTGTCCCTTCCTTCCTTCCCTCCCTTCCACTGTTCCTTCCTTCCTTCACTCTCTCATTGTTCATTACTTACTTCCCTCCCTCTTCATCCCTTCCTTCTTCCCCCCTACGTGCCCAGGAAGGGACAAGGGGAGGGGGATAGGATGCAAACCTGCCTGTGCAGAGACAGAAGACAGCTCTGCCCAGCTCACTTAGCTTTGCTAAGTTAGCAAACGCCAGGCTACAGCTGATTTGTGCTTCTGCTAAATTAGCAAAGCTCAAGCAAGTTTGCTGGGCAGGAGACAAGGAGAGCAGCTACAGCTGCAGAAGCGCGGATCAGCTGTAGAGGCTCACCCCGATCCTGGACAAGAGGGAAGGAAGGAAGGATGGAAGGGACAAGGGGAAAGAGGGAGGGAAGGAGGGACAAAGAGGGAGGCGAAAGGAAGGAAGGAAGAAAGGAAGGAAGGAGGGACAAAGAGGGAGGCGAAGAAAAGGAAGGAAGGAAGGAAGGGACAATGGGAGAGGGAGGGAAGGAGGAAGAGACCAAGACGGAGGGAAAGAAAGGAAATTCCAGCCAGGAGAGGCTTGCCAGCCCGGCTGCCGAGGAAGAGAAGAGTGCAAAGCCAAGGAGAAGAAGGTGGCTGTTTCCTCCCAAAGGGGGCTCCTTTTCTCCACCCCCTCCCTGGGTTTGTGGGGAATTTCTCCTCACCAACGCTGACAGGGGCTCCTTCCAGCCCGTCGTGAGCTTTCTCGCCCCCTTTGCTTCTCTCCCCCCCCGCTTTCGTGAGGATTGTGGCACTCTTGGGCAGCCGATCGTGCTTTGAAGCTTAGGAGAGGAGGAGGAGGAGTCCCTTCCTCCTTCCCTCCCTCTCTCGGCCTACCCTTCGCTGACCTGCGTGCACGAGAAGAAGTCAATCCGGTTACTGCACAATGAGTCTCTGGGGAGGGCGGGACCTTGCTCTGCGCCTGCGCTCTTCATGCGCCCCCTGCAGGGCACATTTGGTAGACTTCGTGCAGACTGCCGCCAAGCAGCATATTTTCCACAAACAAGTAAGGTGGAGTGGAGGGGGGAGGGAGAGAAGGCGGTTGACAAGCCCTGCCTAAGACCATCGGAAATATGTGTTTTCCGATGGTCTTAGGCGACCCCTGTGAAAGGCTCGTGCGACCCCCAAAAGGGTCGCAACTCACAGGTTGAGAACCACTGTGCTAAGCAATCGGCTGTAAAGCAAGGATTACCTATATAAGCAAAATCTGTCCATTTCAAGTCATGCATTTGTTTTTTTGAGGCTGTTGGTTCTTCAGAACAACCTTTAGTGCAGTGGTTCTCAACCTTTTTCAGGTTGAGACCCCACTTGCCCCGCCCATGCACGGCGCGACCCTGGTGCATCGGGCTGATCCACGCATGCGCGGCACGCGCACGATGAAAAAAAAAGGAAAAAAAAAACAAAACAAAATGGCAGACCGCGATGGCCCGAACTGTGCATGCGCGGCGCACGCGTGACGGAAAAAACAAAATGGCGGACCGCGATGGCCCGATCCGCGCATGCGCGGCGCGCACGTGACAAAAAACAACAAAAAAATGGTGGACTGCGACGGGCCGATCCGCGCATGCGCAGCGCGTGCACGATGGCCCGATCCGTGCATGCGCGGCACGCGCGCGAGAAAAAAACAAAAAACCAAAAAAAATCAAAACAAAATGGCGGACTGCGGTGTCCGGCGACCCCCGCAAAACAGTCGTTCGACCCCAAATGGGGTCGCGACCCATAGGTTGAGAACCGCTGCTTTAGTGTATTGTGATTTTTGTGAATACAATCTCCCACGGTGTATCTTGCTTCAACAAGACGTTGCACTGTCAATGGACCAAAGATAACAGATGACTTTACTACTTCTTCAGGAGGTGAACTACACTACTATCAGACAGGGTGAGCTTAGGATATCACATATTTATTTATTTATTATTTATTTATTTATTTATTATTTATGGCGGGTACGAATGGCCCCTATCCTGCGCGAGCTGCACTGGTTGCCGGTGGTCTTCCGGGTGCGCTTCAAGGTGTTGGTCACCACCTTTAAAGCGCTCCATGGCATAGGACCCAGTTATTTACAAGACCGCCTTCTGCCAGTAAATACCTCCCATCGACCAGTTCGCTCCCACAGAGAGGGCCTCCTCAGGGTGCCATCGGCTAAGCAGTGTCGGCTGGTGGCGCCCAGGGGTAGAGCCTTTTCTGTGGGGGCACCGACGATGTGGAACGAGCTCCCCCCAGAACTCCGGACATGTCATGATCTCCGCACCTTCAGAAGAGAACTGAAGACTCATCTCTTCAATCAAGCCGGCCTGGCCTAGATCTCCTCGGGTTTTAAAATTTTTAAACAAGGCTGTTTGGGTTTTAGAATTGGGTTTTTAACAGGTTTTTAGCAACAGCCTTGTATTAATATTAATTTAATTTTTAAATATTTATTGTTTTTATGTTTTTACTCTGTTGTGAACTGCCCCGAGTCCTACGGGAGAGGGGCGGTATAAAAATTTAATAAATAAATAAAATAAATAAATAAATAAATAAATAAATTGAGGATGGCCAAGGGATGAATTTATTGGGTTACAATCCTATATCTGTTGGCTGAAGAATCATAATAGAAGTAGGTGATTCAAATCCCTATTTTAGATTGTACTGTTAAAGGAACAGTAGTTTAGCATCAAACTTGATGTGGTACTGTTTGTAAACCATAAAAAAGTGTTTAATGTTTTATTTCTTTTTTATTTAAAATAAACTATTGCATGATGGGAAGCAACACATACAATTCTAAACTGATATGTTACCACTGATACAGTAGCTATAGCAAGAATATGACATTTCTTCCTTATCATGACATGGCCTAGGGCCTGATTACTTGAGGGACCTCCTATCTCCCATAGTAACTGCTTGGACAGTTTAATCTGGCAGACTTGAGTCACTCCAGGTTCAGTCAGTTAATATAGGTGTGTTCAACCTTGGCAACTTTAAGAGTTCTGCACTTCAACTCTCAGAATTCCTCAGCCAGCCATGCAGGCTGGGTAATTCTGGGAACTGAAGTCCACAGGTCTTAAAAATTGTCAAGTTAGGACACTCCTGGGTTAAACAATGCCACCCATAGGATCCCAGACGTGTGCCTTCTCTGTGGCAGTGTCTGCCCTCTGGAATGAGGTCCCCCCCCCCGAAATTCAAACAGCTCCACCCTATACTAGTATTTTGAGAGGCCTTAAAGACCTGGTTCTTTGCCCAGGTCTTCAGAGAGAAGGAAGGATTGCCCAATATTTCTTCCTTTCTCTTCCCCAGTGGGTTTGTTTCCTTTGCCATCATTGTTCTTCAACCTCGTGCTGTTTTTGTGGGTTTTGTATTGTTCTTTGTTTTGAAATATCTTCACAATGCAAACTGCCCAGAGTTTCTGGGAGTCAGGCAACAAATAAATTATTACTATTATTATTAAATTATTAAAATCCACCTCTTTCCCTGATTATATCCAGGTACCATTTTCTTCTCTGAGGACTATATTCAGTGGATTTATGTATTTATGTATTTATTTATTTATTTATTTAGTTAGTTAGTTAGTTAGTTAGTTAGTTAGTTAGTTAGTTATCAATCATATAGCATTCAGATGAAGCTTAACAAATATTTGTGTTAAATTCTTATCCTACCCTGTCTCAAAGATCCTTACCTTATTATCCTCTTTTCCTCATATCAGTTCTTTGAAGTAAGTAAATCACCCAGCCAGCTTTGTATCAGTCCAGGCACTTTTGCCACTATCTCAGATCATACTTGAATACAGGTAGTCCTCGGCTTACAACCACTCATTTAGTGACCATTCAATAGCACTGAAAAAAGTGATTTTTGACCATTTTTCAACTAACAACTGTTGCAGCATCCCCATGGTCATGTGATCAAAATTTGGACATTTGACAACTGGCATGTATTTATGATGTCCCAGGGTCATATGATCACCTTTTGTGCTCTTATGACAAGCAAAGTCAATGTGGAAGCTGGATTTATGTAACAACCATGTTACTAACTTAACAACTGCAGTGATTCACTTAAAAACTGTGGCAAGAAAAGTCATAAAATGGGGCAAAACCAGTGGTGGGATTCAGCCGGTTCGCACCAGTTCGGCAGAACCGGTAGCTAATTTTTTGTTGCCCAGGCCCAGAATGGACTTCCGGAAGTGGCATCCACACAGAGAACTGGCTGTTCACATATTTGAATCCCATCACTGGGCAAAACTCACTTAACAACTGCCTTGTTTAGCAATGGAAATTTTAAGCTCAATTGTGGTTGTAAGTAGAGAACTATCTGTAGTTCATTTAGGAAGATTAATTTAACAAACCCAGAATATGTTTAAGAATTACTTGGGATTCTCAACTGAAATGGGACATTTCCAGAGACCAGGCCTGCACTGCATGTGACCCACCAAGCAGCTTTGTATGGCTTGCTGGCATTTTGTTTTTAATGTCAGTAAACTCACCACTTTCGCCCCCGCAAAAGGCACATTGCCAAGTGCCTCCAAAGCCACCAGGCCTTATTGATGCCACCAGCTCCAGTGCTGCTGCTGCTTTTGCCACACTAATTGCCAAAAAACTGATTGATGCACTGAGGAATCCTTTGTGACCTGAATTATTCTTAATTTAGCAGTGTGGCTTTTTTATGACTCCTTCCTAAGGCCAAGAATGTTGCACAACATTAGTCTTTTTGAAACAGGGAGATGTTACTGATATGATTGTGACTTGGCCAGTTATGAAAGATGCTAGATGGGTGCTGTGATTCATTTTGTGTCGTGTTTTGTATCCTCTGTCTGATTGCTCTCTCTGTGTCTCCATTAGGAGAGTCTGCTGCTGCTTCCCCCCAAGGATGTATCATTGGATATTAAATATTCTAGTCTTTTGTCCCTGAGTAATCCCATAATTTCTAGTGTCTTTTGGAACTCCATTATGTTTCATTACTCCTCTCCATCTCTGCCTTAGATCAGCCATGCAAAATCCATATCTCTAAGGGCTTCTCTGATATGACTGCTTGAATGCTTTATCACAATTCAGTTTAATATATGCAAGACTGAATGTTTCATTTTTTTTCCAAAGCCCTTTTGCCCTCATTTGTTTTTTCTTATCCTGTTAATGGTATATGAAGCCTTAATATTTTTTTTATTCATTCTCATTTCCCAAATTCACTCTACCTCTAAATTGTCTTGCTTCTCTCTTAATAATATTACAAACTTCCAATTTTCTCTCTCTATCCTCCAGTGTAGACTTTTGCATCTCTGTTATATTAATATTCCTCAATCAAAATATCACATATGCATAGACTTGCAAGATTGGGAGGGACCTTGGAGATCTGCCCAGGGCAGGAATGGCAAATCCCATCCCAGACAAATGGCTGCCCAATTCCATGATGCAGCCTGTTCTCCAGCACTGGAGATGGAGAATCCACCAATGGGTGTAGACTGTATTTCTGCCCAATCAGATCAAGTCAGCCAAAGTTGCCATGCCCGTCCTGGACCATAGAGATCCCAGTCTTGACTTGATCTTGCCCAGGACAGATGTGCAAGTTTGGCTCTTAGGCAGGTACAGTCTCCATGGGTGGATTCTCAGATCCAGTAGTTGAGCAGTGCTGTAATTAGCACAGAAATTGACCTTTAATTACTAATTTGATTTCCATTAGGAACAGTCTAAATTTCTCCCATTCAAAAGATACCAATGGGGGGGGGAATTACTGAGGGTCCAAGGAAGGGGCTCCTTCCTTCTCTTCCTCCCTTTACTTCCTTTCCCCTCTCTGATAAAATACCTCCCCAAAGCCTCCTAGTTTGGCTTGCTTTCAATTGTCTGTGGACTAGCGGCTGTTAGTCCCAACTTGCTTTAATTAGGTGAAATTGTTATCTGAGCTTGCAGCTGCAGCTCCGTCGACTCATGGCAAGTCCAGGTGGAAGGGGGGGGGAAGTTCTCTTTAGCCAGCTGGTTCTCCCTCTGCAGCCCCGATGACCATTTAAGCCCTCGTTCTCCCCGGTTGTTTTTTTGCTTCCTCGGAATTTACGATCGCTCTTAACCTGTAGGCACGCTATTAGGGAGCCTTAATTGGATTCTTGGAGGCTGCAGCTGCAGCCCCGAAGATTATTGAGCTGGTTTTTTTCTTTTTTTAGCTCGGCTTATCCGACCGTTTCCCAAGCAGCCGGGCCGTTTGCGCACTTAATCGCTACCGCCAATCAGCTGATAGGCGGCACAGGAAGGTGGAAGTTAACAGCTCTTGGCTGTATGTTTAGCTTGGCAGACAACCTTTACTAGAACGAGGGAGCTCTTGCGCTCAGCAGTCTTCTTCCACAGAGACTCCTGGAATGAGGCAGACGCAACCATTCTTTCACATGCGGCCGCCATCTTGGACCACATGGTCCCAGATTTTGGAAAGTTACACTCATTGTGTTCGGAGGAAGGGCTCCTTTCTCCTTAAAACGTTTACCAGTTGTCCACAAAGAGGATTAAATCAGAGCAGGCGGAACTGGGCAGACAATCTTCCAGGACATACTCCAGCCCACCGTCACTAAGCAGGCCGTCTTTTGGGGGACGGCCGCCATCTTGTTTCCATATCAGTTTCAATTTACATTGAGTCCTGGTATCTCCAGGATACTCGTTGTTGAGTCCTAATTGAAGATCATGGTTATTGGTTAATTTCAGATTTAGCAGGTTATTGTTTTGGAATCCACAACAATCCAGACTCATTTCCTTGGTTCACCACTATTAGTCCTTGCAACTTATTGTCTTCTGGCTATCCTGCTCACACTGACTCATTGGATTTGAGATCTCCAAATCATTAGCAAGTTTTCTCTGGGTTCCAGGCCTACCCAATCGTGCGCCCGTTCTTACCCATAGCTGCCCTTCCCGGGTTCCAGGCACCCCCCACCGTGCATCTGTTCTTATCTGTGCATTGATATCGCTGGGTTCCAGGCATCCCCTATCGTGCGCCTGTTCTTATCCATGCAGAAATTATCTGCGTTCCAGGCGCCGCCATTAGTGCGTCTGTCCTTATCCAGTGTATAATACTCTCTGCATCTCAGGGCCCCCCTATCGTGTTCCTGTAGTATCAGAGAATGGAGGAGTCTATGTCTACCTCAAAGGCACTTTACCATCCTCATCGGCTTCAATTCATTGGCCATACTTCTCCTGGCCTGGTGAGCGCGGACAAGTCTGCGGCCAAAAGCAAGGACAAAACTACCACCAAGGCCTCAAAGAGGTCAGTAAAGCAGACCAGCCGAAGACACCAAGCACTGGAAAAGGAATTTTCCAAGGCTCAAAAGAGGGCCAGGATAGAGACCTCCCAGGCAGAGGGGTTGGCCTTGGACCTACCATTAGGACCACCTACCTCTCCCCTGGGCATATGGTCGACATATTCCCCTGCACAGAGTGCGAGTGGTGCAATTCTTCCAGTTTCCCAACCCACGATTTCAAGTGCTCATCACAGAGTCCCAGAGGCGACATTCACTCCTACTGCAGCCGGTCTCCGGCCAACTGAGCCCGTTCTCCCTACGGAGGATCGCCTCACCTTCCTGATAGCACAGGCGGTTGACCGCGCTCTTGATGCTAGGGCTCAGGCTTCTGGTTCAGGAACTGTCCCATCTCCAACTACACGCCAAATGGCCCCTCAGACCTATTATGCCCCATCTTCCCCTTCTGGGTCTACCTGCTCTGAGGGTTCCTCCATTCAGACACATGACATTGAGCAAGAGATCCCAATGTCTGAGGAGGAGGAGCCTTCCCCAGAGGCCCCCTACTTCAGTGGTCTCTTTAATCCTTCCTTCTTTGTCACATTGCTCCGCAAGGCCACGTCCACAGCCCATTTAGGTCCTGATCCTTCCGCATCAGCAACCATCGTCTCCCCAGAATCGGAGGCGAATCCAAACTTCACCGAACCGGTGACTACTCAGCATCGCATCCCTTGTCCCTCCATGTTCTTGAATGCGATAAGGAAACAATGGACCTCTCCCGCTTCAGTTCCTCTTCCAGGTAATACTGATAAAAAGTTATACAATGTGGCTAAGGACTTGGAGGAGGCACTGGAAGTTCCTGCAGTGGACGAGCCATTCGGGCCCCTAGTATCTCCCACTGCCATTCCCGGCAATGTCTCAGAGGCCCTCAAAGCAGAGGATCGTAAGTGCGAACTTACCTATCGCAGGACGTACCAGGCAGCTGCATGGGCTATTAGAGCAGCCACTTCAGCTTCCTTTTTCAACAGGTCCACTCTCCGCTGGCTCAGACAACTCCAGGCCCGTATTCCAGCGGAGGATATCCGTACACATCAGGATCTTAGTAAGATGGTGGCTGCCACAGAATACATGTTAGATGCCACTCTCCAAGCTGCCAGGTTTTCCTCCAGGGCTATGGCGTCTAACGTAACTGGTCGCCGGATGCTGTGGTTAAAGCACTGGCAGGCAGATACCAAGTCTAAATGGCGTCTTTCGGCCGCTCCATACCAGGGAGGTAAGTTGTTTGGGGATGTGTTGAATCCTTATTTAACTGAGAACAAGGATAAACACAAGGTCCTTAACCACCTCATTAAGAAAGTGGACAAACGGACCCCTTATTACCAAAGGCGGCAACCATTTCGTGCGGGAGCTAAGTACAATTACTCACGACCTATATGTTTCTTTCCAACCAGACAGGACCGGCAAGAGAGACAGCCTGACAGACAGACAGACAGGCCTAGGCAGCACTTTCAGGGCAAGCAGCCCTTTCGAGGGAACAGCCGACCATCTAGCAGATCCAGGTGATTCTCTACTGGTTCCTCCCATAGGGGGCAGGCTCTCCCTCTTTGCCCACCAGTGGGAGGCTACCACCACAGATGCATGGGTACTAAACACCGTATGTCACAGTCTGTCCCTAGAGTTCATTTCCAACCCTCCATCCCGTTTTCTTTCTTGTCCCTTCCCGCGAAGCCGAATAAAACAGATTAATGAAGGAAGCCGTTCAACATCTGTTAAGCATAGAACCGGTACCAGTGGACCAGAGGGGTCGGGGATTTTATTCCATCCTCTTTGTTGTTCCAAAGGCGTCAGGGGGATGGAGAGCCATCTTAGACCTCAAAAGTCTGAATTTTCATCTGGCATACCGCAAATTCAAAATGCAAACACTCCACTCCATTTTGGGAAGCATGAGAAAAGGAGACTTCCTGACATCTATCGACCTTACGGAAGCCTATCTTCACATCCCCATCTCTCTGGCCCACCGCCGCTTCCTAAGATTTGCATACAAGGGGTGCCATTTCCAATACAGGGTGCTCCAGTTCGGCCTCTCAATCATGGAATTACACAGGGATCGGTCAGTAACATTGGTCAATCTCTCCCAACTGTTAGGCAAGATGGTTTCGACCATTGCAATCCTTCCCTGGTCCCGGCTTCACTCCAGGGAACTACAGTGGTTCATGCTTCCTTTTCAGAGACTGAACCTCAGTGCTTCCCAATGACGGACAAGTCTCCCAACACAGGTGATGCATTCTCTCAGGTGGTGGCGATCACCCACCATGCTCAAAGGGTTATGCTTCAGGGAACCAGTTCGGATAATACTAAACACCGATGCCAGCCTGTTCGGCTGGGGGGCACACCTGGGGTCACACTGGACTCAGGGCCGTTCTCACTCAGACCTTCGCCACAACATAAATTGGCTGGAACTACGGGCCATACATCTAGCCCTGCACCACTTCCACAGCCTGGTGAAGGGGCGTCACATATTGGTCCTCACAGACAACGCGGCCGCCAAGGCTCATGTGAACCGTCAAGGGGGCACCAGATCTCAGGCTTTACTGACCGAGTCACTCCTACTGGGTTCTTGGGCAGAACACAATCTGCCTTCCATCAGGGCCGATCATATTTCTGGGGTGGCAAACACTCAGGCCGGCTTTCTGAGCAGAGCCATAGTGGATCACTCGGAGTGGCACCTTCATCCGAGGGTCTTCAGAGAGATATGCCACTGTTTCGGCATCCCACTTGTGGACCTCTTTGCGTCCCCGAGCAATGCTCACCTGGCTCGATTCTTCTCCCGGTTCCCAGCTCTGGGGGCGGAACAGATGGATGTTCTTCAGAGCCCATGGCCACAAGGTCTACTTTATGCCTTCCCTGCACTACCTCTTATCCCGGCGGTAGTCCGCAAGCTCCTTCGGGAGCAAGCGGAAATACTCCTAGTGGCACCTTATTGGCCAAGGAGACATTGGTTCATTGATCTGATGAGTCTCTCCCTAGCAGACCCTTGGCGGATTCCTCCGGAACGGGTCTCTCTCAGCCAGGGGTCCATACTCCATCCGGATCCCCAATGGCTCCAGTTAGCCATTTGGCACTTGAGCGCTCGCTCTTAACGCAGGAGCTATGCTCACCGGGGGTCATTGCCGTCATCCAGGCCTCTCGCTGCCCTTCCACAAACCGGATATACGAGGCCACGTGGAAAAACTTCCAATCATGGTGCTCAGGTCGTCACTTGTCACTTTCGGAACTCACGATTCCGCATATTCTGGACTATTTGTTGCAGGGTCTGGAGAAAGGACTGGCCACAAACATGCTGCGCAGGCAGATTGCTGCTCTCTCCATGGTTCTCACCTGCGATTCGACGGGGTCCTTGGGACATCACCCCTTAATTCGCTCATTTATTAAAGGGGCTTCTAATACCAGGCCTCCTATGGTACACAGGTACCCGTCATGGGAACTACCCTAGGGTCCTTAGGGCTCTTATGAAGTCCCCCTTTGAGCCCTTGAGAACGTGCGACATCCGCTACCTATCCCATAAGGTAGCATTCCTGGTGGCAATCACGTCAGCACGCTGCATTTCTGAATTGGCAGCACTTTCCATGAGGGATGACCTGTGCATTTTCCATCAGGATCGAGTGGTCCTCCGACTCGACCCTACTTTCATCCCTAAAGTCAACTCTCTGTTCCATAGATCCCAGGAAATAGTGCTGCTGGATTTCTGTCCCAACCCATCACATGCACTGGAATGGCAATGGCATAGCCTGGATGTCTGCCGGGCACTTAGATACTACATTTCACAGACTGCAACTTTCCGCAAATCGGAATCCCTCTTTGTATCCTTCCATTCTTCCTCCAAGGGGCGGAAGGTTTCTTCTTCCACGATTGGTAGGTGGATTAGGGCGTGTATTGCAGGGTCATATCAAGCTGAGTCATTGCCGGTTCCACGATGGGTCACGGCTCACTCTACAAGGAGTGCAGCCACTTCTGCGGCATGGGTCACTCAGGCGTCCATTGAGGAAGTCTGCGGGGTGGCCACTCCCACCCATGTAGGTCATCTAGGCCTAGGGTTAGTTTTAGTTTAATGAGCCACAACATCTTGCTGTCAGTCAATGGCTACGCTCGCATCAAGACTGGGATCTCTATGGTCCAGGACGGGCGTGGCAACTTTGGTTGACTTGATCTGATTGGGCAGGAATACAGTCTTCACCCATTGGTGGATTCTCCATCTCCGTGCTGAGAAAAGGCGTTCAGGCAAGACAGTGCCCCTTCTATTGTTTAATAGTTCTCATGGTCAGATAATTCCTCCTTATTTTGAGTTTGGGCCAAATGCAACTGTTGAGGAAATGAGTTATATAACTGAGTGAAATGCAATGAAAATGAACCTCTGGCAACAGGAGTTTCTTCAAAATAGTCCCTCTTAGCAGTTGGACACTCGTAATTGGAGCAGTATTTCCTCAGGTACTCAATTCCTAAATCATTCAGGCCATAATAGTAACTGATAGCAACTCTTTGCATTGTTACTAGTAGTAATTCTTTAAATTATTCTGGATAAGCAAATGGCAACCAATATAGATTTTTCAGTATCATAGTATGGTATCATTCTACCTGCTCCTTGCACTGGTTAGCAGCTGAACTGCTTCATTTTGTACCAGCTGCAACTTCTAAGTACTTTTCAAAGACAGCCACTCAGACGCTATACGCTATACTATGGGACTGATTGTACTGCAACATAGATAACTCTTACCAAATATGATTGGCTGAGGAAGGTTTACAGCTGGTACTCTAGGCATAACTAGGCAGTGAAAGCAAGTGATTTTCCACCAAATGTTTGGGGGATATTTTTTTTGTTAGACCGTTTCAGCATTTTTGGAGTCGTTTATTTTTAATTTGTTCTCCAGTACAGGAGATGGAGAATCCACCAATGGGTTTTCTCTGTCTGCCTGCTCTTGAGACCAAGTAGCCAAACTTGACATGCCCCCTCTTGCTAGGAGATCCAGTCTTGACTTGGTCTCAAGCTCTTGAACACGTGTCAGGGTTGGCTCTCTCAGCAGATTAGCAGGTAGAAACCTTTTGGTGAATTCTCCTTTATTAAAAATCTACATCAATAGCTGTAATATTTAGAATATTATAATACTTATAATATTAAAGAACTTAATACTTCCCCACTGTTTCTCTTGCAGCGCTGGGATCAGTGCTGCCTAAAATCGGAGGGGAGGTGGGGGGAAGACAACTGCTTTACATTTGTTTAGTTTTCCCCAGGGCTCTGGGGGGAAAGTATTCTTGGGTAGCTCACTGAGCTACCTTAAAAATGATCTTCTCTCCCCTCTCAGGATCTGAGGAGCTGCATTCAGAGCTCCCACATCTGTAAAATTCCATTTCCAAGCCTCTGGAGCCGTTTGCAAGCCGCGGGCACCATTTTGGTTGCTGTTTCAGGCAATGAAGTTTTAAAAAGCTGATTCCAGGGCTCCGCTTTTTTCAAGCTTCAATCGGAGACCACCTTTGGGGCTATTCCCTGGCATAATGCCCAGCGCTGCGGCCACGGCTACCCCAGCATCACTAAAACTTCCCTGGGGTTGATACAGCCCTTTTTTCGAGGGCAGAGGGAGTCGCAGCTGCCATTTTGTTGCCGCCTAAGGCAACGAAGAATAAAATGGTTCCCTTTTGCAGGATTTTAAAATTTTTTGCTTGTTCTGTGGCCAAATCGCTAAATCCTTTAGGACTTTAGTTCCCTACTCAGGGCACAGCCCCAGGGATTATAATTATCTCTTCCAACTCAGTTGGTCGCCATTTTGATCACAATGTGGTTGCTTTTTTAGGCTGCTTCAAGCCAGGAGTTAATAGTCACACAGGCTGGGGCTGCATTTGAGGAACGTGTGTTTTTTCTCATTTGCTAACACACAGACCACGCCAAATTGCTCAACCACCTTTGTCTTTATTCTTCCTTGCCAGGCCTTACTTCAGGCCCTCTGTGCCCTTCATTGGGCTATCTAGTGCACCTTGACTGGCCACCTAAGGCCTCTGGGTGGAGCCCAGAGCGGGTCCCCAACTGTGCCTTTGGCATCAGCCTCAATTGCTGTAACCAAGCCCAGACAGATTTGAATTTCTGGTCAGGTGGTCAGGGGAGCAGTCCTCGTTACTTGCTCCAATTTCGCTTCCACCAACTGCTGGCCTGCCAGAGCTTCACCTCAGTTTCCCTGTGACAGCTCAACCTAGGATGGAGGACTCTAGTGGGCCTCAAACCATGTGCACAGCTTCCCCATCCTCTAGTTATGGCCGGCAGACCACCTCCAAACCGGAGGGAGCAGGCAAGCCCACAACCAAGACTAAGGGCACTCTCAAGAAAACCTCCAAGTTGGCAGAAAAGCATGCCAGCCGTAGGCATCAGGCTCTGGAGAAAGAGTTCTCCAGAGCGCAGAGACAGGGAGGATTAGAGATGGATCAAATGGCGGCCCCTGAGTTTGACCTTCCTTTAGGTCCTTCAACCTCAGCTCAGGGCATGTGGTCCCTGACAGAAGCCCCCACCACACCTTCTGCACTAGTTCAGCATTCAGTTACTAATCCCTCACTTCCCTCGGGTTCAGCTCCTGAGGCTACCTTTACTCCAACTACAGCAGGGCTCAGGGGTCCTGACCTCGGAGATATTTTCTCCAATGGATGACTGGAGGCCCTGTTATCCAAGGTAGTGGACCACGCTCTAGCAGAATGGTCCTTCCATCCACCTGGACAGGAGGCATCCACGTCAGCTACACCACCTTATGTTCCCCCTGCAGGGATTCCTATGTTTCAGGAGCCCACACTCCTCAATGAGCGGATACTCATCTCTGCAGGGTGAGGACCACCTGGACTTCAATCTTTCAGAGGAGGAGGAACTCCCCCATGAACCCTCCCCATCTGAGGTCTATTCAGTTCAGCCCTGTTTCTTCCCTTACTCCGCAAGGCCACTTCAACAGCAAACATTGGGTTGGATCAGTTCCCTCAACCTCAGGCCACATCTGAATCCAGTCCAAATCCGATATTCTTTGAAACAGTGGCAGCCCAACACCACGTTCCCGAACACATCTTGGGGGTCAAGAACCAGCAGGCAGACTTTCTGAGTCGCTCCACAATAGACCCCTCGGAATGAGGACAACATCCAGATCTTTTTCCTGAAATATCCCACCGGTTCGGCTATCCAGTCATCGACCTGTTTGCATCATCGAGCAATGCCCAACCCCCCAGGTACTTCTCCAATTATTATCTTCCCGGGGTGGAGGAGATGGATGCCCTGCAGACTCCATGGCCACAAAGTCTTCTTTATGCCTTCCCTCCCCTCCTGCTCATTCTGGCGACCATCCACAAACTGCTTCAGGAGCAGGCGGAAGTGATTCTCGTGGCCCCATATTGGCCACAGAGGCCCTGGTTTCCCAATCTAATGAATCCATCCCGCTCTCCTCCGTGGAAGATTCTCCCACATCACATATCCTTACACCAGGGGGTCCTCCAACATCCAGACCCTCCGTGGTTATAGTTAGCCGCCTGGCACTTGAGCGCAACATAATGACACAATAGTTATTCTCTCCACGAGCAATAACCATGATTCAGGCCTCTCGCAGACCGGCGACCAATCGCATTTATGATTCCACATGGAAAATTTTTTGCCATTGGTGCAGGAGGCGGCAACTGGATGTCTACAATTTAACTATTCCCCAGATTGTAGACTACCTTCTTGATGGTCTGGACAGAGGTCTGGCCCCTGCGACCCTTCATAGGCAGGTGGCGGCCCTATCGACATTGCTCACTTGTGCGGATTCAGTTCCTCTAGCTCATCATCCCAGGATACGCGCTTTCATCAAGGGGGCTTGCAACACTAGACCTCCTGTGGTACACAGGTACCCTTCTTGGGAGCTGCCTCATGTGCTTCATGCACTAACAAAACTGCCCTTCGAGCCCATAGCTACTATACCATTGCGGGCCTTATCTCTTAAAGTTACATTCTTGATCGCCATCATGTCAGCCAGGCATATCTCAGAACTGGCTGCTCTCTTGGTCAGGAATGATCTTTGCATCTTCCACCCAGACCGGGTGGTCCTTTGGTTGGATCCTGCCTTCATGCGCAAGGTCAGCTCACTCTTCTATAGGTCACAGGAAGTCATCTTGCCTAACTTTTGTCCTGATCCTTCCCATGACTTGGAGTGGCTGTGGCACACGTTGGACGTCTGCAGGACCTGCGGCGTTACATTAAACGTATGGAACCCTTTCGCAGATCTGAGGCCCTCTTTGTTTCCTTCCGTCCGGCTTCCCTGGGACAGAAGGTATCCACTGGCACTATTGGCAGGTGGATCACGTCCTGTATTGCGGAGGCATACCAATCTTCTTCCCTACTGACTCCAAGTCATATCATAGCCCATTCCACTCGCAATGCTACGACATCTGCGGCATGGGCCACTCAGGCGTCCATTGAGGAGATTTGCAGGGCTGCGACATGGTCTTCGCCCTTCCCATTTGTACGCCATTATAGAATTGACTGCTTTGCTTCCACGGATGCCTCCTTTGGTCAGAAGGTCCTTCAGCAGGTGGTCTCCGTGGACATAGACCCAGCCTTATCTGTTTCCCACCCATCGGGACAGTGAGGCTTTGGTATCTCCCATTAGTGGATTCTCCATCTCCTGTACTGGAGAAGGGGCGTTGTCTTACCTGAACACCTTTTCTCAGTACGGAGATGGAGAATCCACACCCACCCTAAGGTCAGTTAGGCCCTTATTAGGGAATTGAGAGTCAACACCTCGTCCTTGCATCAGCCACTTTTGCCCTCGTCAAGACTGGATCTCCTAGCAAGAGGGGGTGTATCAAGTTTGGCTACTTGGTCTCAAGAGCAAGCAGACAGAGAAAACCCATTGGTGGATTCTCAATCTCCGTACTGAGAAAAGGCGTTCAGGTAAGACAATGCCCCTTCTATTCAGGAAACCTATTGAGGAATAATATGTCCATGATATTAGAGTGACACAGACCACCTTCTTTTTTCAAATCACTCATCATCACTCATCCAAAAATATAAAATCTGACATGTCCCTTACTGACTTCTGTTAGCCAGGTACTAGTTGCAACATGTCCATGGTTGCCATGAAATGTTGAGGTCCATGATTGGGGATGTCAACATTTCCTTGGACAGGAAATTTAAATAAGCTATCGCCATGCTTGAGATTTCCTTGATTAGAAGAGAGGTTTGGGAATTGCAGCAATGTTGACAGTCCATTAATGGTTCCCTTTACTAGGAGTACACAAAGTTGTTATTGTTTCAAACCTAAAAGAAACTATCACATTCCACAGATTCTTCCAAACTCTTTTCAGTTAGTCACACTTCAGCAGAAATAAAATCTAGATTGCTTTAGTAGTTCAAAGTTTCAGAACAAACAAAACCTAGAAAGATGAAGAGGTAAAGTAGATCCATGTCATTTTTCTGTTCTAGCCTCCCTTCATTCCTTTCCAGCATACCAAGTTTTGCTGGCTGGTCTGCCATTTCTTCCAGCACTTCCTTTTCCCTCTTTGCTGGACTATGACCATAATAATAATTGAATGGTTGATTCTTTTTCCTCTTTCCCTTCAGATGTCCCCACTGCCAATGTCTAGGGCAGTGCAATCCACCAGCCTGCTGCCCCCTATCTCCCATTACTTTACCCCCTCCTCTATCCACCGAGATCCCAGCATAGTAAGTAGCATAACATTTTAAACAGACAAACAAATACATAATCTACTTGTAGTTATTGAATCATAAAATGATTTTATTTTATGTCTGCTGTGGTACACCATCATATCATGTTGATTAAAAAGCACTAGTAATGTTATGCAGAATCTTATTACTTCCTTCCTTAACCCTCATGGAGAATCAATGTCCTTCCATTTCTATCTTCTGCTGTAGGTGAAACTTGCAAGCTGTTCAGATATGCTGCCCTTCATTTCTTCCTGAACAGACTGTTACTTGAGAAAGCCCTCAAATGTAGCTTTGCAGGCTTTTTGGAATTTGTGGAACACTGTGCCACACTGCTAGAATAGTACCAACATGAATTGAATGTGTTGAGGGGTTTTTTTTCCTTCATGAAGTTTTGCAAGTTTTGGGGAAAGGAGAGGCAAATTCAATGACTGATGAATTTGGGGCAGAGAAATCATGCTGGTTAGTTGATAGCTTCAGCTAGTGTTTAACTGGGGTTGAGCAGAGTCTGGCTAAAACTTTTCTCTGTGAGCTCAGCTGGATGCTAAATGTGTTTGGAATTCATGGATGGTGAGGACAAAGTGGGAAAATCGTTAAAGTGTGTGGCAGAGCTCATTAAAGACTTCATTCTACAATGCAGTCATCAGTTTGATGCAACCCTGTGGGACGGGTATATTTCTCCAAGCAGTTATAGTCGAATTGCTGTTTGTATAATGCAGTTGGACGTGCTTCCTTTGCTTATTCAAATGTGATGGCTGTGTACAATTTGGTCATAGCTGCATTTTCTGCTGGCATGAAAGGGAATTATGATATGGGCAGTACAATTTAAGCTGTCTATTTTTAAAGCCATTCTTGGCAATTGGCACCAGCAGCCCAATTGTAAAGTTGGATTTCCTTGGAATGCAGGCAGGCATTGTGCCATGTTGTCAGATGGGCAAGAGATTAAAGAGCACTGCCCTCCTGTACTGTGTGGGCCACACCGGAGGCTGAACAAGAAACATTTGTGTGGGAGCTTCATTTTAATTTCACAGCCCTTTGTTTTCGAGCTGTCAGTTGCTAATCTAGCTTTGTGGATTAGGGTACTTTCTTTGCACAATTTACAAACGCTACTCAAATGGAAAGAGAGAGTGTATGGTGGGAGAAACCTTTTATCTCGCATGGCACCCCAACCCTTTCATTGTCTGTCTGAAAAATGAAATGTTGTCAAATCCTGCTTGGTGTATCAGAATTCATTTTAAAACATTGGCGCAGTGCAAATTTGTATCAGTCATGCTTTTCATGTGCAGTTTTCTTAAAGACAATGATGTACCCTGGGATCTGCTTTCTCATTTGCTTTTCAATACCACACGCAGATACCTTGCGCTCCAGTTCCCTTGCTCTAGTCTGTCATTCAAAACAAGCCCTGACAGTACATTTTATTCTTCCTCCATCATATTTTAAGTGACTTTTAGATCTCTGGCATACTAATTGAGAACATGTGCCCCAACCCATCTGACTTAACTATAGGATATATGTATGCGTTTTAGTAAATTCATGTGTATCTCATATTGCCAAGCTAGTGTGATTTAGGATTCAGTATGTAATGTTTTCTGCCTGTTTACTATCTGTTTGGGGTTTTTTTTTTCCTACAGTCAATTTGATGCTTGTTGACCTCATAAGGATTTTATAAGTATAATGACACTGACAGAACTACCTTTTTTCTAATAGAGTTCAATGTCATGCATCATTTAGCACAAAACTTGATAATCTTACTTCTCTTGTTCAGCAAAAAATACCCTTGAAAGCAGGTATTTTGTTCACTAAATGACCTTCGTGTTACATAAAAGAAAAAGGTAAAAAGTTTTATATGCTTTAGTGTTCCCTCTCAAAAGATACATGTATTGCAAGGTAAAAGTTTTACTTATTTTATAATTTGGTTTGCTTCTATGTGTATATATTTTCAGGAAGGTTTAAGAAGAAGGATGGAAAATGTTGCCCCATGTAATTAATAAATAATTGAAAGACAAATATTTTAAGGAACATATATAAAAATTGTGATATTGTCCAAATTATCCTATGCCCTGGTAGTTAGTACAAACATTGCTGGAGAATTTCTCTCCCTTTTTGAGAAACCTAATGACATAATCTCCCCAATTTTTCTTTTTTTAAACAGGATGGAGATTTTTCAGCAGATAACTGGTTTACAATCCTGGTTTTAACTCTGAATAACAATAGTAACATTTGGAGATGTTCATGGGACACTCAAACTTGGATATATTGCAACTGACCAAATTTCAAAACAACACTTATAATACGAAACAGTGAGAACTAAGCATGTGCCCTTTTGTTTTTCCTCCAAAGGTTCAAGAGTCAGTAAGATAATAGTCTATGGTGATTATGGCTACCATATCTGGGTTGTAAAAGCTAGGCAAGTACTAGATGAGAACAGAATTCTCTGTATTTCTTTTCCACCTTCTAACAATCAACTATATTTTTCTGCTGATGGCTATTATGCAGCCAACTTGCAGAAAGATTGGGGGAAAGGTTGATTTTTAATATTTAAAATATTAAATATTTTAATATTTAAAATTTTAAATATTAAAATATTTAATATTTATTTGAAAATATAGGAAAAACATTCCAGACAGAGCTGGATAGAACAGATAAATCTGTGTTACCTATAGTATGATCTAAGACAAATGCCTGACACACATCTGGTCAAAGAGTGATTCTTTTGCAATTCTTTTCTTTATCGGTTATTAACATTTCCTAGTTTAGAATGTGCCATTCATTGCAGTGCTATGAATTTTCTTTAACATTGCACTTATGTGACATTACAGGTAGTCCTTGACTTACAATCACAATCGGAACCAGAAGTTTTGTTCCTAAGCTGGGCAGTTGTTAAGTGTGTCGGGCCGAATTTTATAATCTTTTTTTTTTTTTTGGCCAGGATTGTTAAGTAGTTGTTAATACAATTGTTAAGCAAATCTAGCTTTCCCCCATTGACTGCGCTTGTCAGAAGCCAGCTGGGAAGATCACAAATGGCAATCACATGATCCCAGGATGTTGCAACTGCCCTAAATACAGGCCAATTGCCATGCACCTGAATTTGATCATTTCACTATGGGGATGCTGCAATTGTCATAAGTGTGGGGACTGGTTGTAAGTCACTTTTTTCAGTGCCATTGTAACTTCAAACAGTTTTTAAACAAATGGTTGTAAGCCAAAGACTGCCTGTACTGGCTGTAGGAGAAGGCTGATGGTACTTAATTGCAATAGCAATAGCACTTTGACTTATATACTGCTTCACAGTGCTTTACAGCCCTCTCTAAGCAGTTTGCAGAGTCAGCATGTTGCCCCCAACAATCTGAGTCCTCATTTTACCAACCTGGGAAGGATGGAAGGCTGAGTCAACCTTGAGCCAGTGAGAATTGAACTGCTGAACAGCTGGCAGCTGGCAATCAGCAGAAGTAGCCTGCAGTACTGCATTCTAACCACTGCACCACCATGGTCATTCCTTAACATTACAATAACAAAATGGAAGCATTCATTTCACTATGATTTTTTTGTCACACTCTGCTCATGATAACAGCATTTATAGCTCACCAGTCGGGCTCAAGAGTCAATACTGTATTTATTTTATGTATTTAATTTGTGTCTTGCATTTTTAACAAGCATTCCGGAACACTCAATGAGAACCGTGCCAATCAGACAGCTTTTCAATTTCTTAAATCCACTCAAAGTTCCATATGAACAAAGCATAAGAATAATAGTGATAAATTCACATAGCTGAGAATTGAATTGCTAGGTTATTTTTTTTTTTTTACTTTGGAGATAGAGCAGTAATGATGTTATTTAGTTTGGTAATAACATGTTTCCAACAGGAAACCCAACTTGGAGAACATTAAGGACCCAGCATAGGAACATTCATAGATAGATAGATATAATATATTGGTTGCAATGATCTCAGGATTTTTGAGGTGGGGGATGTTGAAATGTTGAATCATATATAAGTCAATAATATTGATTTGAGAAATAGAACATTTCTTCTATTACAAAATTGCAGTTTCTTTAAAGATAAAGTCAGTATATAAATCTATCCAATTTTGATAAATGCTTGGTTTAGATTCAGAAGTTTATGTTCTTTAAAATGAACATCTAATGTTTTATTGTGCATTCTCATTATTTATTGATTGAAAACCAAAATTTGGGGTACCATTTCCATTGATTAATTATCTCCCACTCTTGGTTTGTCTGTGTGCTTATGTTGGGCAGATTAGTATTTGCTTTTGTCAATACATCATGAATTTGTATCTTGTTGCACTTTGGTAATAGCTTTCAGTAGTCTATTGAGAGCTGTTAAATCAAAGGAAAATAGGTCTTTGAAGACTACTTTTGAGATTCTCTTTGTACATAAGCCTCATTGATACAAACAAGACTTGCTATCCAATTTAAGAATTAGAGCATGGCCTCCATTAACTCTTCTAGAAGCTATACAAAACTTTTTGACCTATTTTGTATTATGTAGACAATGTTATATAGAAGACTAAGAGCTGTTGTATCATGAAAATAAAAAAAATATTGCTCTGTTTTTATTGCTTTGTTTTCTTTCTTTAGCTCAGCAGAATTCACCAAAAATCCATGAAGGCTGGTGGGCTTATAAGGAGGTGGTCCAGGGAAGCTTTGTTCCAGGCAAGTGCTATGTTTATTATTCAATCATTATGTGAATTCTTGCTATTTTATTCTGATGTACATCATAACATGTAATGTTGGCTTCTCCAGCACAGAAGATGGAGAATCCACCAATGGGTTTAGACTGTGTTCCTGCCCAATCAGATCAAGTCAGCCAAAGTTGCCATGCCTCTCCTGGGCTAGAGGATCCCAGTCTCGACTTGATCTTGCCCAGGACAGATGTGCAAGTTTGGCTCTTAGGCAGGTATAGTTTCCATTAGTGGATTTTCCATATTTCCTTTCCTCACAGTTTTCTGTGTTCAGCGCTGGGTTCGGATTGCTGTTTCTTTCCAACCCCTCCTTAACTTAAAAGTGAGGCTTAGTAAAGCCTTCCTTTGGTTGCTTGCTTTTCTCTTTTGTTTTCCACTTCCTTATCCTCCCTTACTCCTGGATCTCTGCTTAGATCAGTGTTGTTCACGATCCTCTGGGGAGCCTTCCCTCAGCTCTTAGAGGGAGAAAATAATTGTGTTTTTTTTAAGTTAGTTTGTTGCCTTCCCTTGCCGGAGCCTGCGGTTGCAGCTTCTGTGTGTAATCGTGCGCACGGGCCAAAAAGGGGGTGGTTGAGATTCAGCACGCATTAGGGAGGCTTACCTGAATTTTTCGTGGTGTTTTTTTGTTGCCGGAGCTGCGGCTGCATTCCCAGCATCCGAGTGCTCTCACAGGCCCAAAAGCGGCATTGGATCCAGCGCGAGTCAGGGAGGCTTCCCTGAGTCTTTCGGCTGTTTTCTTGTTGCTGAGGCTGCAATTGCAGCTCCGGTGCTGTGGCGGCTCGGATTCCTTTCCTTGGCTGCTGGGAGCTTGCGGCTGCAGCTCCGGTCGCCGGAAGAGCGCACACATTCAGCCGACTGGATTTTTTTGAAATCAGCTGGTGGTCCCTTGAGGCGGCGAAACAGCATGGACGTTTCAGACGAGCTCCATCTCTTTCCAGAAGCGGCAACTGCCCCCCCAGAAGGTAACGATTGTTCCCATTTCTTGCCAGTAAAAATCAGGGACCTATAGGGAAGCGCAGCAGCTAAAGTGTGGTAGCTCATCCGGCATTCCACACTCGCGACCGCCATTTTGTGGCCACTGGACCTTATTGTTATTAGTTCCTCTTTATCCTGAGGAAGGGGCTCCTTCCTCCACCCCATTCTCATTAATAGTCAACAACAAGGGGAGTAAAGGGACTATTAACCATCGGAAAAAGTCTCAGGGAATTTTCACATTGGAGGGGCGGCTACCATTTTGGATCTAGCCGCCATTTTGAGAAACGCTAGTTTCTCTCTCTCCTTCATCTGCCGGCCCTTTTGGGTCCTACACTAAGTCCTCCTTCCCTGAGCAGGATTCCTAGGCTGCAGTCCACTAGTTTTGTATCACTCAAACCTTTTTGGAGGTATTGATTTGGCGTTTCCTTCTCAGCACATAGCAGAGTCGTGCACACACACTCTGTCCTTGACTCCCTCTGCATAGCGGTGTTTGGATTCCACTTGTACCTCCTCATGCACCTGTGTTTATCCACAAATCAAATATCTTTGGATTCCAGGTGTACCCTATCATGCACCTGTGTTTGTCCGCATGATTAGCAGTCCTTGGATGCCAGGCGTACCCTATCGTGCACCTGTGATTATCCATAAACAACAACAGCAGTTTCTGGATTCCAGGAGTACGCTATCATGCTCCTGTGCTTATCCACAGTCAAAGCAACAGTCTCTGGATACCAGGGGTACCCTATTGTGCTCCTGTGGTTATCCACGAGGATGGAGGATACTGGCTCTTCCAAGAAGGGAACATCACCGCTTTTATCAGCCTCCAAAAGACATCAATCCTCTAATCAGGAGGCTGCAGGCAAGATCTCAGCCAAGGCCAAGGCCAAAGCCAGATCTGCAGGCAAAACCTCAAAAAAGGAGGAAAAACAGGCCAGTAGGAGACACCAGGCATTAGAGAGGGAATTTTCTAAAGCACAAAGACAGGTTAGGGTTGAAGCCACACAGGATGTAGTCCCTTCCTTTGATTTGCCACTGGGGCCCTCTGCTCCCCCTCTGTGGATCTGGTCAACAGGGGATACCTTCTCTGCCCCTGCGCCGGGCGACTCATCTCACCAGGACCCCATCTTCCAGCCTGCTGCTCCACGGACCCAGCAGTCGGCCCCAGAAGCTACTTTCACTCCTACTGCGGCTGGACTCAGACCAACAGAGCTGGTTCCCCTTCCCACGGAGGACCACCTCAATGAATTGATTGCATAGGCAGTAGCTGCACGCTCTTCAGGCTAGATCGCATGTACCTAGGTCAATCTCGGTTTCTCCCCTACCTATCCATCAGCCAACTACCGAAGTGTATGGTGCACCTTCTTCACCTTCACAGTCCTCTTACTCTGAGGGTTCATCCTATCGTGAGTATGATGCGGACTTGGAGATCCCGATGTCAGATGAGGAGGAAAACCCTCCCAAAATGCCATCCTTTGCTGGTCTCTTTAATCCGTCTCATTTTGTCCCCTTGGTCTGAAAGGCCACTTCCACGGCCCATCTTGGTCCCGAACCTTGTACATCGACATCGATGGCCGCTCCGGACTGGGAAGTGGATCCGAACTTCACTGAATCAGTAACCGCACAACACCGCATCCTCTGTCCGCCCATGTTTCTAAATGCGGTCAAGAAACAGTGGGAATCCCCAGGTACCCTTCCCCTCCTGAGTAGCAGTGAAAAAAGACTTTATAATGTTGGCCAGGACTTGGCAGATGTTCTGGAGGTTCCCACAGTGGATGAACCCTTGGGACCCCTGGTATCTCCCACTGCCACTCCTGGAGACGTGTCTGATGCCCTCAAGGCGGAGGACCGAAAAAAGGAGCTCACTTTCTGCAAGACATACCAAGCTACAGCTTGGGCTATTAGGGAAGCTACCTCAGCTTCCTTCTTCAATAGGTCTGATCTCTGCTGGCTTAGCTTCAGGCCAGAATTCTGGTGGAAGATATCCAAACTCACCAGGATCTGAGCAAGATGGTGGCGGCAACAGAATATGCTTCCAATGCAACGCTACAGGCTGCCAGATTTTCGTCCAGGGCCATGGCTTCCAACGTCACCGGACACCATATGCTTTGGCTGAAACACTGGCATGGGGACACCAAGTTTAAATGGCCCCTGTCAGCAGCTCCTTACTGGGGGGGAGCTGTTTGGGGAAGCTTGAATCCTTACCTTACAGAGAATAAGGATAAACATAAGGTCCTCAATCACCTTATTAAACGTCCGGACAAACAACACAACACATACTCATGGAGACAGTCCTTTCGTACGGGTACTAGGTCCAATTATTCCTATCCACGCCACTCTTTTCCTGTCAGACAGGACAGACAATCGGACAAAATGGATTCTAGGCCCAGACAACAATTTCAGGGCAAACAGCCCTTTTGTGGGAGCGGTCACCCTTTCTGTCGCTCCAGATGACTCTCTGGCGGTCCCTCCCATAGGCGGCAGACTTTTCCAATTTGCCCGCCAGTGGGAAGCCACCACCACAGACACATGGGTGCTGAACACGGTTCGTCATGGGCTGTCCCTAGAATTCTTCACCTACCCTCTGAATCGCTTCCTCTCTTGTCCCCAATCAAGAAATCCCACAAAGAAAAGATTAATGCATTCAGCACCTTGTAAACATAAGGGCCATAGAACCAGTACCATTGGATCAGAGAGGTCGGGGATTCTATTCCATCCTCTTCGTCATCCCCAAAGCCTCAGGGGGATGGGTAGCAATCCTAGATCTAAAAAGACTAAACCGGCATCTTGTATACTGCAAGTTCAAGATGCAAACGCTCTAGTCCATTCTCGGAAGTGTAAGAAGAGGAGACTTCCTGACATCCGTAGACCTCTCGGAAGCTTATCTTCACATCCCCATCTCTCTCAGCCACCGCCGGTTTCTAAGATTTGCTTACAGGGGTTGGCACTATCAATATAGGGCATTACCGTTCGGCCTATCCTTGGCCCCGAGGGTTTTTACCAAGGTCCTAGTGGTTCTAGCAGCTCGCCTCCGGATGGCGTCAGTCAGAGTCCAGTGTTACCTGGACGACATTCTGATTCAGTCATCATCAGGACAAGCTGCTCTGACGGATCTCGAACAGGTGATCAACCTTCAAAGTCACGGGTTTTCAGTAAACTTCTCCAAGTGCCACTTGTCTCCCACGACAAGGCTATTGCACCTAGAGGCCATCATAGACACGGTGAGTTGCCGGGTCGATCTATCACAAGAACGCTGGGACAGCATTCGGCAGTTAGTTCTACAACTCTGCAGGAACCGTATGGTAACATTAGCAAGTCTCTCAATTGCTGGGAAAAATGATTTCGGCCATTGCCATTGTGCCTTGGGCCAGGCTCCACTCCAGGATCCTTCAGTGGTTCCTGCTCCCTTTCCAGAGACTGAACATCAACTCCTCCACTCGAAGAGTGCGAATTCCACCTCGAGTCTCGCGCTCCCTCAGGTGGTGGCTCTCATCGGCCATGCTCCGGGGGTCATCCTTCAAGGAGCCGGATTGAATTACTCTGACGACCGATGCTAGCCTGTTCGGTTGGGGTGTGCACCTACACTCGCAGTGGGCCCAAGGCCGTTGGTCCCGTTCCGACCTTCGGCACACCATAAACTGGTTGGAGCTCAAAGCCATACACCTGGCCCTTTGACATTTTCGCAACTCTGTAGCGAAACATCACGTACTGATCCTCATGGACAACATTGCTGCCAAGTCCCATGTGAATCGGCAAGGGGGCACCCGATCCCATGCCCTCCTGTCCGAGGCTCTCCTCCTGGGCTCTTGGGCAGAGTCCAACCTAGCCTCCATCAAGGCCGATTACATATCAGGGGAGGCAAACACATAGGCGGATCTCCTCAGCAGGGCAACGGTGAACCACTCAGAGTGGCACCTGCACCTGAGGATTTTCAGGAAAATCTTTCACCGATTCAGACTTCCAGTCCTAGACCTCTTCGCCTGCCCGGCAAACAGTCAGGTACCGAGGTTCTTCTCCTGTTTTCCATCCCCAGGGGCAGAGTGCACGGACACTCTTCGGAGTCTGTGGCCGGAGGGTCTGCTCTCCCTCTTCTTCTGGCGGCTGTCCGCAAGATCCTCAGGGAAAGAGCGGAGGCTCTTCTAGTGGCTCCGTACTGGCCTCAGAGACCATGGTTTGCCAACCTAATGAACCTTTCCCTAGCGGAACCGTGGAGGATTCTCCTGGACAGGGTCTCACTCAGTCAGGGGACACTCCATCTGGACCCCCAATGGCTTCAATTAGCCGTATGGCACTTGAGCACTCAGTCTTATCAACGGAGCACTGCTCACCAGGAGTCATTTCTATAATCCAGGACTCCTGACGGGCCTCTACCAACCGTATTTATGAGGCCACGTGGAGGAATTTCTGTTCACGGTGCTCAAAGCACCACTTGACAATTCCAGATCTGACGATTCCTCACATATTGGACTACCTTCTGGAGGGTCTGGAGAGGGTTTTGGCACCAAACACACTACACAGAGAGGTCGCTGCTCTTTCCACAATACTTACATGTGAATCTGCAACTTCCCTAGGTCACCATTCCTTGATCCGCTCGTTCATCAAGGATGCTACTAACACCAAGCCCCCTGTAGTCCATAGATATCCCTCCTGGCAACTACCAAGGGTTTTGCGGGCTCTTACCAACCCGCCCTTTGAACCCCTCAAAACATATGATTTGCGATACTTATCATACAAAGTTGCCTTATTGGTGGCTATCACTTCCGTGTGGCGGATTTCCGAATTAGCGGCTCTCTCCACCAGAGATGATTTGTGCATTTTTCACCGGGACCGAGTGGTCCTTTATCTTGATCCGACCTTTGTTCTAAAGGTAAATTCTTTATTTCACAGGACTCAGGAAATTGTGTTACCAGATTTCCGTCCTAATCCATCGCATGCTCTGGAACAATAATGGCACCTGCTAGACGTCCGCAGAGCATTCCATTATTATATCTCATGGACGGCTGCCTTCTGCACCACCGAGGCCCTTTTCATTTCCTGTCATCCTCCTTCTAGGAGCAGGAAAGTATCCTCCTCCACGATTGGCAGGTGGATTAGGGCTTGTATTGCGGAATCGTATCGGGCTGATTCAGTGCCGGTTCCAGGGCACATTACGGCCCATTCCACCCGTAGCACGGCTACTTCCGCGGCCTGGCAACATGTTTACCTCGGCAGAGGCCTCCTTTGGCAGGAGAGTTCTCCAACAGGTACTACTGCAAAGTGCCACACTGGGCAGGCCAGATTCCCTCATTCAGGGACAGTAGGCTTTGGTATGTCCCATTGGTGGATTCTCCATCTCCTGTGTTGGAGAAGGGGCGTTGTCTTACCTGAACGCCTTTTCTCAGCACGGAGATGGAGTATCCACTCCCACACTAGAAGGTTATTAGGCCTAGATCTGTATTTTGAGCCAACACGTCTTGCTGTCAGTCATGGCTTCGCCTGCATCGAGACTGGGATCCTCTAGCCCAGGAGAGGTGTGGCAACTTTGGCTGACTTGATTTGATTGGGTAGGAACACAGTCTAAACCCATTGGTGGATTCTCCATCTCCGTGCTGAGAAAAGGCGTTCAGGTAAGACAATGCCCCTTTTATGTTCAAGAATTTCAGAAATTTAGATGCAACTGTGCACTGCAACAAAAATCAGAACATAGCTCAATAATAAAGTCAATTCTATATCTCTCACTTTAGATCAGGCATGTCAAACTGCCAACCTGAGGGCCGGATGCGTCACTCTGAAACCGTGCCCACTCCATTGCCGGCAATGTCACACAACATCACGTGACGTTGCGAGTTTGACATGCCTGCTTTAGATGAAGCATCATAGTAACATATATAGAAAACCTTGTGGTTTTTTTTTAACTTTATTGATTTTCGAATTGTGTTTCTTAAGTTGGAGAGAAAAAAGAATCTGGCCCTATATTCAACTTACATTGAAATCTGTGGAACTCTTATATCTATAAGATTATTTTTAAATCTTCTGGGAGTTCTCAGAAATGTATAACCAAGGAGATAGAAAGGAGTGATCCTAATTAAAGGAAAAATATTGGACACCTACTTGATCACTATGAGGAGGAATTGATTCTTGGTTTTTTGTACTTAAATTATTTTGATTATTCCAAATCAAAAGCTTGAAATATTTTATTTTCCTCCAGTTAACTCAGGCTTATAATCACTCTATTGCCACCACCACCACCATTAAAATGAGATAGGCCCTCACCCCATTGACCCTCTTGAAATCTCTTTAAACCTGGTTTTGTCAGCAAACATGGGGATTCCATGTAAATAGGGACCCCACAAAATTATTATATTGTACTTAGGACTTTGAATGTATTCCACGGTTTGAGTATTATTTATGCTTTTTAGTTGTTTTAATTGTCGTATTTAAACTGTGTATGCTACTCAGAGATACATATATGAGATGGGTGGTTATATAAATTTGATAATAAATAAATATCTATACAATTAACTAATAATTTGTTTGGAATTAGATATTTTTGAAATAAGTGCACTAAGGTAAATATTACGAAAACAAGGAAATAGATCCATGTAGTTAAGGACATGTGATGAGTATATGCTCTTTTGTACATGTCTAGTGTAGGTCTTAATATGGTATATGGAAAGATGAGTAATGATAAATGCTCACTGACCCCTTGAGAATTCTTGCCTGATCACTTGTGAGAAGGGGCTTTAAAAAACACTTGTTATACACATACTGTATTTGCTCCAGGAGAGTAGCCTATAAACAGAAAGGAGAGCTTTAAATCATAACATAGGGTTGGGTGACCTTTTTTGGGCTGAAGGCCACACTTAATCTCTGAGTGACATTCAGAAAAAATGGTACAAACAAGATATAACTTCCAAGTTAAAAATATGTTTAAATTGCATTTTGTACGATCACTTCCCTTTTATCCAATTATTTCTCCCTTTTCTATATCAAAACTTAGAATTGGCTAGGAATTTTTAAAAGGACAGTGGAGATACTATCCAATTCTTCAAAAATCTACTTGTGACTTGGGCCTCAGGTTTGAATCTCAGACTCATCTTTAGACCAAATATTGAAGCCTTCTGCTCATGTTTTGATCCTAACAGCCAACAGATGTTCACACCAGTCTCCGAACTGTTTAAATCAGCGGTTCTCAACCTATGGGTTGCGACCCCATTTGGGGTCGAACGACCGTTTCGCGGGGGTCGCCGGACACCGCGGTCCGCCATTTTGTTTTGTTTTTTCTTTTGATTTTGTTTTGGTTTTTGTTTTGTTTTTTTTTTGTCGCGCGTGCGCTGCGCATGCGCGCTTAAAGCCATCGCGCCGCGCATGCGTGGATCGGCCCGTTGCGGTCCGCCATTTTTAATTTTTTTTTAATTTTTTTTTGTCGCGTGCCACGCATGCACGGATCAGCCCGTCGCGGTCTGCCATTTTGTTTTTTTTATTTTTTTTTGTTTTTTTGTTTTTTTTTGTCGCGCGCGCCACACATGCGCGGATCGGCCCGTCACGGTCCGCCATTTTTTTAATTTTTTTATTTTTTTTTGTCGCGTGCCATGCATGCATGGATCGGCCCGTCGTGGTCCGCCATTTTGTTTTTTTAATTTTTTTAATTTTTTTTTCGTCATGCGCCGCGCATGCACGGATTGGCCCGTCGTGGTCCACCTTTTTTTGTTTGTTTGTTTTTTTGTCGCGTGCGCGCCATGCATGCGTGGATCGGCCTATCGTGCGCCCACGCGCGCGCTCGGGTCGGGGTCGCGGCACGCATGGGCGGCGCAAGTGGGGTCTCAACTTGAAAAAGGTTGAGAACCACTGGTTTAAATGTTAAAGGTCTGAATCAAAATTAGAAGTTTGCTTTATGAAGCATGATATCTAACAAGAGTGAAGGTTCTTTGATGCTGGACTAGTTGATTTAATTGTTTTATAAAGTGGAACCACTCTGTAAATGTCCTTAGGCTCATATCATTTGAATACCTTGAAAACCTTATTTTTCCCTGCTACCTCATCATTTTTTTAAAATGTTGGTACTCTGGTTTGAACCTAGGACAAGGGTCCCCAACCCTTAGTCTATGGACCAGTACCAGGCCGCAGCATGCCAGCAATCAGGCTGCACAAACAAGCATAGTACTATCTGCCAGTCTGCGGAAAAACCTCTCCATGGAACCGGTCCCTGGTGGCCAAAAGGTTGGGGACCTCTGACCTAGGACATTCTACAAGCAGATAGAATAGAGATGGAGGGAGGGAGGGAGGAGGAGGGGGGAGGGAGAGAGAGAGAGAGAGAGAGAGAGAGAGAGAGAGAGAGAGAGAGAGAGAGAGAGAGAGAGAGAGAGAGAGAGAGAGAGAGAGAGAGAGAGAGAGAGAGAGAGAGAGAGAGAGATATGAGTGATTTCTCAGAACTGAAAGCCGTAACTTTCAAACTGCAATGAACTTGACAAGGAGAAACAAACACAAAAATCCACAACTATCTTTCAAGAGTGCTTAGCAATTACAAAGAGCACATATAAAGCTATTCTCTAAACTTCTCCCAGTGCATGAGATCAGGCTTCATATCTGTGCTCAACAGTAAATCACAGATTTCTATTTACTTAGTGCTAAATTTACCACTCAGGAAAACTTGATTGAGGAATCACAAATTTGATTAAAATCTTTACTGCAAGCTAAAATGAATTTTCAAAAATAGTGGATTGTACACTCCAGTAAAAAGCAGTTGTAGGCTGTATATACTGCATCTCTGCCCAAGAGTTTACACTTTGGGCTTTTTTCTCCTACTCTTCAGAATTAAAAGACACTTGGCCTGGTTTCTGGATGATCTTGGGAGATGGCCGCTGAAACATATTTAATCAATAGTTCTCTTTGCCTTGCAGTAATGAGCATTTTTGCCCTCAGGCCTTAAACCTTCTTTTCCATTTTCTTCTTTCTTCAACTGGAACTGGTGAGATCTCCTCACTTCGAGGTCTTTCTCTTCCTTCTTGGGCATTGTTCTAGGGCTCCTGCAAAGTTCCATCATGTCTCCCATGTTGTCACCCAAGCTGGCTAACACCCAAAGAGTTAAGAACCACACAAGACAGGTCTCTAATTTCCATCTCCTTCAGGAACTGCAAAAGGATGCTACTGTCAATACCAGCAAGTCTATTGAGACATCTGAGCCTACTAGTCTCTCATTTTCTCTCCCAGTGCAGTTCATCCATTGGGGTGACCAAGACCATTTCTGTGACAAAGACAGGTCCCAACTGGAAGGGGAACAGATCTAGATAATCTGTTTCTTCTAAGAGTTCCTGAATGTTCTCCACCAGTTTGACTAAATATGAACTACACGTGCGCGTGCACACACACACACACACACACACACACCTCCCTAGGAAATACATTTTTGAATTAATAGAAAGTACTTGTAGTTGGGGTTTTAGATTTTGGCTGTGGTATGTTCTCAAAATAACATCATCACCATCATCATCATCATCACCACCACCGTCGTCATCATCATCATCATCATCATCATCATCATTATTATTATTATTATTATTATTATTATTATTATTATTATTATTATTATTATTATTATTATTATTATTATTATTAAATTGTATACCCAGAGCAGTGTTTCCCAACTTTGGCAACTTATTTTTATATATAAATTTTTATTGTAATTTTAATGCAAAATAAAAAATTAATAAGAACTAATATGTAGAATAAAGGAAAAAAAAGAATGAAAAAAGAAAAAAATAGTGAAGACAAAGGTGCAGAAATTAAAGAAAAGGGGGAAAATGAATGACTTCTGATTTCCTGTATTTGTTGGAACTGGTCAGCTCCCCAGACAGCTCCTTATCTCTCAACTGCTGCAGAGAGAGGTTAATTTCAGAAATTATTGACAGGATAGGGCAAGGCTGTACAATTGATTTTCCCAAGGAGCCACATGAAAACTGGGTATGTTGTGGCAGGCTCACACTCCCCCCCCACTGCCTCTGCCCCTGCTACCATTGCTGCCCCTCCACTGTCACTGTCCTTTTGCTGCTGCCCCTGGCCATACAGGGCCAGATGTGGCCTGCAGGCTGCAAAATACCCATTCTGGGATAGGATAATTGGAAACCCCTTTGACCCAAGCCAGAGAGAGGGAGAGAAAGTTCCAGTAGGCAGGTTGCAATTCAAGTGATCCAATAACATGATCTACTTCCTTGAGAGTCTAGCTGGGAAACATGGCTTAAAAATAGGCTGGCAGAATAAATTCTGCTCCTTTGGCAGCTGGGATTATGTGACAAAATAAGAATGTAACCATTATGAATGATGGATGGCATTCAGTCCCTGACTCTAATTAATATATTTGTTTTAATTATATGCTGGAATACGTGCACCTTGGAAGGCTCTTCATAATATGAAGTTGTTGGCTGATCTCCTTCACAGTTGTATGAGTTGGCCTAGCATTACAAGATTCATTTTGGAATTATAATAGGACTTACAATAGAACTTAGACTTATATACCACTTCATAGTGCTTTACAGCCTCTCTAAGCAGTTTACAGAGTCAGCATATTGACCCCCATAATAATGCTGGAGAGTTTCTATTTAAATACAAACCTTAATGTTTCTTCCATACATGGTGGGAGAAGATGTATTTACTGAACTTAATGTTAATGTTATTTTGTTTTCTTTTTCCATAGTTCAATTTCCCCCACTGGCAAATATGCAATAGTCTGCTTTGCCATACTCTTTATGTTTAACCCCTTGTCAGAAGGTGGGGCAAAGGGACAGGAATTTTACTTACAAGTACATACATTTTGCATTTATAATGATATTTAATATATTCAGTGGCCTTAGTTTAACAAACTATACATACACAGTGCTATACAGACAATTTCAAAGGGATATTAACTGTTTCATTCCCTCATTCATGCAGCTTCTTCTTCCTGTGCTTTCAATTCTAGGGACAGTTCTGTCCTAAGGAGGAGAATGAGAAGAAGGAAATACACAATCCTTTTTTGAGCCCCTTGGATTTCAGCACCACTGTCGAACTATTTTCACTGATACCTGTTCTGATCTCCAAAACCTGCAATTATTTCCAATTTCCTTACTTGATCTCTCTCTTGGGTCCTATTTGCTCCTGTTGGATCTCCAACTGCAAATTCATCCTTCTTGACTCATACCGCCTCACCAGCTCACCCTACACAAAAATAATAGCAGAAATGTACAACAACCCCTTCCCCCATTACTTAATCCTCCTGCCATTTTATATGTTTGCAACTAAAAGGCGAGGGTTGCTTGATTGAATTAAGCATGAAGCTTCTTAATGTCTATGTGACATTGAGCCTGATTTTGGCCTCCATTTTTCAGTCTTGAGACCATCCAGATAACTTAACCTGCCATCCCTTGACCACAAGAACTTATATGAGGTTCATTATTTGTTACTAGTCTCATAGTCAGGTTTGAGATTTCTACACATCATCAACGTTTGGCCTATTTGCCTCTTTATGAGAAGCTTATATTTGACCCAAATATGCTTTTCTAAAGTAAATGCCATTCATTTAGAGTTTGAGATATAATCCTGCTTCTCCTCCCCCCCCCCACACACAATTTAGAGCAGAAAGCAAACATACTGAATATGACTATTATATGAGAACTTCTCAAAAATCTTGAGCTAGTTTTAGTATTTTAAAAATTCTTTGGTGTGGTCTTATGTATCTCCTATAAGTAAATGTATGAACTTGATTGTGGATTATACTAGATAAAGCAGGCTATATAGTAAGTGTCCTAACTCATCTTACATCATCATCAAAGGTTCAGATCAGTTAACAGAATTGATCCAATCATTTGAAATACGTAAGTTTATGCATGACTTGCCTGGGAAAAATAATGAATAAGAGTTAAGAAGATTATCATGACTTGAGTGGGAGAAGTTAATCTGATTTTCACTTTCATGTAAACAAAGCAGACTAGATTATTATCTTCCTGTATTCAATGGTCATGGGTTTTCTGAAAAAAGTTGAATAAGAAAATATTCTATTGATGTAAATTGAGTGAAGAAAGGAACACAAATGGTTTTGCAGCTCCTTAAATATAATTTTTTGTTGATCACAATCCTCTTATTCAGATGAAATTTTATTCAGAATTGCAAGCATATATTCGTCTGTGTGTGTTTTTTTGTGTGGGGATAATAGAAGAGGAATTTAAAACAGTCCAATCAAAAGAAAATGAAATGCAGAAGATACAGTTTATGATCATTATCTTATTAACAGTGACCATTTGTAAAACAACTGTTGAATGGAAATATTGTATGGGAAAATTTATTAAAATGTACAATGTAAAAAAGCCTTTGTTATTATTGATGCAACAAGAGATGCCATTGAACCTCTTAACTGTAATTTAGTTGTTTCCAAAGATAAGTGTGCGTTACACAAGAAAATATGTGTCTGGTATATAACATCTTGGTATTTATGTGTTGGCAGGAATGTCATCACTAACCTAATGCATGACACATTGCCCATCTTTGCTTTAACTGGGAAATAGTACTGAACGTGGGACAAAAAAACCCATCTTGTAGTCTTCTAATAACTGATAATATTCCCTTTTACTTTAAAGCATTTCTGTTAAATCTTAGTATAATGCTAGGGGATAATTTGAAGAGGAAAAATGTTGTATTAAAAGATTTTTCCCCCCCCGATATTATTTACTTTTTTCATCTGCTGTTTTATGGGATAGAACAGACTCAGAGTAGTGTGATTTTTAAAGCTTGTAGGTCATAATAAGGAAACCATTCCTGCCACAGAGAAAAAATATGTATATTATCAAGAAAATAGTTTCCTGGGCTTGTTGTTTTACTGAAAATTATGAGAAGATAGAAAACTTTTTTCTCCAATAAACTCTTTTCAGCTGCTTAGGACAGCCAGCTGTGCTGATTCCCATTAGCCCTGATTCCTGAAAGAGTGGCTTCCTTGTTAACAAGTACTCAAAAACATTTATGTATATTAAAACAACTACTTCTTAAGTTCTTACATATATATATATATATATATATATATATATATATATATATATATATATATATATATATATATATATATATATATATATATATATATATATATATATATATATATATATATATATATATATATATATATATATATACACCACAACTTCTCCTTGTCTTGAAAATAGTGGATTTGCTCATTGATTCCTCAGAAGAGAAGCATGTTATCTTAACACATTGACTTCACTTGTGACAGTCCATGATTTTTCTCTTCCCAGTTGCAGTAAAATTGAGGTCCCCAATATGTTGGCTGAGGATCCCAGTTTCTTCATGGAAAACTCTTGTGGGATCTGTCAGGTTGCCTATCCCTACCTTATATGTAATTAAAAACAAATGGAAAACTGGCTTGTGGGAAATAAAGCACCCAATCCACTATTGTTTCATTTCCAAGATTCTTTCTGGGTCTCTGATGGGTCACATAAGCTTTCTTCTTGTTATTTGCATTATTCCTCTCGTATTGGTTGGTTCCGCAGTTTTGCATTTCACCCGCCACTTCATCTGGTCTGCAGGGCATAATACGCCTATGGCTCACCTGTCTTTACACAGACATTCCATCCATTGCTTTTTTGGTCGTCCTTGCAGTTGCTAGTCCTCTGAGCTGAGTGCAAGTGCCCACCTCACAATGGATCCCACACTAGCTCTGACCACATATCGGTACCACTGCAGCTTCCCTTCTCTCTTTTTGTCTGGAATTTGGGCAACTTCGAAGGCCTTCTGGAGGTCTTTGTTCATAATATGATCCAGCTGTGTGATTCCCCAATAAGCATTTGATTGTTCACGTTTTCACATAAGCTTTCTTCAAAACTAAAAATGATCAGCTGCTTCAGCTCAGTGTTTCTCAGATACATGCCACTAGCCCCCCGAACCCCAAACAACAGCAGAAAAGCAAAACAAAGATACATCAGGTAATATAGAGAATAAGGTGTAAAGGGTAAAGGGGATAAAAGCATTCTGGCTCACTGGTATTTTGGAAGAGCTTATTCCTCTTAAAACAGCAATTTTGAGGCTGGTCACCCTTGCCAAGGAGCTGTACTTCAAGAATGCTGACAACATCTTTTGAAAATTCCAGTTGTGCCCACTGTCCAACGAAGGTTGGACACCTCTGTGTCTATGCTGCTGGAAAAAAAAAACATTTTGTTCTCTTCTAGATTTTCCAGAGAGCTTTTATGTATATAAGAAACTGTCTTCAAAGCAAATGATTTACTGTCAAGAAATCATTGTTCAAAAGCTCTGATTGCTTTTGGTTCTTAACCTGAGCAATTCTACCTTTGGAATATTTGCTAGTTAATGTTTTTAGAAATGCTACCAAAGCTTTGGCAAAACAATGCTGGCTTTTTTTACACTTCGCTTTCAGTTACACAGAAAGGGTAGGTTACATACAACTGTACATATATTAATAACATGCTGCTTTGTGCTATCAGCTGATTAGTATAATTTCTAAAATTGGAGAGCAGGATTTCTACTCAAGACTAGATAGTACCAACTCTTGGAAGCTTTTAGAGAATCTCTAAGTCTAACGTTTTGGAAAGTTTTGATGATTGATAAGATAGTTCCTTCACTGTGGAGTGTAATTGTTATGATATTCCTCACCATTATGGATTTAAAGATTATGTTTATTTCTAGGTGTTGTACCAAATTCTTTTCATTTATTGTTTGAATTTGTTTTATTGTGCTATTGAGATTCATTAATGTTTTATTTTTAAACTAAATAAAATTAAATTAAATATTTTCTTTGAAACTTACAGAGGGAGCGTATTTTAAAACTTATCTAGAATGTTATGTCTATTCTTGCTACTTCTTCAAAGGATGGGGAGATGTTAGGGGATGACAGTAAAGAACCTGGTTTACTTCTTGTTTCTCAGTGGAACATGAAGCTGAACTACTCCCTATGATATTTTTGGTCTCTGCAACTCCAAATTCCTTATTGCATGGCTAGTCAGTATCCTGGAACAGAGTACTGTATTCTCTCTTTCCAGGAGTCAGAATCATAAAGAGCATCAGCTAAGCTTGGATGGAACTAGTGGCTGGGAACTTGAAAAGACTCTATTGGAAAATGAGACAGTTGCTGAAGAAATAAGATGACTAAGATGATCAAAGGCCTGGAGACTAAAACATATGATGAATGGCTGCAGGACCTGGGTTTGGCTAGTCTAAAGAAAAGAAGAAATAGGGGCGATATGATAGCAGTATTCCAGTATTTGAGAGGCTGACACAAAGAAGAGGGGGTCTAATTATTCCCCAAAGCACCAGAGGGCAGGACAAGAAACAATGATTGGAAACTGACCAAAGAGAGAAGCAACCTGGAATTAAGGAGAAACTTCCTAACAGTGAGGACAATTAACCAGTGGAACAGCTTGCCTTCAGAGATTGTGGGTACTCCATCGGTGGAGGTTTTTAAGAAGAGACTGGACAGTCACTTGTCTGAGATGGTATAGATTCTCCTGCTTGAGTGGGGGGCTGGACTAGAAGATCTTCAAGGTTCCTTCCAGCTCTATTTTATTCTAATATTCATTTCACCTTGCTTTGTATGAGATTAAACTGTTTTGCAAGATATATCAGCATTTGCCTGGAGCATGACCATTGTTCTAACTTGACTTCTCTTGTATATAGTATTCTACTTGTTGTCTTTGATCCACAAACTCTCCTTGGCTTCATGTTTTAGTAGAATTGATTTATTAGCATTTTTGGTTCACTGACTTTTGTTTCTCTCCTGTGATCCTTACATCTCCATTGGACAACAAAGTTTGTTTTCTCTGGAATTTGTAGGTTGCTGAGTAAGACATGCAGCTTTGCCTTCTGTTGCTTACTATTTTGTATTCACTGCTCACATGGAGTTTCTGGATGACTCAACACTTCTTACTTTGATTCAGCTGTCTCATCTCAATTGTCCCAGCAAGCTTTTGTATCCTAATATTCTGAAAATGAATTTCAGTCAGGGCATCTGCCATCATTTGGCATAGAGGATAGGGATTTTATTGGAATTAATTATCTCAAATCAATGTTTTTATGCTGTGATATCTCATATCATAATTTTGACTTTTGAATAAGATGGATATTGGGAAGAGTAATCGGTCCTCTAGTACTATGATTTGCTATTTTATAACAGTAATCTTGCATTGCATACACAGTTCAAAGTCTGGAAGTCATCCAAGGAAAATAAATGAGGAAAATGCCAGCCAAATCTTAAATTCTTTTTTTCTTTTTCACTTCCTAACACTTATAATTAATTTCTGGACTCACAGAAGCGGCTCAAGGAGCAAGAAGTGTCCATGACCAGGAGAGCTTTTGTACAACTTTTGTTGTGCACCCCTTCCTGAATCAGATAGCCCTATACATAGTCCTACTTAGAATCCTGCAATGCATTCTGCATGGGGCTGCCCTTGAAGAATATCTGAAAGCTGCAACTGGTCCATAATATGGCAACACAAGCCATTATAGGCATGGCTAGGTTGGCCCACATTACACATTGTTTGACAAGATGCAATGGCAGTTCAGGATATTGGTTGTCCCATATAAAGCTCTACATGGCATGGGAACAGGAGGGATTGTCTTTTTCAGATTGCCTGTGTCCACATCAGCCCTGACAGGAGTACAATCCAAGTCCTATAAATTAAAGGGTGTCAGCTGGCAGGATCTAAGAACCCTGCTTTTGCTGTCACTATACTTGCCTTCTGGAGCACATCTCCCCCCCAGATTAGATTGTCCACATCCTGCTGGCTTTTCAGAAAGCCCTTATGGAGTAGGTGTTCTCTCAGGCATGAGAATCAGGAGGTTGAGTGAATCTATGAAATACTGTTAACTATTGTTGATGGCTACCACTTCTTTGTTTTATTCTTGTTGTATGTCCTTATTTTTTAATTTTCATTTCGTATTATTGTGTATATATATATATATATTTAACCATGTGTCCCAAGAGTTGCTTATGTGATATGGGTAGTTATATAATTGAAAAAAAGAATTAAATACATGTACATTCAGGGTATTGTGCAAAGCGTGAAGTTAAAGAATTGTTAAAAGTTGAATGGGAATGTCATCATATTCAAGTCACTTCAAAATGTTTTGGAAATTTTCAAAGTCACAATGCTAGGAATTCAGCTAAGAAAAATCTGTGGCATCTTCTAAAAATTAGTTGTTGTGATTCCCAAAGTGGATTTAAGAGCAGAATACTAGAAATTATAGAACTGTTTCACCAAGGAAATAGCAATATAAAAAGTGAATTTATCTACCCACTGACAGACAAGATGTGCTGATGCTATATCAATGGTTTCAAGTCTTGCTTCAATAAATGTTCTGAGTTCTCTGAGGTGTCAACACTTACAAAGGTGACCTGGTAGACACTGATTACTTAGATTTTCAAAAAGCCTTTTGACAAAGTTACTCATTTAAGACTTGTGAGCAAACCATAGCAGCCATGAAATAAATAGACGAGACCTTTCTGAATTGACAGCTAGTTAAAGAAGAGAAAGCCAGCAGTAAGAATAAATATTCAGTTCTTGCAGTAATGCGAAGTAAACAATCCTTCAAGCACTGGGACCAATTATTTTTAACTGGTTTTGTGGATGTACACTGAGATGGCCTGGGCTGCTAACAAAACAGCAAATTACTTAGACTAAATAGTCTATAAAGAAAAGGCTCAAACAACTGGAGACATGGTATTAAAAAGATTGACATCATTCCAGTAGAAGCAAAATTTAAGTCATGTACACTGAGACAAAGCAGATCAAATTTCATATATACCTTGCTGGATTATGAGGCTGAGCTAATAGAAATTGACCAGGAAAGAGATTTTTGGAGGGCGATAGTTTCCAAGTGAAAACAGCTCTTTATTGTGCAGCTGCCATGAAAAAGGCAAATTCACTGTTGAGGATCAGTAAGAAAGGAATTGAAAATAAAACTGCCAATATTGTAATGCCTTTATATGAATCTCTGGCACAACTAAGAATAATGTGTATGCAGTCTCTATATCAGAGCTCCCCAACCTTTCCAGGTTGGTGGCCCGGAGGGAAAGGGAGGAGCAGGGAAATGTGCACGTGTGTGTGTGTGCAAACGGGCATGCGGTGGCATTGCTACCACCCGTGCGCATGTGCAAACAGGGCCATTAGCACCTGCATGCATGTGTCAACAGGGCCGCTAGTGCTTGCATTCCTGTGGCCCAGTTGGGCCACAGACCACAGATTAAAGACCCCTGATCTATATGGTTTTTAATTTCTTTTAATGTTGTAATCCGCTCAGAGTCACCTGACAGCAAGATGGGAGGCAAGCAAATTTGCTAAATAAATAAATTCCCTTCTAAAACCAATGGATAACGGCACTCCAGTCGTAAGTTCAGAAGTGTGTCCACTCCCCATAAAAATGACAAACAAATACCAAGCATCCTGAAATTGGGTGGCAGCCTAGGGTACATAATATTCTGATCAGTGCTTTGTTCTCATTTTGTTACTGACTAAGCTCACCACTGACTTTTCTACAAAATGATGTACAACATTGTAAGGTCCCAGTCCCTTACTTAAACTTGAGATATCATATCAATCTAATCAGATAACTCAAGCGGAGACTTCTTTTTTCCAAGTTTTTTATTAATTTCACAATATTACATTTACATATTTGAAAAGTAGCGTGGCGGCTGAACACAGTAATTCCATTACATTTGAATATCATCAGTACAAATCTCAAAGTATTACAACTAATTCCCTCTTTCCCCTATAATATCTACTGTCATGTTCAAACCAATACAGTTCTTATTCTATCAATCAAACAAAAAGTACCTTTCTAATATTCATCAATAATATTCAGTCTATACATATCTTAATTAATTTGACATTCCACCTTTTAGACAATAACCTAGTAAGTTTTTCTTAACTTTAATTTCCCATTGATATTTAAATTTAACGTTTAATCTTTATCATTTCCAGATTTTAAATGATCCCAATTTCTAAGTCTCGTATCTCACATTTGGACCTAATAATTTTTTTCTTTTCTTCCTTCTACTTCCTTCCTTTCTTCCTTTCCAGAAAGAGAAAAAAAAATAAAAAAATAAAAATAAACCACCAACATTTGTACCACAAACCCATATACAAATTTAATTATTAGTATTTATACTTCTAAGTTTTACTTAACCTTTGTCTCAACTCATAACAATATCTTAAATTCAAATCTTAGTTATTTGTAAACATTCAAACTATTAGCCAATCAGTAACCTGATGGTTAATTTTCCCTTAATATTTTAATTTAACATTTAATATTTATTTTTTCCAGATTTTTAATTAAACACAATTCCTTTATCACAATTCCTCATCATTCTAATATTTAAAATACACACCTTGTATATAAATTCTACCATCTATTTTACCAATCTAATAAGACAGTATCCAAGCAGAGACTTCTTGATCAAGCAGCACTTTATTTGATCAAATTAAGCAGCTGGGTGGCCAACAATCTGGAAAGCTAGCAGAGTTACCTCCAGAAGTGCCAGGCATTAGAAAGTTGGTAGCATTGCTTTATAAACTTTGTTAGCCAGTGAAAATCAGGCAACAGAGCCATTATATCATACGAAAGACATCAATCATTCGTGTACACTCCCTTATTCCCTCCTTCAGTATATCCCATCCATTTACATGTTTCCCACACTTGCATGAAATTTCTCTGGTGCAAAAGCTGATTACAAAAAGCAAGAAAGCAACAGTTAGACTAAACAATTTCCCTTTGTTCCAGAACCCTTCAACATGTTCCAAAAATTATAAATGTTCCCACTAGCCCAAAAGAGCTCAGGGTTCCTGTGATAAGAGAGGAAAATAGATGTGAATTTTTTTCTTCCCCCTCTCAAAACACTTCCAGCAAAGCTGTACAGATAAAGACCACAAACTTGGACAGTTTTACAATAAAATGAAATAATGAAGGGTGAAGGCATCCATAGGGATGAGACACAGCTATACATTGCCTGTAAATCAGAAGTATCAAGGAACATTGTTGCTTATAAGGTCTGCAAATATATTTAAGGGATCACAATAGGAACAGAATGCTGGCCTAAATGGGCCTTTAGCTGCTGTTGTGGTCTTTGGATCCTCTGAGTGCAACAATATTCAATATTACAATTCTTTCGGTAAACCGTTCCCTTGCTTCTGCATAATTTTGTTAACCTTGTTGATTTATCTCCCTTTTTTTCCAGCAGCTGAATTACATACAAATTAGGATATGTGCTCTCTGGTTTTTCTTTTTGTTGTTCTTTGTTAATGGGTAGAAATTGGCTGTTATACAGTGAAAGCTATAAGCTACTGAAACCTAAAACATAGTTGGTATCTTTTCTGTGGGGTAAATATTCATTGTGGAGAATAAAGCTAGTTTGAATCCTGAATTCTGGACTCATGAGATTATTTACACATAGGAAAAAGGACATTTTTTCTACCTTGTTTCAAGAAGCCAAAAGAATTTGCAACAGAATGTGGGAGAGAGCAGGCAACTGACAGTGCGTGGTCAGCGAATAATTTTATCAGAGCAAATAAAGAAAAACAGGAATAAGGTCTTTATAAAAGCCTTTTTTTCTTGTTTAGTATGGAAGCTCTTACATAATTTTTCAGTACATTTTCCTGTACTCATCTGAATAAGCATCAGTCAGATGATCGTACAATGCCGCATATTAGGGGATCACTTTTATCAAAAGCTTCCAACAATGTTTCAGGGAAGTCTGGAGACAGAATGAAAGTATAGCAACTTTACTTTCTGGAACAGATACATACCCACTTCTATTCTCTCCAGGTTAATTGGCCTTTCTGCAATCTTTGCAAAAGGGGAAATTAAAGAGAAACCAGTAGACCAGACCTGGGCATTTTACAACCCATGGGTCACATCCGGCACTTTCTAGCCCACAGCATCAGCAGCATGGGGCAGGGAAGTGGGGACAGGGCAGGGAGGCAGCAGGAGGCAGGGACCAGGGGCGGAAGCAACAGCCCTCCACAATAGTCCCAGTTTTTCATGTGGCCCCTTAGAAAAATTAATTGCCCTCCCCTGTAGTAGATTGAACAGAACTAATGGAGAATTAATTTAATGGTTCAGCATGAATGTTATATGTGTAGGCATATTTGTGAAATTCTTATGTTATATTATTGAACAATGTAATAATATATTCTCTTAATTATGTTAATCCAAAACAAGGCTTACTGATCTAATGTTCTTCATTTATGTATAATGAGCAAAGAAAATTCAGCATATAAATCCATTAAAAATTCTTTTTCAAAACAATGTTTCTCTAGAATACCATTAAGCATGTATAGGCTCTTGACCTCAGGAATCCAAATTTCTAATAATGAGGAATTAGTGGGATTCTGCTGGTACATTCCAAATATATTTCCTCAAATGTTAGTGTTTGGACTTGGTCATTTTTCATGGAAATCATCAGGAGGTTTGTTTTTCCATGTGAGCAGAAACTATTTTATTATAATCTAGTTCTGTGAGCTCAAAACATAGGCTGGCACTAACAGGTTTTAACCCTGTGCAGAGCCCCAGTTGACTGATGACAAGTCTCTTACATGTTAGAATAGTGTTTCTCAACTCCGGCAAGTTTAAGGTATGTGGACTTTAACTCCCAGAATTCCACAGCCAGACAAAAAAAGTTGACACTGCACATCATCTGCTTTATTCTGTGTTCATTTTAAATTTAGCTGGACTAAACACAAAGCACCCCAAAGAACATTACATGTCTGCATCCCACCTCCCTGCTGAAGTGATGAATTCTTCAGGGAAGTCAAGTCTCCAGGATTTTTAATATACTTTTAAAATTGGTTAACTGGGATATAAATTAAAAGAAAGTAATAGTGGAAATTCAGCATTCAGATTCTTGTACAGTGTTGTAGAGATTCAATTGCAGTGTTTACATGTGCTTCATTGATTTTGAAAAAGCTTTTGATAAAATAAGACACAGCAAACTATTAGAAATCCTGAAACAAGGGGGACTAGATAACAGACATCCAAATCATAAAGAATCTGTACTGGCATCAGGTAGCAAATGTGAGACTAGGCCAAAAATACTCGGCTGATGCAGAAATAAGAAGAGGGGTCAGACAGGGATGTATTCTGTCTCCACTGTTGTTCAATATCTACTCTGAGTCAATCTTCAACGAGGCACTGGAGAACATCGATGCTGGCATCAAAGTAAACGGTGTTTGGATCAACAGCTTAAGATATGCTGACGATACAGTTCTGCTTGCCAGTAAGCATGAAGACCTTCAGCTCCTCATCAACAGAGTCACAGAAATATCTGAAAAATATGGCTTGAAGCTTAACACCTCAAAAACCAAGATCATGGTTGTCAGCAAACAACCCGTTAATTTACCACCAATAAATTCAGAAGGAATATCACTAGAAAAAGTTGAAAGAATCACGCACCTTGGTTCCAATTTACATGAAAGCTGGGACATGGCCACTGAAGTAAAGACAAGGATAGAGAAAGCTCAAACAGCATTCTTCAAAATGAAAAAGGTCTTCTGCAGTCACGACATAAGCCTAAGACTGAAAATCAGGCTTGTCAGATGCTATATTTTCTATCCTGCTCTATGGAGTAGAGAGTTGGTCTCTGACAGAAGGCCACCTGAAGAGACTAGAAGAATTTGAAATGTGGATTTACAGGCAGCTGTTACATATAAGCTGGGTTGACAAGATCAGAAATGAGGAGGTGATAAGCCCACTTGGGAAAGCCCAGGGAAATCATCAAAACAATTAAAAAATGAAAATTAGAATATTTCGGGCATGTGATGCGACACCCAGAAAAATATGGCATACTCCATTTAATCCTCCAGGGAAAGATTGAAGGCAAACAAGGCCTAGGCAGAAGAAGAACATTATGGCTTCAAAATCTAAAGAACTGGTTTGGACAAAACTCAGCAGCACCTTTTTGTGCGGCTGCTGATAAAAACAGGATCGCCAACATGATCGCCAACGTCCGATAACGGATATGGCACAAGAAGAAGAAGAATAGTGGAAATGGACCCCTTCCCCCATGGAGAGTTTTCATTTCAAGTAACTTTCAGTATTATAGTGGCATTGGTAACCAGTGAAGCCAAAATGGAGTGGAGAGTCTGGCTGTGATCAACAGTTTAAGCCAAAGACAAATGTAATCAAATGGACATTTATCCATCGATATCAGCTAGACTTGGTAAATTCTGTAAATCGTGATGATTTGGTTTAAATCAAAATGATTTAAAGTTTAAATCAGAATGATTTAAAGCTTTGGTTTAAAATACAGATTTGTTGCTGGATGATGTTGTTGTGAACCTTAATATACTTACTGAACATGTCAGTATGTCATTTGGTGTTAAATAAAACAAACATTGTCAATTAATTAAGAAATTTCATACAAACCAGGAACATATTTCAAAATGCTTGGCTAGGATGAACAAAGGCATTCAACTTGTTATACTCTGTGTTTATGAGAATATATAAAGCAAGGTCACTTCCTTGGAAGTAAATCCCATAAAGTAAATATATGTAGTACCAATGTGCAAGTATCTGCAGTTTCCTAGAAGCAAGAGTTAATAGTTTTTGAATAGAAGGGAAGGACAAATATTCATTCATGCATTTGTTAGGAAAGAACTCATAAATATTCACGTATCCTAAAATGCAAGGAATTGAAAAATGTAAAATGGAAGGGCAAGCTAAGAATATGTTTGTATATATTAATATAACAATGATGGATGCTAATGGATACAGTATAATATTCCCTAAATGCAGTGCAGGACTCAATTAAATTTGAAGAAAGCTTAGCTGTTATGGACCTACCATCCATGTAATTTCCATGACTCAGCCTTGAAGTGGGACAGGCTGGAAACCTTAGATCAGGGGTTCTCAACCTTGGCAACTTTAAGACTTGTGGACTTCAATTCCCAGAATTCCTCAGCCAGCTTTGCTGGCTGAGGAATTCTGGGAGTTGAAGTCCTCAAGTCTTAAAGTTGCCAAGGTTGAGAACCCCTGCCTTAGATCCATTGAAACTAAAGCCCTTTTTTTCTCCAGTACAGGAGATGGAGAATCCACCAATGGGATTGAGACACAAATAGCCAAACTTGACATGCCCCCTCTTGCTAGGAGATCCAGTCTTGACTTGGTCTCAGGTTCTTGAAGATGTGTCAGGATTGGCTCTCTCAGCAGATTAGCAGGTAGAAACCTATTGGTGAATTCTCCTTTATTAATAATATCCCTCAATAACTTTAATACTTTTAACATTATAATACTTATAATATTAAATAACTTTAATACTTCCCTACCAATCTACCACCCCTTCCTTCGGGTTCAGCTCCTGAGGCCACTTTCACACCAACTGCAGCAGGACTCAGGGGTCCAGACCTCGGAGACATTTTCTCCGACGGCCAACCTGAAGCCCTGTTATCCAAGGTTGTGGACCGCGCTGTAGCAGAATGGTCCTTCCATCCACCTGGGAAGGGGGCTTCCACATCAGCTACGCCACCTTATGTCCCTCCTATGGGGATCCCTATGTTTCAGGAGCCCACATCTGCACACTCCTCAAAGAGCAGATACTCATCTCTGCAGGGTGGGGATCAACCGGAATTCAATCTTTCAGAGGAGGAGGAACTCCCCCCTGAACCCACCCCATCTGGAGGTCTATTCAACCCAACCCTGTTTCTTCCCTTGCTTCGCAAGGCCACCTCAACAGCGAACATTGGGTCAGATCAGTTCCCTCAGCTGCAGGCCACATCGGATTCCAGTCCAAATCCGATATTCTTTGAAATGGTGGCAGCCCAGCACCATGTTCCCTGTCCTTCTATATTTCTCAAAGGGATCAAAAAGCAATGGGTCTCCCCTTCCTCATTTCCTTCTATAAGCGGGACAGATAAAAAGATTTTTAGTACCTCTACAGACTTAAGTGAGGCCCTTGAGGTCCCCAAGGTGGACTAGGCTTGGACCCCGCTAGTGTCCCAGACTGCGGTCGCTGGGGACATGTCTGAGGCACTTAAAGCGGATGACAGGAAATGGGACCAAACTTTCCAAAAGATCCATCAATCAGCAGCTTGGGCAATTAAAACGGCCACTTGTGCCTCCTTCTTTGTCTGAACCACCCTTTTATGGCTTCGGCAGCTTCAGGCCAGAGTCCCTTCTGAGGACATTCGGACTCACCAAGACCTAAGCAAAATGGTGGCAGCAACTGAGTATGCTGCGGACGCGATGCTTCAGTCGGCCACCTTTGCTTCCAGGTCTCTAGCCTCCAACATTACAGCTAGGAGGATGCTATGGTTGAAACACTGGCAGGCTGACGCCAAGGCCAAATGGCGTCTCGCAACTGCTCCATATCTGGGCAACAATCTCTTTGGGGAGGCTCTGACTCTGTACCTTGTGGAGAACAAGGACAAGTGGAAGGTCATGACTCATCTCAATAAACAGTCCGACAAACGTGCCACTCCGTATTTCCGCAGGCAGTCCTTTCGGCTGGCAGCAGGTTCAACAGCCACCCAGCCCTCCTGTTTATACACACCCAGGCAGAACAGGCCATATGACTGTCCATATTACAGGTCAGCCTTTCGGCCCAGGCAGCAGAATCAATCCAAGAGGCCATTTCAAGGGGCAGGACGTCCCTACAGGAGGTCCAAGTGACTCTTACACTGCACTCCCCATAGGGGGAAGGCTTGCTCACTTCTTCCATCAGTGGGAACTCACATCCATGGATGCCTGGGTCTTACAAACAATCCAGTTTGGACTGTCCCTGCAGTTTCTGGCCAACCCCCCAGGTCGCTTCATCACCTGTCCCACTTCTCGGGATCCAACCAAAAGGGACTTATGCAGGAGGCCATTCAACATCTTCTAGAGATTCAGGCCATAGAACCGGTTCCGCCGGACCATAGGGGAAGGGGATTCTATTCCATCCTCTTTGTTGTTCCCAAGACCTCAGGGGGATGGAAGGCAATTCTAGACCTCAAGAGTCTGAACTATTACATCACATACAAAAAGTTCAAAATGCAATCACTCCATTTCATCCTAGGAGGCATCAGACAAGGAGACTTCCTGGCATCAATGGACCTCACGGAAGCGTATCTCCACATTCCCATCCATCCAAATCACCAGTGGTTCCTCAGGTTCTGTTACAGGGGCTGTCACTTCCAGTACAAAGCCCTTCCGTTTGGCCTCTCCTCCACATCCAGGGTGTTCACCAAGATCCTGGCTGTGCTAGCTGCCCACCTACAGAAGATACCGGTACGTGTCCAGTGTTACCTGGATGACATCTTGATCCAAGTGTCCTCCTTCAAGACAGCCCAGTCGGACCTGGAAATAACTATTCAGGTCCTCCAACAGCACGGGTTCTCGGTGAACTTCCAAAAAAGCCAGACAGTTCCCTCATCCAGGCTTCTGCACCTGGGAGCCATCATAGACACCACAAACTGCATGGTCTATCGCTCCCAGGAGCAGTTGGTCAGCATCAGGGACCTACCTCATCGGGTGTACAAGGACCACACCGTTCCACTGGTCTTACTCTCCCAACTTCTGGGAAAGATGGTCTCCTGCATAGCCATAGTCCCCTGGGCCAGACTTCACTTGCAGGATCTCCAATGGTTCCTTCTGCCATTCCAACGAGTGAATGCCAGTGCATCCAACTGCCAGGTGAGGCTACCGGTCCAAACCTTCAGGTCTCTATTCTGGTGGTTCTCACAAGTGGTGACCAAGGGGTCACCTTTCAAAGAGCCGGACCGTCTCACCATTACGACGGACGCCAATCTATTCAGTTGGGGAGCCCATCTACAGTCTCAGTTTGTGCAGGGTCATTGGTCCCGTGCAGACTTGAGACACAACATCAATTGGCTGGAACTCAGGACCATTCACTTAGTTCTTCGTCAATTCCGACACTGGATCAGGGGTCATCATGTATTGATCCTCAGGGACAACGTGGCGTCCAAGGCCCATGTGAACTGGCAGGGGGGCACCAGGTCCAAGTCCCTTATGTCCGAGGCATGGCTACTAGTTTCCTGGGCAGAGTCCAACCTGGCCTCTCTCAGGGCCGAACACATTTTGGGGGTCAAGAACCAGCAGGCAGACTTTCTGAGTCTCTCTATGGTAGACCCCTCAGAATGGGGATTGCATCTGGATCTTTTTTCTGAGATCTCCCACAGGTTCGGTCATCCGGTCCTCAACCTGTTTGCGTCATCAAACAATGCCCAACTCCCCAGGTACTTCTCCCATTATTACCTTCCAGGGGTGGAGGGGACAGACACCCTGCAGACTCTGTGGCCACAAGGTCTACTTTATGCCTTCCCTCTCCTCCTGCTTATTCCGGCGACCATCCGCAAACTGCTCCAAGAGCAGGCAGAAGTGATCCTCGGGGCCCCGTACTGGCCACAGAAGCCCTGGTTTGCCGATCTAATGAATCTTTCCCACTCTCTTCCGTGGAAGATTCCACTGCATCGCGTGTCCTTGCACCAGGGGGTCCTCCAACACCCGGACCCTCAGTGGTTGCAGTTAACCATCTGGCTCTTGAGCGCAGCATCATGCTGCAAGAGTTATTCTCTCCATGGGCAATTACCATGATTCAGGCCTCTCATCGCCTGGCGACCAATTGCATTTATGATTCTACTTGGAAAATTTTTTGCCATTGGTGCAGAAGGCGACAACTGGATGTCTACAAATGAACCATCCCTCAGATCATAGATTACCTTCTGGATGGTCTGGACAGAGGTCTGGCCCCTGTGACCACTCGTAGGCAGGTGGCAGCCCTATCGACGTTGCTGACTTGCACGGATTCAGTTCCTTTAGCTCATCACCCTAGGATGCGCGCCTTCATAAAGGGTGCATGCAACACTAGGCCTCCAGTGGTACACAGGTATCCCTCTTGGGAGCTGCCCTTTGAGCCCATTGCTACTATACCGTTGCGGGCCTTATCTCTTAAGGTTGCATTCTTAATCGCCATCACGTCAGCCAGGCGTATCTCCGAACTGGCTGCTCTCTCGGTCAGGAATGATCTTTGCATCTTCCACCGAGACCGGGTAATCCTTCGGTTGGATCCCGCCTTTGTGTCCAAAATCAACTCACTCTTTCATAGGGCACAGGAAGTCATCTTGCTAAATTTTTGCCCCAATCCTTCCCATGACTTGGAGCGGCAGTGGCACACACTGGACGTCCGCAGGGCCCTGCGCCATTACATCAAGCGCACGGAGCTTTTTTGCAGATCTGAGGCCCTCTTTATTTCCTTCCGTCCGGCTTCCCTGGGACAGAAGGTGTCCACTGGCACTATAGGCAGGTGGATCAGGACCTGTATCACGGAGGTGTACCAGTCTTCCCTGCCGGCTCCAAGTCATATCACAGCCCATTCCACTCGCAGCACTGCAACATCTGCAGCATGGGCCACTCAGGCGTCCATCGAGGAGATTTGCAGGGCTGCGACATGGTCCTCGCCCTTCCCATTTGTACGCCATTATAGAATTGACTGCTTCACTTCCGCGGATGCCTCCTTTGGTTGGAGGGTCCTTCAGCAGGTGGTCTCCAGGGACATAGATCCGGCCCTATCTGTTTCCCACCCATCGGGACAGTGAGGCTTTGGTATGTCCCATTGGTAGATTCTCCATCTCCTGTACTGGAGAAGGGGCATCGTCTTACCTGAATGCCTTTTCTCAGTACGGAGATGGAGAATCCACACCCACCCTTTAGGTCAGTTAGGCTGGTATTAAGGGGTTGGGAGCCAACACCTCGTCCAGCAACAGTCACTTTCGCCCTTGTCAAGACTGGATCTCCTAGCAAGAGGGGGCATGTCAAGTTTGGCTACTTGGTCTCAAGAGCAGGCAGACAGAGAAAATCCATTGGTGGATTCTCAATCTCCTTACTGAGATTGGCCCCGACTTTCCTTTAGGAAGACCCTGAGAACATGGCTCTACCATCATGCCTGGAGGTCTGGCAATGGTGGGGATCTTTTACAATGGCAGTGTGGAGTTTGCGTCAGGATGCATACTGCCACTGATCATTTTTATTTCATTTTAAAATTATTATTGATTTTTATGTATTTGCATATTAGCATTTTAACTTATTTTTATTGGATTGTCGTGCATATTTGTTGTGAGCCACCCAGAATGGCTTAGCTAAGATGAAATGACTGGCCATACAAATTAAAATAGTAATAATAGTAATAGATTACACCTTTCCTGCAGAAATGGAGGCAGAGGTTTATTTCAAATCAAACAAACTGTTGAAGAAACAAAAGTGTGCGTTGGCTGATTACATAAAATATGCAAGTTTGACATTGATGCAAGTTTAACATTGGAACTTACTGACTGTACAGGAAGAAAAATGTGACTATAGAAATAATAAAATTATTTCTGTACTAAAATTTATAAAATAAAATAGTAAAATAAAATTAAAAACATAACCAGAATGCTGGCAAGGAAAAGTATTACATGGTAAAATTCTGCAAGAGATCAAAGGGAAAATGCATAAACATAAAATCTGGCAGTGACTTACAACTGGAACATTAAACAAAGAAATGATTTTTACTATTATGTGAACTAATGTAATCAAGACAATAACTGAAGAAAATCATCAGATGATTCAAAGTGGAGATTGTGCAAAGCAGCAGAAGAAACATTCAAATTATTTACTTAGCTCATGCAAGAAGATTGCACAAACTGATTATAATCAACATTATAACATAGTTGCCAAAATAATTCACTGGAAGACTTGTAAAAATTATCATGTGCCAGTAACGAAAAGTTGGTGAGTACATAGAATTGAAAAAGTAATCAAAGTGAGCAGGCTGAAGCTTGCCTTCAGAAGTTGTGGATGCTTCATCACTGGAGGTTTTTAAGAAAAGACTGAACAGCCGCCTGTCTTTTTTTTTTATTAAGACAATCAACATTAAACATAAGATCATATTAAGAAGCATTCATCATAGAACCTGAAATACAACATTAAGTATTAGTCTTTCTTAAATGGTCCAGGGTCTCTTGCTTGAGCAGGGAGTTGGACTAGAAGACCTCCAGAATCCCTTCCAGCTCTATTCTGTTTGATTGAAGTATTGTGGGATTTCTGAATACACACTGATAAAGTCTTACTATCAGGCTAAGTCCAAGAATGAAATGAAACAGTTCAGCCAAAGTTCTTTTAAAAAAAAAAATCTTACACCTAATACACAGAAGCTTGCCAAACTAATACTCTTTTTCTCTGTTTCCTATCCATCTCCGGGTTGTGCTGCCACTCTCCCCCCCCCATTTCTATTTTTTTTTTTAATGGCTATGCTCAGAGTTGTCTGGTGGTAGAATGTGTGGTGGTAGAATTGCCTGTAGATCACCCTTTTTTTCATTGGAGTACAGTAATAGTTTTGATCAGGACATTCAGATATAAAGAACACAAAGAGTCTGGCATTATCTAAGAAATTTTAGGTCTATATATATCTAGGTTACATACAATTCCATATTTTATATTGTTGTTTTTTCAACCTGTCCTTTTTTTCAAACAGCTCAAATCATCATTCTTAGTTATTTCAACAATTTGTTAGGGTGGATTCATTCATCGATTGAGTGTCAAGAGTCCAACATTTTGTCAGTTCTAATCAGTGCTTTTTTTGTAAAAAAAAAAAAAAAAAAAAGGTGCCAGAACTCACACACGTTATACAACCCACCTTGCCTACCCTACAAGGTTCCATCCAAAAAAGGCGCCAGAATTCCGTTCTGAGCATTCTATGACAAAAAAAAAGCCCTGGTTATAATATATTGACTCCTTTTAGGATATAGTATTTTTAAATTGTACCTGTTATGGCAGGGGTCCCCAAACCCTGTGCCACAGACCGGTTCGCAGTGCTCCAGAAACTGGGCTGCGCAAACAAATAAAGTCCCATCCATGCATGTAGTGGGATGCAGGCAGTGCAAAAAGCCATGCCCCCTCTGGTCCACAAAAAGTCTCTCTCCATGGAACCAGTCCCTGGAGCTCAAAAGGTTAGTAGCCGCTGTGTTATGGAAATACATTATTGAAAAGTTCTTTGGCTTTCTAAATCAATAAGATGTATTATTGGCAATGTTAATTATCTGGGGCATGAGGTATAAACATAATGCAGGAGATATTGCTAAGAAAGAATTTTGATATTATATCTGGAAAGAAGAAAACAAGAGAGATACTTTAGAGGGAAAAATGAATTACTTTTTATAATGCAAGAAGATGGAAAATTATGTTATGGATGATAAAAGTTGTGTCTCCATGAACATAAAGAAGTAAATCAATACGTGACATTATGACTTAATTATATTACATAGGAAGAAGCCCCAAGACATGTTTCTCATTACTTTGATAATGGATTGAATTTTTCAGAAAGAGTAATTATTGGGTTTTTTTTAAATCTTGAAATGATGTAGATTTATAGCAATGGAGTTACTAGAAGCAAGCCAAGGAGAAAGGTCTGCGTGTGGATAACTTGATTAGTTTGAAAATGGATGCCTCAAATCTTTTTTCAAATACACTAAAGGAGAAGAGAAACAGAATGTGAGAATTGTGTCTGTAATCCTAAACCACAATGTACATTCTAATGGATTTTTAAACAGTGAATTTGCCTTCAATGGATACTAAGAGGACTGGAGAAATGACAGGATGGGGAAATAGTTAAGTACCATTCAATTGATGATTTCACATCCCAAATCACCACCTATGTCTCTCTCTCCACGGGATGTTTGGTGCATTTCCTGAGATGGAATTAAGTGGGCAAACAACAGCTGAGGAATGGATAGGTGGCTGACTTGCTGGCAACTTCTCTACCCTGGATGAATTATGCTGGATGTGGCATGTCATATTTAAAAAGGATTGTGAAGCAACTGTACAATATATACTGGGATTTCACAATAAAGCCTTCAGTTAGGATTACAACTAGAGCAATGAGAGCTTTTTTGAAAGAATCTGGGGATAATGATTTTATGATTTAATGTAGCTGTGACCTTCTGTTGGCATAGAATCGTTATGCATTGCTATGCTGAAGACAAAGATATTTTTTTTCTATTCTTAGTATGATGATGGTTTGGTAAATTGTTAGACAGGTTTTTAATTTGCTTCTTTGTGTTGGTCTTGGACATAGAAATAATATGCAGGTATAGGCCTATAACCACAAATCATAGCATACTCGGGCATTTTTAGCCCGAAATAGAGCCTTGCCATAGATGTCTTTATTCCAAATATCATTCTGAAGTAAGGCCTTTAGAAGAAAGATTTTTAAAAAGTTTCAAATGTGGGTATATTGCAAATAGATTTCCAAAACAAAGCTAAGGTACCCCTGGGATCAGAATTAAAGGAACTGTTCATGAAAGTTCCCCAAGGAATCAGATAGTTACAAGTGTTGATGTCAGTCTTCTAAAGAAATATTTTATAAGCTTCTACCAAGAGGGGGACAAATCAAAGAATTTCTATCCAATGGTAGACTGGCTTTTAAGTCATGAATAATTAATCATCTAAAATTGAATTGAAGAAAGATGCTCAAAATCTCAATCTGAAAAGAAAGTGTTTGGGATTCCTGTTGTTAAAAGAAAGTGCTTTAACCTTTTGGGAATATTTGAAAAATTGCAAGGTAGTCGTGTTTGATGAGCATGCTGAATGTATACCATGTCTTTTGATAGCTTGTTTATACAATCAGAATTTTCAGAATTTATTTGAGGAGGAAGCACGAACTTAGCTAACAGGGTCTCAGTTTTTTTCTTGAATAGCCATATCATAATTAACAGATCCAGGTCCTAGGGAAGGGAGCCATACAGGTAGTCCTCGACTTAACAACAGTTCATTTAGCGACCATTTGAAGTTACAATGGCACTGAAAAAAAAAGACTTAGGACCATTTTCCCCACTTACGACCATTGCAGAATTCCCCTGGTCACGTATCAAAATTCAGATGCTTGGCAACTGACTCATATTTGTGACGGTTGCAGTGTTCCAGGGGTCATGTGATCACCTTTAGCGACCTTCTGACAAGCAAAGTCAACGGGGAAACCAGATACACTTAACAACCATTTTATTAACTTAACAACTGCAGTGATTCACATAACAACTTTGGCAAGAAAGGTCATAAAATGGGGCAACTTAACCATCTTGCTTAGCAACAGAAATTTTGGGCTCAATCATTGTAGTAAGTCATGGACTACCTATTTATAATTTTACAATTTAACTTTTATTAGCTACTATATCTAAATCAGCGGTTCTCAACCTTTTTCAGGCCGCGACCCCAACCTCCGCCGCGCATGAGTGGTGCTACCCCCTGCGCCACGCATGCATGGTGCTACCCCCTGCGCCACGCATGCATGGTGCTACCCCCTGCGCCACGCATGCATGGTGCTGCGCTGCGCATGCGTGGTGCTGCCCCCTGCACCGCGCATGCATGGTGCTGCCCCCTGCGCCGGCCAAGGCGTAGGCCGCTGCCCATTTGGGGCAGCGGCAGGCAGGCCCAGGTGCTCAGATGCTCCTGGGCGGCCATGATGGCGATGGCGCAGGGCGACCATGGGCTGGGCCACCAGCTGGCCCAGCCCAAGGGAGGTAAGACACCCGCCGGGCCGCACACATGCCAAAAACCCTCCCTGCGCCCGCCGCTGCCCCGCTAGCCTTACCTTCGCTGCCGCCTGTTCGGGGCGGCAGCAGGCAGGCCCAGGCGCTCCTGGGCGGCCGCAGCAGCGACGGCGCAGAGTGACCACGGGCTGGCCCACCAGCTGGCCCAGCCCAAGGGAGGTAAAAAACCTGCTGGGGCCCACACGCGCCCAAAACCTTCCCTGCGCCTGTCGCTGCCCCGCTAGCCTTACCTTCGCTGCCGCCTGTTTGGGGTGGCGGCAAGCAGGCCCAGGCGCTCCTGGGCGGCCGCAGCAGCAACGGCGCAGGGCGACCACGGGCTGGCCCACCAGCTGGCCCAGCCCAAGGGAGGTAAAAAACCCGCCGGGCCCCACATGCGCCAAAAACCTTCCCTGCACCCGCCGCTGCCCCGCTAGCCTTACCTTCGCTGCCGCCTGTTTGGGGCGGCGGCAAGCAGGCCCAGGCGCTCCTGGGCGGCCACAGTAGCGACGGCGCAGGGCGACCAAAGGCTGGGCCACCAGTTGGCCCAGCCCAAGGGTGGTAAAAAACCCGCCGGGCCACACGCGCGCCAAAAACTGTCCCTGAGCCCGCCAGCCTCCCACCTCCCACCCCTGGCCCTCTTTTACTTACAGTTTTAGTAGTTGCTCAACAGGGAGGGGTGAAAACTTCCGGAGAGCTCGCCTTCGCTGCAGACCACTTGCAGCACTGTTTGCAGACTGGGACTTTTGGCGGGCTCAGCAGGGCGGAGACAGTCTGGACAATTCCTATTGGCTTTTGAAAGCCAATAGAATTAGACTCTATTCAAGAGAGTCTATTCTATTGGCTTTCAAAAGCCAATAGAATAAGAGGGAGTAGCACAGCTAAGGAAAAGGGGGGAAAATGGCGGACTGCATTGTTTGGCGACCCCCGTGAAATGGTCGTTCGACCCCAAATGGGGTCGCAACCCACAGGTTGAGAACCGCTGGTCTAAAGGGAAGCATTTCTTGGGAGGCATGGAAAAAAATTTTGCATGTTGACTTGTTAGAAGCAATAAAAGCAAATTTGAAAGTGCATTATATAAAATTAGCAGTCTGACTGTGCTAGCCCCAGATTTGTTCAAGAGATAGTTAATATAATCAGCAGGAACATTTGGAAATTTGAGAAAGTTGGAACTGCCACAGAGGTAGGATCTGAGCTTTAATGCACAATTCTTTTGAGCACTTCTTAAAAGAATCACCATCCAATCAGCTTATCCCAAACCTACATGATAAAAAATATTTTCTTAAAATAGAATAAATAATTTTCTTTCATTTTTTTCATAAGCAGTTGTTGTCAGCTTCACAGCTGAGTTTAGACTTCCATGCCATTTTCATTCCTACCATCTTCAACTTTCTCTGGCATGTTTTTCCTATGTTTTACCTACTCATTTTCTTCCTTGTACTGATCAGCTTGACAGCTGAGGTTATTATTTCATCGTCTTCCAATATCTGATTTGATACATGAGTGTGACAACAGCCTTTAAGTAGGATTCAGTAATATCTGTGTAAATTAAAACCTGGACTTCTTTGCAAGATTAATTTATTTTACATTAAATATGACTGGACACCTCATCTGCTGAGGAAAAGGGTGAATCTATAGGCAGGGTGAGACCAGGCATTTTGCTTTGGATAAAATAAATGGATAATGCACTGATATTATGACTACATTTTTAGAAGTTAAGAAGCAAACAGAAATACTGGCAGAGACATCTGAAAACTATGTTGTGAAATATGCTGTGTGGGCATGACATTTCCACATACTTCTAATAATAAGCCTACTTATGTATGTTTGCATAAGGTGGATTCAGCCTTCTGGAGAGGTTTAAATTCTATGAGAAAATATTCTAAAGTGGGAAATTCAATCTTTTCAGGGTTTTTATGAAATTGGATTTGTTCTGTTTGAAAATGTTGATTTAATTCAAATGTTTCCTTAGATTTGTGAAATATTCTTTAATAAAGAAAATTACTCTGTAATTTTATACAATATAATGTACAGAAACAATCATGCTTGAGTTCTTTGTGTTTTGAACTTAACTAGATGGATCTCCATGTTTGACTCCTCAAAATGTTTTACTTTCAGATTCTTAACTTTATGTGCCTTTGAAGTCAGCACTGTTACACAATTGGGTTTCTTTTCCATACAAACAACCATAAATTCTTTTGCCACAAGCACACTAAAGAATCTGTCTGTTTATTTATTAGAGTCATAAACCAAATGAACAATAAGGAATTACATGAAACAGATAAAACATTTAGCAGTCAGTTCAGAAATAAATATAAAAAAGCAAACAGGAGAAACTGAATTTATAGTTACTATGTAAGTAATAACAGTAGTAACAAAGTAACAAAAAAAAACCTGTAGAACCTCATTAACGGGGTGGGAACTATGAATCTAATTTGACAGATTTAGCATCTTGTAATCTATCCTAATCTATGGCCCAGAATTTCTCACTTTTCAGGTTTCTCTAAATACATCACTTTCTAGAAAATGCACTGTTGTCAATATAAAACAATTCATGGCAGAGAACTGGGTAATTTGTGGGGCTGGTTATCTGTAAGATTTCCAGATAATCTATACAAGAAGCGTAATCATGAGTACTAACTCTGTCTTTATTTCTTCCCCTTTCCATGATCTGAAATTCTTTTACATACTGATTGTGAGACTGCAGCTCTTCTTCCTGTCTCCCAAGGACATTCCCACAGGACGTTATACTATCTTCTGTCACGGTGGACATGTCCAAAGCTTAAACAATTCCATTTGCTTGGACCTAGGAAGTTTTTCTTTTTACTTTTTAAATCCCTGATTCTACTTAATGGAACACTATACTTTCAGAGATTCAGATGGCCTCAACTCTGATTGCCCTCCATAAGGCATTAAAATATGGCTTTCTCATGGGTGCTAAGCCATAAAGCTAGGTAAGACTCTTTTCATGGACTAATTGATGTGCAGAGCCCAAGATAATCTCGAGAAAACCTTTGGTGACATCTAGAAATTATTCATGGCAGATATGTGTAAGAATGATCAAAAGGCACTGAGGAGTCCAAGGAGGAGAAAGGAAATAAGTAGGGAGCATATGGGTTATAAGCTTGTCCATGCCTGGCCAATGAACAGTTTCTTTTAGATTTTTTTTTAATGAGATCTCTTGAAAAATTGAAAGAAGTAAGAGAAGAGATGCCTTAACCTCTGATCCATGTGAAAGCCATAGGCCATGTTGTGGGGCAAATCTATGGCCAAGAACATTTGTTACAGGAGCTAAATAAGCATTCGTTCTAGTCTTTGAAGCCATATGTTATTCCAAGCTCTTACTCCAAGGAACTTATCACAAAGATGCTTACCATAAAGAAATCGGGAGACAGTGATATACAGAAATGTTCTAAAGTAGACTGAATTTTCTTTCTCTTTAATCTCTAAAGTCAATCTATCCATTTCTGCACACTCTGGAATTTTTTTAATTAATACTTCTTCCGTTGGTATGTTTTCATTTTTCCAATATTGGGCAAATACAATTCTTGCTGCTGTTAATACATGTAATATTAGATATCCACTCTCCTTCTTGTAGTTAGCTTCTGTTATTCCTAACAGAAACAATTCTGGTTTAAAGTCTATTTGTTTTTTTAGTCATCTTCTCCAACCATGAATGTATTTTAACCCAAAACCTTTTTGCTTTAGGGCATGTCCACCAGATATGGTAGTAAGTACCTGGCCTTTGTTTACATTTCCAACAATTATTTGGGGTATTTTTAAACATTTTCGCTAATCTCACTGGTGTCATATGCCATCTGTAAAACATTTTATACAAGTTTTCTTTATATGGCACAGCTTTAGATAGTTTAATATTTCTATCCCATAGTTTTTGCCACTCTTCTAACTCTATAGTGTATCCAAAGTTCTTTGCCCATGTTATCATTGTTTCTTTTACTTGTTCTTCTTCCATCTTTAAATTTAGCAGAAATCTATAAAGTTTCTTAATCAACTTATCATCTGTCTTTAACAATACTTGATCAAATTCTGTCAGTTCTTTATAAAATCCCGTTGTTTTCACATCTTTTTCATATCTCGTTTGAATTTGCAGGTATGGCCACCATGCTGAACTGTAGCTTTGTATTACTTTCACTTCAGGATTGTATATTTCTATCCCCTATAAAAAATTTAAACCGCCGCTTCCGTTCACATCTGGAGGTTTTAAGCTTCTTGGGAGCCTTTCCCAGGTAATTCAGTTGTAAAATAGTAAAGAAAGGATCAATATTCTCACCCAGTCCAAACATGCTGTTTATGATGTGCTAATTAAAGCTTTTGTTCTTCAATTGTCAGCAGCTAGTGGCTGACTGCAGAGGTGTGGCCGATCTTTCCCCTGCCAGTTTAGAGGGCTTTCCTTGGATTGAACTGAGAGACCACCATCTCTCCGTGATTGACAAGGCACCCCTCCTTCTTCATTGCCTCTTCAGGGTGACTTTAGGCCCTTTTCAGGGCCCCCAGCAGGGCGAAATTGGGTGCGGAAGCCAGAGCTCTGCCTTCTTGCGTCCCGTCTCATCATGACTCAAAACCGGAAGTCTTCAAGACCAAAGTTCAAAAGAGTCAATGCTTTTTCTATCCTACTTGTTCAAATCCAACTTTGCGTATCACTCCACCATTAAATCGTAGAAATGTGGAGCCTATATGTCAATCACATATTTAGAAAAATTCAACTTGACAGTTATATAATCTTATTTCTTCTGACCTGTCTAAAACCAGTTTGAGGCACTTGTGTGGTTAATGATGCTGAAACAAAGCCATGGGTAAATTCTTTCTTAAGTAAGTCATCTAAATAAATTACCTGATATGTCATTCTTGTTGAGATGCTAATTGTGGTAGTAAAGCAAATCAGAGAAACTAAGGTCTTATATTACAATTAAAGCTCTTCAATGGCCAAAGTTCAGCCCTACCTCACTGCTCATAATTCAGCCTCCACAATATAGACTTCATCACATCTCAAGATCTTTTCCAAAACCCTACCAAGTTTTAGTTTATTTCATGTTTCTTGACTGTTGGTTCCTTTATTGTTGATAATTGATCCTAAAATGCAGAAGCTATCCATTGTTTTTAGTGTCTTCAATGTCAATTCTGCCTTGTTAATATACCTGCTGTTACCAGTTTGGTCTTCTTTATATTCAATCATAGTCCCATTTTTGCACTGTCCTTCTTAGTTTTCATTACTAGAGCCTCCAGATCATTTGAATTTTCAGGTATTAGAGAAATGTCATCAGCAGTGTTATTGATGTTTCTTTCTCCAATTTTAAAATCACACTCATTTTAATATTTTTTCAGCATATAGTATAAGTTGAATAAATAAGAGGAAGTATATAATTTTATATCTCTCCTTTGTCAACCTAGAGTCAGTCTGTTTTACCATATTCAAACTATGGCTTCTTATCTTTTTTGTATCTCATGAGGACAACAAGAAGTTCTGGGATTCCCATTTTCCGAAGGACATTATATTGATTGACATGATCGATACAAATGAAAACGTTTTGAAGCCAATGAATATTGTATTCAGTCCTTGAATATTCTTTGGCTTTCTCAATTATCCAGCATGCATCAATAAAATCACTTATTCCTCAGTCTTTTCTAAAATTAATTTGAATGTTTGCCATTTCCCTTTCCATGTAGGGCTCTAAACTGCATTTGATGAGTCCAATATTTATTTTTCTATGTGAAATTAAGGAAATCATGTGATAGTTTGCACAATCTATTAAGTCTTTTGGTATTGGAATGTCAACTAACCTGTTGCAGTATGCTGGACACTGTTGTGTCATTTTTCTGGATTTGCAGGCAGAGTTTGGTTAGAACCTTTACAGATTCTTTTTAGATATTGCCGTATCTTACATATTTCATTTATTCTTGTAGCCTTCTGATAACCTTTTGTTGGCTATAACCACAGGGCTGATCTGATTTCATTTTCTAGTAGTAGAGGTTCTTTTATGTAAGGAATATTTTTTAAGATATCTTGGATGTTTATACTTCTCCTATGCAGAATTTCAGTATGTTCCTATCTTTGTTTGTTAAGATTTGTAAGGATTTTGTTTGCAGCACTTTTATAATCTTTGTGGCATAGATTACCATCTGTGTTCTGTATAAGATCTGAATTATTTCTCTTGTATGTGGCTTTTACAGATTTATGAAATTTATATATCCAGTAAAAAGTCCATATCCAGGTCATTCTCTTCATTTGTCACTTGTATTTCCACTTTGGATGCCTTCTGTCTTATAATTCAAACTTTTATTTTTATTCAATATTTCTGAATCTACTATTTCTGCATCAAGCAAGATTTGTATCCAATCTGTTACTCCTTCTTTAACATCTTTTCAATATAGTCTATCCATAGAAGCAGATATCATTACTGATATTGTTGATATTGTGGCTGATAATTTCTGGCCCCATTCTTCAAAGAGCTCCTTTAATATTTCAAATCTTATAGTGTTTTCTGTCATTTTGTAAATCACAATTCTGATCAAAACCCAAAGCAGGTTTACACTTTTTGTTTCCTTTTTTTGCCTGGTACCTTCAATACCCTCTAACATCCTGTTAATATTAGTGTGGGCATGATAAAAATGCTTGGGGCAAAGCCTTTAGAGGTGCTAAGTGAGAATACACTGTAAAAGGAGTGGAGCATTTGGAAGCAATGTGTTTATAGTGTGGCTTGTAAATGGCAGAAGACTTAACTGGATAGACAGCAACAGACAGGTGAGGGGAGTCAACAGAAAAGGAATGGTGGAAGCAGGATAAAAGAGAGTGCATGAGCAAGATGGCTTACTAGAGGCTGAGAAGACAGCAGACAATCCATAATTCAATGTTACACAGTAACTTGGAAAATACCAAGAGACTTGGTCAGGAACACACCAAAGTCAAAAGGAAGCAGGAGTGAAAAACAGGATTTCATTGCTTCTTGCAATAGAAGGCATTCCCTGCTCAGTTTAAATTCTCTCCCCACTTGGCAGGCTGAAGTGAGATTTTCTCTGCTCATTATTTTGAGGAAATGGATGTTTTTTGTTTTTATAGCCTTTATTGTTTTTCATATATATAAACCCAGAGATATTCTTTCCTTCTTTTATTTTGCCTACAACAACCATGTGAGATGAGTTGGGAGAGAGAGAGAGAGAGAGAGAGAGAGAGAGAGAGAGAGAGAGAGAGAGAGAGAGAGAGAGAGAGAGAGAGAGAGAGAGAGAGAGAGAGAGAGAGAGAGAGAGAGAGAGAGAGAGAGAGAGAGAGAGAGAGACTAGCCCAAATTCATCCAGCTGGCTTTCTTGCCTAAAGTGGGATCAGAATTCAGGATCTGCCATTTTGTAGCCTGGAGCCTTAACACTAGACCTCTAGCTAAGATTGAATGATTTTTGCACAGGAACCAAAAAGATAATGTATTGTCTTATTTTAAGTGGCCACTATGATTGAGACATTTATCCCACTTTTGTGAAATTTGCCTTAATTATGTGGGAGTTTTGATTATCATATATCTATATTTTCTTTAAACACATTGAAGAAAAGGGGGATTTACCTTTTTATTGACAAATAGTCTCATTAGTGTGTCATGAATATGAAAAGGGAACTGTAGTGCCATTAATCAGAATGTTAGTTTTTTTTAATAAGTTGGTTCCAGAGTGGGAGCCCATACCCTTTTCTTCATTATGCATGCCAATAAAACAAAATAAACTCATTATAAGAACAGTACATAATTATTTATATAAATTAGTAGAAATTAGGACCATGTAGTTAACTTGACATCCTGCCAGTAGAAATAAAGTGTGATGTAATTTTAATGCATATGTTAATTGCAATCAGCTTCATTAGAGGCTAAAGAAATTTTTGTTCCTATTACAGAATTAATCCTCTCTAGAAATGACTGACAAACTTTGGAAGCTGGATTCCTTGGAGGGGAAAGATAAACACAACAGGAAATTTAGAATGCCTCAGAAAAGCAGGAGTTGGTTAGGAGAAATAGGAGGAAACAAATTTATATCCAAAGAATCCAGTGATCTCCCAGTCCTTTGCCTTTGTCTGTTGGGGAAAAGATCAGCTAAACTCAATACATTCCCTTTAGTTGTTCTTAAAAGGAGATTTATTTTAAGGAAAAATGACAGACAAAACAGCAAATAATGCTCTTTCCACATTGCTATCCTGATAATCTGTCATCAAGTATATTAAAACAATCGGATGTTGAAGCACTCTGACTTTAGATTCTCTGTCAACATCTCTTTTTGAACACAAGATGTATGGTTTTTAAGTGCCATTGTGATTAAAATGATGCTCCTTTTTTTGTTTCAATGTTCACCTCACTCACCTCACTTTCATTGCTTCCCTTGCCTCATCATTCTGCTTTACTGTCTTCTACTTCAGAAAAATGCCATTAAAATACTACAGATGTTTAAGAATAAAGTACAAGTATGGAGACTGACAGAAGTAATTGGAGAAAATAGTATCATCAAGTTCTGTATGTCATTTGCTGTTATATAGCAATGGACTGATAATAAAGCAGAAAGACACAGTACATGTGTAATACAACCAGTGAACAATCCAGAAATTGCCAGGACACTTTAGGCATTGCTAGTGGTAAAAGATAGCTTGGTAAAATAAAGACCTACCGTAGCAGAGAATTCTTCTTAAGAAGACTGGTTCATGGAAGACCAATAAAATAATCATTTCATCAGATTAAATAGTGAAGTCCCATTGATTTTTTGGGAGAGATTTGAAAAGCAGTAGGCTTTGATTCAAGTAATTAGCAAAGAAAGAAAAACTAGAGATAGAAACAAGCAAGAGAGCATGACATAATGTCATTAGCACTAGAGTACTTACCGTATCTCTAATTATAGTATGCAGTTGTGCCAGAGGATTTCCTAAAGAATCAGTACTGGCAGTGCTAGTTAAGATGGAGCAATAAACTACATCATGAATCAAAATTTGTAAAAAAAAATGGAAAGAAAAATACTTTATTCCAAACCAAGGGCAAAATAGTCCTAGCCAAAATGTTCATTTGAATGTTTTAAGTGGACTTCATGCAAGTTCATGCTGATTGTTGACGTTAGAAAAATTAACCATGGAGAAATTTAAAATAAAAACAAATATATAGAAATGAAAGTCATATTTTGCTGCCTGTCTGCACAAACTTTGGCACATTGTGGATTCAAGTCAGATTATCAACTGTAGAAGAATAGCTATTGGTCTGACATTCTTTTCTTATACACATATATAACCTGTGTTTACATACTGAAAGCTTACACAAAAGTTTAGTGCACAATATGGAGTGTGCCTGACCAGTATATCTTGCACCCAGAAATTCTGTGGGATAGATTATGAGAACACAGGGAACTTGGAAAGTTTTGGTTACCAAATATACTACATTACATTATATAAAACATGAGTTTTATAAATAGACTTGTATCAAAGCTTGGGTCTTTGTTATTTTTAAATATGTAAATAATGTATTTTATATAGAATATATTAATTGCCTGAGACTTGATGGTTAATGACAGTTTTAATGTTCTTAAAAAACCGCATGATGCAAGGATGATTGAATTAAATAGGTGATTAAAAAAAACAAAGGGTATCGTGATGAGGTCATTGATCCTTCTGATGTTCAGAAGAAAAAACAACAATTGCCATTTAAACAACAGATGGATTTCTATGGCAAGAAATAAAATATTTAATTAGTAATATAGTACTTCATACATAATTTAATTAATTGCTTCATTTATCAATAATAATGAGATTTAGAGCTTGAAAGAGTTTCATGAAAGAGTTTGACCAAAACATAATAAAAGTATTGCCAGTGAAATTCCTATCTCTAGCCAGTGGTTCCACACATCAGTATTTCATATCCATTAGTGTTTTCATGTGTCATCATTTGCTAATTCTCTGATTATGTTGCTTTCTGTACTCAAAACTAATCAGAGCATAATGATTGAGGTATATCATGCCAAAATGTTCCTCCAGGATGGAAAATTCCAGGTTGTTTCCCTTGATAACAGCATACTTATATAATAAGAGAAAATAACCCCTTCTTTTTGCTAATCTAAATGGCTACCTTTTTAACTTTCAGTGAGAAAATAATGTAATATACCCATCCAGAAATAATTTCAATTGATTCCTAGTAAATGTTCACCTGACACAAAATTAGAATGTCTATCTGCCTGTCTATCATCTCTCTCTCTCTCTCTCTCTCTCTCTCTCTCTCTCTCTCTCTCTCTCTCTCTCTCTCTCTCTCTCTCTCTCTCTCTCTCTCTCTCTCTCTCTCATATGTAAAACACTACTCAATACTCCATATGTCTATGTTTATGAAATGAAGTTATTAAGTGAAAAAGAACTATGTGATAGTTTCAAATTATGTATTCCTAAATGTGAGTACTTCAATGTATTCATTCATTCAGAGATGTACTCATATAAATTGGCATTAAGAGGATAATAGTCTTGTTGTGTCCTGAGCCTGCAAAAGCAGACTCGGGACGTTGCATTGGTCCCGGGCATTCCAAAAGCTGCCCGGGACCAGACAGAGTAGCACCAGCCTTGTGCGCATGCGCAAGGCACAGAAATGCTCTGTTACTTTGTTGACATTGTCCAGGTCTCTGGCCACGTAAAAAAAGCCTGTGTGCCCTTGCCTGTTGTTCGGTTGTTAGAAGAAGAATAAAGAGCCGTTTAACATTGTCATGTGTCTTCATCATTCACACACGAACCAAGTACTTAACACTGGCGATGAAGGTAGGATCCTTTGCAAGCTGAAAAAAAAGCTTTAAAGACTTACACTGGAAGTCCTGAAGAGGGGAAGACGGCATCTGAATCAGCGTCCCAGCATGCCAGTATAGCATAGCTGGAGGGTGAGCTGGGCTAAAGACCCTTTCCCCTATAGCAGTTTGCAGAGGAGCGAGTGGTGAAGGTTGTAAACTAAAGGATGGCGAAGATTGGCCGGTTGTCTGATTTTGATGTCTCACACCCAGAGAGATGGAATTCCTATGTAGCAAAGGTGGAGAATTACTTCAGAGTAAATCAGATTAGACAAGATGGCCTGAAGGCTGCAACTCTTTTGTGTGTTTGTGGACAGGAAGCTTTTGAAATCGCAGAGAACCTGGTGGCCCCTGCACTTCTGGAATCAGTAACATATACTGACTTGAAGAAACTGTTGAAAAAACACTTCCAGCCAAAGTTGCCTGTTATTGCTTGGAGGCACGCATTTGAGCAGGGGGACCAGAGGCTGGGTGAATCTGCTACGGATTTTATTGCGGCCTTAAGGCGAGCAGCCAGACCTTGTGAGTTCAAGGATCTGGAAGAGAGGCTGCGAGATCACTTCGTATGTGGTTTAAGGAACAGACTCGTACAGCAGAAGATTTTTGCTAAAGAAGAAGTCTCTTTCCAAGATGCGCTATGAGAGATGACAGCTGAGGAAGCAGCAGGCGGGGCTGTGAAGACCTTACGGCTTACCAGGAGCCCTCCAGAAACAGCTACTGTCCATCAAGAGGATGCTCGAGAAGGATCGGAAGCGGATCCTCAAGAAGAGGTGGATAGACTTCACCAGCCAGCTGCAAGGAGGCAGAAGGAACGTCCGGACAAGGCCCCAGCATCTCTTCAATGCTTCGGGTGTGGAGGACGCTACAAGCGAGCTGGCTGCAGGTTCTGCTCCGCCATTTGCAGAGCGTGTGGCAGGCAAGGCCACATCGCATCTGTCTGTTTGGGTCGCCAGAAGGTCCAACCTCGTGAAGAATTGCGTCTGAAAGGTACCAGGGTCTCCAGCCAACACAGGGTGGGTTTCTGCGCATCGCACAGGAGTATTTTGAGGACAGGGACACATAAGCCCCTTAAGAAGAAACTGTCTATTAATGTAAGGTTGCAAGGGGCCCCCTTATCAATGGAGTTGGACACTCGGTCCGCTCTATCCATTATTTCTATTAACACATTCAAAAACATATGCAGCAGCAGTGGCCTTCGAGTTAAACTCAAGCCATCCAATCTAATACTTACAGATTTTCATAATTCTTTGGCATGTGTTAAGGGAGAGGCCATCCTTAGAGTACAGCATAAGGATTTTGAAGGTCCCCTAGATGTGGTGGTTGTTGGGGGTGAATGTACGAGTCTTATTGGACTTGATTGGTTTGAGGCTCTGGGAATCCAGGTAACTGGGCTGCACCATTTGCAAACATTGAGCCTTGCAGAAGTTTGCAAGGAGTTTGTAGATGTGTTTAGTTCAAAGCTAGGATCCTACAAGGGGCTTCCCATTTCGCTACGGTTAGACCCAACCATCACGCCCATCAGGGTTAAACCTAGGAGTGTACCTTTTGCCCTCAAGGGTAAGATTGGTGCTGAGCTGGACAAATTGCTCCAGCAGGGCATTCTAGAACCTGTGGATTCAAGTCCATGGGAAACCCCCATAGTAATGGCTCTAAAGGCTAATGGGGACATACGTATATGTGCAGATTACAAGTGCACACTGAATAAGGCGCTGCAACAGCACACTTATCCAGTGCCTGTGGTAAGTCACATTCTGGCCTCCCTCAAGGGGGGGCACATTTTTGCGAAGCTTGACCTGGCACAGGCCTATCAACAGCTACCTGTTGATGAGGCAGCTGCAGAGGCCCAGATTATTGTAACTCACAGAGGTGCATTCAAGGTCAAGAGACTGCAATTTGGTGTAAATGTAGCCCCTGGCATATTCCAAAGTGTCATGGAGAGTACACTTCAAGGTATACCTGGAGTCTGTCTCTACTTTGATGATGTCCTCATTGCTGGGGAGTCATCTCAAAATTTAGCAGGGAGATTAAGGGCTGTCTTGCTTCATTTTCGAAACGCAGGCCTTAAACTAAAGAAGAATAAATTTAAGATAGGAGTCACTTCTACTGACTTCTTAGGATTCAGGATAGATGTTCAAGGCATTCACCCTGCTGAAACTAAATTGCAAGCTATCCAGCAGGCCCCAAGCCCTAAATCTAAGAGTGAGCTGCAAGCCTTCTTGGGGCTATTAAATTTTTATCATGCATTTCTCCACATAAAGCTGCAGTGGCAGAGCCATTACACAGGCTCTTAGACAAGCAGGCTCCTTGGCAGTGGACTAAAGTCCATGACAAGAGCTTCAATGAGGTTAAGGCCTTGCTCACTTCTAATGCTGTTTTAGCGCATTTCAATAAGCAACTGCCTATTTGCATCGCATGTGATGCATCTCTTTATGGGGTGGGAGCTGTACTTAACCATCTGAAGGCTGATGGGACACAGGTCCCTGTGTCCTATTATTCAAGGAGTCTGTCTTCTGCAGAGCAGAATTACGCTCAAATTGACAGAGAAGTATTGGCCATAGTGGCTGGCATTAAGAAATTTCATGATTTCTTATATGGCTGCCATTTCACGGTCTATCCTGACCATAAGCCTCTGCTGGGTTTGTTTACCACTAACAAACAGACCCCACATATAATTTCTCCTCGTATGCTGAGATGGTCCATTTTCCTGTCAGCATATGACTATACATTAATTCTAAACCAGGAAAAGTAATGGGTCATGCAGATGGCCTGAGTAGACTATCCCTGAACCAATTAGAGCCAGATCCTGCTCCAGCTATTAATATTCTGTCCATTCAGCAATTGCCTGAGACTCCCCTCAATGCTAGGGATGTGGCTGCAGAAACTGCCACTGATCACACACTTACATGTGTGCTGACATGGGTGTTGTCATGATGGCCTGACAAGTGCCCAGATACTGAGTTCCAGAGCTTCTGGCACAAGAAGCATGAGTTTTCCACTTTCAAGGGTTGCCTGTTATGGGGTAGCAGGGTAGTGATCCCAGCCTCACTGAGGTCTAGAATCTTGATCTCTGCAGGAGGGACATCCTGATATAGTCAGGATGAAAGTGCTTGCACGCAGCCATCTTTGGTGGCCTGGACTCGATAAAGCCATCGAGGCCCAGGTGCACAAGTGCCAAGTGTGCCAATAGTCTCGGCCTGAAATGCCTCAGGCCCCAGTACATAGGTGGGAGGAAACTCAAGCCCCATGGTCACGGGTGCATATAGATTATGCTGGGCCCTTTCAGGGGCAATTGTTCCTGGTTGTTGATAGCCAGTCCAAGTGACTAGAGGTTGTTCCTGTTTCCTCCACTACTACTGCCAGGACCATCCTGTTGTTGAGAGGAATTTTTGCATCACACAGTCTTCCAGATGTTCTGGTTTCAGATAATGGCCCTCAATTCTGAGTTCCAGGGTTTTCTTCAGACCAACCTGATCTGCCATGCAACTTCGGCTCCCTTTCATCCATCCTCCAATGGAATGGCAGAGAGGATGGTGCAAACTACCAAAGATGCCCTCAAGAAACTGACTTATGGTAACTGGCATCACAGGTTAGCAGATTTCCTTCTTGCACACCGCACCACACCATGCACAGTCACAGGGAAGAGCCCTGCTGAACTTTGCTGGGGTCGCCGCCTCATCACTAAACTGGACAGGTTGCACCCTGACCGGGTGGCTTCACAGGTGTCATAACCACGGGCACCTAGGAGACTCCAGGTGGGCAATCCGGTTTGGGCAAGAAACTATGGGCCTGGTCATCTCTGGGTCACAGCTTTGGTCTGCAAGGTCTCTGGGCCATTGTCATATGAAGTTGCATTGGGGGATGGCTGCGTTCTTCGCAGGCACATAGACCAACTGTGTTGGAGACTGAACTCTCACCCTTCTGCTCCTGGCTCTGCTCTGGGGGTGGGAGGACCATAATAGGCATTCTGGGGCACAGTTTCCCAAGCCTAACAGGCCATCACTAGCTGCTACTGAGTCTGTTGGGGGTTCATCCCAAAGTTCTGCAAGTGCTCCTAACAGGAATTAACTGGATAGGGATCATCCCACACATCCATAATTACTCCAGACAGGGAGTCACACCGGGGGTATCCACAGTATTCACATATGTCAGATAGTGCTCCATACAGGGAGACTGACAGGGGGTATCCACACAAATCACAACCAGCAAGAGAAAAAGAATTCTAGCAAGGGCACTTGCCAAATTCCACAATTGCTCCCAAAAGGAGGTCTCCAGCGAGGGGGTTTGCCATGGAGGGCACATGCTTGGGGGCCACAGAGTACTGGGGCACTTCTGCTACCCAGCCCTCTCCATCTGCTGGCCTTGGGCTCGAGGGACAGTGTTCCCAAGAGGGGTCCATTGTGGATTCGGGGACTTCCACCCCTCCAAGGTATGCTGGCTTGGACTTAGAGGGTCCAGTCAGCCAGCAGCTGGGCAGGTCAATCGGGTATCTGGGACAGCGAAGTCCTGGCATGCCTAGCCTGATAGGCGAGCTGGTAGGCCAGGCACCCTCACTGGGGTCACCTGGCAATTTAAAGCAGCAACGCCCTGGCCTGCCTCGCCTAGTAGGCGAGCAGGTGGGCCAGGCAATCTCTCCTGGCCTTAGAAGGTCGCAGCGGGCCAAGTGCCCACCCAAACATTTTAGATAATTTGTGAAGTTGCTGTCAAGTCACAAGGGTTCTTTTCATGAGGCCCCTGAATAACGGGAGTACTCGTGATAGAATATTTGTAGTATTTTTTGATTTTGGATACATTCATTGTATTACTAAGATTGAAGGGGGGGTTGCCTGAGGGCAGACTTGAGTATTCCACACTCCTTGCATTTGATTACTGAAACTGTATGACACTCTTCCCATTGCATGGCGCACATGTGTGTGTCCAAGGTATGTTCCATCTAGGGGGGAGGGGTGTTGTGTCCTGAGCATTGGTCCCGGGCATTCCAAAAGCTGCCCGGGACCAGAGAGAGCGGCGCCAGCCTTGTGCGCATGCGCAAGGCACAGAAATGCTCTGTTACTTTGTTGACATTGTCCGGGTCTCTGGCCACATAAAAAAAGCCTGCATGCCTTTGCCTGTTGTTTGGTTGTTAGAAGAAGAATAAAGAGCTGTTTAACATCGCCATGTGTCTTCATCATTCGCATGCAAACAAAGTACTTAACAAGTCTCTAAGCCATATTCCAGGTTCCATTTGAAACCCATTCCTGCCTTCTAGTAATTGATAATTCACACACAGAAATTATTATTTCTAGCAAGGCTATCCATCAAAATTCATCTATAAAGCCAGGCAAAATCTGCATTTAGTGAGTGTGGGAGATGGAGATTTTTATGTGTATTCCTAAGAATTCCTATTTTGGGAAGGGATACAAGGGACAAAATGTGATTCCAATGCATGCAAGAATAATTTCAAATGAGAACAATGAATTGCAGGAAGGTTAAGGAAAAAATGATGCAGTTCTCTCTTCAGTAGTATTCTCCTTGTTCTGCAGAAATTAATCCTCATGTTGTCAAAATCTTTATCCTGAAATCATTTCCTTATCCTTATCATGGGAACAGAGGTGTTTGGGAATGTGTATGGATGGATGTGAATGACAAGAGAAATAGAAATAATGTGATGACTATTTTTATGACAAGGAAAATGGAAGGATCATTTTACTGGAGAATTAACCTCCACAGCAGTGTTGGAATATTGCTACATTATTTTAAACATTTGATAAGTAGCAGCACTTTCAGTTTATTTGGTAATTCAGCTATGATTATACTGCAAGTTGTTCCTGATGGCTTTCTCCTTCATACAGTAACATTATCCTGCCTGATTACAGTCATTGCATGTCTTTTCCCAGACTTTTTGAGATAAAATGTTATAATTTAGTATTGATTATTGGCTTTTAGCTAAAAGCTAAAGCTAATTTTAATGCCTCTTTTAATACATATTTTTTATGATTGCAACTGCTTTATTTTTATGTTAATGTGGGGGCCAGGGCTGGTGTGCATTTGCATTTTTATTTCTGTATTGCTATGAAACAGGCTTGTTTTATGTGAGAGCACAGCAGGTTAATTTCCAAATATCTGTTGATTTTCATTATCGCAATAAGAAATAATAACATTTCTTTTTTAAAAATGGGAACAGCTCATTGAAGAGGGTTCTTTGGGCAGAGAGGGTAATATTTGAAAATGCTTGTTTCTAAAGTATGTTTTGACATTGTGAACAGACACTCCAGGAGAAGGATATCAATTGAAGGTAGCCTCGCCTTTGATTGATCTTCATTCCCTTTTCCTCCTCTCTCTTATTAAAATATACAGTTAGGTGACAATTTCTGGAGGGGCTCTGGGATCTGGGCTGAATCAAAAAGCCCATGTATATATATATATTTGTTTTCACAGAGTATAGGCCAGCGATAACTGTTTTTTGAAATTTTCTAAATAAGAATCTCATCCTCAGTTCTCTAACTCAGGAATCCAAATCCCAGGTTTAGTTTTTTAAAAGCAGATCTATCTAATCAGCATTGTACGTGTTTTTAAATATATTTTCTCAACTTCAGATTTAAAATCAACTGGGGAAAAATAGCTGAAAGAAAAATACACACAGCTTGCTGATATACTATGTTGAATCAAAGACATTTTCAAATTCACTTTTGATATATTTAAGATAAACTTGCATTTACAAATAGATACTTAAGATAAATATGCATTTACAAATAGGGCAGTGCTTTCCACCTTTCTATCTAGTAATTTCAGATTGGTGGGATTTCAGAAGGAAATGATGTAAAAAGAATGTAATAGTCTAGAAATATAAATATGGAGCATTTGACTCAATATTTTTGCACAAGGCAAAACAAAGAGCTGTCACTGCACTGTAAAAAAAAGATGTGAGTAAAAAGAGGGAGTGATAATTTTCACTACATAGCTCAATGTCATTTTTTAAAATAGGCTGATAGTCTGGGAAACTCAGCTGAAGTTAGCTCAGATTTAAGGAAGAAAAGATGGGATTTGTAAAGGAGCAAAAAAATTGAATAATTTATTTACAGTGATAAAACAGGACTAACATTTTTTTCCTGTTTCTTGTACTCTTTATAGTTGGAGAAAAGTATTCATTCTTCTAAAGGGGTAATAAGAGGAGTAATACAATCGCTACAAATAGTGACTAATGTTTTGTCCACTTTTTAATATTGAATCACTCTCTTTTAACCCAGCGAGGCAAACATTGAAAAACCAAATGAATCACATCATTTTTAATAATGTTTTATTGATTTTCTAATTTTACATTTAAGTATTTAAAAAGCAACGTGGCGGCTGAGTTAATCGATAATTCAATGACATACAAGTATCTTTAGTACAAGTCTCAAACTACCACATTAAATATTTCCTCTCTTTTCCTCTTAGTATTTACTGTCTCATGTTTAAACTAAGACAATTCTTATTATATCAATTAAATAAAAATAACATTCTTACATTTATCAATAATTTTTAGCTTATACATATCCTGGTTATTTTAACATTCAGTCTTAATAGACAATGTCCTAATTAGTTTTTCCCAATTTTTAGTTTCCCATTAATATTTAAATTTAATATTTAATATTTATAATTTCCAAATTTTAAGTAAGCAAAATTCCCTTTATCACAATTTATCACAAAGTCTAATATTCAGGATACACATCTTATCTATTTGAATATATTCTATTTCTCACCATCTTACATCATCTAATTAATAATACAGTATAATATTCTTATTTTCTATTAATTTTCAAATGTCTTGAATTTAACCAAAATTTCTCTTGTTTCAACATCAAATACTTCCTCTCTTTTTCTCTTAATGTCTACTCTCTCCTGTTTAAGCTAGTACAGTTCTTATTATTTCATCTAAGTAAAAACATTTATTACCTTTATCAATAGATTTTAGCTTATATATATCTTAATTACTTTTACATTCAACCTTTATAAACAAATCAATATTCAAATTTAACTTTTAATATTTATACTTCCATGTTTTAAATGACCAAAGTTTTCTTTGTCTCAGTTCATAACAAAATCTAGTATTCAAAGTACACATCTTGTCTATTTGAGTATATTCTATTTTAATCTTCACTCATAAGTCAAAACCCCAATTTTCTTCAGTCTTATTCTAGCTTGCTTTCTTTGCCAACTCACTTTCCATATCCATGCTTTTAAGTCATCAAATAGACCTCCCTCTGTTATTATATATATTGTTTAAGATAAAAGAGGCCATCCAGTCGCCATTTTTTTGGAAGGGCTAACAAATCATCTCTCTATTTTTCTTTTTTTAATATACACATTTTATTGGTTTTTTTAATTTTTACATCAAAGTGCTCAGGAAAACACAGTGATGAAAAGGTAATCAATCATAGCAAAACAAGTCATATATATATAACTAAAATTAATTCCTTAAAAATTCCCCCCTCTATTTCCCTCACATAATATAACAAATTTAGTTTAATCTATTTCTTCTTAAAATTCAATCAATCCACAGAATCATCCCTACTATTACATCTATATAAATCACTCCTACTTTTAAGCTCCACTAATTTCAATGAACATATTCCAATTAATCTTAAACAAACATATTAATAAAACTTTGGGTATCCCTTCTACAACGCACACAATATTTCAAGAATAACATTCTAATATTTTCACATATATTCTATCTCTTAATTTAATACATCATTAATTAATATCCTTTCTTTTCTTAACATAGATCTCTCTAATTCTTCTGCTATTACAAAATAGTTTTCTATATAAACAGAGTAAAAAAACAAAAAAAGAATCATTTCGACCTATTAAGTAAAATTTAAATCTCAACCAAATTAACTATCATATCTAAGACAAACATATTATTACACCAATTATTATCTTACTGCTTTCATTTACTCAATTAGATTGTCAAATCAGTCCAAGTCTCTAAAGCCTTTTTGACCCAATAATTAAAATTTTAAATCACATTTTTAAACCTAACTCTGGCTTTTTTTCTATACCAAGCTGGTTTCCGTAATGTCACATCTATGTCATCAAATCTCAATATTTAATGTTTATCAACAAATTGATCTGATCAAAATTCTCTTCCCCTTCTTCCAATATCATGTAAGCAATATAGTCCATTTTATTCCATCTTATAATTTCAGCTTGATTATCCAAGTTGTCATAACTTTCAATCGATCCGTCTGGCTGTCAATTCCTGTTGATTTTAGCAATGGGAGTACTTCACTTATAATCATTTTTTGATCTTCAAAGTTTTCCACTGTTTGCACATAGACTTGTGAAGTATCCTCCTGTGTAGTAGTTAGTTGATTTACAAAGTAGTCATTTAAAGTCTCAATCTGGGATTTTGGGTCCAGAATTTTTCTAAAGTTCAATTGATCAGTGAGTTCTTCCATCTCAAATTGTGTACACTGTTGCATATAAGATTCTTCTTGGCCTGTAGATTGGTCTTTTAAAATTTGGAGCTCAGCTTGTGATTCTACAAAATAGTCATTAGTTTTTCTCTATGCCTTCATCTCCTCTGTCATTTTCAATATTTTTTCCAATATCAGCTCATAATCCAGTCCAGAATTCAATTGATCAATAAATTCTTATTCCATCTCAGATTGTATACACTGTTGCATATAGGCTTCTTCTTGGCCTATAGGTTGATCTTTTAAAGTTTGAGGCTCAGCTTGTGGTTCTGCAAAATAATCTTTAGCTTTTTTCCATAACTTCATCTCCTCTGTCATTTCCAATATTTTTTCCAATATCAGCCCATAGTCAAGCTGTGGGTAAAAGTCTTCTATTTCCATAGTAAAAGAGTCTTTTAATCTTTTTGTGGAAACTATATTTATTAAGAGTCCATATACATCCGCCTCCACAATTTTTAAATCACAAACACAACCCACAGCTGTTTCCAAGCCTTTATATTTTCTTCTTGTTAATTTCTGAAGATCAAAACCATCTTCAAACACCAAAGCAGAGACATTATAATTGCAGTAAATATTTTCGCCACAATATGTCCTCACTGAGCTATAGAAAGTTTTTTCTTTGCATGTTAAAAGCCTTTATCTCATTAAGAATGATGAAGAAAGAGACAGAAAAAAGCAAATATATTCAGTATAGTAAGTAGAATAATGCTCTATATTACAAATCTTTCCAGGGATGCCCAATATCCAAAAAGTTCAAAATATAAAAGTGCTATTCTGTAGTTTTGTTTAAAGTATTTTCCCCCAAACAGACAGACACCGCTTTCTTAGAACAGGGAAGTCATCCAAAAAGCAAGAACTTTGCAGGAAAAATAGTTGGGGATAGGTGGGGGAGGAAAAAGTCTCACCCAGATTTCTCCACAGTGGTTTCTTCATGCTTATTTATTTTATTTTTTTATTTTATTTTATTTGGGTTTGTATGCCGCTCCTTTCCGGAGACTCGGAGCGGCTAACAACATATAAACAACAAAAAAGTACAATATAAAAAACCCAAACAAAACTATCTAAAAAGTCAATAAAAAACACACATTCAATACAACAATCAACTACAATCATCCCCAGGCCTGCCGGCAAAGATGAGTTTTTAAATTTTTCCGGAAGGCCAGGAGAGTCAGAGAAACGCGGACTTCAGGAGGCAGTTGGTTCCAGAGGGCGGGTGCCACAACAGAGAAAGCCCTCCCCCTAGGGCCCACCAGACGACATTGTTTTGCTGACGGGACCCGGAGGAGGCCGACCCTGTGCGCTCTCACCGGTCATAGGGAAGTATGTGGCAGAAGGCGGTCCCCGCTTAGCTGTTCTTTTGACTTCGGCTGGTGCAGCTGAGTGGTTGGCCATTTTACTCCATCAGCCCTAAGGAGTCAGCTGGGGCCACAGCAAAAGCTGCCGCTTTCCCACAGTCACCAGCAAACCCCCTCCTCGGTGGTCGCTCCTTCAGGGCGACTTTCAACCCCTTCTGGGTTCTACTGGCAAAGGAAACACAGCCGGTGGGGAGACGAGTCTCTTCCACATGACCGGAGTCGCCATGAACCAGAACCCGAAGTCATCTCTCTATTTTTCCATCTCGATGTAGTTGTTTTGAAATGTTTATCTTCCCTTCGGTCTGTTCTCCTTCTTGATCTCAGGTTTCTTCTGGTTTAAATAGAAAGTCTTTTCCATTTTCAGTGTTGTCAGTCCCTTTTCTGGGTTTTCCGTTAGCTGTGTTTGTTGATCAGTTGAATCTTCTATCTTGGTATTTGATTGTTCCACTTCTTCTATTATATTCTGTGTAGTTGATTCTTTAGTTGTAGATTCTTTAGTTTCATCAGAAGGTATAAGAATAGTTTCATAAATTGCTTTCAACATAAAGAGAATCTCTTCACATCTTGTCTAAAAGAGGAACAAGCTATAGAATGAAGACATAACCTGACCATGGGTTCTCTCAAAAGGAAGATCAGCAGCCATGTTAGAATTCCCGTGGCAATTGTACAGGATCTAAATCCATTGCTTTTCTCTGATTTTACAGATTTCTTTAGTATTTCAATAGTATGCTTGATTTAAATACAATTTCTACTTATCTAATTGGCATTCTTAATATGCTTGTATGGTTATTTCCTATGACAATTAAATTGTCAGCAAAAATTAAGCACTCATGCCACGTAGGCATGTGCAGTCGTACAGCTTCTGTACCTTTGCATTAAATATTTGTACCTGGGTAGCAACATGAGCATTTGTGGCATTAAGCACTCATTTTCTGCTCTCCCTGCATCATTCCCACAGCAGCATATAGGACAGTAGGTCTCTTCAAGTGTTGTCTTAGTGATGCCCAGCTCACTCTAATTTTGGGACTGGAAGAGAGGTAAGATTAAATAGGAGCTATCAACAAGGAACTGGCTGCTTCTTTATATATTACAGCCTTGCAGCCTCAACGCTACTGCTATTTGTACAAACTCTGGTAATGTGAAAATGATGGTTGTTATAATAGGTAATACTATATTAGTATAAATGATCGTCCTCCCCATTTTTTTCTTGCTGTATTTCATATCTTCTTGCAGTTGGAAAGATTTGCTTCTGCTATGACATGTAAAACCATGTCAAACCCCTCAGTGGGCATCAGGATGGTAAACGAGAGAACCGTGGGGCATGTGGCCAAAACCAGCGCCTCCAAAGCTAATCTCCTGCTTTCAGGTGCAATGCAAACTGCTCTTCCATTTTCAGTGTTAAAGATTTAATTGCCAGTCAAACAAAATGTTTTATTCTAGCCCTGATTAAATTTAGTTAGAGCAGAACAGACGTTGTTTTTTTTCTAGACCTAGTGAGTATAATTTGAAATTTCTGGGATGCCCATGGCTGGTGAACCTAGCCAAAGAATTTCCATGACACTCCACCTCGATTAATCATTTTTGAAACTTAACTAATATTAAAATGAACTCTTGATTTCCCATGACAACATTCTGAGACTTATTTATTAAATAAAACTGACCCTCACATGAATACGAATTTAGTGGTTACCCATGGTTTTTGCCTCATTCTGCATTCACTACACTCTAAAACATTGTGCATTTTTTATAGTTAATGCTGTTTTTAAGAAACAAGGGTTATTTCCCATTCACAGCACACAGCTTAAGTGCAAACAATTTTCCATGGTGTTTCACAGGGAAACGAAAGACTGAATTGTTTTGAGTGCTGAATTGCCTTTCATAAAGCCAGACACAAAGTCACTGCCTCTACTATTGTGATAGCTTATGACAAAACTTTAAGGTTTTTTTTCCTCCCCTTAAAAGCTTTGTATTTACCCTGCTGAGTTATAAAAGTTAATTCCATTTTAGATACATTGGAGTGGAAGGAAATCTGCTTTCTATACATGAGGGGAAAAAACAAAGTAATATAGATTGACTCTAAGACTGATACTGCCTTTTTCTTATTTAGACTGTCCACATTGCCAAGTTACCTGCTATCCTGGAGTCAGCAGAAAACTAAACTGACATAAAATTTGCTCTTCCCTATCTGTTTGTTCTGACTATCTACCAAACAGTGGGGCCCTGAGTTCTAGAGTGCAGGTTATATTAGGCAACAAATTGTTTAAACTGTCCCACTTTCTAAACCACACAGTTCTGCATGAAATCATCTACTGGACCAGTTTGATCTGATGGTTAAGACACTAGGCTGGAAACCAGGAGACTATGAGTTCCAGTCCCGTCTAGGTATAAAAGTCAGCTGGGTGACCTTGAGCCAGTCACTGTCTCTCAGTTCAATCCACCTCCCAGGATTAGCAATCGCAATAGTACTTAGACTTATATATTGCTTCATAGTGTGTTACAGCCCTCTGTCATGCCTCCAACCGAGCCTGACTCTGAGGATGACATGGAGTTCCCTGTGGAGGTCCAGGAGGGGGTGTCTGTGGCTTTGGAGGACTGTGGGGAGGAACAGGCTGAAGCAGGCCAGGGCCCTTCAGGTTTGGAACAGGGAAGGCAGAGCTCAGGCGAGGAGCAAGGCCCCTCCCCACCAGATCCCAGAGCAAGGAGAGCAAGGGAACAATGGAGGCAGGCTCACTTGCCCGGGAGGAGAGCGTCACGCCCCACTTCACAAGGCACACCTGGGGAGTAGGTATTTAAGGAGACGCTGTGGGGTAGGGCATTTGCCAGGAACAAACGTGAACTCTTGTGATGTGAGCTCTTGTACCTGGACTCTTTGTATTTTGGATCAAGTTTGTTTCCTGCTGAGTTCTCCTTGCTGTCCTCAGTTTTGCAGTTTGCAGGTTACAGGCAAGCTGGGTGTGGAGAAGATCATACTTTGTTATCTGTTTTACTTTAAAGAACTGTTTAACTCCGGTGACTGTTTTATTGAACTTGTGCCAGCATATGTGGGGGCTGTTGGGTGAACGTTGGCAGTGCTTACAAAGACAATTATTCTGACCAGCTAAGTGCTTTGCCTCCATTCGGGGCCCTGGGTCATCACACACTCTCTAAGCAGTTTACACAGACAGCATATTTTCCCCAACAATCTGGGTCCTCGGTTTACCAACCTCGGAAGGATGGAAGGCTGAGTCAACCTTGAGCCAGTCAGGATCGAACTCCTGGAAGTGAGCAGAGTCAGCCTGCAATATTGCATTCTAACTATTGCGCCATTGTTTTGGTGGGGAAAATAAGAGGAGGAAGGAGTATTAGATATGTTCTCCACCTTGAGTTATTTATAAAAATAATAAAGATGGATAAAATTAAATACCAGCCTGCACAATGAGATGGGATAGGCCTTGGGAAGGTAGATAGGCCTTGGGTTTTACAATAAACTTAACCCAATATAAATAAAACAAACAAAACCCAGGGGGTTGGACTAGATGATCTCCAAGGTCCCTTCCAACTTTATTATTATTATTATTAAATTCCACACAGCCATCTGAACATTGTCCAGGAGGTGGTGTCCTGTTCAGGAAAGTAGGAGATCTGCCTTTCTTACAGGCTAGCAACATATGCAGTTCACAATCCACCAGGTAGTGCATCAGTAAGATTATTGAAAATACAGGTTTAATGTTCTTTCAAAATTTTGCAGACCTGCAAAAGTATTGTAATTGGAAAATTACTAAAGTAATGCTAAAAACCAAATCCCTGGTTGATGGGTTTTGGGGTCTATTGAATGTTGAGAAATTTGGCTCTTCCACATTACCTCTTCACCTGCCAGGTACAGCACTAGCTAAAAACTCAGTTAAACTCTTCATTGGGAAAAATAGGGGGATGTCAGTAGAGAAGAATACCCAAAATACAAGGAAAGGGAGGGGCATCAGCCTGCCTCAACCTAAAAGGGTCAATAGCTGCTAGCTTGCTCCTCTTTATAGGTCTCTGGGTTATACTCTGTGAGGATTATCAGCAACATACTTTAGAAATTATCCATCTTGCTTCTGGCTTCAAGAGGATTAGTCTCCTTAACATCAGAACAATTCAGGACAACTTAGTCTTGTCTCAGTTGTAGTCTGAAGATGAGATAAATGCAACAAGGGCACTTGGCAGATTAAAGAGACTGCCAAGGCATATTTCTATTGTGATTAGAGAGAGCAGCCCCTTCTTTAGGGCACGTTGTCTGCAATTCCCTCCTCACTGGTTTGTTTTAAGAAGCTTTCCCCACCTAAAAAATGTATTTATTAAAATTGCTATCTTATATTTTGTTACTTTTCAACATGTGTATTTATTTATTTATGGATATTACACTTTTATAATATATAAGCATAAAGTATAAAATATACTTATTTATTGGCAATATAAACTGATTTATATATATATATATTACTAATTATGTTAATTTTAATTTTTGATACCTGTGTGTGTGTGTATAGATAGATGTATGTGAGAGAGAGGGGGGAGAGAGAAAGAGGGGGGAGAGAATTGGGTATATATTGTTAGCCTAATTCCATAATATGAATGGAAATATACAATTTACAAGTAAGATTAAATATTTGAAATATTGTAGAATGACCTTTTTGGCATTATGCTGATTGCTGACTTAGCTTTGAGAAGTTTGTATTGGTAGAAGAAGGAACATTTAAGGTAATTCATCTTTGTACATATTTGACAAACCAAGCTACAACATTGTCTATGGAGTACTAAGGGATATGCTTTTATGTTACTAGCATGAAGGACATTCGGTGTCCTATCTTGTCACCAAAGTAATAAAAGAAAACAATAGATTGATTGTTGGATTATATGTGACAAATTATTTTTATGCAAGTTTTCATTTCTTAATGGAACTGTGTAATGGATATATGGTAGTCTGGAATGCACAGTGATGGGCTAATTTTCAGTGTCACAGATAGATCTGCAGAACAGAGTTCACAAACTGAGAAGACAATAAACTTGTTCCATTAAAGTCAGATAATGATGCAATTCTTTTTAATTAGGCTTAAAGATTAAGATCCATGAACAAAATGTAGTGTTTGACAGTGTTTTCCAGATTGTGATAGTTCAGTTGTTTAAAAAAAAAACTAGGATAAGAGAAATAAAGTCAATCAGTATTTCAATTAAAGATAAGTGATCTTTTGGGTTTGCAACTATCTTTGCCTGTTGACTGAGGGTTACCAGAGACAGAATAGAAATGTAATGATATCAATGGAGAGAGTGGGCTGAAATTCTGGTGGCCTCTTGGTTATGACGGTGGATTTTTACTGTTATAGATACAGTAGGTTAGATTATTATACAGTACTTTCACAGCTTATGTAATAATAATAATAATAATAGTAATAATAATAGTAATAATAATAATAAGTTGGAAGAGACCTTGGAGGTCATCTAGTCCAACCCCCTGCTCAGGCAGGAAACTTATACCATTTCAGATAAATGGATATCCAGTCTGTTCTTAAAAACTTCCAGTGTTGGAGCATTCACCGCTTCTGGAGGCAGGTTGTTCCACTGGTTAATTGTTCTGTCAGGAAGTTTCTCCTTAGTTCTAGATTGCTTCTCTCCTTGATTAGTTTCCATCCGTTGTTTTTTGTCCTGCCTTCAGGTGCTTTGGAGAATAGCTTGACTCCCTTTTCTTTGTGGCAGCCCCTGAGATATTGGAACACTGCTATCATGTCCCCCCTCATCCTTCTCTTCATTAAGCTAGACATGCAAAGAGGAAGCTAGGAGGCATTGTCTGGGCAGTAAACCAGGAAAGGGGGGGGCTGACAATACACAGCTCCTCTTGATCAGCTTCATGAAGATGGTGAAGCCTGATTTTTAATTCCTCTGCACATCTCACATGCCAAAGTATTGTAAGCTGCCCAGGCTCATTCTGATCTTTTATCTGCTTGCAACAATTTTGTTATCTTAATTACAGGAACAGGATTGCTTTGACCTGATGGGGATGCTGGGAGAAGAAAACAACAGTAAAGGAACACTGTAGTGAGACCACTAATGTCAACCTTTTGTTACAGTGTGTTTACCAGCTACCTATAGAGAATCTTAATCAGACAGAAATAAAACTTAGTTGGGCGTAAATGACCAGGACTAGCATCAATTTAAATACTTATTCTAATCTTTGCAAAGGAGCTTTGAAAATGTTAATGCGTTATTTTATGTGAGTCTTGTCTTTAATTCTGCCACCATGTGGCTTTTCCCATTTTGTGGAATGCTTTGCTGTTAGTGCAGATGGCTATATCTTTATTTTATAATCGAGATCAATGCTTCAAATGAAAATCTATTGAAGGCTTTTCTAAAATTGTAGGTTTCAATACAGATAATAATCTGTAATTGGCCAAAACCAAGTTGATGCAGTAGATTCATAGAAGCACATTGTCAAGTTCTTGAACTGCCATTGACTGTTTTATTTAGAGCTTCTTTGCCTGATATGCTGGATATATGGGGACTGGAGTAATCCCATGCCACATTACTTAAATAACAAATCAAATGTTTACAAAAAACTAACATTTAATGTTGAATGTATATGCTCTAATATTTACCAAACCAGACGTTTACAAAGATTAATACTTAGTGTTATAAGTGGTGATTGTTTATTAATAAGATCTTATGGCTAATGTTGAACATTTTTAATATTGAAAAAGCAGACTGAATATCTACCTCAGGTTATTGAATTACTACCTCAGGATCTAGTATTAGGGACCACACAGGTAAAAAAATGTAGCAGGTGTATAGTAGAGGCTTGAAATGAGGAGTGAAGAATGTATCCCTATTGTTGTATGTTATGTTCTACGATGATCGCTTCTCAAGATTTTGTGTACAATGCTGATTGTTTTAATAAAGGAATTTTTATTAAAAAAAAAATAATGACACCTTCATTGCTGATGTGCAGGGAAGTTGCAACTTGAACTCTTCCTCTTACGACTGGGGTTTCAGCTGAGAAATTCTCAGACGATGAATCAGATCAATCCAGTGCAAAGAACTCTTTTCTAAAAAGCCTCATTACCTCTGAAAACAAAAAAATATATACAAGAACCTTTCTGCTCCATCTAGACTTTACCTTTTTGTTTCAGTAATCCAACCACAATTGATCACTTTTCACACCAACCTTTGTCTGACTCAAAAACGAGACATGGTTAGCAATCTCCTCCAGGTCCTATGCAGTCACAGGAGTAATGAAAAAAACTAGTGATACCATTTGAATATTCTAGAAAACAGAACAGTGAACACAAATTGGCATCCTATGTTGCCAAATTCTTTCAGACATCATTTTTCCTGGTTCACCTTGCCCTAACTGTGTGTCCCTGTGGCAAACTCAAGGCTGTCATGATTGAGGTACTGAGCTATCTGATTTACCATTCGACTTTCTCATATTTCATTCGAACTTGGTTGTTGAACTGAAAACAGAACTTTTATTTATTAGTCTTTCTCTTCAAGTAGAACTTACCAGAGATCTGCAGCTTTAGACAGACAGTTTGGCCTAGGGCTAAAGTATGTGGTCCAGGTTAATTTGAGAGGAAATCCTGGATCCATGATAATTAACTAGCTTTGAAATTGCTGTAATTCAATAAGTTGTCATATCAAACTCGTTCAAGATGTTTGGTCTTACAGTGGTAGGGCCAAAAAGTGGGATAGGAACTAAACCTGACTCAGATACTGGGGAAAGGAAGCAGATTTGGTTTCCAGCCCATTTCTAAAGCTGAATAAGCCTTTTGATGGGCAATGAGAGTAAATGGCAGTAAGGGGTGCAAAATACTCAGCTCAAGCCCACATGCATCTCTACTATATCCCCTAAATTCCTCCCATTTGGGTAAAGCTAATTCTGGGGTCCATTTTTCATTTTGTGGGTTTTAGGGCTATTAAGGGGCAGAAGAAAGACTTTAAGCTTTGCAGTTGTTTCCCCTCTCAAACTGAGACTTGGCCCTTTCTACTTTTTCTAATATGGTCCTCAACTTGCTGCAGCAAAGACTGCTTTAGCTCCAAAATAAATGGAATTTGTGAAATGTACAGGATGGCAGTCATTGCTGCTAATACTTTTTTTTGCAAGCTAAGGATAATAACGCACAATAGAAACATTATTGGCAGTGTAGCCAGAAATGCAATGGTCAGCCATTGTGAGCACAAAAATGCAGGCGGCAAAGGAAACAGAGCAAAGATGGGGAAGAGAAATTGGATGATGAGAAAGTACAGTTGAAATAAGGAGTCCAGTATTTAAGCACTAGCTTGACATCAATAAATGAGTATATTGATGGAGGAGGGTTAGCATAATAAATCATGAATTATTCTCCTTTAGCTGCAATCCTGAATAAGAAACTGGGCATTTTTCTGCCTATCCCTTTTGCCAGCTTCCAACACATTTTGTCCATCTGTCTATCTGTTTATACAGATAGTTCTCGACTAACAATAGTTTATTTACTGACTGTTCAATGTTACAATGGCATCGAAAAAATGAGTTATAACTGTTTTTTGCAGTTATATGGGGATGCAGCATCCCCATGTTGCAGCATCCCCATGTTCACGTGATCAAAATTCACATTTGAATTGTCTTGACTTTGAAATGAATTTAACATACTCATTATAAGTATTACATAGGCTACTTCAAATATTAAGGAGGTGTTTCAAAGTCAAAATGACCAAAACAGAGCATTTCACAGTCAGAATAGTTACTTTACCCTCAAAGGGGTGGATGGGTAAAGCTTGAAATGATTCCAAATAATAACAGTTTTTATTCCACTTTTTTGAATAAAGATATGAAATATAAATTCAATTTTTTCTAGCAGTCTGAATATAATGCTTCATTGCATGTTCTCTGATAAAGCCAAATAAATTATGGATTATTAGGAGAATGTAACACATTTCAGGATTTGCTTTTTCTTTATTCCTATATTCAATTTTAGTTACTGTACTGCTGTAGAAAGTTATTGTTTTTATCATCTACTTGATTCAGACAGATGCAGATTCTGATATCTGCATGTAGGATTACATTTGAATTCTCAACGTCTCAAAGTAGATTAAGAAGTAACTTCTCAGGAAAGATATTTTGGGTGATGAGTAAATAACCTACCAACAGAGAAGCTCACTCCCCTTTCACCTTTCGATTTGTCTCAAAAAATCTTATTTGCAGCACAGCATTCCCTATTCCATTTGGATCAAATAATTTTATTACTGTCTTCCTCATCATTTTCAAGAGGGAACAATTTTATCCTAGGTAACAACAGGGAGGTCATTAAACGATATAGCCATGGGGAAAAATACTTTCAAATATAAGATGCATTTTGTTTTGTCTGAAGGTCATATGTAATAAAGGTTCAGAGATAGTATCTTCTGGTGAATCTTGACTGCCAACAAGGAAATGTAGATTATATTATATAAGTTCTCCTGTGGAAAAAATTGGTGTTCATTGTATATTAAACTATACAGAGTTTCCAAAAGAAAAGCATTGTCCAAGGCAAAATTAAGAGGCTTAATATTTTATATTTTTAAAATTTTATATATTTTAATTTTTTACACATAGCAATATTTTATCTTAACTCAGTGGTACAGTGTACATCTTAATTCATGAGCTTAAAATAAAATGTATTTCAAGGAATTTTTAACCATATGTTTTGAGCTTGTTTTGTAATGGTCTTGTTTGGGGCTGATATTCAAATCATTGTTCACATGAGTTTGTGAAGTGAGGTTTAAAAATGGTAATGGGCTACTGAATTACATATACAAAATTTGGAATTTATAGAGTTATGGAGAATATAGTCAGAACAAAAATGCAGTTTTGCTTTGCAGTAACAAAGTACTACTCTGGACTTAATCATGGGCGACAGCTACTAATTTTAGAGTAAATGTATGTATCACTTTTGGCCTTTGATTCTTATTGATGAAATGACAAAAAAATGTCAATGTGATCCCATATGTGCAAGTTTGATTTATTGTTTAAAAACTGAATCACAGTTATATATTTAGAGCAATATGTGCAATATTTTAGAAAATCCCATCCACACATTTTATTTTGATTTTTCTTCTTTGTATAATATGTATTGTTTTGTATTTTTAATTGTTCTCTAGTCATTTTATATTACCATAAAATAAAAGTAAAATAAAATAATTTTTAAAGATGCCTAGAGTTCTATCCATGTGCACTATATACACTATGTTTTTCTCCTATTCAGTGCCTTCCTGATTTATTAGACTTTAATTTCCATAATTCTCAGACATTCTTGGCCTCATTCATGACATTCCTCAATCATATCTTAAGCTTCATGGCCTGAGGGACTTTATTGCACCAGGATAATCTGTCAGTAACTATTTATTCTACTCTTATTAGTGGAGTTGGCCAAAATTAAAAGAAAGAAAGCAGGGGGCTGGACTACAGGATCTTCAAGATCCCTTCCAGCTTTATTCTGATTATTATGAGAGAGAGAGAGAGAGAGAGAGAGAGAGAGAGAGAGAGAGAGAGAGAGAGAGAGAGAGAGAGAGAGAGAGAGAGAGAGAGAGAGAGAGAGAGAGAGAGAGAGAGAGAGAGAGGAGAGAAGGAAAGGAAAAAGAAAGGAAAGACTATTATCTCTGGTTGCCTGTAAAAATTTCAGCAAAGTACGCTCAGAGGCATCTGGCAAAAGCTATAATGATGTCAATGTGATGTTGAACTTGTCATGCAACCGACACAAATTTGTGTCATTTCTCCATTTGTGTAGTGATCTCATGATAAGAGTGGTGTCGCTTTCTCCTGTAGGTGCCCATGGGTTCAACTCAGTAATTCAGGATGTGAGCACACTGAAAACATGCATAATGCATGTTGCTATCTTTTTTTAATGGTCATGTAATAGCAGTGGTCATAACAACAAGATTTTAAAAAGTACAGTGTTAGAATAAGATAAACCAGAATTTCATAGAATTCTGGGTTTTGTGAACAAACTGCATGCTAATGACTGCAGCTCATTTTCCTGTATCATATTCAGTTGTGAATAAGTAGAATTAGAACTGTGCTATTTCTGAAGTTTATGACTAAAAGTACTGATCCCATATTAAGGCCTGCTTTGCCACACAAGCTTCTTCCCTTTCCTTCCCATAAAAACCATGTGCAACAATATTCTTTCATAATAATATAACCTATATAAATATTAAAACCTCAACAATAAAGGTATTTTATTCCATGATCCATTTATGTAAGTTCACTACCAATAAATTAAACAGTTTTATTCAACAAGGATTTAAAGTCTTTCAAGCCCACTCCTTTCTGTGTATCTACTTAAATGTTTATGATAAAATCAATAACTAAAAAAATGTAAAAATGTATTTCTTATATTTGATTTCACCAGCTTGTCTTCTGATATGATTTAAGATCTATAATCTTTGCTTCCCAATCCCCCTGTAAAATCTTGTAATTTTTTTATATTTAATATTTTAATAGCCCTGAAAGGTTTGAAGTTGTTTTGGAGCACCAGATGCACTCACCATACCTTGGATTTCTATTTCAAGAAAATAGTGGAAAAAAGCATGCGTCACATTAGACATACCTATTATTGAATCAGTTTTTGGGGACCAGAATTTGCATAATCCGATCTATAGTGTGTGATACCCAAACTTAAACCAAAAACCAGACCTGATTTTTTTCTTTGCTTTTTCTTAACCCAAAATAGAACTTGAAACTTACTTTGAGAATGTTCATTGAACCTAAACCTGAATAGAATGTGCTCACTCACTCTTCCCTCCACTGCAATACTTGTTCATATTCAAAATTCAAACCCCTATTGTCCTCGCTTGTATTGGAACAAGTGGATAAATAAAGCCAATATTTGATTTTTTTAGTTGTAGATGTATATATAGTGAACCTTTTATACACAAAAGCAGAATCAAATTGGAACAAGGCACAGTCAAACCTGACCTGGAATGAAGTAAAGCCATTATTGCTGGCACCCAACCATATAAAAAAAAAAGGCTTAACCGCCTGATTATCTGACAGCACAGCCCAGGAAATGATATTTTGCCTTCAGATATTCAAAGTTTCATCTGTGGTGAAGCAGAGAGACCAATGCTGGAGTCCAAAAGTGCACAGAAACAAGCCACAGCAGTCTGAATCTGTTTTGCAGAACCTTTATACTGTTTACATGAACTTTCCCTTTCCTAGAGTTGCTAAAGTTAACTTCGAACAAGATGAAGTGGTGAACTTAACATTTCTATATTACTGCTGTCAATTCCCCCTGAGAGGCAAATGGCAAGTCTGCAGAGTCAGGCAATTGATGCATGGCTTGCTGTCAGGATTTTTAAGACTTTGATGGAGAATTGAAACAGCAGGCGTCAATGAGCAATTCTCAGGAGGATTATATTAACTTTGCCTACAAATTATCCTAGAGAACAAGGCTGCAGAATATGTACACTTCCTCTGCAGTTCAGAACTATTCTAAATGCGGTACTTATACAGGTCTTCATAAAACATGTTCTTTCAATCTTTAATTAAATCCTATGTTGTTTTTAGAATTGCTGAGAACTATTAGAAAAGTACTATAAATCATTTTAAGGTAGATTTGGTGGTAAATCTATATGGTCATATGACTTCGGCATCACACATTGTCTCTCTTGATTTTTGTCAGCAATTCAGTAGATTTTATTAGTTCCCATCCTCTTTGTTTTAGAAAGTATACCAACATTGGAGGAAAAGTAAATCCGTATCTGACCGAACACTTTTAAGATCTTATATCAAGACTTATCAGGTGGCGCTCAAGGCGGCAAGATGCGCGTATCATTCCGCCTTGATTGCATCTGCGGAATCCCGCCCAGCCACCCTGTTCAGGGTAACTCGCTCCCTCCTTAATCAGGGGGGGGGGTTGATGCACCCTTGCAAGGTAGTGCTGAGGACTTTAATAAGTTTTTCGCGGATAAAATCGCCCAGATTCGGATGGACCTTGACTCCAATTGGAATGCAGTATCGGCTGATAATGATTCAGTCGAGATGACAGGGACTCGTCTTGATCCTGTTGTGTGGGAGGAGTTTGACCCGGTGGCACCTGATGAAGTCGACAAGGCCATTGGAGCTGTGAGCTCCGCCACCTGTTTATTGGACCCGTGCCCCTCCTGGCTGGTTTCGGCCAGCAGGGAGGTGATGCGGGGTTGGGTTCAGGAGATTGTCAACGCTTCTTTGAGGGAGGGGTCCTTTCTGGCTCCCTGCAAGGAGGCAATTATGCGCCCCCTCCTCAAGAAGCCTTCCCTGGACCCAGCTGTCTTAAACAACTACCGTCCTGTCTCCAATCTTCCCTTTATAGGGAAGGTTGTTGAGAAGGTGGTGTCACTCCAGCTCCAATGGTCCTTGGATGAGGCCGATTATCTGGGCCCTCAACAGTCAGGATTCAGGCTCGGCTCCTCCACGGAAACTGCTTTGGTCGTGCTGACGGATGATCTCTGGCGGGCCCAGGATAAGGGATTATCCACTATCCTGGTGCTACTTGACCTCTCAGCGGCTTTCGATACCATTGACAATGGTATCCTTCTGCACCGACTGGGGGGGTTGGGGGTTGGGGGCACTGTTTTGCAGTGGTTCACCTCCTACCTCACTGGTCGGTCGCAGTCGGTGTTGGCAGGGGGTCAGAGGTAGACCCCTAGGTTCCTCCCTTGTGGGGTCCCTCAGGGATCGGTCCTCTCCCCTCTGCTGTTTAATATCTACATGAAACCGCTGGGCGAGATCATCCGACAACACGGGGTGAGATATCATCAGTATGCTGATGATACCCAGCTTTACATCTCCACCCCGTGTCGTTTCAGTGAAGCAGCGGAAGTGATGTGCCGATGTCTGGAGGCTGTTAGGGTTTGGATGGGTGCCAACAGGCTCAAACTCAACCCCGACAAGACGGAGTGGCTATGGGTTCTGCCTCCCAAAGATATTTCAATCTATCCATCCATTAGCCTGGGGGGGAGCTTTTGACCCCCTCGGAGAAGGTCTGCAACTTGGGCGTCCTCCTCAATCCACAGCTAAATTTGGAACATCATTTTTCGGCTGTGGCGAGGAGGACATTTGCCCAGGTTTGCCTGGTGCACCAGTTGCGGCCCTATTTGGACCGGGAGTCTCTTCTCACAGTCACTCATGCCCTTATCACCTCGAGGCTCGACTACTGCAATGCTCTCTACATGGGGCTACCTTTGAAAAATGTTCGGAGACTTCAGGTAATGCAGAATGCAGCCGCGCGAGCAGTGTTGGGCTTGCCTAGAAATGCCCACATTTCGGCATCACTCTGCATTGGCTGCCAATTGGTCTCCGAACCCAATTCAAAGTGTTGGTTATGACCTATAAAGCCCTATATGGCATCGGACCAGGTTATTTATGGGACCATCTGCTGCCTCATGAATCCCAGCGGCCAGTTAGGGCCCACAGAGTCGGCCTTCTCCACGTCCCATCAGCCAGAGTGTCGCCTGGCAGGCCTAGGGGAAGAGCCTTCTCTGTTGCGGCCCCGGCCCTCTGGAACCAACTTCCCCCGGAGATCCGTGTCTACCCCACCCTCTCCGCCTTTCGTAAATTGCTTAAAACATACCTTTGCCGGCAGGCCTGGGGCAGCTAACACCTTGCCCCTAGCCAGTGTATGTTTGTGTATATGGTTGTGGGATGATTGGTTTTTCTTTTTTAACTTCGGGGTTTTTATATTTATATATTTATATTTATGTATTTTATTGTGATTTCTATCATGTTGTGAGCCGCCCTGAGTTCTCCGGAATAGGGCAGCATAGAAATTAAATAAATTAATAATAATAATAATAATAATAATAATAATAATAATAATAATTAACATATTCATTTAGCCTTTGAGTGTTTAGCAATTATTTTACTATACTACTTAATAGAACAAAACCAGGGTGGCATTACAGTGCTATGACTTGCAGTGTAAGTGGAATAAATGGTAAATAGCATGAATTAACATCTGAAAGAGAGGAAAATAGTTTCATAGATGCGTAACATACCTAAAAGAAACAAGAAAGATATAATGCAGTGGTTCTCAACCTGTGGGTTGCGACCCCATTTGGGGTTGAACAACCATTTCATGGGGGTCACCAAACAATGCAGTCCGCCATTCCCCCCCCTTTCCCTTAGCTGTGCTACGCCATTTTTTCCCTTTTCCCTCTTATTCTATTGGCTTTTGAAAGCCAATAGAATAGACTCTCTTGAATAGAGTCTAATTCTATTGGCTTTCAAAAGCCAATAGGAATTGTCCAGGCTGTCTCCGCCCTGCTGAGCCCGCCAAAAGTCCCAGTCTGCAAACGGTGCTGCAAGTTGTCTGCAGCGAAGGCGAGCTATCCGGAAGTTTCCACCCCTCCCTGATGAGAACTACTAAAACTGTAAGTAAAAGAGGGCCAGGGGTGGGAGGTGGGAGGCCGGTGGGCGCAGGGAGGGTTTTTGGCGTGCGTGGGGCCCGGCGGGTGGCTTACCTCCCTTGGGCTGGGCCAGCTGGTGGCCCAGCCCATGGTCGCCCTGCGCTGTCGCTGCTGCAGCCGTCCAGGAGCGCCTGGGCCTGCCTGCCGCCTCCCCAAATGGGCAGCAGCGAAGACAAGGCTAGCGGGGCAGCGGCGGGTGCAGGGAGGGTTTTTGGCGTGCGTGGGGTCCGGCGGGTGGCTTACCTCCCTTGGACTGGGCCAGCTGGTGGCCCAGCCCGTGGTCACCCTGCACCATCGCTGCCGCGGCCGCCCAGGAGCACCTGAGCACCTGGGTCTGCCTGCCGCCACCCCAAACAGGCGGCGGCCTATGCCTCGGCCGGCGCAGGGGGCAGCACCACGCATGCATGCCACAGCACCGTGCATGCGCGATGCAGGTCATCACACAGTGCATGCACGATGTGGGTCGCCGCGCATGTGCGTCGTCGCGCTGCACATGCGCGGTGCAGGTCGGGGTCATGACCTGAAAAAGGTTGAGAACCACTGATATAATGGAACTGAGTGAAAGTTGTCTGATCTTGTGGAATTAAGTTTATAAATACAAGGAAGTAAATGTTTAGCCTTTCTTATGAATAGAAAGCCAAAAATGTACATCAAAAAGGATGAATTGGTGCAAGTTACAATAGGTCCATGACAGTGGTATGAAAGTAAGAACCTATAGGTGAATATTAGCAGTATATTAAATTCCAGTCAGTAGGGAATAGCAGTAATTGAAGAACCAGATATGAGTGTTAGAAAATGTTGGTCAGTATCCTGAATTAATATGATTCATAGGAAATAGATTAAGTAGATTAGATTAGATAGACAGACAGACAGACAGACAGACATCAATATGTGATATGAATGGAATGTTAAATATAGATGAGAGTATAAAAAAGTGATTGGGCTACTTATTATGTAATGAGTGAAACTTGAGAAAAAAGTATATGATTGAAAAGAAAAGAAACAAGAAAATGTGTGAAAGTTTAACAGCTAAAAGAAATATGAGTTTTCAAATAAAAAAGTATTAGCAGATAGATTTATTTCCCTATAGAATAAATTGAAATGTAAAAACAGTTGCATGGAACAGAAAAAAGCCAGACAGGATTGTGTCGAGTTATACTAAAGCAGGGGTAGGCAACCTTGGCTCTTTTATGACTTGTGGACTTCAACTCCCAGAATTCCTGAGCTGGCATGGCTAAACATGGAAACCTCTCCCTTTCCCCTCAGCATGGCTGGCTCAAGAATTCTGAGAGTTGAAGTCCATGAGTTATAAAAGAGCCAAGGTTGCCTACTCCTGTACTAAAGTATGAAAAAGAATGCTTTTGTAATAATAGGGTATAAAGGCTATGGATGTAAAAAAAATGTACATAAAAAGACTACTGCAAAAATGAGGATAAGAGAGATATGGCCAAATGTACATAAAGAGAAAAGTAAAAAAAAAAAAGGCAGAAAAATGCAGAGCAAATTTGATGGAAATAAAATTTATTTTGGAAGTGGGTAAAAGAGCTAAACAAGGAGCTGCCAGCACAATGAATAGTATTTTTAAAAAAGGAGATCTGAAGATTTGGGATGGAACTGGAATAAAACAATGCTAGAATGTTATATTATCTGTATCAGAATGAGTGTTATATGAAAGCAGAACTGAAATAAGTATTGTGTTAGTATCTAAGAAAAAAATAATGAAAAGAGAGTCATAAAAGCTATGAAAATGTTGCCAAATAGTCAAACTATGAGTGTGGACAAGTTAGCTCAAGAAATGATAAAGGACAGATATGATTTCTTTATGGAATAGCTATGCAATTTGTTTCAATGTGTATGAAGCCTGAATTTGTGCCTGTTCCCCTTTGTAGAGAGGATGGTAGCAAGAATGAATTCAAAAACTATAGGGGGATTAGTGCATTAATATGCCTGATACAATTCTGAATGAAGGGGTATAAGATGACACTTAGTAAAATTTAGGCAATTTTATGCTTGATTGGGTCCATGTGAAACAGATGTTTCCTTTTTAGCAGATCATTGAGAAATGCATGAATGTGACAAATTTATTGTATATTTCTGGATGTAGCAAAGGACATGTTAAATTGAATATCCCTGAATTGTTACACGAATAAAGTGTGGAATATTGGTTGCTGAATGCAATAAGAGTAATATATAATGGAAGTAAGGCATGCATTAGAATAGAATAGAATAGAATAGAATAGAATAGAATAGAATAGAATAGAATAGAATAGAATAGAATAGAATAGAATAGAATAGCTTTGTCACTTTAAACATACACTAATTGGCATGCATTAAAATGAAATTTCGTCTCACAGGGTCACCACCTCCAATATATACTACATAAATATGACAGAAAAAAATTCATATACCCACATACCTACATGTATTTTATGACACAGAGGAACAACACAGTCTAGTTCAGATGTATACATGTACATGGCGAGAAAAACAAATCTGTTTACCAGATGGATGGCATAGGGAACAAAGCTGTTACAGAATCTGGTAGTCTTGCTGGAAATGAAATGAATGGAATGCTTGATATCGAATATTGAACAGTAAGTAATGTGTGATGTCTAATTGTTGGTTCACTATTTAAGCATAAATGAAATAAAAATATTTTTAGTGATGTTAGTAATGTATTAACTAGAAAAGTGAGTATGTGTATCTCTTGTATGGAGATATTACTGTTTGAGAATTTGGATCATTTGTAGTGAATATTTAATTATGTAATAAGATAAGATAAGATAAGATAAGATGAGATGAGATGAGATGAGATGAGATGAGATGAGATGAGATGAGATGAGATGAGATGAGATGAGATGAGATGAGATAAGATAAGATAAGATAAGATAAGATAAGATAAGATAAGATAAGATAAGATAAGATAAGATAAGATAAGATAACCTTTATTGTCATTTTTATACTGTGGGCACAATGGCACATATCAAAAATGAAATTTAGTTGCCCGCTCTCAAAGTGAAACACATACATGACACACACCTAAACATACTATGAACAACATATGTATAGACCCACATCCCTACATATACGTAGCAAATAAATATTAAATATTATCCATCTTGAATATATAATGGAAGGAGGAAGCTTGAGAGTTCGCAACGTTAATGCTGTATGGAATGAAACTACGAATGAAATAACGAGTATGGATCTGAAAATCAAAGATTGAGTTGGTCATGTTTGGTAGAGAAAGTGGTGCAATCAATCACTCAATTTATGTATTTGTTAGCATGTTTATTAACAATGGAAAACTGATGAAAAATGCGAAAATGTACAAATGCCGGTCGAAAAGTATTGATTGCTTGTATATGATATGTCTGATTTCTCAAAAGTAGTGAAAATGGCTTGTAGAGCAGCATGATTCTACTCACCTTGTCATATGAAAAGGAAAGCTGAGTAGGTTAGGAGAAACAAAAGTACATTGAATGCAATTTGAAAAGTGGGCTCAGAGATGAATGAGAATTGAATACAACAAAAGAAAAGAGTATGTTGAGGTAGTTTGGTCATATAAAGAGAATAAATTACAATGAAATCACAGAACAAAAATATCAAAGAAGATGAAAGGGACTGAGAATAAGGGAAGGACTAAGAAAGTCAGGATGGGTGGAATTGTTAATTTTTTCAAAACAAAATTGATAAATTTCAAAATAAAAGGCAATGAATAGAGGAATCAAGGATAGTTTACAGGGACAGAAACATGGAGGAAAGACCAGATATGAAATAAATCACATTTTAAAAACCAATAATGGGCTTCTTTTTTATACAGTGTTATTTTATTATCTAACTATTACAAGCTATATCCATTTATGTTACACAAATCTTAATGTGTTCGTGAGCTACATTTTTGACCGGACAAATTCCATGCCCTATTTCCCCAAGTAGTAAGAAGAGATAGATGCCCAGTATCTGTTTATGATAAAATTAATTTAAATTTAAAATTAAATTTAATATAATTAAAGAATAGAGTATTATTATATGTGGGTAATTTTAATTTATTATATAATTAAAATTATTGTGTTCATAATTTTCTCTAGAATGCAAAACTTACTATATGAAGTTGCCTCTTCCCCTTCCAGCTAAGGGTAGACTTCCATTTTACATGTAAAAGAGAAACTATAGCTGGAGAAAGAAAGATTCAGAGTAATGAGATGGATGCTGAAAGACATCTTTTGGGTACAGCTATCTACCTCTTAAAAATCGGTATGAAGCAGGTAGAATTATTATCTACTCTAAAGGAATGCAATACTCCTTTAGATAAGGATTACAAAGAGAGCCTTACAGTTTTTATTGATATCTCTTTCAAAAGGATGTGAAATGTAATACAAGTAGTCCTTGTTTACTGATCCCAGCTGGACTTGGCAGTATTTAAGCAAAATCGTTCCTAAATGAAAGCTCCTATGCTTACATTTTACTTCAGCTTTCCTTTGCTTCATAGCATTAGAAAGATACAGCCCAAAAAAATATGTAAGCCCAAGTGACAGGTCAGGTTTTTGGAATTCAATTCACAATGAAGCCAGGTAAAAGGGCAAATCTTAAGCTCTTTTTTCTCAAGCTCCTCTGCCCTTTGGAATGTGTACCTCAGAACTGGAATAATTAGCAAAAACAGTATAGATATTTGTAGTTCCATTCATTGGAGAGAAAGGGATTACAAGAGAGTAAATAGGCAGGTACACAATGGGGAATACACATCAAAAGGAATGTGCTGATACTGACTATTTGCCTAGGGCACTAAGCCTTAGGGTGGCAAAACAAGCCATCACTGTGAAAATGATTATGGTCTTGTCAATGTCACATAGCAACACCCAACTGAGCTTATTAATTTGCAGATAGTACTTTTTAGGGATATACTACACTGCCAAAGAAAGCAGCTAAGGAAGAGTTGCTTGTTTAGGTAATCTTTTCATAGGGCGGGGAGAGGAAGGAAAAATAACAGGGTCAGCCACAAGACAATGCATACTGTCATTGATGAACACGTGACTAAGAAAGAAACACTGAGAGGCACTGTAGGCTGTAAATGTCCCAAAATTACTTTTTCATCACCATCATAACTGCAAATGATAGCTGTCTGAGGTAGTCGCTTAATGAGGACTGTACTGCTACTCATTGACCTTATCTTTGAGGGAAGTGTGGAACACATAACTAAACAATGCAACTTGTGGTTTGACCCTAATTACAAGTTCAGACATCTTTGCAACTAACTTGTATTCAACTTCATTTCTTCCCCCATGTTCCAAAAATAATTTTCAAACATTAATGTACAAATTGAAGAGTTTTGGCTCCATCAAGCCTGGGACATGAGAAAGCAGGTAATCCTACATAAAGGAAAAGAACTTCATCCACTCAGTATTAAAGAATGGATTCAGGATATGAGTATGTTATTGAATTTTGAAAAGTCTTTTATGCTGTAAAATGATAAGATCACGCAATATGTTTCTGTATAGTCCAGATATAATAAGCTTAAGGATTTAAATTATATGGACAGTTTTCCCAATTCCTCCTTTTTTAAATTGGTTTTTTAATGTTTATTTTAATTATAATATTTTCTCTTTTTTATAACCTCAATCTAGTACAAATTCCACAAAACATTAAGCAGACAAATATATGTTACTCATTTAGTCAATTTTTAAAAAGCCAATGTCAAATTAGAGACTTCTTCAGCACAGGAGATGGAGAATCCACCAGTGGATTTAGACTCTGTTCCTGCCCAATCAGATCAAGTCAGCCAAAGTTGCCACGCCTCTCCTGGGCTAGAGGATCCCAGTCTCAACTTGATCTTGCCCAGGACAGACGTGCAAGTTTGGCTCTTAGGCAGGTATAGTCCCCATTGGTGGATTTTTCCATCTTTTGCCATTTACCAGTTTTTCTGATCAGTGCTGGATTCAGCGCTGGGTTAGGATTGTTCTTTTCTTTCCAACCCCCCCACCTCTTTTAGTTTCAAGGAGAGGCTTAGCAAAGCCCTTTCTTGCATTTTGTTACCTTTCGGTTTCACTTTCCACCCCCCCCACCAGTCATTTCTCTGGGGAGTATTTCATCCCTCAGAGGCACCAATAGTTATTTTTCTCTTTTATGTTTGTTTGAGTGCCTTCCCTTGCCGGAGCCTGCGGCTGCAGCTCCTGGGGGAGGGAGCTCGCAATCACACACATGGGCCAAAGCGGGTGGTGAAAGTTCAGCACGCTTCAGGGAGTTTTCCCTAAGGCTTGTGTTACTGATCGTTGTTGTCGGGACTGCGGCTGCAGTTCTGGAGTCCTTGTGGACACAAATCTTCACTAGTGATGACTGGGAGGTTGCAGCTGCATTCCTGGCATCCTATTGTGTGCGCAGGCCCAAGAACAACTATTGGGCCTCGGTGCGAGTCAGGGAGACTTCCCCGTGGTTTTCGGCTGCTTTTCGGTTACCGAAGCTGCGATTGCAGCTCCGGAGGTCGGGCGGCCTGAATACTTTACCTGGCTGCTGGGGGGTTTGCGGCTGCATCCCCGGTCACCGGACAAGCGCACGTCGTCTCCCAATTGGTTTTTTTTTTTGTGAAATCAGCTGGCTGGTGGCTCCGTGAGGTGGCAAAAATATTCCAGCTGCGCAGACTAGCTCCATCTGCGTTCGAAGGTGGTGACAGCGCCCCCTGGTGATCGTGATCGTCCCCTTTTTGCCCGGTGAATCTCACAGCCTATAGGAACACGCAGCACCTACAGTGTAGTGGCCTATTAGCCTTTTCACAATCGCGGCTGCTATTTTGTGGACACTAGAAACTTTGCACTAGGACCCCTTCATCCTGAGAAAGGGATCCCTCCCTCCACCCCAATCTTAATTGGGGAAAATAGTCTCAGCAAATTTTCACATTGGAGGGACGGCTGCCATTTCGGATCTGGCCGCCATTTTGAGAATCACTAGTTCTTTCTCTCCTTCATTGGCCAGCCTTTATTTGGGGCCTGCACTAATCCTCTTGCCTGAACAGGATTACTAGGTCAGCAGTCCACTAAATTTGTACCACCATCTTGGAGGTCTTGAATTGGTGTCTCCTTCTCAACACACAGCATTCTTGTACACACATATTCTGTCCTTGGCTTCCCCTGTAGGATTCCAGGTGTATCCTTTTGTGCACTTGGGTTTGACTACAGTTTTAAAAATCTTTGGATTCCAGGTGTACCCTATTGTGCATCTGTGCTGTCCACATGATTAGCAGTCCTTGGATACCAGGTGTACCCTATCGTGCACCTGTGATTATCCATAAACAGCAATAGCAGTTTCTGGATTCCAGGAGTACCCTATCGTGCTCCTGTGGTTATCCATAAACAACAACAGCAGTTCCTGGATTCCAGGAGTACCCTATCGTGCACCTGTGGCTATCCACAGAGAAAAAAGCAGCTGTCTCTGGATACCAGGGGTACCCTATCGTGCTCCTGAGATAATCCACGAGGATGAAGGATACTGGCTCTTCCAAGAAGAGAGCTTCACCACTTTCATCAGCCTCTAAAAGGCACAAATCCTTCAATCAGGAGTTTGCAGGCAAAATCTCGGCCAAGGCCAAGGCCAGATCTGCAGGCAAAACCTCTAAAAAGGATGAAAAACAGGCCAGTAGGAGACACCAGGATTTAGAGAGGGAATTCTCTAAAGCACAAAGACAGGCCAGGACTGAAGCCACTCAGGCTGAAGTTCCTTCCTTAGATTTGCCACTGGGACCATCTGCTTCCCCTCTTGGGATCTGGTCAACAGGGGATACCATCTCTGCTCCTATGCCAGGTGACACATCTCACCAGGAACCCATCTTCCAGCCTGCGGCTCCGCAGGCCCAGCAGTCGGCCCCAGAAGCTACTTTCACCCCTACTGCAGCTGGACTCAGACCAACAGAGCTGGTTCCCCTTCCCATGGAGGACCGCCTCAATGAGTTGATTGCACAGGCGGTAGCGCGCGCTCTTCAGGCTAGATCACATGCACCTAGGTCAACCTTGGTTTCTCCCCAACCTTTGGGAAGCAGAGAGGCAGCTGCTTTTTATTTAAGCAGAGCATTTTCAAAAAAGGAAATAAAACAGAAAATAAAAAGGGAGAAAGGAACTTGGCAGGAACCTTGGGAAGAATACCTGCTGAGCCCTGGTAAGTTTGTGGGGTTTCTTGTTTAATTACTAATTCACCTTTTTTAGCAGCCATCGCGCCCCTGTCAGCGCGCGATATAATCCTAAAACAAGTAGGAAAAAAATCCAAAAAGTAAACTAAGACCAAAACAAAAATTTGAACAACCTAAAAAGCTGTGGTTTATTTTTTTTTATTTTTTTTAAATCAATATAAGTGAGAAAGGGAATAAAATTATTAACCTTATCAAAACCATCAAAAAATCATCGATATCTAGAAGAGGAAGTTAAATATATATTTTTTAAAAAAGTAATTTGTATAATAATAACAGTAAATATATAATAATAAGAAATGGAGATAGATAGCCGGCAGACGGAGGGGAGCTTCCCAATGTTTTGCATTGAGTGTCACATGTATGACTATCTGTCTGCTGGACAGAAGTCTTGGGTGTGTGATCGGTGCAATGAGCTCCTGGCTCTCAGGGAACAGGTTCTTTCCCTTGAAGCCAAGGTAGCAGACCTGGAGAAGCAGAGAGAGATAGTGAGGCAGGAGAAGATCTTCAGGGATGCAGCAGGAGCGTCCCACTCCATGCTGAGCAGCTCTCCAGCTACTTTGGACAATGGAGATCTTGGGCAGGGAGGACATCAATCTGTGGAAGAGGGACAGGCTCCCTTAGTTGGGACCCCTTCCTTGGAGGATTTGCCCATATCCTCTTGCACCGAGGATACTTCTCCGTGGGTGGTGGGAGGGGGGCTTCTTGTAGTGGGTGATTCGATTGTTAGAAATATAGAGAGACGGGTTTGTGATGGAAGTGTTGACTGCATGGTAAACTGCCTGCCGGGTGCAAAGGTTGCGGACATCACGAGGCATCTAGACAGGCTGATAGACAGTGCTGGGGTGGAGCCAACTGTCATGGTACATGTCGGTACCAATGACATTGGGAAAGCTAAGCGGAAGCCAAATTTAGGTTGCTAGGTAGAAGATTAAAGTCCAGGACCCCCAAGGTTGCATTCTCAGAAATGCTACCTGTTCCACGCACAGGGCCAGCTAGACAGGCAGAGCTCAGGAGCTTCAATGCGTGGATGAGGCAGTGTCGAGAGGAAGGGTTTAGATTCATTAGGAATTGGGAAACATTTTGGGACAAACCACACCTGTACAGAAGGGACGGGTTACACTTGAACCATAATGGAACCAGGCTGCTGGCAATTAATATTAAAAAGGTTTCAGAGCAGCTTTTAAACTGATTCGTAGGGGCAAGTCGACAGGAGCTGGGCAGCTTCCGGTTCAAGAAGGCGCTCTGCCAAATATGGAGGGTGGAAGTTATGCACAAATTGGTGAGTCAACAGGAAAACTAAATTGTAATAGTCAAGCAGAAGGACATGGTAGACCATCTACAAATTCTACAATCAAATTCTACAGTCAAAATCTACAGTCAAAGTTGAAAGTGCACCAGAAAATTACATATAAATGTCTGTACATGAATGCTAGAAGTATTCGAGCAAAAATAGGGGAATTGGAATGCTTGGTGAAGGAAAATAATATTGATATTATTGGCATAACAGAAACCTGGTGGACAGATGAAAACCAATGGGACACAAGGATTCCAGGTTACAAATTGTATAGGATGGACAGGAGAGAGAGAAATGGTGGTGGCGTGGCCTTGTACATAAATGAGGAGTTAGAATCTCATGAACTCGAAATTCAAGAAAATTCAAACTCACCCACAGAAACATTGTGGATAAAAATCCCAGGATAGGAAACTAATCTGACGTTAGGGATCTGCTATCGCCCTCCCAACCAAACTCCAGAGGCAGATTGCTATTTGGAAAATGAATTTAAGGAGGCCTCAAAAAGAAATAGGGTAGTCATAATGGGGGACTTCAACTATCCCCAAATAGATTGGGTAAATTCTTGTTCTACACATGAAAGAGAGACAAGGTTCCTCGACTATTCCCTTGAGCAGATGGTCATGGAACCAACCAGGGGAAAGGGGATCCTGGACTTGATTCTAACTAACGCACAGGATTTGGTTCATGATGTTCTTGTAACTGAGCCCATAGGAACCAGCGATCACAACACAATAACCTTCAACTTAACCATGGATAGCAAATTGTCAGTGAAAACTAACACAGAGACCTTAAACTTTCACAGAGGGAATTTTGACAAAATGAGGAAAATAGTAAAGAAGAAACTAAAAGGAACAGTAAAAAAGTCAAATCCCTCCAAAATACTTGGAAACTGTTTAAAAATACGTTACAACAGGCTCAAATAAAATGCATTCCTAAAAGAAGAAAGAGGACTGGAAAGTCCAAGAGGATACCAGTATGGCTTACGAATGAGGTAAAGGAGGTTATTGGAAAGAAGAAAAACTCATTTAAGAAATGGAAGGCTCTTCCTACCGAGGAGAACAGGAGGGATCACAAACTCTGGCAGACCAAATGCAAGGCGATACTCATGAAAGCCAAGAGAGACTTTGAGGAGCATATAGCCAAGAATATTAAAAATAATAACAAAACCTTTTTAAGTACATCAGAAGCAGGAACCCAACCAGAAAAACAGTTGGGCCACTCAATGACAATGGTCAGAAGGGGATAATCAGAGAAGACAAGGAGATTGCTGAGAGGCTAAATGACTTCTTTGCCTCCGTTTTCACTGAGGAGGATAGAGAGCATTTGCCTGCCACTGAATTAGTTTTCCCAGGGAGGGAAATAGAAGAATTAAACCTGATAGAGATAAACAAGGAAGATGTTCTTGCATGCCTTTCTAAACTAAACATCAACAAATCGCCAGGTCCACATGGCATCCACCCTAGAGTTCTCAAGGAACTCAAGTGTGAAATTGCTGAACTTCTAGCTAAAATATATAACCTTTCTCTAAGATCAGGCACTGTACCGGAGGATTGGAGGGAGGCAAATATAACGCTGATCTTCAAGAAAGGATCCAGAGGTGATCCAGGAAACTATAGACCAGTCAGTTTAACCTCAGTTCCAGGCAAACTGATGGAAACCATTATTAAAGATAAAATTACAGGGCACATAGAAAAACAGGCATTGCTGAAAGAAAATCAACATGGTTTCTGCAAAGGCAAATCATGTCTTACTAACTTGTTAGAATTCTTTGAGGGTGTAAATAAATACATAGATAAAGGGGCCCCAGTTGATATTGTATATCTTGACTTTCAAAAGGCTTTTGACAAAGTCCCTCACCAAAGGCTCCTAAAAAAGCTCTTCAGCCACGGAATTAGAGGACAGGTCTTGTCCTGGATTGGTAACTGGCTAAATTGTAGGAAGCAAAGGGTGGGAATAAATGGACAATTCTCTGGATGGAATGAAGTGAGAAGTGGTGTACCCCAAGGTTCAGTTTTGGGACCTTTACTTTTTAATTTATTCATCAATGATCTGGATGTAGAAGTAAATAGTGAGGTAGCAAAGTTTGCTGATGACACTAAATTGTTCCGGGTTGTGAAAAGTGAAACTGATTGTCGGGAGCTCCAGAAGGATCTCTCGAAATTGTGTGAGTGGGCAACAAAGTGGCAAATGCATTTTAACCTAAACAAGTGCAAAGTTATGCACATCGGTGCAAAGAACCCCAATTATACTTACCAACTGATGGGGACCAAACTTTCTGAGACAACCCAAGAAAGTGATCTTGGAGTTTTGGTGGACAGCTCGATGAAGATGTCAACCCAATGCGCAGCAGCAGTAAAAAAAGCAAATTCCATGCTTGGCATGATTAGGAAGGCAATTGAAAATAAGTCAGCAAGTGTTGTATTTCCTCTGTACAAATCGATGGTGAGACCACACTTGGAGTACTGTGTACAGTTCTGGTCACCGCACCTCAAGGAGGATATAATGGAACTGGAAAAGGTGCAAAAAAAGGGGCAACAAGAATGATCAAGGAAATGGAGCACTTCCCTTATGAAACCAGATTGCAACGCCTTGGTCTCTTCAGCCTTGAAAGACGGCATTTAAGGGGTGACTTGATCGAAGTGTATAAAATCATGCATGGGATAGAAAAGGTGGATAGAGAAAAATTCTTTTCTCTATCACACAATACTAGGACAAGGGGGCACTCCCTAAAGCTCATAGGTAAGAAAGTGAGGACAAATAAAGGGAAATATTTCTTCACCCAGAGGGTCGTTGGTTTATGAAATTCACTTCTAGAAGAGGTTGTGACAGCTGTCAGCCTTGATAGCTTCAAGGCAGGGTTAGACAGATTCATGGATGCCAAGTGTATCGGTGGTTATTAAAATGGATGTCCATGTGCCGCCTCTATGTTGGTTGAGGCAGGCAGGATTCCCTTGAGTACCATTTGTTGGGGGTCAAGGGAAAGGGAGGGTTTTGCCTTCTCTTTCTGCTCAAGATCCCCATGTACAATTAGTGGGCCACTGTGTGACACAGAATGCTGGACTCGATGGGCTTTGGCCTGATTCAGCATGGCTGTTCTTATGTTATGTTCTTATGAATTGGCAAGGGGGCACCCGATCCCATGCCCTCCTGTCTGAGGCTCTCCTCCTGGGCTCTTGGGCAGAGTCCAATCTAGCCTCCATCAAGGCTGATCACATATCAGGGGAGGCAAACACAGAGGTGGATCTTCTCAGCAGGGCGATGGTGAACCACTCAGAGTGGCGTCTGCACCCGAGGATTTTCAGGGAAATCTCCCATTGATTCGGACTTCCAGTCCTAGACCTCTTCGCCTCCCCAACAAACAGTGAGGTACCGAGGTTCTTCTCCCGTTTCCCTTCCCCAGGGGCAGAGTGCACGGACACTCTTCGGAGACCGTGGCCGGAGGGTCTGCTCTACGCTTTCCCTCCTCTCCCTCTTTTTCTGGCGGTCGTCTGCAAGATCCTCAGGGAAAGAGTGGAGGTTCTTCTAGTGGCCCCGTACTGGCCTTGGAGACTGTGGTTGGCCAACTTAGTGAACCTCTCCCTAGTGGAAACGTGGAGGATTCTCCTGGACAGGGTCTCACTCAGTCAGGGGACACTCCTTCATCCAGACCCCCAATGGCTCTAATTAGCCGTATGGCACTTGAGCGCTCAGTCTTATCCCAGAAGCACTGCTCACCAGGAGTCATTTCTAGAATCCAGGCCTCCCATCGGGCCTCTACCAACCGTATTTATGAGGCCACGTGGAGGAATTTCTGTTTGTGGTGCTATAAGCACCACTTGACAATTCCAGATCTGACGATTCCTCACATATTGGACTACATTCTGGAGGGTCTGGAGAGGGGTTTGGCTCCAAACACACTATGCAGACAGGTCGCTGCTCTTTCCACCATACTTACATGTGAATCTGCAACTTCCCTCGGTCACCATCCCTTGATCCACTCATTCATCAAGGGAACTACTAACACCAAGCTCTCTGTAGTCCATAGATATCCCTCATGGGAACTGCCGAGGGTTTTGCGGGCTTTTACCAATCTCCCCTTTGAATCCCTCAAAACATGTGATTTGAGATACTTATCACACAAAGTAGCATTTTTGGTGGCTATCACCTCCGCACAGCGGATTTACGAATTAGTGGCTCTCTCCACTAGGGATGATTTGTGCATTTTTCACTGGGACCAAGTGGTTCTTCGTCTTAATCTAACCTTTGTTCCAAAGGTAAATTCCTTATTTCACAGGACTCAAGGAATTGTGTTACCAGATTTCTGTCCTAATCCATCACATGCTCTGGAATGACAGTGGCATCTGTTAGACGTCCGCAGAACACTTCGTTATTATATCTCATGGACAGCTGCCTTCCGCACTACTGAGGCTCTTTTCATTTCCTATCAACTCCTTCTAGGGGCAGGAAAGTGTCCTCCTCCACAATTGGCAGGTGGATTAGGGCTTGTATTGTGGAGTCATATCGGGAGGATTCATTGCCGGTTCCAGGGCACATTACGGCCCATTCCACCCGTAGCGTGGCTACATCTGCGGCCTGGGCCACTCAAGCGTCCATTGAAGATGTTTGCAGAGCGGCCACATGGTCCTCTCCATCACCCTTCGTTAGACATTACAAAATCGACAGGTTCACCTCGGCAGAGGCCTCCTTTGGCAGGAGAGTTCTACAACAGGTACTACCTCAAAGTGCCACACTGGGCAGGCCTCATTCCCTCCCTCAGGGACAATAGGCTTTGGTATGTCCCATTGGTGGATTCTCCATCTCCTGTGCTGGAGAAGGGGCATTATCTTACCTGAACGCCTTTTCTCAGCACAGAGATGGAGAATCCACTCCCACCCTAGTAGGTTATTAGGCCTAGGTCTATGTTTATGAGTCAACACGTCTTGCTGTCAGTTATGGCTTCGCCTGCGTCGAGACTGGGATCCTCTAGCCCAGGAGAGGCATGGCAATTTTGGCTGACTTGATTATGATTGGGCAGGAACACAGTCTAAACCCATTGGTGGATTCTCCATCTCTGTGCTGAGAAAAGGCGTTCAAGTAAGACAACGCCCCATTCAAAAATGCAGCAAAATATATTCATATCTAAACTGTCAAGCTCCTTCAGGAGGAAAAATTCTTATAAAACATTTTCAGCTTGTCAGCATTTTACCTGAATTAAATCCATCATGTTTGGTCTTATATGGTCACTCTTTCATTGATTTTATGTTCAGCCTTTCATTAATAGCAAAAGGGTAGCAATCCGCTAAATGCACTAAAATCATAATCAAACTGTGTATTAGGCAAGAAACTATAATTACTATCTCAGCAAAATATTTTACCCAAAGGCAAATAGACCTCTTTTTTTCAATGATGCTTTCATAGCTTCCTGTATGAGTCCTCCATGAAATTTACAGTCTCTTCAAAAAGATCAAAATGTTTCAAAGGCAGTAGAGTGAATCTTATATTTCCAGAATGTGTCTCTTTTCTTGAAATTCTTATTTATTTACATTTAATAATTCTAGCCACCTGTTTCCCAGGATATTGTGAAATATTAAAAATATAGTAAAACTGAAAAAAAGCATGAGGAATGGAACAATACTACAGATAGTCCTTGACTTACAACCATAACTGACCTCAAAATTTCTGTTAAGTGAAACATTTGCTAAATGAGTTTTGCCTCATTTTACGACCTTTCTTGCTCCATTTGTTAAGTGAATCACTGCTGTTGCTAAGATAGTAACACGCTTGTTAAGTGAATCTGGATTTCCCATTGACTTTGCTTGGTTGCAAAAGGGGATCACATGATCCCTGAACGCTGTGACCATAATAAATGTGAGTCAATTGCCAAGTGTCTGAATTTTGATCATGTGATCATGGGGATACTGCAATGGTCGTAAGTGTGAAAAACGGTCATAGGTCATTTTTTCAATGTCGTTGTAACTTTGGTCACTGAATAAATTGTTGGAAGTCTACCTGTATTTGAAAGAACATTCGAGGACTACATGTATTTAAAAGAACATTCATTCATTCATTTTATGAGGCCACTAATGAGGCCTGGTTCTCCACCAACCAGTGAACAGACATATTGACATCGACCCCGCCTGCCAACCACTGAGAGCGAGAGAGCTACTTCAACCGAAATACCGGAAGCAACATTCCAAACAAACCGAGCACAATTCAAAACGCACAGAAGATGTCCCATCGAACCGAGACAAAACATTTGCAACCTAATTAACTAGCCCAGATATGTATGTATGTATGTATGTATGTATGTATGTATGTATGTATGTCCTTTTATGATTGTATGCAAAACAGAGCTCTGAATCATTATGAAATGAGAATCTGAAATCAACAACCTGCAGCTATTTCCTAAAAATATGAAATTAATAATGAAATAATTCCTTTAAAAAGGTTTTCTAGAATGCAAGGATCATCAATATTAGATGTGAATAATAGACACAATAAAAATATATTTCTTAACTGTTTGGTTATTTATGATCATGCTGTTCCTAAAGGAGTCCGAAGAGGAAAAAAATCAACACCAGCGTAATTTTAACAGGAAAGAGGAAAGTAAACTGAGTTCACCTTTCAAGTGAGCAAACAGAAATCCTGTTTCCAGTTTCCCTGAGCTAAATATTTTTGTCCTGCAAACAAGCTATTAAAGAAGATATTGAATGAAAGAAATGAAATTGGCTCCTAATATGCTACATTGGTCACAGCGTTCTTGGTCAAGACCTGAAAAAAAAGTTGTGTGCAGGCAAAAAGATTTCTGTATCTCAGCATATGAATATAATAGTCTGATCTGGGCAAAGAGTTTGAGAGCCTTTCTGAGAAATTTACTAACTCTTCCTACCAAGGAGCACCTTCAGTCTTAGTCCTCTTTCCCTTGTTGCACTAAATTGAGTATATTTTCTGTTCTGTTGCTTCGCTCTTTTTATAATCCCAATTTTAAATCATTATTATATACATAATAATGTGAAATCACAGTTTCCAGTTCTTTAGCTGGTGCTCAATTCTTCCTAAGAATCTGTAATTTTGTAATATATCAGCATAGTATATGTGTAGATCACTGCATACATATTTCAGGTGCCTCCAAGATTTTTGGTATGACATTCTGTGTCAAAAACCATAATTACTGGGGCCACCATAGCTGATTGATATATGATATCATTTGAAATTACTAAAAAAGTTTGATTTAAGTCCCCAACTATTATTTGAAAATCTAAATTACGTTCTCTGCCTTGGATGATTTTGACAGGAGTAGCTTTGAGTCCTTTTTGTACAGTCTACTTCATCTAAGGCAAGGAGTTATAGACATAAATGTATATATTCAATCTGGTTGCAGTGGAAGAGATGGCGAAAGGAGAAATGCAAGGCAGATTTAGTAAAGGCAATAACCTCTAAGACAGTGATAGTAAACCTTTTAGAGACTGAGTGCCCAAACTGCAACCCAAAACCCACTTATGCATCGTTGGGTGCCGGGTGGGTGTGGCCCATTGGGTGGGCGTGGCTGCAGTGGTAACAGCAGTGGGTGGGACTAAAAAGTTCAATCAATCAATTCCAACTTTAGAAGATCTTTTTTTCCCACGAGAAGTTGAAATTGACTGATTGAACCTTTTTTTTTTGTACATGGTGGCAGAGGCCTAAAGTGAAAAGGTTTTATAAAACCCAGCTGAAGGCCTAGGACTGGGGCGATGGCCGCATGCCCACAGAGAGGGCTCTGAGTGCCGCCTCTGGCACGCGTGCCATAGGTTCGCCACCACTGCTCTAAGATAACTATGTTTATGGTTACAGTTGTCTACTTGTCAGTTTTAATAATGTAATCCTTTCTCTTTATTACTTTGAAATACATCTTATTATATTCAGTAGTTCTATTCCTGATAATTATATTTCTTTCAGGTGCATTTTAACATACACCATTGTGGTTATTGATTCATTGTTTAATTAGACACACAAAACCAATGGCACAAGCTAGAAATACCTGAAGGGTTCTGAGAATACAGGCCATTTGAATGAAATATAAACACTAAGGGGTTAATCAAATCAAAGATACAGCAAATGCCATATTCTATGTTCTCAGTGATGTGCTAGTAAATGTTTAAGAAGTAGCTCTGCCAACTCCATTGCTGTCACTGTGTTGCAGTACCAGTGCAGAACTACTGTGTTAGGTGTTGTGGCTCAGCTGTGCTCTCAATCAGTTCCAAATCCCAGAAGATTAACAACTGGGTCTCATGAGCCGGTTCCAGCACACCTACGCAGTTCTATACTGATAGTGAAAGAGATAAATGACTGTGTGCTAAAGATGTCCTTGGTGTTCATACACAACTGATAAAATAGCTATTGTGTTATGACCCAGGTCACCTAGGCAGAGGCAGGCTTCAATAGAGATCTTTTTTTTTTTTTAGTGTGAGCTACTGTTTATTTGGGCAAATTATAGATAAAATTATTTCAAGGGACTCTTCCATAACCACAGGCAACTGATTTACATTATTTTTTTATATAATAATTTTTTTATTTTTATTAAAACAATCTACATTAAACATAAGATCATATTAAGAAGCCATCATTATAGAACCTGAAATACAACACTAAGTATTAGTCTTTGTAAACGTCTGATTTGGTAAACATTCTTCACTCCTCACGTCAAGCCTCAACTATACGCCAGTTACATTTTATTTGATTGGTGTTTCTCTTATCTATAGTCTATCCACTGTTTCCAGTCTATCACATATTGTTCATCTCAGTAATAGTGCAATCTTTTATGATCCCTAACAAAAGATCCTGAGGTAGAAATTCAATAACCTGAGGTAGAAATTCAATCCGCTTTTTCAATATTAAAGTAATCAATATTAAACATAAGATCATATTAAGAAGCAATCATCATAGAACATAAAATACAACATTAGGTGTTAGTGTTTGTAAACGTCTGGTTTGGTAAACATTCTTCACTCCTCACATCAAGCCTCAACTATATGCCAGATACATTTTATTTGATTGGTGTTTCTCTTGTACATAGTCTATCCACTGTTTCCAGTCTGTCAAATATTGTTCATTTGAGCGATCTTTCAAATATGCCGATATTTTCGCCATTTCCGCCAAATTTATTACTTTCAAAGTCCATTCTTCCATAGGTGGTATTTCTGGATTCTTCCAGTATTGTCCCACCAACAATCTAGCTGCTGTGATCAAGTTCAGAAATAAGTTCGTCTCTGAGGTAGTGCAATCTTTTATGATCCCTAACAAAAAAACCTGAGGTAGAAATTCAATACGCTTTTTGAAAATGGTTTGGAGTGTCCACCATAGAGATCTTTATTGCTCTGCTAATTCCACAACAAATGAGCCTATAATAGCCAGTAAAGCTCCACCTCAAACTTCCCCAAAGGAGGCCACCCACAGTACCACAAACACAGTACCAAAACTGATTCGCAAAGGTAGAAAGAAAATCCAAAAACAAGTTGCAAGTTCACAGGACAAGGTCCATAACTCATACACAAGATTCAAGATCTATAGGGCAAGGGAAGTCCATGAGGCAAAGGCACAAGTAAACGCACAGGCAGTAACACTAGTCAAAGCAGAGTTTTTCCAAGGCTGGGGAAGTGCGTGCCAAAACAAAACAATTATTCCTGACCAAGACACTTTGATTCTGGCCTCTACTTAGGTCAATCCAAGCCAGGTATTCCTTGTGAGGAGGGGCAAGGCGACCTTCTCCCAAGTAGCCTCATAGACCCTTGCCTCAGATCCACTCTCCATGCCCTTGGATCAAGTGGGGGAGGCACGGTCACTCATGCCTTCGTCACTTCCAGACTGGACTATTGTAATGCTCTCTACATGGGGCTCCCCTTGAGGTGCACACGGAGGCTCCAACTGGTGCAGAATGCGGCCACGCGGGTGGTAGTGGGGGCACCCTGGCGGGTACAAATGGCCCCCATCCTGCGCGAGCTGCACTGGTTGCCGGTGGTTTTCCGGGTGCGCTTCAAGGTGTTGGTTACCACCTTTAAAGCGCTCCATGGCATAGGTTATTTACAAGACCGCCTTCTGCCAGTAAATACCTCCCATCGACCAGTTCGCTCCCACAGAGAGGGCCTCCTCAGGGTGCCATCGGCTAAGCAATGTCGGCTGGTGGCGCCCAGGGGCAGAGCCTTTTCTGTGGGGGCACCGACAATGTGGAACAAGCTCCCCCTGGAACTCCGGACGTGTCATGATCTCCGCACCTTCAGAAGATAATTGAAGACTCATCTCTTCAATCAAGCCGGCCTACCTAGACCTCCTCGGGTTTTTATGTAAATTTTTATGTAAATTTTTAAATAAGGCTGTTTGGGTTTTTAGAATTGGGATTTTAACAGGTTTTAGTAACAGCCATGTATTAATTTAATTCATTTTACATATTTATTATTGTTATCTGTTTTAATTGGGCTGTAAACCGCCCTGAGTACTACGGGAGAGGGGCGGTATAAAAGTTTTAAAAAATAAAAATAAATAAATAAATAAATAAATAAATCAGAGGGGATCTGTCTCTCATCACCATTGCCTGTCTGCAGCTGATCTTCCTCTGCGTCTGTAAGGGCAGGCAACTTCCTGTCCAGTTGACCGCCTCCCCCAATGCCTGAGGGGCCTGGGGTAGCATTGTCTTTAGCCCATGGCTTGCCAAACTTTGCAGGGGAGACATGCTATCCCCATCAGACAGTCCCGTTTCAAACTCCTCCTCCTTCTCCGAACCAGGATCTGATGGGGCCGTGACATATTGTTTTAAGTTGTGTGACATCTGAAACCTTTTTTTTTTTCATGGAAAGCCATTATTATTTTCTTACTAGTCACTTCTAGTATCTAGTCCAGTTTCATATTAATTCTCATTGCATTGATACATAGATTATCTAACTACACAAAACTGGGCAAACATTTTGTGTTCAACATTTCTCCTTCCCCATGAGTAGAACAGTTTATGAAGTGGAATTAGGAACGCTTCAGTCAGTCTAGTGAAAGAATATGTTTTCTTTTGTTACCTGTCATCATTTGTGTAAACAAAAATAACTAAATGATCAGCAAAGGCCAAAGGTTGCTAATTGGCATTGTTACATGTATTTCCTCTTAATTGAAAAAAATGCTTTAAAATTGTAGCCACCATTTTTTGTATAATTAAATGCTAGTGTGAAAAGGACATTCTACAGCAGGGGTTCTCAACCTTGGCAACTTTAAGACTTGTGGACTTCAACTCCCAGAATTCCTCAGCCAGCTTTGCTAGCTGAGGAATTCTGGGAGTTGAAGTCCACAAGTCTTAAAGTTGCCAAGGTTGAGAACCCCTGTTCTACAGAGATTTTTAAGTTTTTCAAACACAGCAGAATTAGTAAGGTAAGACTCCGGGAAGTTTCCACCGTAGAATGCTGAGTCCTGCATTTTTCACTTATTTTGCTCTCTACTTGCAATATTATAATTATGGGAAACTTAAAAGGTTATTTAAAGAATCAAGGAGTGAAACTCTGTCAACCCCAGGAATGGCAGCATTAGAATCCACAGTGTCCTTAGAGTACATCTGGAGTCCCCTTTGTTTTGTAAAATTAAATTTTAAATCTCACCAAAATCACTAAGTTTCACAAGATAGCCTGTCATTTAGTAGTCTGAGACAAATTAAATGTGATGTGTTTAGATTTGAATAGGCTCTCTGGTATTTTTTAAAGTGTTAAGTGGCTTTCAGTGAAGCTGAAGTATATTGTAGTTGTAACATCAAGCCAATGCCCTTTACTCTTTTCGTCTGCTTTTCTGTGATTAAAATTGACTTTGCCTTGAAGCAGCTATTAGCATCTTCTGTTTCCCCCTTATAATGTGAGGGCTCCATATTCTGGTTTCTTTACACATTGTATTGTGTAACTTTTCAGCTCTTACAATGATAGATGAGTCCTGGGTGTATTTTATAGCACCTTCTCACTTTGCCTGTGACAATGGCAAGATACTAGCAAATGTATCAACATCTTCCACAATTCCCCATCAGATTCTTGACAGCTCTGTTGATGTAGAAAAGATTTTTCAAAGCAAGGAAATTTACAAGATATAGATTCTCCTCCTCCACCACCACTTCCTCCTCCTCCACCACCTCTTCCTCCTCCTCCTCCTCATCTTATTTCTTATGGAATCCCTAGTCATTCTCTCCAGATGGACAAACCACTTTATTTGCTGTGTGTAAGTACTTTAATATTGATTCTATTCCAATTATTTCCTTTATAATCTCATTCCTGATTTTATCCCTTGCAGTCACTCCAGCAGCTTTTCTTAAACATCTCATTTCCTTGCTAACTAACTTGTTTATGTTTCATTGTAAGTGTCCATGTTTGGTACTGGTAACATAAGGTGGGGATGAACATGCTTTGTATGAGATGCTCCTTTGTACTAATCAGTACTGCCTTATATTGTAGAAGCTAGCTGTCTCAATACTTGATTTGTCTTTTTGCATTGTATTTTAATTTCTTTGTCCCTTTTTCCATCTTCGGTAAATGTTGTTCCTAAATATTTGAACTCTGATGCTTGTTTTATGCTTGTTCCCTCTATTACTAAGTTTAGGGTATACCTTTCTTTTTTGATTACCATTACTTCTGTTTTTACTTAACTGATTCACATGTTTTTTGTCTTATGTTCCTAGTTCCTGGACATGAGATGAAGTTGCAGTTCTTTAACTGCACTTGTTATCAATGCCTGATCCTCTACAAAGAGCAGTTTGTTGATATTATTTTCATTCCTGGCCTTACTTATTTTACTTATTCCATCAATGTAGGTGAAAAATAATAGTGGTGATAAGACACAGATGATACACAGGTATTTCAATATTGTTTTATTGCCTATATTAAAAAAAAGATGTAGGTATACATTTTGCATAAGTTGTGGGGGCGGGAACAGTTCACCATTCAGGATGTAGATCAAAGGTTTTATATGTTTGTTTCCCAGGGGTATTGTTATAGAGTAGGTGATATTGGGATACTTATAGGACAATATCAATCAATGGGAGAAAGATCTTGATCCTTCTCCTCCTGTCATTTCCCCACAGTAATTCTCTGTTTCTCTCCAATTAAAACTTGGCTTTAAATCTATAAATAAAGTCTGAATGGGGTTATGGGCTTAAGTATACCTCCTTTTCCTTCCCTCCCATTTACATTTCTTTTTCACAGTTGTGAAATTCTTTGCACCTTGTAGAGTTATATGAATGATTAATAATAGTAGTTACGCTAGGAATGTAGTTGAAGAATTTTTTCCCCACAAATTACAAGGCTGGTCTTTTTATCTCCATATCTCAAACATGATGAAACACCTACACAGAGATGCAATTTTGAGCTGACAGCCATTTTCACTAGTTGAACCAGCAAAGAAGGATGCAGAAAGCTTAATAATGAAGATAATAATTACCATGGTTGTTATTAACAAGCACAACACAATCAGCAGCAGCTAAAATCACTCCCAGAAAATTGGTAATCTATATTTTCTGGAAAAATTTTACTTGCCAACAGAGCTGCTACCCCATTTTTTAAGAATAAAATAGTAGTAGAATTATTCCTTTCTTCAGAGGATTAAAATATGACGAATGCTTTTTCATATTATAAAATTAACATGATTATGGGACTAGGAAATTAATGGCAATAGATATGCTCAAATTCATGAAGTTTCAGGAATGGGAACCTTAGCAATAAAAGCATATAAAACATGATGGACTACCTATAAATTTGGTTATTAAAAATTGTCACTATTTATATATGACTGTACTTTTAAAAGCTAAAACTGTGATGGCTAAAGCCTCACTAAAGACGTATCCATATTATACTCTTTAGCGGTTCCTATCCTGTGCTGGTACCAGCTGGACTCTGAGCTAGGTTAAGAAAATTTTCCTGATTAGGATGTTTTTGCAGCAGTTTACAAAATATGTAATATTAGCATGGCTGACTGAGGAATTCTTGGAGTTGAAGTCCATAAGTCTTAAGGTTGCCCAGTTTGGATACCCCTGAAGTATATAATGGCCAAATACTCAGAAGATCTGACAAATAACATCCTCTTTTCAATATCAATATCAAGCTTTTAAAGAGCTTGAATGATTCCTAAAAGAACTAGTATAGTACAATAAGACAATAAACATACTGAACTGTTAAACATTCATATACCAGCTTGCAGATGTCGCTCTTTAAGCCAGGTGAAAATCTGGGGGTAGAACCATATGATTTGCTGATTCTCAAAGGAAGCACAGCTGACACTCTGCAGTTCCTTCTACACAAAACAACAAGAATTGTTCCAACATGGTGGTTTTACCTGGAGGGGTTTATTGTTGCTCTTGCAAAGAAAGCAGAAAGAAAGGCTGAGATGTAGTGCTGGTACATAGGGCTAATTTATGTACAGGGATATATTAAACACAGGGATATAAAATATGGCCCTTTGAGGCATGGTTATAATTAAAATGACCAAACTGTTCCACCAGCCATGAAATCATTAGAAGCATACAGTCAATTTAATTGAATGCAAATCTTCTCTCACCTGCTTTACTGTTTGAAGCTTTCCCTATCTATTATAGAGAAGAGCTGGGTTACATTTTATGTCTTCCTTTTTGTGAAGCCCTCAAGTGTAGACATTTAACGATCCTCTACTGAGGCCAAATTTGCCCTCTATAATGTTTATTAAGAAATATGACAGTGCTGCAATCATAATTAAGGATGAGTGGAGTTTTGGTAATGCAGACTACGATTTAAAGAATCAGGCCTGGAAAAGTATCTCAAAGAAGTAGTATCAATAGTCCTCACCTTTGCTTTAGGAACTGTTTGAAGTTATAATGGCACTGACAAGAATGACTTATGGCCGTTTTTCACACTTACGACTGTTGCAGCATCTCCACAGTCACCTTATCAAAATTCAGGTGTTTGGTAACCGGCATGTATTTATGTCTGTTGCAGTGTCCCTTGATCATGTGATCACCTTTTGCCACCTTCTGACATGCAAAGTCAACAGGGACTTTCATTTAACAACAGGTGTCTTGCTTAGCAGTGGAAATGTTGGGCTCAATTGTGATGGTAAGTCGAGGACTATCTGCAATTTACACAGTGCCATCATCTTGTGTTACGGTAGTACTCATGCAATTGAGGTACCAGTTGAGGTGAGGCTGTGCTAATATCATTGCCCTGATGGCACAAGGGTTAAGTTGTTTAAGTCTTGCCATCACTTTTCCTCATTTCAAAGCCTGGACATTTTACCCTATTTTGAACAAAATATCCCAAAATACCTATGATGGCATCTGGCATTGAAATACAATTCCTTGCCAGGTCTCTATCCATATAACATAAATGACATACAATATCAAATTTGTCAATCCTATGTTCACAGAGAAAACGCTACAGAATAGGGACTGCTGATGGAGGGTTGTTTTTTTCCCCCTGAGAAGTTTGACAAGATATAGGTAGTCCTCTGCTTACAATAGTTCACTTAATGACTGTTCAAAGTTACAACGGCACTGAAAAAGGTGACTTATGACCATTTTCGCACTCATAACCACTGCAATATCCCCATAGTCATATGATTTACATTTGGATGCTTGACAACTGGTTCATATTTATGATGGTTGCAGTGCCCCGGGCTCATGTGATCTCCTTTCTGACAAGCAAAGTCAAAAGCCAGATTCACATAATAACGGGGTTACTAATTTAACAACTTAATTTCACTTAACAAATGTGGCAAGAAAAGTAGTAAAATGGGGCAAAACTCACTTAACCAATTTCTCACTTAGCAACATAAATTTTGGGCTCAATTGTGGTCTTAAGTCGAGGACTTAGTTGAATGTGGTCATTTAATCTGGGTGAGAAGAGTCCACTGGCTTTTGTGGGGGCAGTGTTAAAAGTGAAGAATGATAGAAGAGGCCTGAAGAATGCAATGGAGCTGCCTCTTTCTGGAGGTTCCTCTTTGTGGCTGTTTATTGTGCACTTTTCTATATTTTCCCCAACGTATCGGGGAGATGTGACATGTGGGGAATACCTGCTGATTAAAGGCAGCTGTATTTAGGTTTCCAAATATAGTTCTGGAGCTGTGTAAGCAGGAAAATGTCTTATGAATATATGATATTGCACACTAGCCTCTCCAGGCTCTAAAGAACTAGCTCTAAATACATTCAGAGTTGGAAATGTGAGAAAAGCCAGGAGAGAATTGATGCAATGTCTGCTTGAGCTTTTTCATGGTGTTGATTTTTATATTTGCTGCTTGAAAAGTCCACTGATATGATAAAAGCCAATTGAACTGTGTTTACACAGCAATTATTCCTGGCGTACATTTCCTGGAAACTAATATAAAATCTCAGGCTAATTCACTGACATTGGAAATTAAAACTACAGAAAGCAAAAAAGAGCTGTGTGTAGATTATGAAAGTGTTGCATTCATTAATTTTATTTAATTCATCTAAAAAGAAATAATGATGATAATAGCTTTAGATAAGCATGTGATCTCCGCAGCTTGTGTATATCAAACTTATATGTAGTATCACAAAGCTTTTGAAAGATATAAATACAAATAGTCCTTCACCTACAACCATGCTTGAGCCCCAAATTCTGTCATAATTTGCAGAATAGATATGAGCAGAGTTTCAGTAACATAGCTGGTGTATTTCAGCCTGATTGATTGAACAGATTTATATAGCTGCCCAGCTCACACAAAGTGATTTTGTCAAATTATGTATACTGTTCTCCACTCTTCCTGGATTCTTTAACCCCTGTCCACTATGTCCATCCTCCCCAGGAATTCAGAGGATTGAAATCAAAATAGCCAGAGGGCTCCAGGTTGGTGAATGCTGTTCAATTTCTTAAAAATTGTATCTTTGCAATAAAATGACTTTGTATTTTATTGAATCATATTAAATGACAGTTCTCCTGTGTAGCAAGAGATGGTGGGTTTCATGCTTCAAACCAGATTTAGATAAGCCAAAAGGTCCATAAACCTGAACTGTTATTCATAACTTAATATATCTTTATCTTGAAAAACCTCCAAGGAAGGATTCAATGAACTCCTAAATATTTCCATTGTTGAACAGCTCTCATGTTTTGAAAGATTTGTCTGTATCTAAATACTTAATCTACAACACCATTCTGTATATTGCTTGTGGGGCTGTTATCAGAAGAAACAGTAAGCAAATATAATTTTAAAAGAGATAAACATCACAATAGCATCCCTTAGAATCAGAGGCAGAATATTGCAGGACTGGAGAGATTATACTGTAGATCTCATGTGTTCCCTGGAGGAGTTTTGAAGTGAGCTGGAAAGATCATTTCTACATTGCATTCTCCTCCACCTGATTCTGCCCTTCCCAACCCCACCCCTTGGCATCCCAGGTCTGTTCAAAGCTAAGTTGCCATAATATTTCTATGTGCATGCATATGTGTTTATGTATAATTTGTATTGGTGAACTATAATAAGCAGAAGAAAAAGTAATAGAACAATAATAATACATTAGCTTTATTAATTTGCAGCCAAAGAGCAAAAGACATTTACAAAAAAACTTAGCTCAATCCGTTGACATATTATTAAAGCTCATTGTTATTATATCTGAGTCTCTCCACCATTTTGCTGCTGGTCTTCTTCTCTTTCCTTCCACCTTTCCCAGCATTAGAACTTTCTCAAAAGACTTAGGTTTTTGCATAATGTGTCTGAAGTAGGATAATTGGAGCTGGAGCATTATCATTTGTGCACTGAGTGAGAAATCTGGGTTGATTTTGCTCAATGATCTGTTTATTTTCTTGGCTGTCCATGGTATTCTCAACTCTTCTCCAACACTATATCTAGATATATACATCTTATTTTGGATATGGTTTACAGCAGAAAGAGAGAAACAGAGACAGAGACCAAACCAACTCAACACTGCACAAGCACGCAGTGGTCTTGGAAAAGAGGCAAATGAGAGAGGGATTCTCTTGGAGACACACTGCTTAAGGGGAAATGTAGTTTCTCCCCTCCCCCCTCCCCCATTGCATACACCAAATTAAACCTTGAAAAGCAGGCAGGATGTTGCCAAAACATGAGGCATCTGGAGCATCAAAATAAAAACAAAAAAATCCAGTTGAAATGCAGTGGAGCCCAAGGGTCTTAGACGAGAGGGGGGAGGGAATCCCTTGGAGATGCAGTGCTTAAGGTGAAAGGTATCTTCTCCCTATCCCTATTTACACCCTAAGAAAGACACCCTCACATACATATACCTGGGGGGTCCCCCTCCAACAAGGCTTTGGGGGAGCCCCTGATTGCAAGCTGGGCTGGTGCGTGTTTGTCTTGCAAACTTGGAGAGTTGCACAAAAGGAGTGCAAGCCCAGCTGGGGTGCTGGGAGGGGGAGAGGAGAAAAGTGAGGAAGGAGGAAGAAGAAGAAGCAGGAGGAAGAAGGAGCAGGACCAGGAAGAGGGGGAGGGGGAGGAGGCAGAAGGAGAGATGGCAAAAGAAGCAGGAGGAGGGAGAGGAGGAAGGATGCGGAACTCAGCTGTTGCAAAGCAGTTGCAAGTGTAGCCATCAGAGGACCTTGCACCAAGCAAGACGGCTTCTGCCCTGCCAATCTCCTGCTCCTGCCCCAAACCCTGCAGATTTGCCGCATTCCTGGAGATGGAAGATGCGCTTTCAGCACACCTCCAGCTGTGTGACCCAGTTCCTAAGTGCCCACAGCCCAGTACCAGTCCGTGGACCAGGGGTTAGGGACCCCTGGTTTACAGAGTCAGCCTATTGCCCCCAACAATCTGGGCCCTCATTTTACAGAACTCGGATGGATGGAAGACTGAGTCAGCCTTGAGCCCTGTCAGGATTGAACTCCAAACTATGGGTAGTGTTAGCCTGCAATACTGCATTCTAACTACTGTGCCACCACAGGTAAGTCCTTGACTTACAACCATTTGTTTAGTGACTGTTCAAAGTCACATCACTGGCAAAGGTGACTTACGACTTTTTTGCATACTTAAAATCATAGCGGCATCCCCATGGTCATGGGATCAAAATTAGATGCTTGGAATTGGCTCATATTTATGACAGTTGCAGTGTCCCAGGGTCAAGTAATCACCTTTTGCGCCATTCTGACCAGCATAGTCAGTGAGGAAACCAGATTCACTTAACAACAGTATTGCTAGCTGAATAACTGCAATGTTTCATTTAACAATTGTGGCAAGAAAGGTCATAAAATGGGGCAGAACTCACTTAACAATTGTCTTGCTATTGTCATTTGTATTTGTCCTAACATTACATATATTTCCTCCAGGAAAGTATGTATCTTGCCTTGAAGTATTGCTTCTGGAGGCCCTTGATTTTCCAGGCTACGTCCTTCAGGAGAAAATATTGAATGTGGCATCCTGTCATCCCTTGATATGCATGTGATATCCATGTTGTCTCCCCTCTTCAAACAACCCCTCATCAATGTTCCAATTCAAATGTCAATTTATTAGTCAATCAAAATTACAGATTCAATATATTAAGCCATTTTAAATCCCTCCTGCAAATTCTCCTCTAAAAGATTAGTCAAAAAGCCAAGGTCTTTCCCCTCCACAAACAGTTCCTAAGTCCAAGCAACAGTCTGGGTGGGTTTTTTTTTCCCTTTCAAACACTTTTTAATCTTATAGCTGGCTCTTCTTTTGTTCTCAGCTGTCTTCAAGGTTATTTGCAGTTCAAAGGAACAACTTTTTCTTTGTTTCTGGGCATTCTGCCAATTTTTGAGTCCTTATTGTTAATGTTCTATTCTCTGATTCTCCACTAGATATTAGCAGCTATTTCTTTTTTCAGTTTTTCTTTCAAACAAAAAGTTATTTTTGTTATATATTTTTATAATTCCATCAGAAATTTTGACAGTTTTTTTAGTTCCCAGATGTGTCCAGACTGAAATATTTTGGTATATCTCTTTCTACCTTTTATGTTAATTCGTCGCTTCCGTCTGTAAGGGAATGGGGATATAGTCCCCTCCCTTCACTTCCAGAGGTTTTCTTGCTTTGGGGATCTTTTCAAGGATTTAAATAGTAGATAGAAGAATGAAGATCAGTACTTTCACTAATTCCAAGCACACTGTTCACCAATGTTTAGGTTCGTGCTCTGGGACTTTGGCTGCAAGCAGCTTGGGCTAGACGCTGATCTCACACTAGCATTTCTCCTGTCGGGTTTGGAGGGCTTTTCCCAGATCAAACAAAGTGATTGCCTTCACTTTGTGATTGATGGGGCATCCCTCCTTTACAGTCACCTCTCCAGGGCAACTTCAGACCCATCTAGGGTCCCCCAAGCAGGAAGAAACTAGCCGTGGGGAGCGGAGATCCACTCATGCACGGCCATGCGCTGCAGACGCAAAACCGGAAGTCTCAACAATTATCTTGCTTAGCAATGGGCTCAATTATGGTTATAAGTCGAGGACTAACTGCAATAGTATGTGGGAGGCAGCAGGAAGAGCCACAGCAAAAGGAATGGTCAGATAAAGGTAGCTTAGTTTGCAGTAAGTATGTGGGCGTGAAGGAATCCACCCTAGTTTCTTGGGCTGTGAAGATGATGGGAGGGATGTAGTTTCAGACTTGCAAAAAATTTTAATGTAACATTACAATAAAGTATAATTATGTCATCTGGACATGCTTTCTGTCTGGATTACCTTGCAAGGCTGATACCTCTTCAAGTGCTCTATACAGATAGAGAGAAATTAACATTCCTGATGATAAAATACAACCATCTGTATTTCTGCTGCCCTCCAAATGTTGAAAACACAGAGAGTTCATTCATCACCTATCAGCCTTCCTTCCTGTTAACTGATAGATCAATTTAAACAAAAACAAAAAAAACAAAAATTAAAACTGGCATTCCAGCCAAAGGTCAGTCCTGGAGTAACAACCTCCTCACCTCCATTCCACACAGAAAGAGAATGGAATAGATTAAAGCATGCATCCTTTCCACGTTTTCCGTGCTTCGGGGAATATTGGTTTACTGAAAAGTTGGAGCAATTGATGTCAGAGGTCCTTGCCAGCCCCTGGCTCCAGCAAGAAACAAGCTGTTGAGTTCACAGGTGGCCGGTTTATTTCCGGAACGCTCTGGCATGCAGTAGTCAATCAGACAGCAAACAAAGTCAGTGCTGGGAGCAATCACTTCCCAGCGCTCTAAATAGATGCCTCCCAGCTGGCCCCCCACCCACCTAGCCAGCATCCAGCTTAAGCGCCGATATGGCAGCAAGGCAAGGAAGCGAGGCAGGACTTCCGCTTCCCGCCGTTCTCCATGCCGATCAGCTGCTCAGTGGGACGGCCTCATAGCTGCGTTCCGCAGGGTCCCCCTTCCAACATACAGGTACATGCCAGGGAGAGGGAGGGAAAGGGCTGTCGCTGCCATCTCTGCTGCTGGTCCCATCCGTGCCTCCGGACGCCTCCATCCGACGATCTTGTTCCCCCCTCCCCCCTCCCGTTAGTGGCAAGCCCACAGAGGCTTGACAATTGAGATGAAACTGTAAAGCTTGCAAATGCATTGTGAGCTATGAATGGTGAAAGAACAGCATACCTTCCCTTTTTGCAACCAGTGTTTTTCCTAGGAACTGTGACCGTGCCTTTGGCGGCTGAAGGATGGGAAAGAGATCTTCTAATCTAAACTAGGTAGTGAAGCTCTGGGAGTGAAAGTTTGAGGGTAAGACAAGAGTTTCCACAAATCATAAGCTCAGCAACATCAAGCTGGAGGTGGCTGCTGGATTGATGGCAGACTCCACCCTCACCTACCCTTACTCGCTACTCTCCGCCACATGGTTATCACATGGATGTATTCTCATTGTGTTCTTTTTCATTGTTTATTTTACTGTTCTGTTATTTTACTCTTTTAATTTCTTCCCTTTTGTTGTTGTAGGCCTGCTGGAGTAGTCCCAAGGTGAGATAGGCAGCAAATAACTTTAACAAACAAACTAATAAAAGAAAAGAACTCATCAAGTGAACTGGTTAGGAGAGGTGAAGGTCATACTTGTTCTCGAAGTTGTGTGAATGGACAGTGCAGATAAGAGGCCATAGCCCTCCTGTCACCATCCTTTCAATATAGCAATAACAGTAGCACTTAGACTTTTATACTGCTTCACAGGGCTTTGTAGCCCCCTCTAAGCGGTTTACAAATGTCAGCATATTGCCCCAACAATCTGGGTCCTAATTTTAACGACCTCGGAAAGATTGGAGGCTGAGTATATATAGGGAACTTTTTAAATGACTGTTTGTTAAAAATAAAAGTGAATGTACCTTTTATCCATCCAGTACTTTAAACAGCTTACAATTGTTTTGCTTATTATACAGACTCCCAGGCATTTTTCCATTTTTCTTTTTCATGTTGCTCCTTTGTAACTATAATGTAAAATAGATTACATATTAACTCAGATTAACTCAGGCCATAAGGTTTGCTTTGATGACACCATGCTTGATTTGAGTACCTTTTTCTCATCATCGTTATTTTATGCTGGCTTTAATTTTCTAAAGGTGAATGTGAAAAGTCTGAAAGTATTTATGCAGGTTCTAATCTGTGATCAGGAGATATATTCTGCAATTATCATTTTTCCCCCTCCAGACATGAAGTTGGCACATTGGTAAGATTGGAACTATAATAGCTGATTGGAACCAATGAAGGCTGGAATTCCAATACTTTGCAAGTCAGGCCATTGTTGTCCCTTCCTGTGTCTTTCATCTTAGAACAACTACTATCCTCCTTATGAGTTGTCACAAAATACTTTTTAAAATGCCATCAATTGCCAGAAAGCACTGCTTTAGTTTAGTTTTAATTTATTGCCACAGTGTGAGAGAAGGCAGTTGCAGCTTTCCAGAATGAGAAGTTCTCTTCTGTTGAATTGGTCCATTAAGACAGCATTCTCAGTGGGAGCTCTGGAGGATTTCCGGCAGGGATTTCCACATCCTTCCTATCAAGAGATGCATGGATTGAGCCTGGGACTTCTTGCCATATTGCAAGTTAAGACTCTGCACCTTACCTCCACAGGTTGATGTGGACCATAGTTGTATTTCAAGTTGATTGCAATAGAGAGGGAAGAAGAAGGAGAAAGCCAGGAAGGGCTTATCTCATGTCCCATTGGGGGACATAGTAATATATGTGCATGGTTACTAAGCATGAATCTGATAGCCACAGTCACATTTGCAGTACTGCACTGGGAAGGGAAGGGAAATGTTCATTCATTCGTTTGTTTGTTTGTTTGTTTGTTTGTTTGTTTGTTTGTTTGTTTGTTTGTTTGTTTGTTGAATTTGTATGTTGCCCATCATACTATCAAGCAACTCTGGGCAACTTGATAGTTACTGTTGTCTGAGAATGTACAGACTGTAGAAGAACCTGAAGTAAAGATCTTCATGAGGATTCTTTTTTTAATCTTCTCTATAACCAGTTCTCTTCACTAATAAAACAAAATTCTGAAAAGGCAATAACTGCATTTGTTAATGACTAGAAACGCTTTATGGACTTTTTGCTGAAAACAGGAAAAAATGAACTTGTGATGTATGGGTTTAATGATTGGAAAGGGTAGAATATGGAAAGAAGGCAGTTGTGGTGTAACTTGAGGGACAGAGATAAAATATAAATGCATTTATAATTGCTGTAAAGATCAAAAGCTATTCCTTTATATGTTTTTTCTTTTTCTTTTTTATTTCTTTTCTAGGTACTTATCACTTTTGTTTTACTTTTTTTTCGTTTTCCTTAAATTGGTATTATTTCTACTTTGTAAAATATTTCTTTAATGAATTTTTTTTAAAAAAACAATAAGGCATGTCAAAACTCAACCCATCATATATTTTTCATCAGCATAAGTAGCATGGTCAATGATCAGACCATCCCATTCCTTCCTTTCCCTTTCCCTTCAGTGGTCTAATGTTATTCAGCATTTAAAAACATACTTTGGCCTGAAAAATTAATATGTAAAAATTTTGCATGGGAATATTTGTGGTCTTCTTCTATTAGTACACAGGTAGTCCTCTTAATACTGCTGTTGTTGTTAGTTGCAAAGTTGTGTCCGACCCATCGCATCCCCATGGACAATGTTCCTCCAGGCCTTCCTGTCCTCTACCATCTTCCAGTGTCCATTTAAGCTCACGCCTACTGCTTCAGTGACTCCAGCCAGCCACCTCATTCTCTGTTGTCCCCTTCTTCTATTGCCCTCAATCTTTCCCAGCATCAGGCTCTTCACCAGTGAGTCCTTCCTTCTCATTAGGTGGCCAAAGTATTTGAGTTTCAACTTCAGGATCTGGCCTTCTAAAGAGCAATCAGAGTTGATCTCCTCTAGATGATCTCCTCTGGTTTGATCATCTTGCAGTCCATAGTTCAAAGGCCTCAATTCTTTGGCGCTCAGCCTTTCCTATGGTCCAAATTTCACAGCCATACATTGCAACTGGGAAAATCATGGCCTTGACTATACATACTTTTGTTGACAAGGTGATGTCTCTGCTTTTTAGTATGCTGTCCAGATTTGCCATAGCTTTCCTCCCCAGGATCAAGCGTCTTTTAATTTCTTGGCTGCAGTCTGTGGTGATCTTGGAGCCCAGGAAGGATAAAATCTTTCACTACTTAACACTGTAACCTAGCTTGAAAGTACAGCTGTAAGTTGTGCTGGCCATTAAGTAGGTCATCATATATGATACATTTTATAGTGGTTATTAAGCAAATCACCTTGGTCATTAAGCAAATCCACAGTTGTTAAGTAAATCCGTTATCTTCAATGGGTGTTTTTTTGCTGGAAAATAGAAGTAAACATCATTTTCCACAAAAAAATCCCTAAATTAAAGTCACATAACTATAGGATGCTGCAAATGGCTCTAATTTTGGATCAATTGCTAAGTGCTCAAATGGGATTATATGATTGTGGGGTGGACCAGCCATCAGAACTTTGAATGTAGGTCATAAATACTTCCCAGTGGAAGGGGATCCATTGTAACTTTGAATGGTCGCTAAGTTACTGGTTATAAGTTGAGGATTACCTGTATGTATTTCAAAGTATTCATAAGGTGAGTGGAAAGTATTCTTAATTTACTTGGGGTAGAGAAAATAAAAGTTGGCTGCTTAAGTTTTCTTTCTTGGTCTGTTAGTCAATATGTTTCAGTCCCTGTAATGCACTTTGAACCAATTTATTTTATTAATGACACTTATCATTTAATTGACTTTCAAGGCCCAGTCTTTATTGCTACTTGTGTTTGTGCTAAATCTAAATTGGATGCATGCTGTTTAGCTGTCTCTAAAAAATCATTAATTCCTCAGATTGCGGTAATGACAAAAGACAACAAAATAGATTTGGGGATAACTTTGTTTACTCACCATTTTGAACATTGTGAAAAATGAATGGAAAAAAATATGAGGGTGTGCAGGTATTTTTTAAAAAAAACAAGCAGGCAGAAAGTCTTCTAGCAGTCTTCCAAATGCAATAAAGGAATAATAAAAAGTACAACATATATTAAAAATATACTACTACATATTCAAATCCCTGTTTGTTTTGAACCATCACTAGATGACTTGAGATGAGTCTATCTCAGCTTAAGGAGATTCTGGAAAACAAGGTTTAGCAATGGCTTCAGGATAGAGAATGTGGCTTCTTTTATGCCAAAGTTACTCTGCAGGTAAGAAAGACATTTGGACATAATTGGACCAGAAACCCCTCTGAGCCAAAGCATTTTGGGTAGCATTGTCTAACCAAGTCTTCAAAGTCTCTATTTTTCAAAACATTAAAGTCTCCCTGCCCTGCTCTGATTGATCTAGGTCAGGAGTCTTCAGACTTGGCCCTTTTATGACTTGTGAACTTCAACTCCCAGAATTCTTCAGCCAATGTGCCTGGCTGAGGAATTCTGGGAGTTGAAGTCCACAAGTCATAAAAGGGCCAAGTTTGAAGAGCCCTGATCTAGGAGAATCCTGATTACAGAACTCAGACATGGGAATTACAGCTGGCCTTTCCTCTGCCATATTTTAAATGACAACTGAAGCCATGCCTATTCACCCATACTCTTACTGAGTTACAGCTGTTATAAGAGCTACCTCTTTTTAGAATGCATTTGAAATGAACTTTGCTTTAAGAGTTATATTCTAGTTGTTTAGTTTTTATTAAAGATTGCATTGTTTTCTGGGAGGACGTGTAAAATGAAAATAAATAATGTAGATCATTGTCTTCATTAGGATTGTGGCAAGAAATGCAAGCAATACTTAGTAGTGTGGGAAGTCCCCCCCCCCCCCGAGAAAGAAATATTTTTGGAAATATTTAAAAGGCAGAATATATTTCCCTAAAGGATTTTAAAGGCAGATACCAACCCCGCCACAAGTCTCTCTGTCCCAAACAGAAATCAAGTTTGCAAAATGCAGGTTGCATCTTGTCAGAAAGACTGGAATCAGGAAACTGGGATTAGGAAGAAACATCTCTAGAATCAACACCAAAAATCTAAGAGTCATCAGCCCCAGGGAAGCAGGATATGACCCTTGGGACATAATAGGATTAACTCACCACCATCAGAATACCAGAAAGGCACACTCAGACTCAGGTCAAAGTTCACACCACAGGAACAATTCCAAACAAAAGGCTCCAGAGAGTATAAAAACTCACTCCCCACATGTGCTCATTCTCTTTCCTTCCACAGCCATCTTTCTGTCTGGCTCTCCTCTTCAATAAACTGCAACCTTCTTCCTAAAGCAATCATCATGTTGTTTATCTCCGTCTTGGACTGAACTATGATGAAGACTTTTCTTTCAACAGTAGGTTGCACTTCTTTCATCTACCCAATAATCTGACAAGGACCCAGTGTTCCCTCAGAACCAGATTTACCACAGAATATAGCACTGGATTTCACATGCCTAGTGGATGCATAACCTAATTTTTACTTGCTTTATTATCCAAGAGTACTTCGTTTAACCTCACAAGAATATTGAAGGTTGGTTGTGTGTATAGTGAATATTAACGTTGATCACTACATTGAGGTCTTGATCCCATCAGGAAAAGCCCTCACCTTCCATTATTCATGATACAATAGTCATCCCATTTCTAATGAAATGTATGTACTTTCTCCACTTTCCCTAATGAGAAAATAGTGCAGCAGAAGGAAAAAAAAAAAACCTTTTCAAATCCACAACATAAAGCCTCTGTTACAACATGGATTAATTTATCCTCTTATTAACAGATAATCTAATTCCTTGGAGGCCTTTCTCCCCCTGCTAAATTCAATTTAATCCTTCTCATATAAAATCAATTGTAATCAACCTGCCCTCCACCCCACAAGTAGGAACTTAGTGTTTTGTTCAAGGAGCTTTAAAATATTTTGGAGATGGTCCAATCCATTATCGATCATTTAACTTTTTCTACTCTGCTCTGATTAGTTAATTGGCATTTTCTGGAACCCTCTTGGGTCTGCAAAAATATAAATACGCCCATTTTAGTTTGTAAATCATGCTTTGGACTGGAAAAAAAGGAAAGGAGATTGGAAGCGTTCTGTCTTACTTTAGCATGCATTGTAAAGCCTTATGAAACAAAAATCCTTATGGTCTGGAAAAGACCATTGTTTCTTGTAGAACATTGTGCTAACCCTGGATTATATGCTTAGGAGAGAAAAAAATCAATCCAAGGCATCCTTGAATACAGTCTGCTTGTTAATCTGTTTGAAAACCTTTTGAACTGATAAAATAGCAGCCACAACAAAGAAGCAAGTATTCTCTCTGCTGAGTGTTGGCATAACCCTAAATGACTTCTCCCTACCCACTGCTTATGAAGAAAGGGAATTAGAGCACTGCTTGAAACTGTGGAAGACATGTGGTTCTTAAGGCAGAGAACTTGTTTCCTGGCTGTCCCTTTGAATTACCCTTGAAAAGAATGATGTCTACTATTGGTGTACCTAGGCAAGAAACATATACACACACAAACAAAAACATAGCTTAGCTCGTGCACATCTCTTTTGAAAGGTCCCTGGGCTTTTCTTCATTTCTTTGTTTTTCAACCTGTTGCTTCAGTTCACTGTTTTAAAAAGTGGGTTTATGCTGCTTCAAAAATAAGAATTTCCAGTACCTTCCTTGCCGGGTTAAATCAATTGCTATGCGATTGAGGGAGCAAATGGTACAAGCAGTCCTCGATTTAAGACCACAATTGAGCCCAAAAATTTATTTTGCTAAGCGAGATAGTTGTCAAGTGAGTTTGCCCCATTTTATGATCTTTCTTGCTACAGTTGTTAAGTGAATCACTGCAGTTGTTAAGTTGGTAACACGGTTCTTGACTCTGCTTGTCAGGAGGTCGCAAAAAGGGGATCACATAACCCTGGGACACTGCAACCGTCATGAATGTGAGTCAGTTACCAAACTGTCTGAATTGTAATCATGTGACCAAGCAGATGCTGAAACAGTTGTAAGTGTGAAAAATGGTCCTAAGTGACTTTTTTCAGTGCCCTTGTAACATTGAATGCTCACTAAAGCAATGGTCTAGGTCAGGGGTAGGCAACCTCGGCTCTTTTATGACTCGTGGACTTCAACTCCCAGCATTCCTGAGCCAGCTATGCATTCCTGAGCCAGCATAGCTGGCTCAGGAATTCTGGGAGTTGAAATCCACGAGTCATAAAAGAGCTGAGGTTGCCTACCCCTAGTCTACGGCTACCTGTAATCAAAGAATGAAAGTACTATATAGGCCAGGGGTCCCCAAGCCCTGGGGGGGCAACTACTGGGCCATGGTCTATTCGGAATCATGTCCCACTTGTGTACCGTACTACTGCTCGTGCAATTGGGGCTGCGCCCGTGCACGCATGCCAGCCCGCCACTTGTGTAGCTTGGTTCCCCTCTCCCTGCTCCCCAAGCCAGGCTGCAAAGATTGAGGAATGCTGGTATAGGCAATTCATTTACAACTAATACAGCTGATTGTCTGAAAGTCCAGTTGCTTCTAGTTGTTGATTCCCTGTATCTTGAGACTTGGCTATATATTGTAGCTGTTATGTGGCATTATATGGGCAGCGCTGCTGGTTTGGCCTTTGCATTTGGAAATTCTGAAAATTTTAACCTAAAAATGTTTTCTTGTTGTTATCAGCCATTTCTGCACAGTTGATTTATAGCATCTTACTGAGCAATCCAAACATCCTAGACTTACTTTCTAGATGGTTGGCTCCATAAAGTGCTATAAATCAGCCACTTGGAAATGGCTAATACCTGTTGTGAAGGTATGTTTGGTTTGTTATGGGCACTTCCTATTCTTTCCTTCTTGTTTGTTCTCTCAGCATGGTAAGTTAGAATGCCAATCAATGACTGGCTATGTCTTGTTAAAATAACTCTTACAATTTATAGCTTTGTCACATCTTGATTCTAACTGAATCAACCTTCAACCAAGTGAAAATTATTAAGCAAATATCAGGCAATATTATGCATTTGAAAAATATAACAGTACACATAACTGCTGATCTTTCATTGTGAAGAGAAAATGTCAAGAATACAACACAGTGCTGGCAATACCGTAGTAATATTTGGGGCAGGGCCTTTTTCTTTTGAGCATTCTAGTAATCCACTTAACTTTTAGGCAGTCCGCTGATTTACATGCCACCTGATCCCTATGGTTAGCAGTGCACCTCTGAATCTCATCTTGTCTACTTTCTTAGGAATTAAAAATGTCTATGTTTATTTATGTACGCCCAACTCAGTGAGCAGAACCTGCCCTTCTCAGGGAAGCTCCTCACATCATTAGAAGATAAGCAGTAAAATTAGTAAGCTATTTAAATCTCTTTGATCTGAAAGTGGAGTTATTGAACCTGAGTTGTGGCAATAATATCTCTGCCTCTGTCTGGAGGAACTTTGGTGCTTTCAAATAGCTCTGGAATGACACAATTATATAGTCATTTCCCGCACCCATTGTCTACATCTCAGCTTCCCCTGAGATCACGATCTCTCTTAAGTCAAAAACGGATGATTTTAGGCCTGATGACATGTCCACCTTTGTCATAGTTCTGCTGCTTCACCAACCCCGGTGATGGCTGCTTCTGTCATTGGGGGGGGGGACAGGGGAGAGGGAAGGCTCAGCAAGTTAGCACAAGTGAAAGGAAGTGAAGTGGAAATTAATTTTCTGAGCATGATTGGTGTTAGAACTAGTCCTGAGCAAATGAATTGGTTTGTGGGAAATGGATCTCATAGAGCTCAGTCATATTAAAGTATCAGGAAAAGACTGCTGCTTGCCCCTGCTTTTTAAAAGGCTCCTATTAGAGTTATTGTCAAGTGATAATATCGCTGGCTAGTTTGACAGAATGTGTTCTATCTTAAAAACATTTGCTAAAAGTAATTCTGTCTCTTGTGATTGAATTGTGAACATAAGGCCTGTTTTGTCATCGTATGCCTGTCCAAAGACAGAACTATTCATATCAACAAAGAGCACAACGGGTGCAGTCAGCTATTTTAGAGTTGATGGAATAATGGTACAAGGTTCTTGTTTTCAAAGAAGACTAGAATCGCCAGAATACAGAAGTACAGAACTTCTGGGCATCTGTCTTGGTGCGGACTGAGGGATACATGTTTCTGTCTCTTCTTATACCATTGAGCTTGCTAAGAGTCAGGCTGCCTATGAATACTTAGCTCTGCTCGGCAAGGGAGTCTCAGTCCCATATCTGGATCATCAATATAATGTGATAAGGATCTCTTTCTGGTGCTTCCAGACAGGATGGGATCTCCTTGTTTCTGCTATTTTCTTTGTCCCAGAAATAAATTGCACTTCTTTTGACAATAGGGGTTACTAATTCAAATGGAGTACAATAGCAATATTCTTTTTCTTAATTTTCCTTCCCAAAATGAATTTATTCCTTTCTTTTCTGTCTTATAGTTCCTTCCTTTTGGGGTTTGGTGAATTCAGCTTGGAATCTTTGCTCCGTTGGAAAACGGCAATCACCGGTCAATATAGAAACCAGCCATATGATCTTTGACCCCTTCCTTACCCCACTTCGGATAAACACAGGGGGTAGAAAGGTAAGGCTGTGGTTGTACTTTTAACTGTCAAAATAACAGATATATTTTTAAACTTTCTTTCTCTCTTTCTTCCTTCTCTTTCTTTCTTTTTTCTTTTTTTCATTTCCTATTTGTGGTGTCCTTCAATTGAAAATTTGTGTGTGTGTGTGTGTGTGTGTGTGTGTGTGTAATTGTTATTATGCTGTGAGCTGCCCTGAGTTCCCAGAATAGGGCGGCATAGAAATCCAATAAATAATAAATAATAAATAATAATAACAATATTAATTATTTTAAAAATGAAGATTAAAAAGAATACAAACTAATATTTAGATATATCCTTCTGCCAGTATTTAAATGGTGCTTCAGTTGTCAAAACCAATATTGTCTGTAACAAAAACATCATTCTAGACAAGACATTCATTTTCATCCCAGAAATTCTCTCCCGAACGACAGTTTTAAATTCTTTCATTTCAAAATATATATATTTAACTTCATTCCATATCTTAACATAGTTATTTTGAAATAACATATAGTTTCTCTTTGTATCTCTCCAGAATTCCTATTATCCAAACCTTGAACAGGAAAGACCAGTTTTATGATTTTCAGAGACCTTCTCTGCATCTAAGAAAATTAACGTGGTTTTGTTTTTCATTAAATTGCTCTGAATATTCCAAAATGTCCATACATTTCTAACATTGTGCTTTAACATTCTTTTAAATAAAAATTCACATTGATTCTCATTAATAAATTCTTGCGAAATTATTTTCAGTCGATCAGCTAGAATCATTATAAACAAGGTGTATCTATTTAATAATGATGTTGGCCTACAGTTTCATGTTAAAGTCAAATCTTGACCCTTTTTCGGTATTAATGCTATATTGGCCAAGTTTCCAACTCACCAGCATCTTTCTTCCTAGCGGGATAGAGTTCGTCCTGTTTTGTAAAGGTTGTAAAAGTTCATGCTCAAAACATTTATTAAAAAAAAGTATGATAATCCATCTGGTCCAGGTATCTTTTCTAGTTTAATCTTTCTTTAGTTTCACATACTACCCTCATTGTTACAGATTCATTCATAATCTGTCTCTGTTCTTCTGTAATCCTCACTAAAGGGATTTATTTCTTTAGATATTCATCTATTTCTCTTTTGTACAAATTGGAATAATATTTTACTATATAGATAGTCCTTGACTTACAACCATTCATTTAATTACTGTTCAAAATTACAACAGCAGTAAAAAAAAAAAAAGAACTTATGGCTGTTTTTCACACTGACAACTATTTATTTATTTATTTATTTATTTATTTAGGCTTATATGCCGCTCCTCTCCGAAGACTCGGAGCGGCGAACAACATATATATAAAACAATAAATACAATATAAACCCAAACAAGAAATATTTAAAAATAAAATAAAACCCCACTCACTCTCACTCATATTCATCAGTCAATCCACAATCATCCCCAGGCCTGCCGGCAAAGATAAGTTTTGAGATTTTTCCGGAAGGCCGGGAGAGTGGGAGAAACATGGACTTCAGGAGGCAGTTGGTTCCAGAGGGCGGGCGCCGCAACAGAGAAAGCCCTCCCCCTAGGGCCCGCCAGATGACATTGTTTCGCTGACGGGACCCGGAAGAGGCCAACCCTGTGCGCTCTCACCGGTCGTAGGGAACTATGTGGCAGAAGACGGTCCCGTAAGTATCCTGATCCCATGCCATAAAGGGCTTTATAGGTAATAACCAACATTTTGAATTGTGCTCGGAGACCAATAGGCAACCAATGCAGCATGCGGAGAGTTGGCGAAACGTGGGCACAACGTGGAAGGCCCACAATTCCTCGCGCAGCTGCATTTTGCACTAATGGTAGTCTCCGAACACTCTTCAAGGGTAGCCCCATGTAGAGAGCATTGCAGTAGTCGATCCTCGAGGTGACAAGGGCAGGTGTGACTGTGAGGAGAGACTCCTGATCCAAATAAGGGCGCAACTGGTGCACCAGGCAAACCTGGGCAAATGCCCCCCTCACCACAGCCGACAAATGATGATCCAACGTCAGCTGTGGATCGAGGAGAACTCCCAAGTTGCGGAGCTTCTCCAAGGGGTTTATAGATTCACCCCCCAGAGTAATGGAAGGACAGATTGAAGTGTCCTTTGGAGGCATCACCCACAGCCACTCTGTCTTGTCGGGGTTGATCCTTAATCTGTTAACGCCCATCCAGACCCTCACAGCCTCCAGACACCGGCACATCACCTCGACCGCTTCTCTGATTTGGCCAGTAGTGGAGATGTACAGCTGAGTATCATCAGCGTACTGATGGTATCTCACTCCGTGCCGGTGGATGATCTCACCCAGTGGCTTCATGCAAATGTTAAAAAGTAGGGGGGAGAGAACCGACCCCTGAGGCACCCCACATGGGAGTAACCTAGAGGTGGACCTCTGACCCCCCACAAACACTGACTGCGACCGACCAGAGAGATAGGAGGAGAACCACCATAACACGGTGCCCCCCCACTCCCAATCCCTCCAGCCGGCGCAGAAGGATACCATGGTCGATGGTGTCGAATGCCGCTGAGAGGTCAAGAAGCACCAGGAAAGAGGACTGGCCTCTATCCCGGGCCCGCCAGAGATCATCCATCAGAGCGACCAAAGCAGTTTCGGTGCTGTCGCCGGGCCTGAACACAGACTGCAGAGGCCACAGATAATCGGCTTCCTCCAGAGACCGCTGGAGCTGGAGTGCCACCACCTTCTCAACAACCTTCCCCACAAAGGTTGGAGACCGGACAATAGTTGGTCAAAATTGCTGGATCCAGGGAAGGCTTCTTGAGGAGGGTGCGCACAAGTGCCTCCTTTAAGGGAGCCGGAAAGGACCCCTCCCTCAGAGAAGCATTGACAATCTCCTGGATCCAGGTACGTGTCACCACCCTACTGGCAGAAACCAGCCAGGAGGGACACGGTTCCAACAAACAGGTGGCGAAACTCACAGCTCCAAAGGCCATGTCCACTTCATCAGGCGTAACAGCCTCAAACTCACCCCAGATGATCGGACAAGAACATGCCCCTGTCCCCTCGACTGAATCATTATCAGTCAACTCTGCTTCACAAGTGGAGTCTAGGTCGGCCCGGATCTGAGCTACTTTGTCTGCGAAACAGTTGTTAAAATCCTCGGCACTACCCTGCAAGGGAGGCCCCGGACCCCTCAGGTTAAGGAGGGACCGGGTCACCCTAAACAGGGCGGCCAGGCGAGATTCTGTAGACGCGATCAAAGCAGAAAGATACAAAGATCTTGCCACTTTAATCGCCTTCAGATAGGCTCTAATAAATGAGCTCAATCTGGTTCGATCAGATCCGGACTTACTTCGTCTTCATCGCTTCTCTAGACGTCTCTTATGGCGCTTCATCCCCCTGAGCTCCTCGGTAAACCAAGGAGATCTCCTGGGGCCAGCACCACAGAGAGGTCGCAAAGGCGCAATCCGGTCAATGGCCCCCTTCGCGGCCGTATTCTATGCCGCTACCAGGGACTCCGCCGAATTGTGAATGAGGGAGCTCGGTAATTCCCCAAGTGCCGTCTGAAAACCAATAGGATCCATCAGGCATCTGGGGCGGAACCACCTAATCGGTTCCGCCTCCCTGTGGGGAAGGATTGGGGCCGTAAAATTCAGTCGAAGCAGGAAATGATCGGTCCATGACAAAGGCAAAATATCTAAGCCCCTTAAAACCATATCATTACCCAAGTGCTCCGAAAGGAAGATCATATCCGGGGTGTGTCCACCCTCATGTGTCGGACCCTGCACTACTTGGGTCAGGTCCATGGTTGTCATGGCGACCATGAACTCCTGTGCCAACCCCCAGGATTCGCCAAGCGACGGCAGATTAAAGTCCCCCAAGACCATAAGCCTGGGGAACTCCACCGCCAGCCCAGCAACCTCCTCGAGTAGCACAGGCAGGGCTGATGTCATGCAGCTGGGAGGCAGGTACATAAGCAATAAGCCCACCTGGACCCCTAGGTCCAGCGTCATAAAGATGGACTCACAACCCAGAATTTCGGAAACAGTGAGCCTGCGTAGATTGAGGTTCTCTCGGGCCAAAACAGCCACTCCCCCCCCTTCCCTGGGGTCGCGGCTGGTGCAATACCTGATAAACTGGTGGGCACATACCCGAGAGGGGAACTCCCCCCTCAGGGCCCAACCAGGTCTCAGTCACACACGCCAAGTCGGTCTACTCATCCATGAGAAGGTCATGAATGAGTAGGGCCTTATTATTAACCAACCTGACATTAAGCAGCAACAGCCTGAGCTCAGGGCCTGAGCTACGCCCATCACCAGGATCATGGGGTGAGCTAGATTTTTCAGAAGGGCCAGAACAGGGAACTGCTACGAGACAGCAGGACCGAGTTCCCCAAGTACGGCCTACCCTCCTGCTCCCGCCATATCTGCCTCTTCCCTGAATGACCGGTATACTCCAACTGTTGCAGTATCCCCATGGTCACGTGATCAAAATTCAGGGGCTTGGCAACTGGCATGTATTTATGATGGTTGCAGCATCCTGGGGTTTTGCAATCACCTTTTGTAGCCTTCCCACTCATCTTCCAACAAGTCAATGGAGGAAGCCAGGTTCACTTAACAATTGCATGATTCACTTAATAACCATTTATTTGCTTAACAATTGTGGCAAAAAAAGATTGTTAAATGCAACTCAATTTTCTTGCTTAGCAACAGAAATTTGGGGCTCAATTGTGTTTGGAAGTCGAGAACTAACTGTATATATAATTTTTATGAAAACTTTTAAACAAGAAAATAAAAGCTAACAGAATGTCAGTGCTTTTAACATAGGATGTTTTGCTTTGACAACAGTTGTTGATGCAACCATTTTCTTCTTATGTTTTACTCTTAAAGTTAGAGTTAGAATTAGATGATACTGGGGGGAGGAATGTGCATGAGAGTTTAGCTAGACATAACAATACTGGACCTAGTGTGTGAACCAAGGTTATTGAAATAAGAGATGATAAGAATTGGCAGGTTGGAGAACTGGAGGGAAAGCCTACATTTCAAACTAATTGGAGAATGTCATTTATGACTGTTAATTGGAGGAGGGAATTGTGCTTTGATACTATGAGCCCAGGGGAGGGTAATTCAGTTTTTGGCTTCAACTGTGTTAGTGCCGATGCTATGCTTCTCAAATAAAGATTCTTTAACAATCCCTCAAAGTTCTTTGAAGAGTTTCACCTGTCGGAACCATGACACAAAAACTAGTAGAAATTAAGGGGAGAGAAATCAAAAGAAAAGGTAAAGTGAAAAACGGAAAAAAGTTTAAAAAATAGAAAAGAAAGAAAATATTAAAAAGTGACTTCCAATATTCTTCACAGCAGTTTAATATATTTTAATCTCTTTCTCTAAAATTACATTTTATTATCTTCTTTCTGTAATATATTCTATCTCATTATCAAACCTATAAGTCACAAGTTCTTTTCCATTTTTACAATAAATGTAGATAATGTCTTTTCTGTAATCAAAGATGTTAATTTATCTATTTCAGCAAAATCTTCCAATTTCACCTACCATTCTTCCTTAGTGAGTGGTATTGACTCTTTCCAACTCTGCGCATACAGTAATTTTGCTGAAATAATCTTGCATGGTTTTTTCATAACTGTTAGAAATTGAATAATATTGATGAAATGCTTTTTGTAGGTTGCATTATCCATTAATACTATAAACCCCTCTTATAATTTCTATATCATTTTCTCTTCCATTTCTTTTTTAATTTATATGATAGCTACTTCCTTGATTTATTTGTAAAGTCAAAAATTTTTACTTTACATAATACATTTTTATTTTCATTTCTTATTAACTTAGATAATTTTTAAAAAAGCTTAATTTATTGAGAAATATTTCTCTAGAAATTTAATTCTTATTTTCTCTATCTCATCTACACTTGCTGGTGTTTCTCTTGACTGTTCTTTTTAAGTTCACTATTAGGTTATATAAAACAAACTTTAATAAAGGCCTTGCTTACATCTCAAATCATTTTTAAATCAGTAAAAGATAAATGGTAAAGGAGTCCCTGGGGATTTTACTCTGCTAGTGGTTGCCAAGTATAGGAGACGGTGCTCCGCTCCATTTCAAGGTTATTGAGCCAGCCCTGTCCAAAGATATTTCCGTGGCCATGTGGCCAGCTGTTACCCTGCCACCAAAATGGTACCTATTTATCTACTTGCATTTACACGCTTTTGGATTAGGTTGGCAGGAGTTGGGGAGAGGATGGGAGCCCACCCCATCGCAAGGTGCACGGGTCTGGAACCTGGGCTGTTGGCTTTCCAATCGACAGCTCAACATCTTAACTGCTGAGCTACTGCGCCACCCCTTTTAAATCAGTACTTTTACCTAAATTGTTTTTAAAAAGTTATTTTAATTTCTGTTTACAATTCTCCTGTATTATTTCTTTCTGTAGCAATATTTTCTTTAGTCTCCATCTAAAAGAATCAGATTTTCTTTTTCTAAACCAAAACTCACAGGATAATGACCCCCAAAAATGTTTGGTATTATCTCTACTTAAGAAACCTTAGTAGTTAAGTTATTTGAAATACAAATCATGTCTATCATAGAACAAGATACACAACAAATTCCACTTAAAAATGATACGAATGAAACCTTAGATAGGAACCTGCCATTAGATGCAAAGAAAAATATGTAAATTCTTAAAAATTAAGAACAGAAATAAAAAAATAACTCTAGAGAATAATGGGAATAATTCTATTTTTTGATTTACAAATGAGACTGTTCAAAGTATGGAAGAAAGTTGTAACAAGGATCAATACTAATGGAATGGATCACTGATTAATTTATATTATTATTTCTTTTAAGGGAAGATAAAATTGACTGGTTTTGATCCTGGTTAAAATGGGATGTGTTATTCTGTGTGGTTCTTTTTGGATTTTTGATATTTTGACTGGAGAAATGTGACATGTTATGTTTTCTTATTTGGTGTTTAAGTTTTTTGCTTTACAGCTATTTTTTCTATTCTAATTGTTGAGTATCTAAATACTTAGTATCTTATTGTGTGATTTTTTTTTTCTTTCAAAGGAGAAACTACCTCTGTTAGTTTAAGTTTTAGTCATTTTATGTTAAATTGTTAGGATTATTTTATATTTATGACTAGTTTTAAGCTGAGATGTGAAATATTTATTTGAATGGAATATGTTCCTATTTGGGATAGTTGTTTATGGAATACTTGGTGTTTGGGATGGATTGAGTATTAAAATTTGTCTTTTCTTTTCTTTTTTAAGAGAAAAGGACTTTGTCTATTATGTTGAATCTTAAGTTTGGTTTGTTTCTAGAATGGGACCTTTTTATGCCTTTTAAATGGGATTTTGCCTATGGCTGAAAGTTAACATCAGAAAAGTTGTGAATGTAAATGAAGCTGGGGGAATACACCAATCAGTTCCCTTGACTTCTACATTAATATAGTAAGGGCAGTACCATTTGCTGGCCTCAGTTGTGTTACAAAAGAGGGATCTGCAATGAAGGCAGCACAGTTATGCTTTTTTGTTGTTGTTGTTGTTGTTGTTCACCCAAAGGCTGGAGGTTTGTACATTAAAGTGACTGTCTGCTTTTGCCCTGTAATTTCAGGCTCCATAATGACCCATACCTAATAACTGCAAGCTGACTATTACCAATTCAGTTTTTCTCCTTCCATTTCCTATCCTGGGATTTCCCATGTTCAGAAAAGTAGGAGCAAACAAAAGTACTGAAGTCTAATATTGACACAGCTTTGATTGCTCTCCACCCGGAACTCGGGCTGAAATGAAACTGGAAAGTATGGAGTGAGTAGGATTTCTTATCTTAATTTAATTGGCATTTAGAGTTCAGGGATTTTGTCTCCTGAATTAGTAAGAGACATAAAGAAAATTAAGAAGGAGGTGCAATTTAAAAAGACTAGAGCAGAGGACACCTCAATATGATATGGAAGGTGTTTCAGACCTCACTCATAGTTAGCATTCCTCTGCTATTATTTTTTTTTAATATAAAATTCTTTTATTAAAACAATCAACATTGAACATAAAAAAACATATTGTGCAGCAATCATCATGGCACCTGATATACAATACTGGGTATTAGTCACTGAAAACGTCTGAATTAGTATTTTAAAGCAGCTCAGCTAATCCCAGTTTGTGACAGCCACAGGTTCAGTCTGAAGTAACTTGAACTCAAGTTGAATCTTGATTTAGCTCAAGATTCAACTGAATCCAATGAATATTTCTAATTCCAAACCACCATCTATGCCAATGGTAATATGAACAGGTAGATACTGGAGATGAAAATGTTTCCCCTCAGTTTCCCAGAAAGCCCCTGATACAAAATAGGTTGCTTTCAGCCTGATGATTCAAAAGTTATACAGGACTGATCTGGCTGAATCTCCCTCAGGACTTCCTACAAACACTGGGTTTATTATTGTTTAGGCTTGATCACTTGATTTTGTTGTGATTTTCAGATGCCATTGAGGCTCCATCCAAATTAAGTAGCAGAGATGAAGTGTTGTAAAATAAAGGGAGAAATGCAGAATAAAATGTTCTGGTTTTAGGAGCCAGAAAGAGACAGTATCTTCAGAATCCACCTTGCATAAAAATGAATATGAAGGGGAGAATGGAGTGCTGTGATCTTCCAGATGTGGCTGGACTTTTCTATCACTGTGGCTGTGGGTTAGGCAGAATGTAAAGTCCCATAACATATGGAGGGCCTCAGGAGGAAGCACTCTCCCCCCCCCACTTCTGCTCTCAATATGCACACTTTCTAAATGATCTCTCCTTCATTATTTACTCTGCTGCATTCTCTTATTATGAAGTGGCTCTCCAATTCTGTGTGCTGCTGGCAATCTTAATTGGATTCCAGGATCTGAAACAGCAGTTTCAAATTCTTAATGAGTTTACATGCAGATGTAGAAGAAATGGGAGGAAACTTACAACTTGCAGTTCTCTCATAATAATGCTTTGTTTTTATTTCATTATATTCATTTGTAAAACATCTACGAAAGCCCCATTTTTAGACAAATGCTCGTTAATTTACCCAGCACATTCATCTGTGCTTCACAAACCAGTGAAACATAATAACACTTTCTCCAATCTGTCTAGGTATTTACAGCAACTATGCACCATTGGAGCAAACAAAATGTTTTATTAAGCAACAAGTGAAGACCTATGTCCATCAAACAATAAATAATGTTGGCCTCTAGCTCCAAAATGGCTTGTGAGGTTTGTTGTTGCTGCTGCTGTCCTAAAGCTAAAGAGAACCAGCTGTTTCCATATAGTTTCCATACTACCGTATATGCTAAGGCAGTGTTTCTCAACCTTGACCATTTTAAGGCATGTGGACTTCAACTCCCAGAATTCCACAGCCAGCATTAAAATGGTCAAGGTTGAGAAACACTGTGCTAAGGCTATATAAGCAAACTTGGTACCTATTTGCAAGAGCTTGTATGCTGAAGTTCAAACTGCCAGGAGCCTACATTGTTAAATGTGCTTGGATATTAAAGAAGATGCTTTTACTGCTTCCTTCATTGGTTCAACAGTCTCATGATTTATGAGAAGTTAGAGACCCTTGGTCCACTCATCTTTAATTCATCTACAAAACATAACCATAGTTTTCTAAGAATTCCTGCAGGGAATTTCAGGACATGTTAGGGTTTTTGCTCTACCCCAGCTCTTCTGTGGCTGACCTGATTTCAGTTTTGCCTCACAACAGGCAAGGATATCTAAGCGTACAGGTAGTCACCATCTTTTTGCAGGGACTTATCTACTGCAGTTTCTCTTTCTCATTAATGTTAAATGAAAGTAATATTAATTTAATTTCATATGTAGTAACCAGGCTCTTTATATGATTATGATAAAAAAATTACTGGTTTGTCAGACATTTCTGGAATTTTTAAATGCATTTGGGAAGCATTCCCACTAAACAACTATTTTAAAGGGGCACGTGGACATATAATGTTTAGGCTGCAAAAACTCAGACAACTGCTAAATGACATAGAAAAGATCAAGGGTGCCTACTCCAAGAGTAATTATGTATGTAACATATCTTGAGCTTTTAAATAATCTGAATTACTGATTAAGCAGTAGATTCAATTAAATCAAAACAGCAATTTGTTTCTTCAAATAGCAGAAAACCACAGAAAACAGGTAAATTCACCTGCCAAAGTATAACATCATTTTGTATGTGTTGGGAATGGGCTTTTCAGTGTCAGCTGACAAGCTCCATTTTCAGTTTTAAACTAGGTGGGGCTTCTGGATGCTGTGTAATAACATAAATAAAAGTCAATTTACATATTGAATGCTTGAATTTCTCACTCAGAATGAAACATAACCATATGAAGACAAAGTAAGAGCCTTATTAAACTGAATGCATATATTGGGTCTGTGAGACCTAGTACCATGTTATTTTAGATATTTCTATTTGATAGTAAAGTGGAATTTTATTTATACAGGGAAATCAACTATTTCAAGCGTGCTGAAAAATTGGTCTTTCAAAAAAATATTAAAAATATATTCTTTTGAATGAGAATATAAATATATATTTTCTGAAATTTTACAAAGGAAAATGAGCAGGTTTATATAAATAGAACTTCAGAATGTGCTAGCAGAGTATTTTAATGAAAACACCTGATTTATAGTTGATTTTACACTCTGAAAGCCATTATATAATTTTAGTCATTAAACATGTAGATCATCTAATAGTGTGAATTGATTTTAATGGTTGAAAGATAAATCTGCTATTTTACAAAATTATTAAACTTCACCATCCTCTACTTTCTATGCCAGCTCCTTAATCAGTGCACCAAACGGCCTCTCATATTATATTGAATGATTAAATTAGGTGAAAAATGCAACATTAGTTCAATTTTAGTTTCTGATTGTGTATGTATATTAAACTCACTGAGCTGGGACACAAATAAAAGATCTCCAATTAGTGAAAGGTATTATCTTGCTAACAGATTATGTATTTTCAAATAAATATAGGTTCAACTAAGTTGGAGATAGTTCAGCGTTTATTCATAATAGACTAATACAATATGGTTCCCAGCAGAAAACAGTGCATGAATCACAGCATTGAAAACTTGAACTAGAAGTAAAGCAGTACATTGTCAGCCTTAGCAGATACAGGAAATACAGCCAAGTAAGCTATTTCTACTTTATTGTAAAGCTACCTTAACAGAATGTTGTAAGTTTGAAAGTACAAATCTCCCACTGTCACCTTTACAATCCAATAACTTTGGTGGGGGAGTCCTGCGCAAGCCTCTTGCTCTGTACACTATGCAGCTCTGGACTATGCTCCCTCTTATCTGACCCTTCCCTGAATAACATCTCTTCACCCTATCCCCCAAGGTCATTCCCACATACCATTATCCAGGGACATCTTTACAGGAATGGGCATGAATTTTGAAGTAGAAAATAATTCCAGTTTTTGCTATTTTAGATGCATTATGAAAACAAAGCTTATAACACTGCTTTTGGAGACTGCTAAGGATCCTACCCAGTATACAAGTTATCATTCAATACCTCTGTTTAATATTGATGCTAAGATTTTAACAAGTATATTGGTAAGAAGATTACAGAAGGCATTGCCTTCATTAATTCATATTACTCAGTCTGAAAGGTGTCAAGCTTCAGATTATGTAAGATTTTGGTTGAGATAATAACTTTGTATACTGATAAATATGAATTGGTAGTAGCTTTGTTTGATGTAAAAAAGCTTTTGATATAGGTCAAATTACATATCTGCTTCAAGTTTTACAGAAGTTGATATTTCTTACAGAATTGATTCTTGGATTATAATATATTATCTTAATCCTTTATATAATTAGTAATGAGATTATTACACCAGTAATTAAAATGCAACAAGGGAATCACCAAAATATCTTCTATCTCTTTTAATTGCAATTGGAATTCTTCATATTCCTAATAAAACAAACTTGTGAAATTAAAGGAATTAGCTTAGCTATATTTGAATAGAGGATGATATTATATGCAGAGGATGCTTTGAATTTTCACAATGAATAATTTTTACTTAAATTTGTAGCAGAAATACAGTGTAGGGAAAATATTGTGGCTGTACCATTACTTGCAATGTGTTAGTCATGCCAGTTGGCAAGAAATTTCCAAGCATTGTACGGAAAAAATAGCTTTTGTATATTGCCCTGGGAATGAGGGAACATAAGCACCCTGTTTTTGTATTACCCAGTTGAAAGACGAATTCAGAATGTATTACCCAGTTGAAAGACGATATTAAGAGATAGATGAAAGTAATCCTAAATTTGTGGGAAACAATGAATGTCATCAAAATGAATTTAGCAACAAGATTGATAGTATCTTAAGAGCTCTCTCTTAAAATTGTGTTTCTCTTATGATTATGATGCTTTTAATTTCCTTGATTTTTAAATAATTTCATTGGCTCTTTTTTTAATTTCAATTATGTTCTGGAATGGCAATTGACTACATGCTGTTATGGCCTCAAATTGGAGACCTATTTAGTGTCTTGGCAAGCTCTTGATACTATAGCAGGAATTAGATTATTTTTTCCAACATTGAAGGCAATCAAACATAATTGGGCCTTATTGGACAGAAAGGTAAATCTGAAAAATAAACCCTCTCATGAGGAACTGTTTGTTGGGAATAATTATTCTTTTAATGTAGCTGATTATGTGGTGTGGGTTTTTTGTTTGTTTGTTTGCTTGCTTGGAAGACATTGGCTTATAATGGGATTATAAAGGTAATGATACCTTTAAAACTCTTACAAAGGATCTTGCAAAATAAATATTTGTAGCCCAATAATGTACCCCAATAGGTTCAGCTGCGAAATGTTGCTACATATGTTTTTTTGGTCCCAGTGTTTTCACAGCCACTGATATTTAGAAGCATTGAACATATTGGAGAAAGCCTTAAGTGAAATTAAACAACCTTTTAAAGTTTTAATACTGTTTTTAAAGATTGGTTCTTACCTTTCTCCATGCTGCTGATATGCATTTAAAGGAACTTGGAACATATAATATGAGACCTTACCAGAAAAAAATATCTACCCTTTCAGTGAGGACATCTTAGGAAAGCCTGTCTACTGAAATAAGGGGGACATGGATGTGACACCTGTCCATCTCTACAGCAACCCCCCAAGCTTTGGACTTCATCACCTCCAAAAATCCATAAAACCTTTTAGATGTAACATTATTGCTATTTTAGCAACATACCATGTACATTTGTATTTTTACTATAAAAGTCATAATTATTTTAAAATATTCTTTTGTGAGAGTTTCCTATGCTGGGGTAGACTGAATGTGCATTCGCCATTAGAGTGGGTTTCTCTGATTAAGAAATGGGGATTGATGAATTTCCAAGTCATTTTTAACCATGGTTGCTTAAAATATTAAAATAGATGTGTTTCCATTAACATTGTTTTGCCTGTGTTACAGCCCAGAAGATGATACTTGAAAAACAAGGACTTTTTTTTAATTCTTCCCAAGAAATTTTCTAAATGCTTAGTCAATTTTGAATAAAACTTACATTATAGCCCTTATCACTAATTACATTTTTCTTCTTTTTTTACATTATTAAAATATTCCTTATGTGCATGTTTTTTAAAAAAAATATTTTACTTTGAGGAAACTATTTTGGGATCATCTAATCTCTCAGTCCTGAGCATTGTAAACTTTAGCTAGTTAGTTAGTTAAATTTTTATGCCACCCATCTCCCCTATAAGTGATTCTGGATAGCTAGTGCAGAGGATTGTGGGCTTTTTCTGGGCAAAACCATGATTTGTAACACCTACCTGTCAGGTCTTTTTATCTTCCCGATCAACATATCCAGAGCCATGGAAGTATGGTAGGCGGTATAGAAATTTGATAAATAAGTAAATGGCAAATATGTGAATCTGCTTCTTAAAAGAGTCAACATGCCCTCTGAAGCATGGCCTTGAATAAAGTTCAAAAGAAATGGATGTGATTAGGCACACATTAAACTATAAATGGCCTGGATGTATGGCCTCCATTTTCATCTCCTGCTCCGTATCTGGCTCTCCAGTCCTACTCCTAAAATATTCAATCAATATTCTAGCATTGTTTAGTTTTACTGCTTACAATGAAACCCAAACAACTTCAAGAGCAGGTTAAAACAATCAATAAAAGCATACTTAGAACACTGTATCCAATAAGCACTTCTGTAAACAATACAATAACAAAACAAAACTGGGAACAAAATTCAAATCTTAAAATATACATCTATCACTGCTCCCCATTCATACAGGCAGAAAAGAATCTTGATAGAAAATATTCAAATAGAACCCAAGGAACAAATCTACATAATCACTCATATGTTGTTGAAATATTATCTCATAATAATAGTTGAGCCTTTTGTGTGAAAGACAGCCCTGGTTTTATTAAAATGGCCTCTTTTTGGCTACCACAAAAAACTGTTCTACCTGGTGTTGATGTTTGGGAATGAAATAAATGAGTTCGCATTGGCTGAAGGCTACTATTTAAACTTCATAATCTTGTGTGGGTAAATGAAAATTATTTAGTTGTATCCTTTATAGCTCTCATTTGAAAGTTCCTTCCCACAACACACAATTCTAGAATCATTTTAAAATGCTTTCATTAATAATTGGTTTATCCAGTATATTTTGGCACCAAATAATTCCAACCCTTGAAATCTCCTGTCTTAAAAATAGGGAAAGAAATGGAGGGAGAGATTGTCGCATGGATTCTCTGACAGCTAGTTTTGATTCTATGCAGTTCAATCATTTCAGAGTATTACTGGTGATTCTTTTCCCCCTTTGAGAGTGTAATTTATGACAACTGCCAAGCTTTGCTTTGGTGATTACTAAAAGGACAGATTCTGGCACAAGCTATATTTCAACCCTGCAGGAATATAAAATTAAGTGTTAGAAATGGTGCAGGAGCAATGAATGGCAATAACACATCAGTGTCATCTGAAAGCTGATGATTGATTTTTAGATGACTTAATCATCTGAAGCTTTTATGTGAAATGTTTGGAACGTTAACATGCTTGATACAAATGTCCAAATGTTTAACAAATACAGAAACAAATGAGTCACTTGTATTTTCATTTTATTTGCCATAATTGGGATACATGTTATTGATAGGAACTTTTTAATTCAAGCTGTTATTTGGAAGTCACTTAGTTTGAACTGTTTCTTTGAACTGTCACATCACCGGCAACCACAGCGCAAATGTCAATCATTATTTTACATTGCCTCCAAGAATTGTTGCTGTTGCTTTTACATCTTCTGTTGGCTGGTTTTGTCAGTGGCCTGGAGACCCAAGGGTGATATGGAGCCCATAAGTGACTGGTTTGATTGCTGTCACCAGGGAGGTGAGAGTTTATGGGGTTTTGTATTGGGGGTTTTATTTCTCAGAGTCGTCGTGAGTGAGTTGGGCGGCCATATAAATTTTCTAAATAAATAAATATTGTTAAAACAAAATTTGGGGAAAAGCCTTCCCACTTTTGCATTTGTAATTACTTAATATTCACATTGCTTTTAATCAATAGTTAAGGAAGTTAGAGGGATTGTATTTTGGGTTGAACTTTTTCTTTTATGCAATTTCTGCGTGAAGCACTGTAGCAAGAGAAAATATGTTTCCTAAAACAAGGCTTTCCTGTCTTCAGTATTATTCCCAGGTTGAACAGTTGAACATTTACATTTTTTTTTCTAAGGGGTTGAAGCATAAAACTAGATGGCAGCGAAATTTGTCACTGGTGTATCAGAAATTCCTGTCAAATACTCTGTTACCTGTCAGATTTTCACTAGGGTGTACAACACTTTGGAGTCGAAGGCAAACAGGTGATTCTGAGCAGGTGGAGAGACACAGAGGGCACATAGCTTCTGTCTATAAATTTTAAGTCTGTGATTGCAGGAAAAAGTTGGCAACTAATTCCACCACCTCCTGCTATAAAGCATCTTTTTTGCTTTTAAATCCAGTATGTTGTGCAATATAATGGAATCAGTATTAAGTACTGTAACTTTACCACTTTTTATTTTTTTTGTTTCTATAGAATATGAATATGGAACCTTCCTGATGGAGCTAACAGTTCTTAGAAAATCTCTTATGCTATTCGTTATCCATCTCTGTTTTACTTTTTTGTGTTGTTGTTTTGTTTTGGCAATATATCCATAATAGTTTAGAACAGCAGTTGGAAATAGGGAGGCAAGTAGGGTTTTTTAATCAATTGTTAATATGAGTTTTCTTGAAATGTTAAGAAGTCACTTAGCTTAATCTGAACCATATTAATGTTGGTAAAGCTTAGCTTTTTTTTAAAAAAAGCCTAAAACAAGATGTGAGGACAGCGTTTTCTAAACACAAGATGGTCCCTGTTGTGATTCCTGCTACTGTTATGGCTATTTTATTTCAGGTTGTCTATATTAACCTATGTTTTTAATTGCCAAGGAGTGGGCAGCTATAGATAATTTAAATGTTTGATCATCATCATCATTATCATCTTGAAAGATTGCTTGAAGACCATATTTTTTTCCCAAAGGAATAAATGTAACTTCATACCAGATATTTGAAAGAGAAATAACACTTCTACACTCAATTGTTTTGAGGTTTCACTTGCTTCTTTTCCTTACCACTGCAGTTCCAGTCATTGCTCACTTTGTCCTGAAGTGGAGAAAAGTCCACTGTGGCCAACTAAGTATGACCGTCTGCAGAGGTGTAGGCATGTTGCTTTGACACAGCCAGTTCTTGTCAAATATTCCATCTTGAAGTTGCCTACCTTTTCTTCATTGAGAAAGAAAAGAATATTGCCATTGTCTGCAGTTAGACTTTTCCCCTACACCTACCAGTCCAAGGACAACTGCTGAACTGAGAGATTAACCATTCAAGGAATGGGTTTTGGTTTAGTTCTTAAAAGTCTGGCTTTGAATTCCTCCATTTTATTCAATAATATGTGTTGTTCAGTATTTCTTGCTCTGGACAAATTCCTCATCTTTTAATACCTACCTGACTGGCAGAATCTCATGGCAGTGCATGGCTGTATTTGCTGAATTCAAGCAGTACAGATTTTATTCAGTTTTATTTGGGGGATGAATTTGAAATTTTAAAAAATGTTGGAAAAAGGAAAATGAGCACCAAGATCTCCCAGTGTGTAATTTTCATTTTCATGTATATTTTCTTTCAAAAAGTCCACATAATTTCCATTTTCACTTTCAACCTTTCCCTTTCTTGTTTTATGTATCACTCTTCATTCATTGTATAGTGTGGCTTTTTCTTTGTCTTGTTTCTCTGTGCTGATTTGCCCAGGAAAACAACACTTTGGGCAGATAGAGGACAATTCTATGCGATAAGAATATTAAAAAAAATGAAATGCAACTCAAGAATAAAGACTTCAAAAATTCAAAAGCCTTCAAACAGGCTAGTAATTTTGTAACAAAAAATCCTTTCTAACCACAGAAATAGTCAGAACAGGAAATTGGTGATATTTTAATAACAATGTAATAATTGGCCAAAAAAAAACCCCATACAAACCGAGGAATAAATTGTTACCTGATGGCCTAATGAATGATAAATTCTTCTCAAAGAATTTTCCTAATTCAAGGATTCTCAAACTCTGGGTTGCACTCTCTCTAGGATTCAGAGGTACTTAAAAGGAGTCATAAAACTTTTTATACAGTAAAGCTGATGAGGTTCACACAAGCCAGATAGGAGCATTGTCAAAACTGACTCCTACTTTGCCTGGGCTAGTTTGCAGCAAGTTCACATAGGCAAAGTAGGGAGTCAAGCCTGGAGTTAGTTTTAGAGTTGTCTAAATCTATGGATCTAGCCATCTGTCAAAACCATCTGCCAGCTACCACGATTTTATCTGTTCCTGTATTATTTATTGTTATACATGGGAGGGGGGCATACATTCATTAATGGCAGAGTATTGCCAAGTTTGAGGCCCTTGTTCTAATTTTAAAATGTCTGGAGTTTGCAGAAATATAAAGCAATCCACTTTTGTGCTAATTGCATCCTACTCCATCCTGCGTTCATCCAGGGGAGATGGGGAACTTACTACAAGTCATGCCTTTATCATCTTGGTATCAGAAAAGCTACTTCTTTTTGTAGCTGATTTCTTTTCAATTGTGCTGAAGCATTTGAAGATGAGACAAATGTTTATACTACACAGGCCCTTCATTAAACAAAAGAGCTACTTAGTTTCGTGAGGTGTAATTGGTTTCTTTCAGCTGCACATCATAAAATGGTTATCATTTGTACGTGCACTAAATTATGTAAAAGGAAATTATCCATTCATGTGCTTATATATTATGGTTGCGTAATATAATTTGGAATTACAAGGGAAAAGGTAGTCTGGCTTTGAAGTGGAGGGGTGGGGCTATCCTTTGTTCTCATTTGTTAATTAAAATACAATTTAGTATTATGACCAAAATCTAAAATGCAGATAGTTTTAGTATAATGTGCTAAATCACTCTTATAAGTTATGTATCCTAACTTTGAAAATTATTTCTTTTAGTTATGCATAGATTGTTTAAGTTTGAATGTTAGCATTTTGCAGAAATTACTGATAGAAAATATATTTTATGTATAATAGACATTAATAAAAGGTGGATCAAAAGCTAGTGGCCATGTTGAAGACAAAGGGGGATGGGGGAGGATCTGTGAGGTTGAGGTTCACACTTTAGTGTTTTTAGAATACATTATCTTAAAGAAAAGCTAATGAGGTTCTATAGCCCTGAATATGTGAATTAAAAATCCCCCTCAGTCATGAAAATATGTTGAGGCTGTAGACACTCTGTAGAAACTACCATGACACTGGGACATTCTGCCCTTTTTTATGGTTAATTCCAACTAGAAGCATGATGGTTCTTACATTTTCATACTTAACTCTTAACAATCCAGAGATGGCTTGGTAGGAAGTTGGTGAAAGGAAACAATATCAGCCTTAATTTTACAGCACATTTACAGATACAGCTGTGATCTAAGATACCACTATCTTAGAAACATTTGGTCTTCATAGCAGAATTGGATAGACTTCTTTCTTAAGATCAAAAGGACATGTTTGCAAATTCAGTTTTCTATTTTTCACAGACTGCAATGCATAAATGTATATAGACATATACACATACAGACATTCTACCAGTGGTGAGAGATTGATGTAAGGATGAACAATAGTACCAAAAGCTTTCAACTATTTTCTTTATTGAGAAATTGTAGCACACCTACCAGTTAACTCTTGCATTCTTTTATCATGGTGGCATAGGAATATTAGTGGAAGCCTGGGATGTTTTGGAATAGGCAAATGGATGGTAGTAGATATCGAAGCAAATTGTAATACTAGATACTCAACTATCTGTCTTGACCCTGGATTGGTAATGTTAACAAAAATATGAAAGAGATGATGAAAAGTGACTGTATTTCACAGCCAAATCTTCCGAGATGCATGTCTGTTTCATTAGCTTTTCAGAATGTTGTTGTTACCCAGATCAATAAGTTTTATAACCCAAATTCTCTGGTGGTTGATTGAAGATAACTTAATTGTCAGGTCCTTTGTCATTGCATGCTATGCATGGACAATTGTGCTGTATTTAGTGTCTTAAAATATAAAATGTCATTTAAAAACCTGGCTTTCTTATAGATGGCATAATTGCTTCCAACTTCTTCAACACTTATTGAATTAGTATTGAAAAGATAATTTCATGCTTGGCCAAGTGGTAAATCCAATTCATTTGCAAGAGAGCAAAGTATCAAATCTGACTTTTAAGAATGTCAATTTGAAGCAGGGTAGAGCAACTAACAAACAGAGGTAATTTAAGCTGTCCTGTTAATCACTTGACCTTTCCCTTCTTGGGTTAAGCTAATTGTCAAAATGTTTAATGATGCACTGTTGGAACAATCAAGCCAAAGATAAATTGGGGGAAGAGTGAAAAAAATATTTAAACATACCATGATCCACAAAACACAGTAAATAAAAAATAATAATAAAAAAACAAGCTATATAAAAGCAAGGAGCAGAAGGAGATGGTGACAGGATTCTTGTTTGGAGTAAATAAACAGGGTTTTTTTAATACTGAGGGAAGATGCAACATTTTAAGCATCCAGAGAGGCTTTAAAATGTCACTTCAGAAAAAAACATTTGAAAAGGTAGGAATAATATATAAGGAATTATTTTGAAGTTATAAGTAAAATATTTGGTTAAGGAATTCTTTGGGATTCTTTGTTATTAATTTTTCAATCAGTACTATTTCCTTCGCTTAATGTTATTGATTCAGAGATGTATTTTGGTATTCTGGTAGAATGGATCTTGTTGCTTACATCAAACACTGACTTAGTTTCTTATGTATTCTAACGAAAATGAACACTAAAGATACACTAGCATTAATTATTAAAGTGGTGTGTAAGTTTTACCGTTACCTCAAAAAACACTCAGTAAAAATGAATAACAAAAATGGGTCTTGCTTCCAGAGATATTGACATATAATAATTTAATTATAGTCTTTTCAACAAGCCTTTAATTAATATCATGTGCAATTTTAAGGGGCCATGCGATCAACTATGAATTATTTGTATACAGTAATATGCATGTAATATCAACCCTTGTTAAGTTAAGGTGAATTTATATTAGAGTGTCAAGCTGACTCATTGAGCTCAAATCACAAGTTCATTTTCCATATTTTTTTAAAAAAAATTCTAAGACAGCTACAGCATTTGATAAACTACCAATGAAATAATCATATAAATCTTTTGTCTTTTACACCAAGTGACAATCCCTGATGTCATGCATTAAATTGAACAATTCTATTCTGCTTTCTTTCTTACCTTTGAAGGATCTAATGAACAAATCTAGATTATTATTTTTTTTAAGAAAAACCAAACTGAATTTCAGATCCATATTATTATGCTGCCTGATTAATCTTTTGCTGGGCATATTGCGAGTTAATACCCATAAGACTTAAATGGTAGGAAATAAATGGTTAGAGGAAGAATTGGAATCTAATTTTTTTTTTGAATGAGCAGCTGATCAGAACTTTGGGAAAAGGTCCTCCCTTGAACTAGTGGAAAGGATCCATGCCCGGGAGAGAGAATTGGGAAGCCAGAAAGAGAAAGAGAAAGGCCTAATTTGCATAATTGTAGAACATCAGTGTATTGTCCATACAATTAACATTTGTCCTGAATTCATTTCAAATTTTATTTCAAAGAAATCCATGCTATTGTCTCCTCAATAGTGGCAGGTTGTTAATACAGAACTGTCCCCAAACTCCTATTGCTTATCCCTGCTCATTTCAGCTTTTCTTCTATTAGGGGTACTTCCCAAACCTTGTCCCTTAACACAGTGACAGCTGTGAACACATGGATAGTTGTTTTACAAAATTGTGCAGCCTGGGAATTTGAGAGTTCAAACCACTAGGAGATTGCATATATAACTTTCAAGTGTTATATGAGTTGAAGTTGATTTGCCAAAGAACTTTTTATTCTTCCCTCCCTCTTGCATTTTTTTTTTTTGCATTTCCTAAATTTCATTCTGAATGAAGACTAGAGTCTCCAAACCTGTGCTTGACAGTGTATCAAAATGGCGGCCATAGGGTTGGAAGAATTTACATCTTCTGCCAGAGAGCACTGCTTCTGCTCAAGCCAGAACATTGCACAAAAATGTTGGTGTTTTGTGCTTGAATTCTGGAAATTCAGAACAACAATTCATAACTGATGATGCACAATAACTCCCATTTTAAAAATAGAATGTGCCTCAGATTTTTATTTACTGCATTTGTGTTTTGCCTTTTTCCTAAAGAGCTCAGAGCATCACTGGTCAATTTATACCTGCATTCATTCACATGGCTTTGGGAGAGTTCTTTTCCACGCCAGCATGGAGACTGCAGTGATTGCAACCACCTACTTCAGGGGTAGGCAACCTCGGCTCTTTTATGACTCGTGGACTTCAACTCCCAGAATTCCTGAGCAAGCTATGCTGGCTCAGGAATGCTGGGAGTTGAAGTCCACGAGTCATAAAAGAGCCGAGGTTGCCTACCCCTGACCTAGTTCAAGGGTATCAAACTCGCAACGTCACACGACGTGTCGTGGCGTATTGTGACTTTTTTGCCATTACTGGCAATGGGGTTGGCATGGTTTCAGCATGATGCATCCAGCCTGCGGGTTGGCAGTTTGACACCCCTGAGTTGAAGCTGTTTATAGTGCTTGTTTCCATGTGGCTAATGCTCTCTTAGAACTTGAAGCCTTGCCCTCCGTAGGCAAGCTTCAATTCTGATTTGGGGCACCTCATTGCGCCCCAATCAATGGCGGGTCCTTCACGATAGCTGAATTAAGAGACACATGCTGATCACATTTCTCTGGGCGAAGCAACCACTGACAAAAGGCTGCCTTCCCTTTTATTCCCTGTTACAGTGGGCGGTTACACAATGCATCACATGGTTACAAACAGCCAATGACAATGTTATTTCTTCAGCCAATGACAAGGCTACACTGGCAGGGCCACCCTGTGGCCAATGGATTCAAATCTTGGTACAACGTCCATCCACCTCTTAGCCCCCCCTTATTTCCTGTCCCAAGGCCTTATGGTCAGCCACATGGTCTTCTTTGTTCCAGGTCTATGGCATTACAACATAACATGGCCATCTTGCTTCCTTTGTTCCAGGCCACCTCTTGGCCCCGCCTCCATTTCCTGTTGCTCCAAAACAGCATGGTAAAGTCACATGGCACAGTCTCTTTGTCCCAAGCCTCTCCAAGCCTCATGCATTACAACATATTACAACATATCAACTTTTTTATTTTATTTTTAGCAGCTGTGGGTTGTTCCACCTATGCTCCATCCAGTTCTGTACACGTCCAGCTCTGTACATGATCCTAGGGCACAGGCCGTCATAGAAACATCTCTGTCCAGTCATCAGAGGTAGCAGTTGGTTCTTTTCCAGATGGTTAGAAGAGGGAGGCTTACACAGGTTTTACACAGGTTCAGCAGGACAGGGATACATTTGTACACAGCAACAGATTGTTACACAGAATACTAGAAACATTGTGATACTAAAAACCCAATTCCTTGAGCCACCCAGCATTAGGTAGTCAGAAAAATAAACTGTCAATCAAACAAGGCACCAGTTTCTTGTGATAAGGGATTGCTTTGTACCATATTTTCCATGTGAGCAATTGTGGCAGAAATGTGTGTGTGTTGTACTAATGTAAATGTACCAGACCAATTCTGGGGTATTGACCAATGTGCATTTTTTCCACATAAGATCTAATCTTTATCAGATGTGAGTACATTGTCTTTTGAGAAGTTGTACAAAGTTTCAAAGATTTCACCAAAATCAAACAAGGGAACAGAATCAGCACATGCTTTCTTGTTGTCATTCTTTGTCTCATACAAAGTAAGGAAGGATTCAAAGTGAGAGAGAAAGAGAGAGATTTCATTCATCCATGTGAACATATTAAGGAAAAGGTTGTGAGGCAAGGCAGACCATGAAAGGGAGAAAACATGTTTGTTCTGTGCTGGAATGTATCATTTAGCATGGTGAGAGACATAAAATGCAAAACAGCAATGATTTGTCACAAAATTTAAATCATTAAAGAGAAATAAGAAAGAGACAAAAATGAAAATCATTAAAACTAGGAAACATAAATTCAAAATAGGCAAAGACAAGTAAGAAAAAGCAAAATTGGCAGAGAAATCAATAAGAAAGAAAAAAAGCCATGGTTTATTAAGCAACACAGCCAGAGAGGGGGGGGTGAGAGAGAGGAGGGGGTAACAGATTCAAAGAGATTGGAGATGGCCAGCAATAAAGCACAGTCATATGTAAATTGAGTCTCCGTTTACAGCCATCCGTTTCCTTGGAAACCAGGAGAGAAGTTTAGCCTAGCTGGCTTTTCTGGTTTTAAAACTGGCCCATTTGGTGACAAACAAAGTCTTCAAATAAACCTCTGGAAACCTACAATTTCAAAAGAAGAGGGGGGAAGAGAAAAAAGGCCCTGCGGGGGAGGAGATGGCTCTGCTGCAGGGGAAAAAGTTTTTTTTAACAGTAAGCAAGGCATTATTGAATCAATGGATTACCAGGAAATATTTTCTCTTTTTCAACTATAAGAATTAGAAACACAGACTTCAGATTTTTTAACAAGTTGAAAGGTAAGACAGTAAAGACTGAATTAGCATAGTAAGATCAAACCCGGACAGGCATGAGGCAGTTATTAACTCAGCATGCTCTGAGCCAGCATGCTCTGAGTCAGAAGGAGAAATATAGGGGGGAGAGGGGGAGAAACAGACTTAAGATTTCTTAGCAAGTTAAAAGGTAAGAGAGAAGACTGAATTAGCATAGGAAAGCATGTTCTGAGTCAGAAGGAGAAAAAGACTTAAGATTTTTTAGGAGACAGGGCAGGAGAAACAGAAAGAATCCTGCAAGCCAATAGCTACAGGAGAAGAAAAAGAAGGCAGATCTTTTAAACGCCATGCAAAACAATTTTTTCACGTAAAGAGAATTTTTGGAAGAAGCAGAAGCTCCCCACACAAGCCAATTTTAATCCAATTAGCAATTTTTTGTGGTCCCTTTAAGATGTAACAGAGACAATGCCAAACAAACAATAATACTTTTTAAACTCCTTATGTGAAGGCACATTTGTGAATCTTTGTTAGTTGCATAATTAAGGTCCTGACAATAACACCAAGCCCTCCCCTTTGATCCTTGGAGAATTCCACCCACATACTCACAGGGGGGGTGTTTCTTGCTGAAGAAACTCCACGAGGTTTGTTCCTCCAATTGGCCAAATTTAGAGTCAGATCGTAAGATTTTTTTTGTCTCAGGGCTATGCTTTTTTAAGCCTGAGAATTAGCCAATTTAGCTTGCTCTGTTTTTGCATAGTGTAATGTCAGCATGGACAAATACAGCCTGTCATGGGCTAAGAAATCTGGCGGGGCTCTCAGCAATGGAGCCAGATACCTATTGCCATGTGGCGAGGTCTAATTGCTAAGATTTTTTCAAAAAAGCCAATAAAAGACATAGATCTTTTTGAGTGACAGGGAAAACAGTCTAATTATGTTTCTGAACATAATTTGCTCTCCTGACTAAGCTAAGCAATTGTTTCAGGTACACAGCCCAATTTGTGCCTAGCTTCTGTCCCACACTTACCAATAGCGTGCACATGGGTCTATTCCAGACGAAGTAAGAGGTGGGCTGCCAGAAGGACGTGACTTTTGCATCAAATCACGTCAGGGATCACCACTTGAAGCCTTGCCCTCCGTAGGCAAGCTTCAATTCTGATTTGGGGCACCTCATTGCACCCCAATCAATGGCGGGTCCTTCACGATAGCCGAATTAAGAGACACATGCTGATCACATTTCCCTGGGCGAAGCAACCACTGACAAAAGGCTGCCTTCCCTTTTATTCCCTGTTACAGTGGGCGGTTACACAATGCATCACATGGTTACAAACAGCCAATGACAATGTTATTTCTTCAGCCAATGACAAGGCTACACTGGCAGGGCCACCCTGTGGCCAATGGATTCAAATCTTGGTACAACGTCCATCCACCTCTTAGCCCCCCTTATTTCCTGTCCCAAGGCCATATGGTCAGCCACATGGTCTTCTTTGTTCCAGGCCTATGGCATTACAACATAACATGGCCATCTTGCTTCCTTTGTTCCAGGCCACCTCTTGGCCCCGCCTCCATTTCCTGTTGCTCCAAAACAGCATGGTAAAGTCACATGGCACAGTCTCTTTGTCCCAAGCCTCTCCAAGCCTCATGCATTACAACATATTACAACAAGAACTAATATAGTCTTCCAGTTTTTTGTTATAAAGGTTGTGCATATCTTGAAAATTACTAAACGTAAGCATTTTGAACCTTGCACGAGCACATACTCTCTTTATTACTAATGAAAATGGCTATGAATTTGTTTTTGCACCCTTCTGGGCATGCCTGAAAAAGGATCCTGTTGCTTCAAGGGGATTAATTTATGAATGAGATTCTTAAAGCAATAGCATCCTTTTTTTCATGTTCATCCGGAGGCTGAAAAAAAATACATAGCTTCTTTAATGAATACTAGAGATGTCGGATCTGAAGCCATTTCCCAAATCATTTTGAAGCATGGTCAGACTACTTGTCCTTTTATCACTTGAAAAGCAGCTCATCTCTGTTCAAAATTTTGAAGACTTTATTTATTTATTTATTTATTTATTTATTTATTTATTTATTTATTTAATTTCTTTCCTTGAACAGGTAAAGAAAATAGAGAAGTAAGGAATATGGCAGGAAAATAAAATTTTTGAGGTTCCAGCCCTCACCATTTATCTCCATTCTCTTTCTCTTATTAGCTAATCTCCTCTAGGTATTGGATGGTAAAGAAGAGAGAATATCAGCTGTCAATGAGAAAAACAGTTTTAAAAAAAACTTAGCAGCTCCTCATACTATGGCATTATACTTTAACGTTCTTCTATTTTCTTTAACTATCAACCAGAAATTTTCACAATTTTGAGTAGGTGACATAATAGCAATAGCATATAAACTTATATACCGCCCCATAGCACTTTATAGCACTCTCTAGGCTATTTACAATGTAAGCATTATTTGCATATTTGCCGCCAACCATCTGGGTCCCCATTTTATCGGCCTTGGAAGAATGGAAGGCTGAGTCAACCTCAAGCTGGTCAAGATTGGACTGCTGACAGTTGGCAGAGTTAGCCTGCTGCATTCTAACCACTGCGCCACCAAGGTTTGTGGCAACTGTAAACAAAAAATTAGGTTATCCAGGAACGTGACTCCTGGTGGCTACAATTTTATTTGCAATCTAATGGGTGTGATTGGTTACTATCCTTTTTATCCTGAAGTTGCCAAACAGTCCCTCATCCAAGTATTAATGAGGACTATTCTAACTTAGGATCTGAAATCAGCCAAACACAACTAGGTCTATCTCCTGCTGAGGCAGCAATCATAAACTATAGACCTGTCAGCTGATTGAAGTAGACCAGGAAACATATACCTCTACCTTATTGTGTTAGGATATAATAACAGAATCTTGAAAGCCTGATAGAAATTCTCTCTCCTCATCCTCTTGTGCTGTAAAGACAATCTTGTATTTCTTTCTCATCCCTTTCTCATCCCTTTCTGTCTATGCAAGCTAAGTTGATGTCATTAAATTTCTTTTTCAGGCCATCTCTTTCTATTTGGTTCTCTAACTGAATATATATTACTTATATTTCCCAGTTACAGCTTGCAAAAAAATTCTCTCGGTCAGGCTTAAAGGTAACCTATGAATGATAATTTAATAGTGGAAAATATTCAGAGCCTGGTTCCACCAATCTTCAGAAATAAATCCCACTGAATTTAATATTGCTAATATTTATGTCATAATTAATGAGACTTCAATGCTAAGCATGAAAAGTAAAAGCACAGGGCAGCAAGAATTGTATTTGCCCAACATTGGAAAAATGAAAACTTACCAGCTGAAGAAGTACTAATTAAGAAAATTTTAGTATGTGCAAAAATGGATAGATTGACTTTAAAGATAAAAGAGAAAGAAGACTCAGTGTACTTTAGAACATGGAATAATTTCTATCAATGGCTAGAAAGACGAATTAGAGAGAAAGGAATGTGATATGTAATTTTGAATATATATTAGCAAGATTGAGTGATTAATTAACATATTGTTTATGATTATTAACTATTTTCTATTATTGTTTGTTAAATACATAAACCCAGACATTATGCTGTTTGCTAAATATTGAGAATGTTACTTGGAAAAACCCCATATCTTAATCCTAACCCTAACCTAAATCCCAACCCCGATCCTACCTTATTCCTAACCCCATAAAAACTAATAAAATCTATACACAAAAAAGTAAAAGCACAGCCAGAAAATCCTTTTTCTAACCCAGAGTCCATCACATGTATTCCTACTATGACAAATTTTATTAATTATCTCTTATTTCAATCAATCTGGAAGACATAAATTGGTGATAAAATTATAGCTCCTCTGTAGATTATTCAGCTACTATGTTTGGGGAAGCCTACCTGCCTCCAGACAGTGGACTGATCTTTCTCTCTTGTATTTCTTCCATAGTTTATAGTTCATATGTGCAGAGATTTCCTTAATTCTGTGATTTCCAGATGTTCTTTTCAGATTTATTTTTTCTTCTTTAATTACAGTGTGTTGGTCATGATTGCGCATTTAACTGAAGGATACAACTCCCATGTTTACGAGTGGTGTTATGTGCTTTAATGATCTGGAGAACAAAAAAGCTGTATCTCTTGAATGGCACTCTGATGTATCAGACTTGCTCCTCTGCTGATTCTGTGAGCAGTGGGAATTGAATGTCGTGCTCTTAACTGGAAAAAAGGCCTTTGTTATATTTGTGCTTGCAGATGGCCAGAACTTTCAGACCCTTGCTGTGTTTTGCTGTTCTATACATGCTTCAATGTTTGCCCATATAAAGAAAAGTGTTCATAGTGAGGGGTGGGGCATATATATGGCAATAAAGAGCTTTCACCAGTGATGAAAGCCAGCAGAGTAAAACTGGGAAGCGTGAAAACCATATATTATTAAATATCATACATACAAGGTAAGATATGACACCCCCCCAAAAAAAATAATGGTGAGGGGAGGATCATTCTTACATTTGCTGTAAAATATACAATTATGCAGTGCATTGTTGAAAACATCACTGCTGAAGAGTGAAGATATCTATACCTACTGCCTGTTGGTCTGTCAATCTGTCTATCTATCATATCTCTCTATCTCTATCTCTATCTCTATCTCTATCTCTATCTCTATCTCTATCTCTATCTTTCTATCTACCTACCTACCTACCTACCTACCTACCTACCTACCTACCTACCTACCTACCTATCTACCCAGGGCTTTTTTTGTCATAGAATGCCCAGAACAGAGTTGCGGCACCTTTTTGGGATGGAACCTTGTAGGGTAGGCAAGGAGGATTGTATGACGGGTGTGAGTTCCAGCACCTTTTTTTTTTTACAAAAAAAGCACTGTATCTATCTATCTATCTATCTATCTATCTATCTATCTATCTATCTATCTATCTATCTATCTATCTATCTATCTATCTATCTATCTATTTTATCTAGCTATTTTAAAATTAGCCTGATTTTAAAATTACCCTGATGATTACTCATTCCTTGAGAGAGGTTGCTTGCCTGATAAATGTAACCCTTTGTACAATATGTAGTAACTTGTTCTCCATCCCTTATCCTTATTCCTTTTTGTTCCCTGTATTCATTTTTCCTTCCCAGCCTTGCTACTGCAATCTTCCCCCAGAACCCATTTTCATTTCCCTCCTTTCTTTGCCCCATCTTCTCTTTACTGGTGATTCTACTGGAAGGAGGACATGTGTGTGTGTGTGTTCTTTGAGAGAGGGCATCTTGTAAATGAGAAAAAAATGTCAGCATATTAAGCCATACACCATTAAATATATTGTTAGTTTTCTGCATTTCTTGGCTCTCATCTAATGGTTTTCCTTATTCTTGCAACCTAAATATTATACACATGCAGTGTAAACAGTTAGGAGCTTAACTCTTTTTATATAGTATTTTCTTTTACAGCTCAGTAATTTTAATTACTGAACTGTAAAAGAAGCTGGGATAGTGCAGTGGTTAGAATGCAGTATTGCAGGCTAATTCAGCTCACTGCCAGGAGTTTGATCCTGACTGGCTCAAGGTTGACTCAGCCTTCTGCCTTCCAAGGTTGGTAAAATGAGGACTCAGATTATTGGGGGCAATAGGCTGGCTCTGTAAATTGTTTAAAGAGTGCTGTAAAGTACGATGAAGCAGTATATAAATCTAAGCGCTATTGCTATTAATTGCTAGCTATTAATTCAATGAATATAAATTTAGTTTTGTGTCCTAGCTTCACCGTTCTGGCTTCTGGGAGGTATATATGATATCTTTAGGCATACACAAATACAACTATGTCTCAGACCCATATTTGGGGAATTGCCAGGATTCAGTTCAGCTGTGATGGGGTAATCCTAAATTCCACAGCATCTTCTTTTTGGTTGTTATGTTCTATTCTGACCTGATCCATGAAACTATCAGCCTTGGGACTGGCAATCAATCAATCACCTGAAACAGACCAGGGAGAAAATGAATAAAAACAGAAAATGTGGGGCCAGATCCTGGCTGGGTGTCTAGGCCCATATGCAGTGTTTACTTTGAAGGATAGAGCAAAAGCAACCAGAACAGGAATGCTTAGGAAGCAAGGATGGCAATGTTTCTGTGTGAGCCATGCCTGCCACCAGGATGAACGTAGAGGCAGTCTTCAGACTTTGCTCAGCATTGGAAGCAACTCTTCAACATCAGATCTGCATTCCTGCATCCTTGCTCTGCTCTCAAACTATAGGTTTCATCACTTGGATGGGCTTATCCACTCTTGTTTAACTGCTGTTATCTCAGCCTGTTTTCTCAGATTTGCCCACCTTTCTAACCCTACCTCTGATCTTTTATGGCTATGACTCTAGACCATAGAGTGGACCTCTCTGGCTCTGGATTCCTGAATCATAACTATAATCCATAACTCGTATGACTTCTACCTGCAATGACACTGCAAGTGCTAAGCCCTTGCTACAAGACAAGATCTTTCCTTCTGACTTTGAAGAAGCTGCTCCAGATGAACCTGTAGAACAGGGGTGTCAAACTGCTGGCCCACGCAGTTTCATACCAAAACCGCTCCCACTCCATTGCCGGTAATGGAAAAAAAGTCACGATACGTCACGACACGTCACGTGACATTGCGTCTTTGACACCCCTGCTGTAGAATCCAAGCCTCAGAAGACTTTCCCTGTGTTCTCAAAGTTCACTCATCTAATGAGGCTATTCAGATTAGGTGAAAAATGGATCTACCCTGGAGGACATAGATGGGGTCCCCCTAACCAACTTGCTCAGACCAAAGAAGCTACTTGGATGAGCAGTGAAGCATTTCAAACCCAAAAGAAAAGAAGTTCAGTTACCATGATTCAACTTCCAGATAATTCGATCTGGCTGACTGAGAATCTTCATCAACTTTCTCAAAGAACAGTTTTGATTTGCAGTGTCCTGGAATGACTGTGTGATCAAGCAAAAGAAAGAAAACCTTTAGGCCAACTTGTTCACATTCCCAAATGAGTAAAACAAAACAAAAAAAAAACCCTCTAAACAATGCATCCCTGTTTTTTTATATAAACATCTATCTCACAAAGCTGGCCATAAAATAGATCAGATTAACATCATTGTGTGCATTCCTTTGCAAACCATATGAAGCTATTATTGTCTTGCTCTTGGACTTTCTAGAAGCATTTTACTGTATTTTATTGGAAATAAAGGGATAGTCTACAGAGTTTTAAATTCTAATGGAAATGGAGTCTCCTGTGTCTAGAGAAAGTTCTAGTGTAAATTGCTTTGAATGAAAGGGATAGAGACTTTTCTTCAAATTGATACAGAGGTTCCTTGCAGCTATTGTTCTTTTCTTTATCTTCTGCTTGCAATTCTGCTCCTATCAAGTTCTTTCTCTGCCAGCACTATTCCCTGTAGCATTTTCTTGTCAATTCCACTTCAAAGTGCCTGTCATAGGAAGAGTATTGGGAGTTGTACAGATTCATAGTGCAAAAAAGACTGGACTGGTTATGAGTACTGGACTTATATATTTTTTTAATTAAGAGTTTGACTTGTTGTTCAGATTCTTATCCAATTCTTAGATCACTATATGGCTCTGCTATGACATAATCCATTTTATCCAGTCTTTTCCTTATATAAATGGTAAAACCATTCCCAATGTTACTTCTTATTGCTTCCAAATTTATATTTCTCTTATATAAAAACTGAAATCCAGATTTTGGTGAAGATAGGTAGGTAGGTAGATTAGATTAGATTAGATGATAGATAGATAGATAGATAGATAATAGATAGATAGATAGATAGATAGATAGATAGATAGATAGATAGATAATATGTGTATATATATATACACATACACATACACAGGTGTGTGTGTGTGTGTGTGTGTGTGTGTGTGTGTGTGTGTAATCCAGACATTTTATACAGGATTATATATGATTTATACTTATCTATCAGTAATTCATTTTAATTACTTAGATTCAGAACCAACTGCATGATTTTATCATAAATGTAATTGTTGGCATTGTTTGCTGCAAGTAAACCATGCTCCAAAAACAATAACGAAACTTTCCTTATCCAAAATCCTCAAACTTTCCCTTTCGTCTTTAAAATGGAAACATATATGCTGGTGCTATGAACTGTATCTCCTGGAATTTAGAAACTCTTATGTTTGCCATTGTTTATAAATAAAATATATTCTTAATCTTGAAAATGTATTTAATGCCTCTGCTTTCAATTCGGAGATACAGGTTAGAAGTGGATGGGAAAAAATACCAGAACGTACCTCTTGGAAACTTCACGGTCTATTCAACATGCATATATATTCACATTTATATATGTGAATTCTTGCTTTGTTAGTATCACAGAGAAAATTCCAGAAACATCCATCTATCCCTCCCTCCCTCCCTCCCTCCATCCATCCATCCATCCGTCCGTCCGTCCGTCCGTCCGTCCATCCATCCATCCATCCATCCATCCATCCATCCATCCATCCATCCATCCATCTATCTATCTATCTATCTATCTATCTATCTATCTATCTATCTATCTATCTATCTATCTATCTATCTATCTATCTATCTATCTATCTTCTGCATTTATTATAACCTAAAGCAGTGAACAAATCCAATATGCCTTCCTCCTCCTATTTTCCCCACAACAACAATTATGTGAGGTGAGTTGGGCTAAGAGAGAGTGACTGGCCCAAGGTCACCCCATTGACTATCATGGCTAAGGCAGGCCTTGAACTCATGGTCTTTTCTTTCTAGACTGGTGCCGTAACCACTAGACCAAACAAACCATTATTAGAAGAAGAAAAATGAGTGCTTAGCTCAGAATGACATGGCAATCCTGCCTTACAAGTCGATGACACACCCACAAAGTACCATTGTGGCTACTTTTGCTTTCAGCTTTCTACCTCTTCCCTTTTATCTCTAGAGAATTTCCAGGAGATTATGGTGGACAGTAATTCAAGGGTATACTGAAATTGTCTTTCCATTATTCTATTTTATCTGCCTAGTTTCATCCATCACAACCTCCTGTCAATGAAGAGAATGGACAGTTGTTTGCATTACAGTGATGCAATTTTTCAGACAGGTGTTTTGTATTTATAATTCTGTTAATTGTGGGAACTGTTTAATAGGCTTATATTTCTCCTGGATTGTTTTCCTGAATGTCACCTGATTGTATAAGCAATTACAGTTATTTATTTCTTTGGTAAAAAAAGAGGTGTGACTTTTACATTGACAAAAATTACCAAATTATATTGAAATCAGACTCTGGGTTGCTTTGCTGATTTGCATGAGAGCTTTGTCCAAAAATAATTTGTTGTTTTAGACAGCTAGATGAATAGTTTTGCATTGTCTCCAGCACATGGATTCTTGCATATACATATAATTGCCAGGGACTGAATCTTTTATCAAATACAAAAAAGGTACTTAAAATGAACACTGTATTTCTAACTTGGATGGGCTTCTTTAAAATACAGTCTGAAAACTATAATTCAGTCTCTTGACAAACAGAATATATGTGTGACATCAACAGTTATGCCAAAGAGTTACTTCTACCTCCTTTATTCTATTTTTTAATTTTATTTTGAACTGAACCTTGAAAGGCGCATCCAGAGTTATTGATTGTTGTTCAAACAGTGTAACATCTGTGCTGCATATTACTGACAAATTATCCCAGTTAAATATAATCCCTGGCAACATATGATGGCATCTAAAGATCTTAACAGAGGGCAGAATGCAGCCTCTGGATTAGAAGTCTTGTTAGATGCAAAAACATCCGGTGCAGTGGAATGGCTGTGCCAACCAAGGATCCATGTAGTTGCCAAAAGCATCATCTATGAAGCTCCCAGTTTACATAGATTGCAGATTCTATGGTCACTGCATGATTCTCTGCACAAGTTTTCTATTCTTTCTAAACCCATAAAAAGTGGCTTGATGTTGCAACCAGAAAGATCTTCCATAGTCCAGATAAGTCCTTTAATGACTTGTGTGTTGAAGCCTTTGCACAGGAGTGTTTTACATCACAAGGTTTAATTGGCAGTAAATATCATAGTCAATTGTACTGCATTTCACCAACAGATAGTCATCAAAGGTTTTAATGCATATTAACATTTGCCAAATGTATATTTATGTGTAGTTTTCCTATTCCCCCTTCTGCTACTTTGATAGATACTTGGAGGGATTAGCAAAGAATATTGTTTGGGGATACTGGATCAGGGAGAATGTTAAATTTATTTAATTTATTTCTTACAGGTAGTCATCAATCTGTGACCAAAATTGCCACTAAAACTTCTATCAGTAAATGTTGGGGTCATTAAGTATGCCATGCACAATTTTAAAACCTTTTTGCCATGATTGTTAAGTGAATCATATCGATGTTAGACATATCCAGCTTCCTTCATTGATTTTTGCTTACCAGAAGCGCCTCCCCCACCCAGTGAAGGTAGCAAATGGTGATCACATGACCCTGGGACACAACAATCTTTGTAAATACATGCTGTTTGCCAAGTGCCCAAATTTTGATCACATGACTGTGGGACAGTTGTAAGTGCGAGGACTAGTCATAGGTCATTTTTGAGCACTGTCATAATCAAATTAAATGAATAGTCATAAATCAAGAAATATTTGTCAGCTTTTTGGGGAGCATGTTCTCTCTTAACACTTTCTACTCCATTTCTTGAACTCACACATACCAAATTAAGCTTTATATTTTTTTGATGTAGCTTCTTGCGTAAACTTAGCCATAGTGGCATATAAGCCATGCCGCATAGCCTAGTACAGTAATGGTGAACCTTTTAGAGACCGAGTGCCCAAAAACCACCCAGCCCCCCACCCCCCTCAGGGCAATCCACCGCCCACCGCAGCAGATCGCCTAGGTGTCCCAGCAGTGCCGTAGGGGCCACATCTTCCGCCCGCACCCCACAGCATCATTTGCATTCAACAGGGAGCAATGGTGGAGTCTTGTCCCTGCTGGCTGGCTGCCATGTCCTTGGCTGTGCTGCTCCGCATGGGGGCTGCTGGTGAGGAGGGGGCTGTGGGAGGAGGCAGGGCTGGGGTGACAACGCACCTGCCCATAGAGTGTGCCATAGGTTCACCACCACTGGCCTAGTATCTTGTGTGAACAAAGTTATTCAATCAACTATGAAAATCCAGAACCTCATGAAACTAGAATTGGGTGGCAGTCCTTGATCTTTCAAACCTTGCCTATTACTGCAACAAAATATGGTTAACTAACTTACCACTATGCCAACTCCAAGACTTACCTATTCCATATCTAATTTCCTGTCTATAATTAAAAATAAAAGAACTGTACAATGGCCTGTTATATGGCATCGATGCTTAAAGTATATGGCATCAATGCTTAAACGTTTGCTTTCTTGCAGGATTTTTCTCCTTGAATGCAGTAGGCTCACTATTACAAAATTAGAGAACTTGCAAGTTAAGGGGTCAGCTATCACTATGAACTCATGGAGGTGTATCACAGTGAACATTTGAAATCTTAAGCTTCAATAGTACCATAAACCTTATTTGTAATAAACACAAAAAAATTCTATAAAACTACTATAGTGTATTAACTCCAACACTAAGCTTGGGTTCAAGAGCTCCCCAATAAACATCTCACCTCCACATGAACTCTCTAGGAGGTAATAGGAAAGCCAGTCAGTCTCACTCACACACACAGAGAGAGGGGGGGGGAGAGAGAGAGATCATAATAATGGGAATAATATTTCCAATATTATTTCCCAGTATTCTTCTAAGCCAACCTTCTCTAACTTGATGCCTTCCAGATATGTTGGAACTGGAAATTGTGGGATGAAGAACATATGAGTCACTTCTGCGAGGTGAGGGACTTTATGGATCATATACAGAAACCCCCTCATGATCCTTAAAGCAGTGTTTGCCTAGCTCATTTAGAGACTGTTTTCTGAGTGATATGGCTTAAAGGTTCATGATTTGGAGTGATGAGACATTACTTTTGATCTTGATAGAGCTGAAGATTCACACAAACTTTTAGCGTTATATACACAGTATATACACACTGAAAGGAGAGGCAGACAGATGGACAGACAGATGGAATGTCATGCATTCATAAAAGAAACCATTTTAAGGGTCCCATTCAGACTTCTCCAACAATTTCCAAGTAGAGATCAAAAAGTTAAGAAAAACACCCAAAAGATCCTTTATTTCATCATTCATTTCAAGGATTATTGAAAAAATATACGGGAAGAAGTCTGCTTACTCTGAAGAAATGCTACCTCAACATAAAATACTATTTACTATATTGCTTTGCTATTTTCTGTCAGCAGTGTAGATTCTCTTCATTGAGTTTGTTTAGCCAGAGTTTTGACATTCACTCTCTACTCAAAATTTCTCCTGTGGCTTCCTTTGCTGACTCTCTGAATAACCCTATGCCAGCGTTTTCTTTGATAAAAGCAAGGGGCAGCAATATTGAAACTGTAATTACTCCATTACTTTATTCCTGCAGGCTATCCCTCTTGACCTAGCTTATATTCATTTCCCCTGATCTTCAATGAAAATGAAGTTCCTGAATTACTGTTTCACATCATACTTGTGAGCAAATTGGTAGGGAAACGCTGCTTGCTGTTGTAAAACTGTGCCATGGCAACAGTTGGGGCAATTTAATCATTATCTAAATATTCAAGGAATCAGCTGTGCTAATAATAGCTCCCCCATTAATATCTCGCCAGAATAGATATAAATGGATTCATAAATAAAGGTGAAAGTTAACAGTTTTAATCAGCTACACCAATAACCTGTTATTATCATCACTGAGACAATCAACTAATAGTTAACCTAACAGGATGACACAAAGAGAGGGAGAAAGGGAAAGAATTCCAATAAATTCATATATTATAGCTGCTTTATATTATTTATTCATATTATGTATTGTATGCACCTGTGTATTGCAATAAAGAATCCCACTGACCTGTACAATCCTGAGGAAAAATGAAAAAGGCTCATGTTTTTCTGTCATGGATAAAGGCGAATATACGTGGCCCCCGGATAATGTTGCCTGATCCAATCTGGGCCGGTCACCAGAATCTGAGATTTATTCTTCCAAGCTTTCAGACTCATGCTGGAACCTATCTTCAGGGGAACTTTTCTCTAGCAGTGTGTGTGTGTGTGTGTGTGTGTGTGTGTGTGTGTGTGTGTGTGTGTGTGTGTGTGTGTGTGTGTGTTTCTGTGTTCTATATACAACATGAAAAACATCTTGCAACTGGAAAGCTAGTGTGTGAGGAAAAAGATTTTCCCTTTGTGTTCTCATAACAAAGAAGTGTTAATATATAAAAGAATCCATATTGCTCTTGTGCGATAATGTAGAGCTGAAGGATTGGTTTTAAATAGTCCTGCCACCTACAATCAATGAAAAACGGCCACTGACATGCTTGCCATACCAGTCAAAATAGTCTGCTATTGTGTAGCAATGGCTAGCACACTATGCACTGAAATTGGTTGTTAATGATGTATCAGTAGCAAGCATGAGTGATTTTTGACTAATAATAGCAACATAGCTAAAATGCACTGTGCTTAATGGAGCAGAGAATAGTAATGGAAGCTCATTTTCGAATACCTGTTGGACTTGAGCTATCATTGAATCAGTCAGTGACCATATGATGTATATTTTAATATCTTTATATTACACAGAACAGATCACATAAAATAAACACCAGAAAATAAATATCCAGCTTAACTGAGGAATCCAGCTCCCTACAGTATTTTCACAGGGAACATATATAGGGTGGCAATTAAACATAGGACGATATAGTTCCACTTCTGTCATGGTTAGTTCATGTTGCAAATTGTAATCTCTACATTAGAAGGGACTTCAAGTTCGGAATACCTGTAATGGTGTTTGCTCAGCCAGCACAAGTCTAAAAAAGCAGATTGTGCAACATCTTGTGGAAAAGCTTGGTAGCCATTTGTAAAAACTTCTGAAAAGTTGGAGCCAAGGTAGCTATCACGGTCATTGGTTAACATCCGCTCCAGTAGTAGCATTTGATGGGATCTTGCTTCTTAAAAAGAGCCAGTCCCTGGCGTGAGGGTCCTTTTGAACTCACAACTATTACTAGATTAGCAGTTAGGTGCTATGGTCAGAGGTGCCTTCACTTAGTTTCAATATGTTTCAGTTGTAGCCCTACCTGGGTCAGGGTGTCTAGATTCACATCCTGACCTCTGACCACCTCACACTTGGATGATTGCAAGTGAACTGCAGCAGACAATGGCCAAGGTACTAGTCAGGAAGATCCATTAATGTAGGATCAGAATGGGACACTCACCACAGTCAGCTCGGCATGGCCAGTTCATTGCCACCAGCTTACCACTGCCAAATTGTCTCTGCCAACTCACAGCCACCAGAGTGTGTCAGGGCAGGCAATGGGGAGATGGCAGCAGCCAAGTGCTTCCATTGTCACATCCCCCACTGCCGCCACCTCTGTGCCAGGCTTTGAAGAAGATGGGGACAGTGTTGGCATTGGCAGTCAGGGTGAATGGCAGGAAGGCAACAGGAGCCAGGGGCTTCCCATTTTCACACCCCCTGAGGCCTCCATGCCAGGCTTGGAGACATCATTCCAGATGCCAATCTGTGTTGGGTTCAGAGCCACTGCCAATGCCGATGCACCAGACTCAGAGTTCACCATGGCAGAGGCAGAAACAGGTTTGAAAATGGGAAGCCTCTGGCCGCCACTGCCTCCCCAACATGCACTGCACTCTGCTCATCCACCCACCCAGTTCTTTCTCCTGCCAGCCACGGCAAGTTATCCCTGTGGCAAGTTGGCTGTGTGGAGTTGTCCTGTGGTGGCCGTAAGTTGGCAGAGGTGACTTGGCGGTGGTGAGGTGATGGCAGTGAACCGGGCACACTGAGCTGGCCACAGCAAGTTGTCCTAGACCAGTGGTTCTCAACCTTTCTAATGCAGTTAATACAGTTCCTCATGTTGTGGTGACCCCCAACCATAAAATTATTTTCGTTGCTACTTCATAACTGTAATTTTGCTACTGTTTGGAATCGTAATGTAAATATCTGATATGCAGGGTGTATTTTCATTGTTACAAATTGAACATAATGAAATCAACATAGTGATGAATTACAAAAACAATATAGCAATACTCACTGGAGAAGCTTACTTTTCCTTGCTCAAAAATGTTGGGAGGGAGGGAAGGGGAAGGAAGGGAGATTGAAGGGGAAAGGAAGGAAGGAAGGAAGGAAGGAAGGAAGGAAGGAAGGAAGGAAGGAAGGAAGGAAGGAAGGAAGGAAGGAAGGAGAAAGAGATTGAAGTGGAAGGGATGGAGATGGAAGGAAAGAAGGAAGATTGAAGGGGACAGGAAGGAGACTGAAGGGGAAAGGAAGGAAGGAAGGAAGGAAGATTGAAGGGGAAAGGAAGGAGATGGAGAAGGAAGGAGATTGAAGGGGGAAGGAAGGAAGGGAAGGAAGGAAGGAGAGAGATTGAAGGGGAAGGGATGGAGATGGAAGGAAGGAAGATTGAAGGGGAAAGGAAGGAAGATTGAAGGGGGAAGGAAGGAAGGAAGGAAGGAAGGAAGGAAGGAAGGAAGGAAGGAAGGAGAGAGATTGAAGGGGAAGGGATGGAGATGGAGAAGGAAGGAGATTGAAAAGGGAAGGAAGAAAGGAGAGAGATTGAAGGGGAAGTGATGGAGATGGAGATGGAAGGAAGGAAGGAAGATTGAAGGGGGAAGGAAGGAAGGAAGGAAGAGAGAGAGAGAGATTGAAGGGGAAGGGATGGAGATGGAAGGAAGGAAGGAAGATTGAAGGGAAAAGGAAGGAGATGGAGAAGGAAGGAGATTGAAGGGAGAAGGAAGGAAGGAAGGAGAGAGAGATTGAAGGGGGGAGGTGCTGCCAAAGATGCACAAGCAGCTCCGCACAATTGCCTGGGGAGGAGGGGGAGGCTCTGGTGGAGAGTCTGCTTGAGAGCCAAGGGGCAGCACATTCGGCTGCCCTCTCACACCCGCCAAGGGATGGAGATGGAGATGGAAGGAAGGAAGATTGAAGGGGAAAGGAAGGAGATGGAGAAGGAAGGAGATTGAAGGAGAAAGGAAGGAGATGGACAAGGAAGGAGATTGAAGGGGAAAGGAAGGAAAGAGAGAGAGATTGAAGGGGGAGGTGCTGCCAAGGACGCACAAGCAGCTCCACACAATTGCCTGGGGAGGGGGAGGCTCTGGCAGAGAGCCTGGTGGAGAGCCAAGGGACAGCACATCCGGGCCCTCAGAAGCTGTGTGGAGGATCCGCACGCCTCGGAGCCGCCGGCTGCCCTCTCACACCCACCAACCTGGAGCCCCCATCCTCATCCTGGCACCTCTTGCCCTCTCCCAGTCTCCCCCCGGGACCTACCTGCCCCTCCAACCTCCTGAGCGCCATTGCAGCAGTGGGGTTGTGGGAGCTCCTTTCCATGCCGCGCAGCCCATTGCACGTAAGAAGGGTGCGGCTGGAGCACTAGCTCCCACTCAGAAGGCGCCGCTTTTTCCCTCCCGGCCGGCTGGCCTGCGATGCACATGTGGGCATCGCCGCTGCCTCGCCCTCTTCCCCACCCCCTGGCCGCTTCCAAGGCACGGAGCCCGGTGAGCTGGGAAGGAGCCGCTCCTGCCCGGCAGCCCAATGGCCGGGCCGGGCGCCAGAGGGCCAAGGCAGCCTCCGACGGCAAGGGAGGCTGGCCGGGCGGTGCGGGGCAGGCTCCTGCGTGGCACGGAGGGTGGCCAGGGGCGCTGCAGCTCAGCCGGCAGCAGCGGCGGAGCAGCCCAGCAGCAGCGCCAGCAGCAGCCCAGACCCAGCTTGGCTCAGACCGGCCGCTGAGCTAGCCCAGGGCGGCATCGTGGGCGCGCGTGATGGCGCTACGGCGGCAGGAGCAGGCGCTGTTGGAGAAGGGCACCCTGGAGGCGGAGGAGCTGGCGGAGGAGGAGGAGGGCGGTGGCGGCTGGATAGAGGAGTGGTGTCTCGGTTTCTAAGACCATGGGAAATATGTGTTTTCCAATGGTCTTAGGCGACCCCTGTGAAACGGTCATTCGACCCCCAAAAGGGTCACGACCCACAGGTTGAGAACCGCTGTCCTAGACCCTGTAAGATAACACCAATGTTCTGTTTACTACACCAGTTACCAGCAGGCCTCTAAGCCCAATTCAGAGTGTTGGTTACCCCCAATATAGCCTTGTATGATGTGACACCAGGATATATCTCCTTACTAAGTGTAATTCTGCATGTTCACTATGAACGTCAAGGAGGATTCCACCGTGCAGAGATTCCACCCTGCACTGGAGGGTGAGGTAGCTTAGAACAAGAGACTGGCTTTTTTTCAGTAGTGACCTCCTCTTTATAGGTATACTGCACTTAGTCATCCCACTCAATTATACCACACTACACTGCCCAGAGTTCTTGTGAAGAAGGGGACGACCTATAAGTACCTATAATTCCATATATTATAAGTAGTAAATAAATTGAAAATTTTTGCGCAAAGCTGAAAATTAGTATCTGCAAGTGATAGTTTTGTGGTCCATTTATATTGTGTAACTCCTGGGACATGCATGGTTCAGCTTTCCTGTTGTTAAATAGGAATTGAAAGATTTCTTTATTTTATTTTATTTTATTTATTTTAATTAAATTTGTTCGGTGCCCGTCTCTCCACAAGATGGTAAGATTTTGAGAAGTAGAATAGCTGTACCAGTTCTCCACATGGCCTGGTTGTCTCTGCATGCACTGCCAAGGTATAGGGAGTTGAGAGCTTAGAAATGACTGCTATATACTATATGTTTCATAGTCTTCTTTCTTATTGTTGCTGTACGAGCAAGAAAGTCAGATCTTGGACACCAAAGCAAAGTTTGGTTCCAGGTGAAGATGAGGGATGGTTCCATTTGAGGTTGATACTAAGGATAAAATCCCCTTGGCTTGTGCAGCTAATATTATACTAATGTGCCTGACTGCTACCTGTTAACATAGAATTATTTTTATACCAATGGGATTTTGGAATCATTTAAATTCAAATCAAGGAATTGGATTTCTCATTCCTCCCTGACACTAAGGCCAAAGTTTAGTGCCACAAAACTGGACAATAGCTGACCCTTCTTCTATGCCACTAATAATAGTCCTTACAATAGAGTCTGCCAAATAAGAGCTAATGCACTTTGGGCCTCAGAAAACAAAATTAATAACATCTCTAATGCTTTCTGTATAAACCTTGAAATTCCCATTTCATTAAAATTTTCCCCCCTCTTCAGCCCATAGCAGAGATTAGAATGTTTTGCCATCTGTGCAGATTAATGTTGACAAAAAAAAGAGGGAAAGAACGCTTCTGGGGAGGGGAGGGGAGGAGAAGAACATATGCAGAACACAAAACATTATATATCTTGTCTTGCCTTCTGCATCTTACACCTGCTTCACTTAATCATGTTGGTGGATTACTGGATTTCTTGTTTTGTTTTGCTTTGCTTTCAACAGACATCTGGATACTCCTTTTTTGCAAGGGTTTCTCAGGCCATCAAGCATTGTGGCTTACGATGGCACAGAATTCTGTGTGGATTTGGGAAAGAACCAGCTGTGGTTTTCTGACCTGCTCTATTGCTTTGTGGACAAGGTTTCTTCAGTCTGTTAGTTGATGATATTGAAAGGCCAATGCCAGGTGTGTTGTGTGAAAGCTTCTGGTTCTTTTTCCTCATGATCAGGTGAATATGGAGTAGTATATACACAGGATACCATTAATTAATTAATTAATTAATGCTGCTAGCAGCAATAGTTGGGATTGAGATTCAGTTCTACAATGGATGGATTGTCAATATCCAGCAGAAGGGTGATCATGATTTTGAGAACGGAGAGCCACAGAAAAGTGACAAGATTACAAATAAGTCTTGAATAACAGTTCTGTGCTGTACTACTTACAGGGAATGCACTGAGGAACTTTATGGATTGTCCTTATAATTGGAGGAGGGTGAGGGAAGAAACTGTTGATGTTATAGTAGCAGAATGCCTGTATACCCAAGGCAGGAGAGCAGGGGGAAAGCAAATAACTAAGAATTATAATGCCCACATTATTAAATTGAACCCTGTGTCTCTCATAAAAACTTAGGTGGAAATTCAATAAACTTTTATTTATTTGTATGTTTACATAAGTAAAAAACAATGCTGGACTCCAAATAACTCTGGGCACTTTACATAATAAAAAGCAATGACCAGAACAATAAAAAAGAATAATATGCATCCAGAAAGACTACATAAAACAGAACAAAATTATACCTAACCAAATCTTACAGGACCCCCACCTACCATCTTGCCCCACAGCCTGGGGGAAAATATCAAGCTTCCAATACTTTAGAATACATCAACAGAGTGTGAAACATACAGACTTTTAAGGGTGGGCACCATGACAGAGAAGTCATGCCTCCAAGGCTTCAATAAATTTATTAGAAGGAACCCAAATCTCACCCATTCTGCCACATTTTCTTACAAAATGGGCAGAAACAATTAAAGTTAGGTGGTCCCTATGGAAGACCAAGCTGCAGGGAAAATGCTGACTTTCTTTGCTCCTATTTGAGCCTTTTCCATATCGCCAGCACAGCAGAATTGCTTATCTTGAAACAGGTAGAGGAAGAGACAAGAGTGTGTTTTGGAAGCTCAGCAGCAGCAACAACAACAAAGAAAGCAGCCAAGTAAAAATAAGGCATTTTCTTCACAGAGACGGGTCTGGAGCAAAGCAAAGCCCAGCACAACATTGGGAGGGTGCCAGTGCCTTACTTGCTACCCATTAATAAAAAAGAAAATAACAATAGAAGAAACCCCAAAGAGAGATGATTTGAAGCAGACCTGGGTCTGTAAGAGTAAAACACTATTATATATTTAGGCTGTACACCGCCCCGAGTCCTTCGGGAGAGGGGCGGTATAGAAATTTGATTATAAATAAATAAATAAATAGATAGATAGATAGATAGATAGATAGATAGATAGATAGATAGATAGATAGATAGATAGATAAATATATTAATAATAGTTGGTATAGTAGCAATAGCAGAATGTATACTGGCAGAAGAAATAGTATCATATGCCATAGAAGTACAAACAATAATATATGGTATAATAATAGTAATATATAGTTTAGAGAAAATTGTATGGCATAAATACTAATAGAAATAGACTATACTAGTGGCCCCCAGCCTTTTTGGCACTAGGAACTGGTTTCCAAATGTACCTCTTTATGACAGTAAGTTATTCTTCAATGGAAAAAAGTAAATTTTCCAATGGTTTCTGTTGTGTCCTGAGCCTGCTGAAGCATTCAGCAGGCTCAGAAACGTTGCAAATGGTCCTGGGCAGCCAGATTCCTATTGGCTCACACTGTCCGGGTTCAGGACAGTATAAAAGGCCTGCGTGCCTTTTTGGTTCTCTCTGGTTGTAAGAAGAAGTTAATAAACAAAGCTTGATGTTCACCATGTGTCCTCGTTTAATGTCTGCGACCCGAAAACATAAAACTGGCGACGAAGGTGGGATCGCTGTGCAGGCAAGAGGAAGATTTACAACTGAATTGAGGACTCACAGAAGGTCCTGAAGCTTGGGAAGTTGGCATCCACCTCTACGACTCAGCCTGCCAGTACAGCGTCACTGGAGGTGAGCTTGGCAAATGGACCCCTTCCCCCAGTAAGACGAGCCTTGCAGCGAAATGCATTAATGAGGCCTGTGAAGACTTAAGATGTCAAAGATTGGCCACTTATCTGACTTTGATGTCTCCCACCCAGAGCGCTGGAATTCATATGTGGCGCGGGTGGAGGACTATTTTAGGGTCAATCAGATAAGGGAAGACAGCCTTAAAGAGGCAACCCTGCTGTGTGTTTGTGGACAGGAAACGTTTGACATAGCAGAGAACCTGGTGGCTTAAAGAACTTAATAGATAGGTAGGTAGGTAGGTAGGTAGGTGGGTGGGTGGGTGGATGGATGGATGGATAGATAGATAGATAGATAGATAGATAGATAGATAGATAGATAGATAGATAGATAGATAGATAGATAGATAGATAGATAGATAGATAGATAGATAGATAGATGCTTAAAGAACATTTCCAGCCTAAACTTTCTGTAATTGCTTGGAGGCACGCATTCGAGCAGAGAGACCAGAGGCCGGGTGAGTCTGCTGTGGACTTTATCGCTGCCTTAAGACAAGCGGCCAGGCCTTGTGAATTCAAGGACCTGGAAGAGAGGCTGCGAGATCATTTCGTTTGTGGCCTACGAAGTAGGGAGCTGCAACAGAAGATCTTTGCCAAGAAAGAAGTTTCATTTCAAGATGCATTGAGAGAGGTTGCAGCTGAAGAAGCAGCGGGCGGCACTGTGAAGGCTTTGCGGCTCACCAGAAATCCTCCAGCCACTGTGACCATCCATCAAGAGGTCACTAGAGAAGATCCAGAAGTGGATCCTGAAGAGGAAGTGGATAGGCTACACCAGCCAGCTGAGAGAAGGCCGAAGGAGCGTCCAGACAAGGCTTCAGCATCTCCTCAGTGCTTCGGGTGTGGAGGGCGCCACAAGCACGCAGACTGCAGATTCCACTCTGCCATTTGCCGGGCATGTGACAGGCAAGGCCACATTGCTTCCATCTGTTTGGGTCGCCAGAAGGTGCAACCTCCGGAAGAATTGCTTCGGAAAGGTACCAGCCAACACAGGGTGGGTTTCTGAGCATCACGCAGGAATATTCTGAGGACAGGGACACACAAGCCTCTTAAGAAAAAGTTTCGCGTTGATGTGAAGCTGCAAGGGGTTCCCTTATCAATGGAGTTGGACACAGGGTCCGCTCTATCAATCATTTCGCATGACACCTTCAAAAGGATTTGCAGCAATAGTGGCCTTCGAGTCAAACTCAGGCCATCAAACTTAATCCTCACTGACTTCCAGAATTCCAGTGTCAATGTGAAGGGGGAGGCTATGCTCAAAGTGCAGCGTAAGGCTTTTGAAGGCCTACTAGATGTGGTAATTGGTGGTGATCGCACGAGTCTTATTGGACTCGGTTGGTTCGAGGCCCTTGGAATTGAAGTGACTGGGCTGCACAGCCTGCAAATGCCAGTCCTTGCAGAAATCTGCAGGGAGTTTGCTGATGTGTTTAGCTCAGAGCTTGGCTCTTACAAGGGGCCTCCCATTGCCCTACGCGTAGAACCAACTATCACACCTATTAGGATTAAGTCTAGAAGGGTGCCTTTTGCTCTCAAGAGCAAAATTGATGCAGAGCTGGACAAGCTGCTCCAACAGGGCATCTTAGAACCTGGGGACTCTAGTCCATGGGAAACCCCCATTGTAACGCCTTTAAAGGCTAATGGAGAAGTCCAAATTTGTGCGGACTATAAATGTACATTGAACAAAGCACTGAAACAGCGTGCATACCCAGTCCCTGTGGTAAGTCACATTCTGGCCTCCCTCAAGGTGGGGGGTGCATTTTTGCAAAACTCGATTTGGCACAGGCCTACCAACAGCTACCTGTTGATGAGGCAACAGCTGAGGCTCAAACAATAGTAACACACAGAGGAGCCTTTAAGGTTAAAAGATTGCATTTTGGGGTTAATGTGGCCCCTGGCATATTCAAAAGTGTCATGGAGTGCACACTTCATGATATTCCTGGGATCTGTCCCTATTTTGATGACGTCCTAATTGCTGGGGAGTCATCTCTAAATTTAGCTGAGAGATTAAAGGGCTGTCTTACTTTGTTTCCGCCAAGCAGGTCTGAAACTGAAGCAAGAAAAGTGTAAGATTGGAGTTACTTCCACTGAATTCTTAAGTTTCAGAATTGATGCTCAAGGCATCCATCCTACTGAATCGAAGCTTCAAACGATTCAGCAGGCCCCAAGTCCAAAAGCAAGCTGCAAGCTTTCTTGGGGTTCTTAAATTTCTATCACACATTTCTTCCACACAAGGCTGCAGTAGCAGAGCCATTACACCAGCTCTTAGATAAACAAGCTCCATGGCAGTGGACTAAAGTCCATGAAAAGAGTTTCAGTGAGGTTAAGGCCTTGCTCTCTTCAAATGCTGTATTAGCGCATTTCAATGAGCAACTGCCTGTATGCATTGCATGTGATGCATCTCCTTATGGGGTGGGAGCAGTACTTAGCTATCTGAAGGCTAATGGGACACAAGTCCCTGTGACTTACTACTCAAGGACTCTGTTATCTGCAGAGCAGAATTATGCTCAGATTGACAGAGAAGCCTTGGCCATAGTGGCTGGCATGAAGAAATTCCATGATTTCTTATATTGCTGCCATTTCACAGTCTACACAAACCATAAGCCTCTGCTGGGTTTGTTTACTACTAACAAACAGACACCACACATTATTTCTCCATGTATGCTGAGATGGTCCATTTTCCTGTCAGCATATGACTACACTCTAATTCACAAACCTGGAAAAGAGATGGGCCATGCAGATGGCCTCAACAGATTACCTCTAAAACAGATAGAGGCAGATCCTGCTCCTGCTATTAATATTCTTTCCATTCAGGAGTTGCCTGAATCTCCCCGCAATGCTAGGGATGTGGCTGCTGAAACTGCCACTGATCACACGCTCACACGCGTGCTGACATGGGTATTGTCAGGATGGCCTGACACGTGTCCAAATACTGAGTTTCAAAGCTTCTGGCAAAGGAAGCACAAATTTTCCACTTTCAAGGGGTGCCTGTTATGGGGTAGTAGGGTAGTCATCCCTGCCTCATTGAGGTCTAGAATTTTGCTCTCTCTGCATGAGGGACATCCAGGCATAGTAAGGATGAAAGCGCAGCCATCTCTGGTGGCCTGGGCTCGATAAAGCCATTGAGGCCCAGGTGCATGGGTGCTAAGTGTGCCAGCAGTCAAGGCCTGAAATGCCTCAGGCCCCAGTACATAGGTGGAGGAAACACAAACCCCATGGTCACGGGTACATATAGATTATGCTGGGCCCTTTCAGGGGCAATTCTTCCTTCTCCTCATTGACAGCCTCGTTGACAGCTATTCCAAGTGGCTAGAGGTTGTTCCTGTTTCCTCCACTACTACTGCCAGGACCATCCAGCTGTTGAAAGGGATCTTCGCCTCACATGGACTTCCAGACGTCCTGGTTTCAGATAATGGCCCCCATTTTACCTCTTTTGAGTTCCAGGTTTTTCTTCAGGCCAACTTGATCCGGCATGCGACTTCTTCTCCCTTCCACCCATCTTCCAATGGCCAGACAGAGAGGATGGTGCGCACTACCAAAGATGCTCTAAAGAGACTCACGGCAGCTGGCATCACAGGTTAGCTGATTTCCTTTCTTTCCATTGCACCACACCTTGCACAGCCACAGGGAAGAGCCCAGCAGAACTCCGCTGGGGTCGCCACCTCATCATGAAACTGGACAGGTTGCACCCAGACCGGGTGGCTTCACAGGTGTCACAGCCGTGGGCACCTAGGAGACTATAGTTGGGCGATCGAGTCTGGGCAAGGAACTATGTACCTGGACATCTCTGGGTCACAGCAGTGGTATGCTGTGGACCGCTGTCATATAAAGTGGCCTTGGACGATGGGCACGTCATCAGACGACACATTGACCATCTGCGTTGCAGGCTCTCCAGCAACGTTTCCACGCCTGGCTCTGCTCTTGTGGGGGAGGAGGATCATAATTTACATTCTGGGCCAGAGTCTCCCAGCTCCAGCGGTTTCTCACACGCTAATGCACATGTCCCAGTGACAGAATGGGGGGCATTCTCATAATTCAGCTATTGCTCCCAACAGGGAGTCTCCGGAAAGGGGGCCATCCCGCACATCAGTTATTACTTCAGACAGGGAGTTGCACCGGGGGTATCCATACATTTCAGCTAATGCTCCAAACAGGGAGTCCCAAGGAAGGGGGTTTGCCATGAAGGCGGCTCCTGACTCTGGCATCTCCGACTCATACACAGGGTATTGGGGCACATCCGCCACTCAGGCCACTCCAGCTGTTGGTCTTGGGCTCGAGGGACAGTGCTCCCAAGAGGAGTCCATTGTGGAATTGGGGAACACCACCCCACCACGGGACTTGGGGAATTCCACCCCCCCCAAGGAACTCTGGCTTGGGCTTAGAGGGTTCAGCCAGTCAGCAGCTGGGTGGGTCACCTGGGTCTTTGGGGCATCAAAGTCCTGGTCTGCCTAGCCTGGCAGGCGAGCTAGCAGGCCAGGCACACTCACTGGCCATCAGAAGGTCACAACGGGCCAAACATCTTGAGGACTATGTGAGGTTTCTGTCAATTCTAAGGGAACCTTACTAGTCCTTAAACAAGATGCAGAGCAAACACTCAGTGAAGGGGTGTTATCTTCAGCTTATTATTTGTTCTATTTTCTTTTCTGAATGATTATGTATGTAAGAGTGCTTGCCTGTGTGCAGGCAGTTGTGATTTCCATTAACCCCCAGTTCCTTGAACACATGTACCTGTGCTGTTACATCATAAGGTATATTGTTTTATTTAGGGGGGAGGGGTGTTGTGTCCTGAGCCTGCTGAAGCATTCAGCAGGCTCAGAAATGTTGCAAATGGTCCCGGGCAGACCAAAAGCTGCCCGGGAACAGACTGGCTGTCGCCAGCCCTGTGCGCATGAGCAGGGCACGAAAACAGCCAGATTCCTATTGGCTGAAGCTGTCCTGGTTCAGGACAGTATAAAAGGCCTGCATGCCTTTTTGGTTCTCTCTGGTTGTAAGAAGAAGTTAATAAAGAAAGCTTGATGTTCACCATGTGTCTTCATTTAATGCCTGCGACCCGAAAACATAAGTTTCAATTTATTAAATTCCATAATTGGTGATTTTTTTAAAATAGTCTAAAATAGTGATTGAATAGTCTAGCTGTCCTCAATGCAATTTTCTTGGCAAGGGTTTGGAAGTGGTTTGCCTTTGCCTTCTTCCTAGGGTTGGGAGGCAGTCACTGGCCCAAAGTGTCCCAGCTGGCTTCATGCCTAAATTGGGACTAGAACTCAGAGACTCCCGATTTCTAGCCTGGTGCCTTAACCACTAGATCAAACTTTGCTCCAATCCTCATTGTATATGGCATTGGATATATTAATGTAAAGCTTGGTGATAATAGATGGTTAAATGTAATAATCCCATTGCTATTCCGTTTTGTCTCTAGTTCTGTGATTAGGAGCATTTTGGAGATTGAGACTTCATCTGTCCATGTACATTTACTTTTGCCTCCTCTAAGTCCCAAAGGCAGGCTTAGTTCTTGCATTGAATGAACAATGGGCTTGCAAACTGTGACACCAAATGGAGTATTTGTAAAAGGAACAAAGTTTGCTTGTGTATTTGATACCTTCTATGCATATAGTTAATTATTTTTATGAAAATAATAATTTATTAAACTTGTATGCTGTTCGATTATCAATTATTTATAAGAGCAGAATTGTAAAAATTCCCAACTACTGGTAAGTCAACATGTTCCATATTCTAGTGATGGCATGTGAACAACATTATTCAAAATACAAGCTTGCATAGATGAGCAGGAACATGCTTTGGATAAAATTGAGTTTTGTATTAGCTAGAATGTGTATACAAATTAAAATGTGCCAAAACTTATCATTAGGAGGTACAATCAAGCTTGATAACCTAGTCCATACATTCTCTTATTTAAAAGCATTATGTAAAAGTCTTAATGGCAGAATAAATGGCAGAAATCATTATGCATGGGCTCACCCAGGTAATAATCCCCATGGTCGTATGTATGATTAAAAGGGCTAAAGCTATGTCATACAACAAGAATTTGTAGCAACTAAACTGTTCTGAGTGCATATGGAAGCCACACTTCATAAATCAGTGATAGTCGCATGTTATTCTGCAGAGAATGATGGTAAAAGAAACAGCAAAGAGATTTGGATAAATTGTACATTCTGAATGAATGCAATCCAGGAGAAAAATGATCATTGGATGACATGAATTACTCAGTGGTAAAAATGGGAAGAGAGAGTGCAGGAAAAATGATTAGGCCATTGAGAAATGCAAAAAAATGAATGAGAATTTTGACTATGTAGTATCTGCTTAGAAAAGAATCTTTTTTTTTAATATGTAGTTTAAGTCTATTCCTACAAACATGTGGAAAAGAATAAATTAATAGAATATGTTTATGTTTAGATTTACTTTGAGAACCCAGCTTATTTGTAGAGGGTAAATAGATATAAGATACAGTGAGGGGTTTGGATTTGAAGTATTGAAGACTAATGTACTGTACTAAAGACTTTCTTTAACTAGGAAAATGGAATGAATAATTGCCAGTTAAGTATAAACGGCAAAAAAAACCCCTACAGCAAATAGATAAATTTGTGTATCTTGATAGAATGTTTGCTAAAATGGGAAATGAGTGGAAACATTTTAGGAAGAGAAGTAGTGGTTTGCATGTGGTCTGATGTAAGGAACGGAAAGAATCAAAACCGTGTGTGTATAGCTGGTCCTCAGTTAAAGACCACTAGTTCAGTGACTGTTCAAACTTGGAACAGCAATAAAATGAGTATATTTATGATTGGTCCTTAGAATTCCAGCTGTTGCAGTGTTCTTTGGTCACGTGATCACCGTTTGTGACCTTCTTTGCCAACTTCCAACAAGTGAAGTCAATGGGGAAGCCGGCAGGAGGTCGCAAATGGTGTCCATGTAACATCCTCACTTAATAACCTGCAGTGTGATCACATAGTTTGCAACCGTGACACTTAGCGATGAGAATTATGATGGCCCCCATTACCATCATAAAACAGAGGGCGACTTGTAAAGGACAAGCGCTTCCGATTGTATGGAGAGCTGGTTATTTCAAGAGAAACAAAATGAAGCTGAATGTTATAAAAGTTGGATTCATAAGAATTGTGAGTGGTAAAACAAGAAGAGATTAGGTCAAGAATGAATGTGGACTGATTACAAAAGTGAATGGTTAAAGTACATAAGGGTGATTTGGTCATGTAAACAGAGTTGATAAACATCAAATCGCAAAACAAATACAGGAAGGAAAAGTTAATGGATCAAGAGAAACAGGAAGATTGAGAAAACGGCAGCTGGGTGGAATTGATGACATCCTCAAAAACAAAGAGGCAAAAAGTGTAAAGAAAAGAGGTACGAAGTGCTGCATGGATGTAGTGGAGGCAATGATGGTTTGCAAACGATAGAAAGATACGGAGAGATACAGTAAATGGTTTTGGCATAAATTAGATTTTGTTTTCTCTTATCTCCTTTGCTTTATTTCTTTTGTCTGTTATTTTTCATTCTTTTGTGTGTGTGTGTGTGTGTGTATGCTTTGCAGAATAGTGGTTACCCCAAAATGGAATAGCGTACTGGTATTCAGTACTTAAACATCCATGAATGGGATGAGATAATGAACATTCATTTTTTTATATAACCAGGTGGGCCTCTGAAGTTTATTAATAAAATAATAAAATAAATAAATAATAAAAATATTATTTAGAGTTTTACTCACTTTCAATGTATTGTTACAAAACAGTTCTGATTGTTTCACCCTTAAGCCCAAATCTCACTCTCCTAGGATATTTCTTTGATAACATTAATCAGCTACAGATGACCACCATAAATCATGTGACATCATAAATAGCAACTTCAAAATATTTCACCTAAAAAACAAGAATATCATTGTTATGATAGGCTGGCTTATTTAACTGCAACAAATCACTGGAACTCATTATTAGTATGATTCCAAAATTCAAGGGTGTTTGTTTGTTTGTTTGTTTGTTTGTTTGTTTGTTTGTTTGTTTGTTTAAAGGAACAAATGAAAGAGATCCATGCAGAGATATTCAATTCAAAATACTTCCAGGGATAAATCATGACTACAGTTGTGTTAAAGGGAATGAATGAAAGAGGAATGACAGCAAAGAAAAGCTGGAAAGGATAGGACAGTATACTTATTTGTGTAGACATTTCTAGCTCCCAAAGTGCTCTGGTGGCAAACAACAAAGATGAAATCTAAATTACAGTATAATTAAATTAATACAGTGAAACAATATATTAACATGCACAGTCATCAAAACTATTTGTTCTCTCCAACCAGCTAGAGTTAAAGACTTGCTGGAAAAAGAACCGTTTAATGTGCTTTTGAAGTGTAAGAAGGATAGGGGCACCATCTATCTTCTCAAGGCAGAGAATTCCACAAAATGAGGACCGTAATGTTATGTTTTTCTCCCATACCTCACTAGGAATGGGGTATCTCAGCTGGTTCTCCTAGATAACTAGACAGTGCAGGCAAATTCTGTTATGACATTGCATTGCCTGAGTTATCATGGTGCTACACCATATAAGGTTTTCGAGATAACAATCAGTTCACTGAGTTGGGGTTGGAAGCCTACTTTAATCTAGGTATTATTCTGGATTGGTAAAATTATTTCACTAGTAATCTTGCTGACTGTTATACTAACTGCAGCTTTGGGGTCATGTCCAAAGACAGCTTCCTGTAGAGTGACTTACTAAGCCCATTTGAGCAAAGACTAAAGGTATGAACTATTGGTTCAGATAGATCATAACTGGTGCATCTTCCTGGCCACATCTTCTACCTGCCGTTCAGGAGCCATGAGTCCATGGGGTCTTCTGAGTTGTGAATTTCCGCCCGGGCCTGTCCAAAGAAACTACTGCATTCAAGGTTAATATGGTGTCCCATTTTTACCGGTGAACATCTCTACCTTGGAGATTTATGCTAGGCTCATTTTACCTCACCCAGATCTCCTTCAAGGCCCAACGCTATTTGCAACGTAATTCTCAATATCTTTGCTTATATTCCATTGTAATTCAGTTCCTCAGTTTAGAAGCACCAGAGAAAAGGTCACATAATTATTATAAAATAATTTGTTTCTCCTGACAGAACAATTATTGATCTTGTTCTTATTAGAAAACAAGGTGAAAGGCAGCTGTGAGCTCATGCTCCCACTTATATTAAAAGTCTGGTTGAAAGTACTTAATTTGTGTCAAGTCACCATTGTGGTAAGTAAAGCAAAAACAGTAAAACTTGGGGTGTATAGTATATCCACAGAATCTATTTCCTTGCTGCTTAGATTCACTCATGTTTACATCCTGAGATATAGCCAGAGATTAAGTTTATCAAACTACAGCACTCTTTTTTGTTTTGTTGTCATTGCTGCTTACTGAACTCAACATAGCACCCCCAAAATGTGTAAATATTTTCTTATCAAAAGCACCCCCACCATCCAACAGTGAGTACATCATGATCTTGAGATAGGTAGACAGATAAATAGGATAAATATACACATATATACACACTCACACACAAATTCATACACAAAACACACTCATTTGCTGCAGCCTGCTTTATATTGTCTATTGGGGACACTGCTTTGCTGGCATTTTTCACTGAGCTAAGCTGGAATGGGCTATTTTGTGGCAAAGTTTCCAGCAACTATATAAATTAATTAATTTTAGCCAATTCTCTTTGGTGGATTATTTTAAAATGAGAGAAAGCAAAAAAAAAAAAATAGAGGGCAGGAAGCGGTGTTCTCATCTTGAACTGGTTTTGTGGTGTCTTTCACACACACACACACACACACACACACACACACACACACACACATATATATATATATATATATACATATATATATATATATATATATATGTATGTATGTATATATATATATATATATATATATATATATATATATATATATATATATATATATATATATATATATATATATATATATATATATATATATATATATGTGTGTGTGTGTGTGTGTGTGCTTGCAGATGGCTCTGGGTTGAGCTGAAACAAGCAAAGGAAAGAATGATTTCTTCCTCCCATATTTGGGTTTACAGGGTGCAATCTAAAAAATAACCACTTGACACACATATCCACTCCCTGACTACTAACAAAGTGGGACAGAGCCTGTGGCTTGAGGCTAAAGCTTCTGCCTAGCATGCAGACTGCCCAGGTTCGAATCCCAGAAAGGGTGAATTCTGACTGAAGAGAGGTAAATAACTCGAAATAGCTATCTTCAGAAATCCCTTATTTCTTTGTTAACAATTTTAAACAACATATATATATTTGTGCTTGCAGATGGCTCTGGGTTGAGCTGAAACAAGCAAAGGAAAGAATGATTTCTTCCTCCCATATTTGGGTTTACAGGGTGCAATCTAAAAAATAACCACTTGACACACATATCCACTCCCTGACTACTACCAAAGTGGGACAGAGCCTGTGGCTTGAGGCTAAAGCTTCTGCCTAGCATGCAGACTGCCCAGGTTCGAATCCCAGAAAGGGTGAATTCTGACTGAAGAGAGGTAAATAACTCGAAATAGCTATCTTCAGAAATCCCTTATTTCTTTGTTAACAATTTTAAACAACATATATATATTTGTGCTTGCAGTTGGCTCTGGGTTGAGCTGAAACAAGCAAAGGAAAGAATGATTTCTTCCTCCCATATTTGGGTTTACAGGGTGCAATCTAAAAAATAACCACTTGACACACATATCCACTCCCTGACTACTAACAAAGTGGGACAGAGCCTGTGGCTTGAGGCTAAAGCTTCTGCCTAGCATGCAGACTGCCCAGGTTCGAATCCCAGAAAGGGTGAATTCTGACTGAAGAGAGGTAAATAACTCGAAATAGCTATCTTCAGAAATCCCTTATTTCTTTGTTAACAATTTTAAACAACATATATATATTTGTGCTTGCAGATGGCTCTGGGTTGAGCTGAAACAAGCAAAGGAAAGAATGATTTCTTCCTCCCATATTTGGGTTTACAGGGTGCAATCTAAAAAATAACCACTTGACACACATATCCACTCCCTGACTACTAACAAAGTGGGACAGAGCCTGTGGCTTGAGGCTAAAGCTTCTGCCTAGCATGCAGACTGCCCAGGTTCGAATCCCAGAAAGGGTGAATTCTGACTGAAGAGAGGTAAATAACTCGAAATAGCTATCTTCAGAAATCCCTTATTTCTTTGTTAACAATTTTAAACAACATATATATATTTGTGCTTGCAGATGGCTCTGGGTTGAGCTGAAACAAGCAAAGGAAAGAATGATTTCTTCCTCCCATATTTGGGTTTACAGGGTGCAATCTAAAAAATAACCACTTGACACACACACACACACATATATATATATATATATATATATATATATATATATATATATATATATATATATATATATATATATATATATATATATATATATATATATATATATATATATAACTGAACACTTTAATAACAGAATAATCGCAGAAGCCATCGAGATAGAAAAACGCCCACACAGCATGAACAAACGAGATGATACCTCCCACCTACCAGCCATTTGGAAACCCGCCCTTATTGACAGACGAGTCCATAGCACGGGGAATGACACCAGACCTACACTCACAAAAACCACACAGGATGTCACCACCACACATCCAGGCAAAAAGCAAACCCAAACCCACACTGATGAGGAGGCACGACCACAAACCAGAAGCCAGACCACAGCTGCATCATTAGCCACCTTAAACCCCTCCAATCCATACACGAAGCAAACTGACACCCACCATGAAGATGAGGCACGACCACGAACGCAAAGCCAAACAGCTATACAGTCCACCATCTCTAATCCCCTTGTAACACTGACTAACCTGAGCACAACAAAGCCCCCACCCAAACAGAACACTCCCAAAGCCAATCAGAGCACAGCCAACCCCCCATCCAATCAGAGCACAGCCAAGCCCCTAACCAAGCCCCACCATGAAGATGAGGCACGACCACGAACGCGAAGCCAAACAGCTATGCAGTTCACCATCTCTAATCCCCTTGTAAATCAGACTAACCTGAGCACAACAAAGCCCCCACCCAAACAGAACACTCCCCCAGCCAATCAGAGCACAGCCAACCCCCCATCCAATCAGAGCACAGCCAAGCCCCTAACCAATCAGAACACACCTCCACCCAATCAGAACACAGCCGAGCTCCCAGCCAATCAGTTCAAACCCCCACTGGCAGTTAAAAGGAAGAAACAGCTAAAATCTCACATTGCTCCTAGAAGCAGAAGCCGAAAGCACCAGCCTGAAGATGACGAATGAGACTTCGTCGAAACGTCGCCAAGACACTTCAAATTCTACATGGGAGAAAACCCGAAGAACCAAAGACCTACATACAAACACCCGCGAAAACCTCAGAAAACAAATATAGATAGATAGATAGATAGATAGAGAGAGAGAGAGAGAGAGAGAGAGAGAGAGAGAGAGAGAGAGAGAGAGAGAGAGAGAGAGAGAGAGAGAGAGATAGAGATAGAGATAGAGATAGAGATAGAGATAGAGATAGATAGTAAGGTGATAAAGGCCCTCAGTGTATTGTCAGTGTTAAGATTGCCTTCAATGTTTTTCTCTTTTAACTATTGGAGTTAGATTTTATTTCAAGACCACCCTGGGTTTTCCTGCAGTGACAGCTAATGTGAAAGAACAATGTGTAATTGATAGGTTAAATGAAGTTAGCATGTAATATTGAACAGGAATAAATTCAGAAAATAAACAAACTGCAATTTCTATGAAGCAAGAAGTAAATTGAACCTTTGTCATTCTATATTTGAAACAGCTGCCATTAGTTAAAAGGCAATTTTCCTGTCTAGCTGAGGATTTCTGCATACATCTTCCTAGCTTGAATGAAAATATTGTACAGCATGGTGTCAGGAATTCTTTGTTATATAGCCTATAGTCAATGCTGCAGGTGCACACAGTTTTGTGAGGTTTGTTTGTTTTGTTTTGTTTTGTTTTTACAGCAATTCTGTTATTCCGGGGGAGCCAGAGACTGGATTCAGTGGTCCCTGCATATAGTATACTTACTGTTTCATCAAATAAAAAGGGATGGGATCTCAACATTTAAAACAAGACTATGTGGATATGTGGTCTCTTAAATTAAAACCAATGAATAAAATCTGGCTTGGGAGCTGCCCAGAGTTGGTTATAAGATGGACAGCTATATAAATGTTTTAAATAAAACAAATAAATTCTGCTACAATCAGTGATATAACCACTCTGAATTTTAGCAGAGCAGGGCCATCTTCAGTACTTCCATTTGAAAGTAGCTCTCAGCTGACCTTTAATTAGTGCTGCAATGGATTGCACAGGAGTATCAGTAATATAATATTGTTTGTGCTAGCTTGTTTTCTGTTTTGTAGTTTCATTCTAATACCCCATAGCAATATGGACTAGGTGATATTTAATAACCTCCAGCAATATAATTGCAACTGTTTTACAGTTTCTCTGTGGTTTCCTACATTTATTTTGTCTTGATCTCTTGGCATAGCAGCATGTATGAATAATGCACAATTTAATGGAATTGTAATTTAAATGCAATTAGAATAAACTCATCATCGGGGAAGCTCAGCAATGATACTGACACTTGGAATGATTCTAATTGTCTTTTAATTGTCTTTTTAATGGAACTGTGAGTTTAAATTGATGGTGTGACTTTAAAGGTAAACTCAACATGCCAAGCATATTTGCATCATTCTAGTGTGTTGGTTGTCAAACTTTCTATTGCATTTCTGCTACAGGATCCTGGGGTATATGTTGGAGCGAATTTACACTGCAGTATCAGAATTCTTCACAACAATTGTTTCCAACCATATTATCATCCTGAATATTATTTATTTATGTATTAAATTTATATACTTTTATATATACCTATAATATTATGACCAAATGGGCCAAACATTTAATTTCTAGAGATAGGAGATTATCTAGAAAGTTATTAGAGATTCTGGACCAAGAAGTTTTGAGTAGTTGGAATTTTGTGGGTTTTACCACTGTCTCTCAAAATCACTTTGCTCATTTGCAGCCTACTCATGAGACCACAAAACTATAGGAATAGTATTTCAGCCTTGATTCAGTAACTTTTTCAGGTTTGTACAAGTTGCAAAGAAAAATCAGTTCCTCCATTCTGCATCTGCTCCATTCTTCATTCTGTTCCATTCTTCATCTGCTTACTGCTCATTGATAACATTTTGAAGCACACAGAAATCATTGGGACATAATGGCGGTTATTTTAGAATTATGCATTTAAGACTGTGCAAGTAACTTGTCATCTCTTTCTTGTAATCATGCAATACCTGGGTTTCCTCTAACCCTGGGGACCCCAACCTGTGGGCTAGTGGACCGCGGCCGCTTGGCCACTAGGCCATGTGAAGGGATGGCCAATGCATGCTCACACATGCACATGCACTCACCCCCACACTCACGCTAGTGCCACCAATAACATCCCATGGCACTAGCACCATTCTGACCCCAAGTGTCCCCCCAGCGCTAGTGCCACCCCAAGCATTCCACCAGCACTAGCACCGCCTCACCTCTGAGTGTTCCACCAGCACTAGTGCTGCCCATAGTATCCCTCCAGCACTAGCACCCGCACAGTCCCATTTGCATGTGCACATGTACTCACATGTGGCCATTTGCATGTGTGCATGCGCTCACGTACGGCCCATTTGAGTGCACGTAGCAGTGCCTGTCTCCCTTTCCAGGCCGCCAAATCAAAAAGATTGGAGATCTCTGCTCTAACCTCACTTGCTAGATCATGCAAGGACACTATAGGAAGATTCCACAGATGTGTTTTCTCCTAATAAGCTTCCATCATGAAGTCTTTAACATCTGTATTCTGATCTTTTGGATGTATAGCCCCAGACTGCAAAGCATACAAATTATGTGACAAGATGGTAGTTTGTTAAAGAGAGACCCAACCTGGAAGTAAGTAGATTTTTTTTGCAAGTCAGTACAATTAATCAATGCAATAGCTTGCCTTCTGGAGTTGTGGGTGCTCCATTGCTGGAGGTTTTTAAAAAATAGAGTGAACAACCAATTGTCCAGAATAGTATAAGGTCTCCTGGCTTGAGCAACGGATTGGACTAGAAGACGCTGAGGTCCCTTCCAGCCCTATGACTATATATCCGAATAAAATAAATAAATATTCGCATACAAATCCGAATAAAATAAATAAATAAATAAATAAATAAATAAATAAATAAATAAATAAATAAATATATTCTAAGAATATGGAGAGCAGATTCCAGTATAGCACATTGGCTGATTTAGCTGAAATGCTTCACATAATATGATGCTTTTCTGAGTTGGATCTGCACATTAGGGAGCTGCCTCCATTACTATAGATCTATTTTTAAAGTGCAATAAGTAAGAGCATGTAATCCTGTCAGTTATTAATTATTTCTACTGATGATGTTCTGTTACCTGAAAACAAATACCAAAAAAGTCTCCAAATAATTGCTTCTTTTCTCCCCCCAAAAAAGTCTCAACCAAGAAAAAAAAAGTGGTGGTGGGAAGGGAGATTGTAGATATTGTCATCTGATTATGTTAAATGTTTGTGGTTTAGGAGATTTTTCAATTTTATCTAAATATAAAATTACTTGCAGCTGAGGATTAAAGATAAAGATTTAATAAAGGAAAGCTGATTTAAGACTGAGAATCTTTCTGAACAGCATCCATTTAAAAGTTAATCTTTGGTTATCTCTGAAGCTGATTACCTAACATATAAGACCTATAAAAATGGGTTTCTTTTGTTATTATGCAACATAGAACAATTTTGTTTATCTGCATGTGAATGATCACAATGCAATATGCACTGGATATGTGCAGAGAAAGCAAATAAATATTTACCTGCGGAGAGAATCTTCCTCTCAAGTTAAAAAAAAAAAAAAAGGAACCACAGCTAGATTGCAGTAGCATGTCATTTTTTTCTCTGACAAACAGGATAGTGGCAGTGTCATGTCATTAGAAATGAAAAGCAACTCTGAAAAGATAGTTGAGCCCTTCTTTTGTGACTCTGGGATGATCACCACCCAAGAGAGGTTGTATCAAATTATACATTTGATCTTGGCCCAAGCCTTTGCTATTTAAAGATGTCCTGACACAGCATGTGCTGGTGGGTTATTTTCAGTCTACACTGTAAAAAGCCTTCATCGGCTTCACAGGCTATTGCATACCTTTTGTAATTATTTAGTTTTAAGGGAAAGGCATCAATTTAGGTTATCACTACACACACACATATGTATATATGTATATACACCATATATATATCTATTCATTACATACAAATGTTCATGCACACACAGACATGCTACTTTCACAAAATACATTGAAAACAAATTCATATACCTGTGGATATTAAAGGACATGATCTATACATTTCCTGCTCCTACATCTTATTTAATGTTATTTATGATTATTGTAGCTTATCACCTACTCAGTATAAAATTTAATGTTATTTATGATTATTGTAGCTTATCACCTACTCAGTATAAAAAAATATATTTGTCATGCACATATTCTTTATAAGAGCCTCCTGTTTTCTTTTCACGTGCATTTTCTTTCTCATGCTAACATCCACATAACATAGAACCAAAAGAGATTTATTTCCATTTCTAAATGTGACCAGTCCTCAAGAGTACAGATAATGTACATGGGGATTATTTTAACTTTGGACTGAATGCTGCATCTTGTATTTTATTTCATTCCCCTCATTTTGAAAAGGAACATTTTAATAATGTTACTAAACTAACACATATGGCTTTTTCTATAGTGCTTTCCAGATTTATTCATGCAGAACATCATCTAACATTCTATCTATCTATCTATCTATCTATCTATCTATCTATCTATCTATCTATCTATCTATCTACCTATCTATCTATCTACCTACCCACCCACCCACCCACCCATCCATCTATCTCTTTTTCTTTATTTATTTAAAACATTTAGATAGCCACTTAATCTTACATTGAACTCTGACTGGCTGCCAGTTACTTCTTATGCACCATTCCAATTTGTACTGTTTTTTCCCATGTTTTTTAAAGGTATGGATTTTGAATGGCAGATGCCAGAGAACATGATTCATTTAAGCACCCTTTTGCTGTGTTTTCCTTTGCTTGGATGAAACAATTTCAGTGTAAAAGAGCATTAGATTCAGGTGGATATCTTTTGCATTTTTAATTCTGAAGGGTTGTGTCCAACAGTATTCTAAAATAAGCCTTGATTTAAAGGACCGCTTGGGGGAGGAAGTATCTATTAAATCAGTGGTTCTCAACCTTCCTAATGCCACGACCCTTTAATACAGTTCCTCATGTTGTGGTGACCCCCAACCATAAAATTATTTTCGTTGCTACTTCATAACTGTAATTTTGCTACTGTTATGAATAGTAATGTAAATATCTGATATGCAGGGTGTATTTTCATTGTTACGAATTGAACATAATTAAAGCATAGTGATTAATCACAAAAACAATATAGCAATGCTCGCTAGAAAAGCTGACTCTTTCTTGCTCAAAAATGTTGGGAGGGAGGGAAGGGGAAGGAAGGAAGATTGAAGGGGAAAGGAAGGAGATGGAGAAGGAAGGAGATTGAAGGGGAAAGGAAGGAAGGAGGGAGAAAGAGATTGAAGTGGAAGAGATGGAGATGGAAGGAAGGAAGATTGAAGGGGAAAGGAAGGAGATGGAGAAGGAAGGAGATTGAAGGGGAAAGGAAGGAAGGAAGATTGAAGGGGAAGGAAGGAAGGAGAGAGATTGAAGGGGAAGGGATGGAGATGAAAGGAAGGAAAGAAGTTTGAAAGGGAAAGGAAGGAGATGGAGAAGGAAGGAGATTGAAGAAGGAAGGAAGGAAGGAAGGAAGGAAGGAAGGAAGGAAGGAAGGAAGGAAGGAAGGAAGGAAGGAGAGAGATTGAAGGGGAAGGGATGGAGATGGAAGGAAGGAAGGAGAGAGAGATTGAAGGGGAAGGGATGGAGATGGAGAAGAAAGGAGATTGAGGGGGAAAGGAAGGAAGGAAGCAAGCAAGCAAGCAAGGAGAGATTGAAGGGGAAGGGAAGGAGATGGATGGAAGGAAGGAAGGAAGGATTGATCTTTGGAGAGTCATGTTTTTCCAGATGGTGATGAACTGCAACTCCCAGCATTCCCCACTCTTCCACAGTGCTTTTTAGGGCTGCTGGGGATGGTAGTCCAGTAAGGTCTGGAGACACACACAGATGCCCTCGGACGGTGAGGGAGGTGGGCCGGGCGGTGTGGGGGAGGCTCCGGCGCAGCGCATAGGGCGACCGGGGGTGAAGCGCGGCTGAGCAACCAGGAGGCGTTGGGACCGGCTCAGCGCCTCAGCTCAGTTCAGCCAGCAGAGCAGGGCGGGAAGAGAGGGGGCGGTGGTGGCAAGTCATGAAAGCAGCGTCTACACATTCAGGGTGCAAATGCCTTGGACGGTTTGGCTCCCCCACCCCTTTATTTACTGATCTGCCACAAGCTCGTGCAAACAAGCCCCGAGGAGTTCTGAAAGAGCGGTCGTTTAAAAAAAAAAAGCTTTAAGCAACGAGGCAGAAAGGGGAACTCACTCACAGCTCTTTTTTTCCCCTTTCTCGGCGACTGGGAAGGCAGCAGCCAGAGACGCCGCTGCACAAAGGGGCGAGGTGGAAAACCTCACTCAACTTTCACCCTTATCAGACCCAGTTCCCTTCTGGTCGACCCCCACCCACCCACCCGCCCCCTTCACCTCCCGCTACAGATCGACGCTACCCCTCGGGAGTATTTCATCAGGCTTTTTTTTTTACATTGGCCCTGCACTTCTCCTAGACGGAAGACAGGCAAGAGGACCTGAAAGATGCCGACCAGGAGGTTCATAGCCATGGTGATGTGGCAATAGCTGCTGTGCGATGGGTAGCGCAGCCCCGCCATGCTGCTGAGGCAGCTGCTTTCCTGTCTGCCCGAGCTGGCTGGCAGAGCTAGCCTTGAGCAGAAATTCTCACTAGTGTCTCGGTTCCTAAGACCATCGGAAATACGTGTTTTCCGATGGTCTTAGGCGACCCCTGTGAAAGCGTTGTTCGACCCCCAAAAGGGTCACGACCCACAGGTTGAGAACCACTGACTTAGAGAAAAGAAATACTCACGTTCATTTGTTGTTTGTCAACTTCAGTTCAACATTTAATACAATTCTTCCTTAGCATCTAGTAGACAAACTGGACCTTTTAGGCTTTAATACTCCTTTGTGCAACTGGATTCTTGATTTTCTTATTGACAGGCCCCAGTATGTGCAAGTTGGGACTAATATTTCTAACACCATTTTGTTGAGCACAAGTTCTCTTCAAGGCTGCTTCCTAAGTCCGCTGTTGTTAACTCTGTTGACCCATGACTGTTATGCAAGGTTTGCCACCAACCATATTGTGAAGTATGCAGATGATACAACAGTAGTGGGTCTTATTCAAGATCACAATGAGGGTGCTTACCGGAAGGAGGTAGAGGGTTTGTGAACTGGTATAATAAAAACAGCCTAGTTTTAAACATTGGAAAAACTAAAGAGATCATTGTTAATTTCAGAAAAGGCAGGCACAGCCATACACCTTTGTGCATTAATGATTCACCTGTGGAGATGGTTACTAGCATCAAATTCCTGAGTGTGCAACTAACCATAAGTGGCTTGGTCACTCAACAGGGAGACACTGGTGAAGCTGGCATGGCAGCGCCTGCATGTTCTGCTTCGCATGAGAAAAGTACATTTTCTTCCCCTGTCCTTACCACTTTCTATAAAGGGACGATTGAGACCATCCTGTCACATTACATTACAATCTGGTTTGGAAGCATCACTGCTTCAAATAGATAGGTGGTACAAAGAGTGGTGAGGATGGCAGAAAAGATTATTGGCAGTTCACTTCCTTCCATCCAGGACATAGCATATAAATGTTGCTTGAGTAGGGTCTGCAGGATTGTCTGGGACACTGCACATCCTCTTCAAGACCTGTTTTCCTGGACTTCCGGTTTTGCGTCGTAGTGATGCGGCCGTGAGATTGCAGAGCTCCACACCCCTCGGTTGATTTCGCTCTGCCTGGGGACCCTAAAATGAGTCTAAAGTCGCCCCGGAGAGGTGACAAAGAAGGAGGGACACCCCAATGATCGTGAAATGATGGCAGTCAATCCACTCGATCCAGGGGAAACCCTCCAACCCGACAGGAGAAAGTCTGGCCACACTTTGGTGACTAGCCCAAGCTATCGGCAGCCAAAGTCCAAAGGCACTAACCAGAACAATGGTAAACAGCGTGCTTGGAACTGGGTGAGAGGTTTGATCTCCTATTTTTTAGTTGATCCCCAGACTACACCCCCACCCTCCCATAGATAGAAGCGGCGAATTAAATTTTATGGGGAACAGAAATATAATGAAATGAGGTTAATAATACTACAGTCTGGATAAATCTGAAAACCATGAAAAATTTTAAAATTTTACATCTGAAAGAGCATTAATGAAATCAAAAGAAAATAATCCTCTGCTTTAAAAGTTGGAAAATGAATAGCTACTGACATCTAGTGGAGAATTAGAGTATAAAACTATAGCTGCATTGACTTGAAATTGGCAAGATACCCAGAAATAGAGAATAACTTGTTCCTTTGAACATCAGTGATTTCTAACTAAACAGAAAACAGCTGGGAACAAAGGAAAGAAAATACACTGGGCTATTTACTACAGAGTGAGAACTATATTTGTTTAGAAGCTATTGACCTTCTGAGATTATTAATATACTGAGCTGTGATTTTCAAGTCCAAGAACTGATTGCAGAAAAAGAAAAAAAAATGACTTTTGGCTAATCTTCCAGGGGGAAAGTTACTGGAAAGCTTTCAAGTGGTTAAACATTCTGGACTGAAATCTTGGCTGGCTGATAATTGTAAGACCCCTGAATAGAAGAACTGTTACAAAATACTGCTTTTAGTGATTTTGATAATTGGAAACATATTGGATTATAAAACCACATATTAAGATAACTACATAAGATTTGGTTGTTTAGATTTTAGGTGGCTGCTTTGACATGGCTAATCAAAGAGACTATGGTACTGGTAAAAAACTATCTAGAGGGGGGAGACTAAATGGGTATTGTACATTTACCTAAAAGTGACAGGAAACCACACCTAATACTCCCTCCTGAAGATCTCAGCCTGGAACATCAGAGATCTGGAGGAGCAATGACTCAAGATAAAGCAAATACATTTCAGGAGAAAATGTATGCAATGCTGCGACAGATTCAAATGACAATTGTTTTAAATCATGAGATTAAAAACAACTTTGATGATATAAATGGGCATATCTAACTTAAACTTACAATTAAAAACTCAAAAATGACAATAAACAATGAACAAACAAATCAGATAAAGAACACAAACTAGAGGAAAGTGATTTAAATATGGAAGCTACAAATGAAGAGAATTATAAATACAAATAAAAGAAAATCTGCAAGATTTTACTACAACAGAGGAAATAAAAGAGATGTTTTATCTTCCAGGACTTCAAAACAATATATAAGTACTATAATACTTTTTACAATATATGAAATGTAAAAATATTGGGATGGTGTATGTAAATGAAAAGTTTGGATATATAAAGGTAATTAATTTTGAGAAAATTATGACTGATAAGAGTGGTTTGAATATAGTGGGGAAATTAAGCTTAAATAAGAATCTTGAAAACAGGACACATAATGACAATAAGATGATTTTTATAAATACAATTGAAATATAAGCTGATTTAAAAAGATGTTATATGTTGATGTTATTGTTAGTTGTACAAATATTAGAAAAATGTTTATATTCAACCTTGTATGTATCAAAAGTACTAAGAATTATATTTGTTTAATGCAGACAAAAGGAGAACACTACTGGAAGAAGAGAAGATCAAGAAAATACATCATTGACTAACATATTGATTAATTATAGAAATTATTATTGGTTGTTTTTAAATATATGAACCTAGACAATACACTGTTTGCTAAGCACTAGGGATTGTTATTGTAAAAAATCAATAAAATATAATAATAATAATAATAATAATAATAATAATAATAATAATAATAATAATAATAATAATAATAATAATAGTAATAGTAATAGTAATAATAATAATAATACCTGTTTTCCTTGTTACCTTCTGGGAGGAGGCTTCATGGTATCCAAAGCAGAATATCCAGATTCAGTCACAGATTTGTTCCATACAGTATCAACCTTGTGAACTCTCAAGCTTCGTCTTTCCACTATGTATTCAAGATAGACAGTGATTAATATGTATATGTATTTGTATGTAAGGGTGTAGGTATATACATATGTATGTGTATAGCATGTCTATATGTGTGTTTTGAGAGCAGCCAGCAGAATTTCATTTTAATGTGTGCCAGTGTGCCCACAGTAAAAAATGACAATAGAGGTTATCTTATCTGGTCTGAGGTAAAGGAGGTTATTGGAAAGAAGAAAAACTCATTTAAGAAATGGAAGGCTCTTCCTACCGAGGAGAACAGGAGGGATCACAAACTCTGGCAGACCAAATGCAAGGCGATAGTCATGAAAGCCAAGAGAGACTTTGAGGAGCATATAGCCAAGAATATTAAAAATAATAACAAAACCTTTTTTAAGTACATCAGAAGCAGGAACCCAACCAGAAAATCAGTTGGGCCACTTGATAACAATGGTCAGAAGGGGATAATCAGAGAAGACAAGGAGATTACTGAGAGGCTAAATGACTTCTTTGCCTCCGTTTTCACCGAGGAGGATAGAGAACATTTGCCTGCCACTGAATTAGTTTTCCCAGGGAGGGAAATAGAAGAATTAAACCTGATAGAGATAAACAAGGAAGATGTTCTTGCATGCCTTTCTAAACTAAATGTCAACAAATCGCCGGGTCCAGATGGCATCCACCCTAGAATTCTCAAGGAACTCAAGTGTGAAATTGCTGAACTTCTAGCTAAAATATACAATCTTTCTCTAAGATCAGGCACTGTACCGGAGGATTGGAGGGAAGCAAATATAACCCCGATCTTCAAGAAAGGATCCAGAGGTGATCCAGGAAACTATAGACCAGTCAGTCTAACCTCAGTTCCAGGCAAACTGATGGAAACCATTATTAAAGATAAAATTACAGGGCACATAGAAAAACAGGCATTGCTGAAAGAAAATCAACATGGTTTCTGCAAAGGCAAATCATGTCTTACTAACTTGTTAGAATTCTTTGAGGGTGTAAATAAATACATAGATAAAGGGGCCCCAGTTGATATTGTATATATTGACTTTCAAAAGGCTTTTGACAAAGTCCCTCACCAAAGGCTCCTAAAAAAGCTCTCCAGCCACGGAATTAGAGGACAGGTCTTGTCCTGGATTGGTAACTGGCTAAATTGTAGGAAGCAAAGGGTGGGAATAAATGGACAATTCTCCGGATGGAAAGAAGTGAGAAGTGGTGTACCCCAAGGTTCAGTTTTGGGGCCTTTACTTTTTAATTTATTCATCAATGATCTGGATGTAGAAGTTAATAGTGAGGTAGCCAAGTTTGCTGATGACACTAAATTGTTCCGGGTTGTGAAAAGTGAAACTGATTGTCGGGAGCTCCAGAAGGATCTCTCGAAATTGTGTGAGTGGGCAACAAAGTGGCAAATGCATTTTAACCTAAACAAGTGCAAAGTTATGCACATCGGGGCAAAGAACCCCAATTATACTTACCAACTGATGGGGACCAAACTTTCTGAGACAACCCAAGAAAGGGATCTTGGGGTTTTGGTGGACAGCTCAATGAAGATGTCAACCCAATGCGCAGCAGCAGTAAAAAAAGCAAATTCCATGCTTGGCATGATTAGGAAGGGAATCGAAAATAAGTCAGCAAGTGTTGTATTGCCTCTGTACAAATCGATGGTGAGACCACACTTGGAGTACTGTGTACAGTTCTGGTCACCGCACCTCAAGAAGGATATAATGGAACTGGAAAAGGTGCAAAAAAGGGCAACAAGAATGATCAAGGAAATGGAGCGCCTCCCTTATGAAACCAGATTGCAACGCCTTGGTCTCTTCAGCCTTGAAAGACGGCGTTTAAGGGGTGACTTGATCGAAGTGTATAAAATCATGCATGGGATAGAAAATGTGGATAGAGAAAAATTCTTTTCTCTATCACACAATACCAGGACAAGGGGGCACTCCCTAAAGCTTATAGCTAAGAAAGTGAGGACAAATAAAGGGAAATATTTCTTCACCCAGAGGGTCGTTGATTTATGGAATTCACTTCCTGAAGGGGTCGTGACAGCTGTCAGCCTTGACAGCTTCAAGGCAGGGCTAGATAGATTCATGGATGCAAAGTGTATTGGTGGTTATTAAAACAGATGTCCATGTGCCGCCTCTATGTTGGTTGAGGCAGGCAGGCTTCCCTTGAGTACCATTTGTTTGGGGGTCAAGGGAAAGGGAGGGTTTTGCCTTCTCTTTCTGCTCAAGATCCCCATGTACATTTGGTGGGCCACTGTGTGACACAGAATGCTGGACTCGATGGGCTTTGGCCTGATTCAGCATGGCTCTTCTTATGTTCTTATGTTCTTATGTCTTGGGAGGGAAAGCACAGACAATTTTGTGAAGCATGAAAGACAGAACAGAAACTATCCAAGTTAAGCTGAATTTCAGGCACCCTTCTGAAAATTCAATTTAAAAGCCCTTGGTTGTCTGAGATGGGTGTACTTTTTAGGGTTCATTAATTCTAAATATCAGAATGGTAAAGGTCTTTCTGTGTATCGCAAGCTTGTAATAAGATGGAGGCCTTATCTGTGCCTTACAGACGGGTATCATGAGATAGTTGTCACTCAATACTTCAAGAATTCCTTCTCTGTTCTTTTCTTCTTGTCTCCCTTTTCTTTCTTTCCCCCATACTCCCACCTCTCTCCTTCCTGATAACATCTGGTTTTGTGCCTATCTTGGAAAATATTTCAACAGACCAACTTCTCATAGGCCCAGTCTTTCATCTTCGCTCAATTTAATTTCATATTTAAATTCCCGTCAATTTTTTTCCTCTCCCTAAATATAAACTCTTTTTTTGTCTTGTACTACTTACATGAGACCTGAAACTGCTTCAAGTGCTGTATAAATAAATGAGAATTATAGAGGCTGAGGAACTAAGCTGGAGCTCTTGACTCCAGGGATTTTTTAAAATTTATTTTTAACTATGAAATATGTAAACACACACACACAAACACACACACACACACACACACAAATAATGCATTATGAATTAAAAAATGGAGCTGTTTTAAAACTAGCTTAAATCTTCCCACAGAAGCCCCCCCAAAAAAGATATCATTACTTTAAGAGTTGCCTTCACTCTATTGAGTTAATTTCCTGAAGTAATTAAAAACCTCAAGAAATGTTATTTTTGTTCAGCCTTATGTGGGAGCCTGAAAAAGTTTGTTTCTTTATAACTATACATGCCCTAGTTTTAATCAGACATATCATATCAAATTGAATGAGATTGGTATGCAGCATGTAGTGTTCCTTATCGATTATTAATATGCATACTGCATATTTTATTCTTTCAAGCAATCTTAGCTCCTTGGTTCAAAACAAAACAAAACAAAACACTGCTGAGCTTATCCCTACATTATTTTAAAAAAAGGAATGAGTTAGACATTTTGCTTCCACCAGACTTAGTGACGGGGTAAATAGCAACACCAAATAAAATCGAGTAACACTTCTCTTGCCAATTAAAAGTCGCAAGTGGGGGAGGGAAACCTGACCAAAGGTACATAATTGAAAGTTACATTCAGAGAGCAGTCACTGCAATTTAAAAGACATCTGAGATTGGAGGAATTTGCATTTTCAAAAGCTGCCTTATGGATGTTTGCGCGTCCCAAAACAGAAGCAGGATGTTCTGCAAAAGGGCTCCTGGGACATTCACACAAACCGTTCTGGAAATTGAAAGTTGTGCCGAAAGCCTCAGCCTTTTATGAGATGTTGCAAGCATAAATATTTTCTATGTGTTCTTATTAAGTGTAAAAAAAAAATCACTCAAAAAGCTCTGCACTAAAATACTGCTTTTCCCACGCAGTGCACAGGACAGGCCTTTCTGTTAGGATGCTTTTCTGAAAGACAACTTGCAACTCATTTTTCATAAGCATCTCAGAGCAGAGTGACTAGATGACAAACTGGACAACATGCTTGGCTGATCTTTCAAAAAAAAAAGATTCACCTAAACAGATAATTAATAATTAATACTTGAATTTCCCAGGAAATTCTAGGGTTGTCGACTATACTGAGAAGTAGAAGAAAATAATTCTGGGATAAAATGGTAACAAGCAACTCCATCCTATGTCAATCAGTCATTGACTTTTGGCTACATTAAGAGAATCTAGCAAGTCTAAAAGTACATTTCTCCCCCTGCTTTTATAGTCCAAGAAAATAAGGAAGGTCCATTCTGAGACATTTGCCTTTTATCCACCCATTCAGAAGAATGAATTCAGAAGCCAAGGCTCGTTCCTCCACCCCCCACCCCTTATCATGCTTCCACATATTATTACATGTGGAATTATGTACATGTGAAAACCGCATGTATTTTCACCTCAATGTATGAGAAATAGATAAATTGAAGCCTTTGCATGATGCCATCACATTTTGTAATTTGTCACTCTTCCTCTCCTCTCATAACTCGGGGACCAATAGAAGTTACAAAGGAAAAACTGCCTCCTTTTACTCATTATCTTTATTGGAAATGATCTCCACTGTTTGCTTTAATTAATATTAGAATGTCAAAAGTAACATATATTAGGAATAATTTGCCCCCAAAGATTTAATTAAATGAGATTCTGATTTAGATAATTAGAGATATGGAATAACAAATGTTCGATGATGTGAAATTACTGAATTTTGATAACTTCAGAGAAGCATGCAATTGGTTTTAGATCTTACATTTTATACCCCTTTTTATCCCCTTTTGGCTTTAGAAAGTACACAAAACTCACAACAGAATGCTAGCTCAGGTCCAGTGTTAAAGGTTGCTGATTTATTCTCTTTGTATTTATTTTTATAGCGCTTTATCTGTGATTTTTACAACATACAAAATAAGCTGAAATACAAAAAAAGAAAATAAAAATTCAGGCTGATATTTTCCTTAGCTTCTCATAAAGAGAATGAAGACTTTGTGTCATCTAGTTCTGTTGTTTTTTTTCAACTAATTATGAACACATTTGTATTAAGCTGCAGTAAATGATGTTAGTTCAATCTTATAGTTCCCTTCGTAGGATTTAAAGGTTTTGGTTTACTCTGCAGTTTTTTTTTCATGTACCCCAGAGTATTTCATGCTCTGAATACTTCAAAGGAACTAAATTAAACAGAAACATTTTTTTTTCTCATTGCAAGAGTGAACAACCTATAAGCCAGATTCCCCATAGTTGAAACATACTTTGTCCTATAAGTAACCAGCCAATAGTAATCAATAAAAGAGAACATCCATATGTGATGAATTTCCTTTTTCCCCTTCTGCACCACCATCCCTATATTTTCAAGGATATACAGTAAGGGAGAGCAGAAATTGGAGTCTTTGCTACTCTCTGAACTTGGTTGTTTGCTTGCAGACATTTCATCATCCAACTGGTTAACATCTTCAATGCTACTGGGTGTATATCCCAATATTCCAATCAAGGAACTACTGAGAATAGATACACACCCCAACCAACATTGGCGGGGCAAGCTACAGTATATAAACAGGGAGCAAACCCTACATTCACTAACAATGGTGATGTTACCTAGCTGGGTAATGAAACATCTACAAGCAAACAACCAAGCTCATGACAGTGCCTGATTTTACAACCTTTTTTGCACAGACCTTAAGTGAATCTGGCTTTCCCCATTGACTGCTTGTCCGAAGCTGGCTGGGAAGGTTGCAAATCTCAATCACATGACCGCAGGGACATTGCAACAGTTGCAAGTGTGAGCACCAGTCATATATGTCACTTTTTTCAACACTCATCATTTTGAATGATCACTAAATGGGTGGATATAAGTTGAGGACTATCTGTAATTAGCTGGTCCCCAATAATCCCTGGAATCGAAAATCTCAGAAATGTTATTTTCTTATGACAAACAATAGAGCAGGATGGGAACTAGATCCGATGTGGGGCCAGATTATTCTCAGCCAGAAAGAGTGAACCCAATGGAATATTCGGGTTTTTCTATAAAGGAAAGAAGCCTTTGTTATTAAGCATCACAGTCCCTGTGCATAAAGGCTTATCCCATCGCCTAAATAACATCTTCATGCAGAAGAGGCAGGGAACCAGCCATTCACCTCCTCCCCTGCATTAAATAAAGGCATGCCTTAAGAGGAAAACAGCATTCCGTGCACCTCAGCATAGAGTCATACTAGCCACATGACCACGGAAATGTCTTTAGACAATGCTGGCTCCCTCGGCTAAGAAACAGAGATGATCATCAACCCCTAGAGTCAGACATGACTGGATAGGGGAAACCTTTATCTTTTAAGAGGAAAGGATGTGGGTTCTAGAAGGGAGTAGATTCAAAGGCTTTGTAGATCATGTCTGACTATGGCTTGCAGTTCTTCTTAAAATCTTTTTGGATTCCAGGTCAAATATGGAAATGGCCATCCGTGTGCCTCTGAAACTACCTCTTTCTGCACTATACAGTACTCCAACCCCTTCTTTCTCCTTGCCTTGTTTGTGGAAATATTATTCCTCACATCTTTCCTTGTTGAATATCTCCTGACAGAACTCATAAACAAACTTCTCCATGCATAGCAGAAGATTGCAATCTAATAAATCCTCTCCCCTCAAAACTATTCTTATAAAGTAAGCCTTGCATTTTTCCCACTTGAGTTGATATAATATTGATTTGTTTCTGTATTTCATATAGCATAGAATCTGCCCAAGATCCTTTTAATTCAGTCTTGAATAAGTACTGTATATGTGCTCAGATGGAGGTTCCCACAAGTCAGATAGCGAAAATGAATAGCAGATATTTGCTTGTATTGCTATCAGGAACATCATTTGTGTACCAAGAGTAGAATTTAAAAGCAGTGTATATACTAAACACATTTTTGTATCTTTATGAGATAGATCAGTATGAAAAGTAAACTCTTGATCTGTTTTTCCTCTGTATTCTACTTCAACCTCGAAAAGTGATATTCTTATAAGCCTGTAATATATATATATATATATATATATATATATATATATATATATATATATATATATATATATATATATATATATATATATATATATATATATATATATATATATATATATATATATATTTGTTTTCTGAGGTTTTTGCCGGTGTTTGTATGTAGGTCTTTGGTTCTTCGGGCTTTCTCCCACGTAGAACTTGAAGTGTCTTGGCAACGTTTCGACGAAGTCTCATTCGTCATCTTCAGGCTGGTGCTTTCGGCTTCTGCTTCTTTTCTCTGATGCTGGAAGTTTGCAGTTAAACCATTGTTGGAAGTAAAGTCTTCATCCTGGTTCATCCAAGTTGGGAATAAATAAGCAGCATGGCGACTGCTTTGGGAATAAGCAGCATGGCGACTTCTTTCCTCTGGTCTTTCCTGCAAGAACCATCTTTCTGCCTCTTCAATAAACTGTAACCATCTTCCCAAAGCAGTCGCCATGCTGCTTATTTATTCCCAGAAATAAATAAGGCAGAAATATGCACTTAAAAGATTTGTTCAATCTTAAGCCTGCCTTCCAGCATCAAAGATCAATGCGTTGTCCGATTAAATTGTGCAATATAGATTTCTCCAGTCAAGTTCATCAAAGAATACATTTCTCTCCTTCTAATGATGTTGAACCTAAAGTTCTTCTCTGAAGTACTTTAATTTTCACTTGGTCATTACAAGAAGACAGTGACTTAATGAACTGCAAATAGAAGAAGAAAGTAACATAAATCATTTTCGCATTCCTTTTTCTGTTATATTAGCATAGCTGCTCTTTTATCATTAGAATGCCTACAGTGGTTTTCCCATGCATGAAAGTGAAAATTAAATTACTCTGCACTTTCTAAAATCCAGTGTGCCAATAAACATTTTAAATCATTATGAAAATAATCATGATAAATTAATGTCAAGAAGGCATAATATTTTATAAATTGTTAAAATAGATGTAGCAATTATAGTAATAGTCAGGCAATATTTATCATAAAGAATCAGTTGGAAATCTGAAGGCACTAAGGTTGTTACTTGGGAGAGGCCTTGTAACCCATTTAGCATAAAATTGCTGCTTTTTAAACAAATAGATGCCTTATATGAGGTTAATAATTTGGGCATGTTTCAGAACACATGCATTACTTACATTTTACCTGAGAAGTTCTAACTAAAGATTAAGGAATTTATTTGAAAGTAATGGTTTGAATAATGTGAGCCCAATGGGGTATCACAGCGTTAATTATAGATAACTTTTGAATGTGTTACACACATGTTCTTTGTGTGGCAAGTTGTGATGTGCCTATATTGTAATTGTTGGCAAGTTTAAATGTCTGTGGAACACTAGGGCCTAAGCCTTGAAACTTTCAATCCTTGTTGATTCTTGAAAAGCCTTAATACAGAGGAATAAGCTTGTCTGATCTTCTCACACAGTGTACTGTTGCTGCAATCCTGTATATCATTATCCAGGAATCAGTTTCATTGATTTGCATTTCAATTTACATTTACAATTAAATTTTAAATTGAAATGGATTCTCATTTAAATTGGTGCAGTAGTGAATATTGACTCTGGGATATGTTACTTTCCTGTTAATGATGGAAAGAGGACTGAGCCTTTGCAGCAATCAGATTAAACACACTCAAATAATAATACAGCTTTTCAAATGTTCAGAAGCAGAGAGAATTATTTAAAGTGCTTTAAAAACTCTGAAAGAAAATTTGGATCCTGACAGGAGACAAAACCAGATACTTCAGTATCATCAATAATAGCGCTTTAACATTCAGAACTGCTGAAACATGTTATCTACGTAAATAAAAACCTGATATATGATCTGATGTTTAATCTTCCATTGTTCTGTAAATTCTATATATTTATTGCATGGAATCAATCACTTCGTTGACTATACTCCAACTTGTCCTAAATATATTCATTTTTAACACAGATCCAGGATTTTGTATTCTCAAAAATATAATTGTTGAAAAGATTAAAGTTTGCTGCGATAAAGGGGGAACTGTCTTTATACTAAGATTAATTTTAAAACAATTTTTTTCTATTAATGCATTTGTCACAAGTGACTGGCTAATTTAAAGAAGTTGACTTACTTATGAAAACTTTCTTACTCCAGCACCTTTTCCGCAGATGATTCTAATTTGCTCTAAACAGCAGCTAAGTTATAGTGAGATTTTTCCTCAGCTTCACTGACATACCTAGTCAGCCTCATAGTTCTTGATTGTACTTAATCTTATAGTCTCATTGAAAATAACTTAGAAGGTTCTCAATTGCCTTGGTTGTTTAAATTTTAAGGAATACTCTCCCTTTTTTTTTAGGTCAGCATAAAATCAAACAATTCTATTTAACCCCCTTTTCTTAACTTTCTAGGTACAAACTTCTGTGTATAAAGAATTTGCCTTGAAGAATGCTTTTCATGGAAAATCAGTGTGATTCTTGTCTAAGTCGTTTTTGCCGGCTTCTCTGGAAGAAATAATAGGATTTTCAAGTGATTTTAGTAGATTTTTACTATTTTAGATTTTTTTGTGACCTATCTTTAATGTTCTTTGATCAGGAAGGTCAAGAATAAATTAAAATTACAAATGTGAAATTCCTCCAGCATCCCTGTACTTGAATCTAAAAGTTTTGTAGGCCATACTAAATAATCAAATCACATTACACAAATTAGTTGCTGCTTCATTTGCTTTAATCAGGCTATCATACTAATGAACAGGTTGCAATTTAATCAATGTACTTAAGAGGAGTTAACCGTTTGTTGGAACGTGGCCAGGAGTTTTAAAGTCTGGTGAATTGTTGATGAAATTTATTTTCTGCTGGTTCAAAGCCTTCTTAATTGTTATAGTATAATCCCTTGTGTATTAGAGATGAAAATAAGGACATTTGGGGGGATAGCATAGCTTCCCACTATTCGTAAGTCTGGAATTCAAGAAAGGTTTTTGCAGTTAAAAATATATTAGAAAACAGAAGGAGCAATCCATTGGCTGCAAAAGACAGGGATAACTTTAATTTCTACTACTATGCTGTATTGAACTTTTACCAACATGATGTTAGCTAATAAATATCCCCACTTATGTTTTTAGCCCTCTCACCCTTTTTAGCCCTAACTTTTCTAATAAACTGCCAGTTACTAGGAGAATGAGAAGCTCAGGATGCTCTGATATTTCCTGGAATGCCTTACTTGCACCCCACAGCCAGTACAGGAAAAACAATGGTGGCATCATCGTATGAAAGGATGTTATCATCCAAAGCCAAAAAACACACACACTTTTTATCCATTTTCAGCTTTTTTTATCCTGTATATATGCATATTTTTGCCATTTTTAAAAGTATTACTAATAGATTTCATAATTTTTCAACTAAGACTGCGGTGTAGTGTCGAGTACTTTGAAAGTACATCTCATAGAAGTCATTACGACATATTTGTGAATCTAATGTTAAAGGAAAATACAGGTAGTATGACCACAATTGAACCCAAAATTTCCATTGCTAACAGTTAGGTGAGTTGTGCCCCACTTTTATGACCTTCCTTGCCACAGTTGTTAAGTGAATCGCTGCAGTTGTTAAGTTAGTAACATGTTTTTTAAGTGAATCTGGCTTCCCCATTGACTTTGATTGTCAGGTCAGAAAATATAATCACATGACCCAGGGATACTGCAACAGTCATAAATACATGCCAGTTGCCAAGTGTCCAAATTTTGATCATGTGACCATGGGGATTCTGCAACAGTCGTAAGTGTAATAAAGATCATAAGTCACTTTTTTGCAGTGCCATTGTAACTTTAAGCAGTCACTAAATGAATGTTTATAAGTCAAGGCCAACTGTACTTCAAGGTGATACCTTTAGGCCAGGGGTAGGCAACCTTGGTTATTTTATGACTCGCAGACTTGAACTTCCAGAATTCCTGAGCTATGCTGGCTCAGGAATTCTGGGAGTTGAAGTCCATGAGTCATAAAAGAGCCAAGGTTGCCTACCCGTGCTCTAGGCAGAAATCTGAATGTTTCCAAAATAACTCTAGTATTCCACATGTATTTCTCTGATGCAAGAATAATAGGACTGAAACTTGCTTTAGAACTTGTAAGAGTGCAAGCTTAACACCTCTCTCCTGATTATTAAAGCATCTGCCTTTTGTCAGGCATCCACACAAGCCTGAAAAACAATGAGGCTATTTGAAAATAGTCAAAAGTTCCTCATGGGTATTGATGTTAGCTAGTTTTTAGCTTAATAATATAAAATAGAGTATCTGAAATACATTACCAAAATATGTGTGTGCGTGTGTTTTCTCTGAAATATGTGTCTCTCAAGGTCTTTAGGCACACTAAATATTGTGTCTAAATCAGAGGTCCCCAACCTTTTTGGCACAAGGGACCGGTTACGTGGAGAGAGGTTTTTCCGCAGACTGGAGGGACCCCTGGTCTAAATGATACTTAGAAACATTTTCTCATTTAATTAAGGGATTGTTATTATTACTATTATTATTATTATTATTCTCTTTTCACTAAACACTGTATGTTAAATTAAGATAATATAGAAGAGATTATATAGATAATAGTACAAATCTAATGAAATCACGAACATATTTCTGTACCAAAGTAACTGTTTTTAGGTGTATCTGAACTACTGAAAAGGAAATTTGAACTTTCTTTCTTTTCTTTTCTTTTTGATACCTGAAATGGTTTAAACATTAATTCCCTTTTATACTATCTCCTATACCTTCTAATCTAATTACTTCTCTAAGAATTCATTTATCATGATTAGCAGAGAGGCATGAACAGATAATAGATAATGCTATATTCTGTCTGAAATGATAAAATATTGTGTTGAACATTTTATCAATATATACATTCCTACAGTAGGTGAATATGGGTAGTCATAATACTGGGCAGAAACCCAGAGTAATGTTTTCTCCTAGATTTTTAATAAAAATTTTTAATAATTGTTCATTTTGGGGGTTTTATTGTAAGCCACCCATAGTCATGTTCTGTGAGATAGACAGCCATATAAAATGTTCAGAAAGCTTAGTTTATCTTACTGGATTCACGAGTCCAGTTCCAGTTTTATCTTTAATTCCTAGTGGTTTTCTTTTAGTTCAGCAAAGCTGGGAATTTGAAATTCTGATGATATACTGTAGGTTTGTTAAACTAGATAGCAAAGATGAAGAAAAGGTGTCTATTCAATCTAATTCTAAGATCTGAGCTCTTTTATTTGTTAAATCAACATATGCTATCTCTCTGCTTGGGTTTTCAATATTCATCTACAAAGACTTTTATGGTCCTTATAAAATGAATTTTTTTGTTTGCTCCATCTGTTCTCTAAAGCTTGTATGTATAAGCTTTATAAAGTTATCTAGACATCCTCTGAATAATAGTAGTAAAGATGGGCTTAATCTTGGTTGGGAGTTTTCTGATACATGTATGTGTGTGCCTGCACTATGCCTTGCTTTACTATTGTATCCTTTTAAACCATCCTTGCTTCCCTCAGGTCCTTTTTTGTTTCATATATTGTCTTTTGTTCTTTAAACTTCTCATCAGTTGAGATTTGAGATCTCATCATCTACAGTTTCCTCAGTTGTTCCCTAGCCTCTCAACCCCATTTACTCTTCCTTCATGCATTTGCTTTGCAATTTAACCTTCACTCATTCTCCACTATATATGACCAAACCACCTCACTGTACTTCTTTCATACTGATCACGCAGCATCATTTCCAATGTACATTCATTCAGCAACCATTCAATCTTGACCCTAAGTATTCTTGTTTTATCATTCACATGTTTAAGTGTCCCATTCCCACTGCACTCAATTTACTTTAATGTTTCTCCAGATATAATTCAGCTGTCTTTTCTATGTAGCAAAGTAGACAGGATTATACATAGCCATTTTTATGTTGTTGTTTTCAGTGCATGAAACAGACAATATATTACCCACTAACTTTCTAGCAAGTTTTGCACATCTGTGATTCCCAAAGTTTGTTTATTTTCATCTCTTGTATCTTCATTAATATTAATACAAAGAAATATGTTGAATAATTTTTGTGCTTGGTTTATTTAAAAATATATTCAGAGGTGCCAGAAATATATGAAGTTAACTTTCATCTTAGAACTTTTGTAGATTATTATGTTCCGCCATTGTACTTGTTTTTCTCCTTCTACTCTTTTGTTTTTATTATTGGTAGAGGGTAGATTCCCACTGTAGATTCTACTGTATTTAATTTGTTTCATTTACCATCTGTAAAGCCAACCACTTGATGTATAAAATGTAGGTTATAACATAGCGGTATGAAATCATTAGGCCTTGATGGCTTTTTCAACAAACAGAAATTAAAACAAACTACCACATGTCCCGTAATTTCTGTCTGACCAACTTTAAAAAGTTCTATTTCACTAAAATCAGAAATTTCAGAATATAAAGGGGTATAGTATACTTCATTCCACTAAGTCAGACATGTCAAACACAAGGCCTGCGGGCTGCATCCAGCCTGATATGTGGTTCCATAGGAAGGAAGGAAGGAAGGAAGGAAGGAAGGAAGGAAGGAAGGAAGGAAGGAAGGAAGGAAGGGAGGGAGGGAGGGAGGGAGGGAGGGAGGGAAGGAGGGAACAGAGGAAGGAAAGGAGGGTGGGAGGGACCATGTCCTGGCACTTGCCCCAGTCCCACTCTCTTCCACTGGAGACCCTCATATCTGCCCCAGTCCTGCCCAGGCACCCCTGACACAAGTGATGTAGAGCTGGTAATGCCTATCCTGGCCATACCCCCCCGCCCCCCCGAGGGCAACCACAATGTTGATGCAGCCCTCAATGAAATTGAGTTTGACACCCCTGCACTAAGTAAAGAAAACTTAGTGGAATGAAGGAACACACTAAAACCGTGGTGGCGAACCTATGGCACGCGTGCCACAGGTGATACACAGAGCCCTCTCTGTGGGCATGCGAGTCGTCAGCCCATTCCTAGGCCTTCAGCTGGGTTTTATAAAACCTTTTTGCTTTAGGCAAAAAAAAAAGGTTCGTTCAATCAATCAATTTCAACTTCTCATGGGAAAAAAAAATCTCACAAAGTTGGAATTGATTGATTGAACTTTTTAGTCCCACCCAGTCTGCCGTTACCATTGCAGCCATGCCCACCCAATGGGCCACACCCACCCGACAATACATAAGTGGGTTTTGGGTTGTAGTTTGGGCACTCGGTCTCTAAAGGGTTCACCATCACTGCACTAGAACAATGTTTTTTCTTTTCCAGAATACATTTGGAACATCCAGAATCTGAAATGAGGTTACTGATATAAAATAAATGAAGGGGGGAATTATCATCAATGTGACAACTGTAGACCTTTTGAAGGAAAGGTTTTTTCCTTAAGGATATTTGGCATGTGTGGCACTTTGCAGAGGCGTAGACAACATTGTTCTGTCAGATTTCCATTACTGAAGGGAAAACCATAGGAATCTGCATGGGGAAGGGAAAATAGCAAAATGAGTGTTCACAACATTGCAAAGTAAACTACATGATTTAAAAATTTGCATGTAAGATCAGGAAACAAGTACAGAAGCTCAGGGTTTATGTCATTGATATCATAATGCACTTCCAGTCTTTTTTATTTTTTTGTTTTGTTTTTGTCATTGTGGTTTGTACCAGACACCTGTGCGAAGACATTCAATAGGGGACAACTTTTGACCAGTCTTAGGAGTAATTGACATATGAAGGAAATGTTTCAAGATAAATGATTATTCATAATGGGTGCCCTTCACTAAGAAGAGCCAGTTGTACCACCCTCTGCCAGCCTTCAACATATCAGGAATGAGGTTCAATTGATAGACCCTGATTAAGATCTAAGCATACGGTTCATAGCAACATACTCATGGTTCTCATTTGATTATAATAAAAAAATACTGAGAACCCTTTGTTTCTCATAAGCGATTTTGTTTCTCATAAATTATCATTAAAAAAAACAAAGTACTAATCTACAGTATAGAGGTTATAGCAGACCTGGGCATTTTATGGCCCCCGGGCCACATCCGGCCCTTTGGCTGTCTCTGTCTAGCCTGCATGAATCAGAAATTAGAAATCAAAGGTAAGTAAGCATGCCACAGGGGCAGGAGAAGAAGCTGAGTCGCTGTATGTTCCTTCAGTCAGCTGGCAGCTGCAGGAGGGCAAGGAGAGAAAGTGCTTTTCTGCACCTATGTAGCGCTTGCCCCTCACCTGGAACAGTCTGAAGAGTTGAGGTGACAGAATCCAATCAGGTTACATTGCTTCGGCCCTCCACAACAGTCCCAGTTTCTTAGGTGGCCCTTTGGGAAAATTCATTGCCCACCCGTGGGCTACAGAGAGGGTCTGTGAAAGGTGAGCTGGGGCCAAGAAAATGTGAATGGAAACCCTACTTTCCCAGGCACTTCTTGGTTCACGATACCTGTCAGTGAGAAAGAATGACTCAGTCTGGTTCACCCCAGTGATTTTTCTTTCAAAGCAGACGTCCTGCTGCCCTTGGTTGATTAGCAAAGAGCAGTTCTGTCTCTCATAATTATAAGGGTTACTTGAGACTGACGGTTAACAAGCATAGGATGTAAAAGAGATGACACCTGATTAGTAACTTGCAATAGTTTTGCATAGCATTTTGCTTAGGAGTGTCTAGAACCTTTGTCTTTATTCAGCTCAAGTGAAAATATACTCATATTTCTTGGAGTTTTTTTTTAAAAAAATCAAGAAAAGCAGATGATGTACAACTGATTAATAGAAGTGCCTTGTCACATTCTTACACTGTCTCAGTTTTTTTTTTTAATCTCATGCTTAACACAGCTACTAAAATGGACTGCCTTTTAAAATGGATTGTTGCCTTATTTTAAGTCACTGGTTGGATTGTAATAGAATTTAAATATCTGAAGTTCTGAACTTTCAGATCTTTTGGAGACCTTTTAGACATCAAGGTGTTACCCTCACTAGTTCTTATAGCAGTACAAAGCTTGCGGTATCTTAAAGAGTAACTCTTTCTTTACTTGTCTACTTCTTATGTGCAGCACTTATAACAATTAAGATTAACTCCTCAAGCATCTGACGCAGGAACCTATTATATGTTTAATGCTTCTTTATTATTTCTGATATATTGTTGTTAGTTTTAGTTGACAGTTTTGAGGCAGAACATTTAAACAGCAGTTTGGTGTTGAAAAGCTAAATCTAGTATTCCCAAGCTTGCACAAACCAGACCATAAATGGTGATCAATCTGAATAATCAACTAGAGTTGAAAGTTGGCTTCTTGTCATAAACCTTAACCGTAATTTGGCATTCAGACAGTACGCTTAACCTCAAGTCCTCTAAAACAGGGGTCCCTAACACCCTAACCGCAGCCCACTACCAGGCTGCAGCCTGTTGGGAATCGAACCGGTAAAGCAGCAGGCAAATGTGCAAAGTTTCGTTTGTGGGATTTAGGTTGCGCACGTGAAACCATTCTCCCCACCACCACCGAAACTGCTGAAGCTGCCACTGCCTGTCTGCAAAACCAAAAAGGTCTGCTGTAAAATGGAAGCAGGAGCTTTCTGTCTTCCATCTTTACTGGGCAGAAAGACAGGGAAGGTTTACAAAGAAAGAGGCAAAGCTCCTTCTTGTCATGGTGATAGACATTGATTCAAACCAATTTCTCATAATTATCAATAAGTAACGCTGACTAAATGTTCACTCAGTTGGTATAAGCATAAAAGCAGTGCTTCTTCCCTAAACACAGAATTCGACAAGGGTAGAACCTCTCTCTCTCTCTCTCTCTCTCTCTCTCTCTCTCTCTCTCTCTCTCTCTCTCTCTCTCTCTCTCTCTCTCTCTCTCTCTCTCTCTCTCTCTCTCTCCCTCCCTCCCTCCCTCCCTCCCTCCCTCCCTCTCCCCCCCTCTCTCTCTCACACTCCCCCCCTCTCTCTCTCACACACACACAAAACCCAGGAATCTTTTCACAAACTTTAAACCAGGAGAACTTAATGACTGTCTGCAATCTAACAGATGTTTTCTGGCATAAATTTTTGTAGATAGAATCTACTACATTTGTTGTATATTTGTTGAAACAATCTCAATGGGATGCCTTTAAATTATTCACACATGCAGCATTGGAGATATGAGAGCTGACCGGTCCTTGAAGTAAACACAGTGCTCCTCCATTTATATCTGCACAGTCTGTAAGTTTGCATAAGTGCCAAGCAATCTTACCCCTCAAGTTACAGGTAGTGTTCAGAAAGCTGAAGCAAAATACTGTTAAGTAAAAGCAGAACTGTTTGGATAGATGAAAGGTTTTCTTTGCCCCAAATAATGAGGCAGCAAGCTTCTGTTTTAGTCTCAGAGCCATATCAAGAGACTATGTAGCTTTGTGTAACTCTATTGACAGGCTCATGTAAAATTCAGCACTGCCTATTAGCCTTTGGCAGCTGTTCTCTGCAAGAAAGGCTGTGTCAGCCCTCATCAGTCTGGGCAGCAGCCAGTGGGAGTTTTGTCTTTATGCTCCTGGAATTTCCTCTCTTGCCAGCTGCTATGAGGTGGACACCTCAGGATCTCATTCAGATGGATAGGCAGCTGCTTTGGATGGAAAGGCCTTCCCTCTGGTACTCAATCTGACAGATGTTTCTGGTGCTCTGCTTTGCAGAGACATGACAATTTGCTGAAACAAAACTGCGAGACAGCCAGAGAAATGGACTTCTCAAACATGTCTTAAGTGGATAGCCTTATGGACTATGCGTCACTTGTCATCCCCAGGCTTTTTAGTCCATGGCCCTTATTCCATGAAGAAGAAAATCATCCAGAAAAGCTCTACCATCGCCTGACCCATTTCTTTTATTAGATTCTCAGATGTCACCTTAATGTCATTGTTGAGGAGTTGTGCTTATGGTTCTAAGCCAGGGGTCTTCAAACTTGGCTGGCTGAGGAATTCTGGGCGTTGAAGTCCACAAGTCATAAAAGGGCCAAGTTTGAAGACTCCTGTTCTAAGCATTGTCTTAGTACTTGAATGGGAGATCTCTATGTAATGTCAGGGTTACAAGCAAGACTGGGAACATCCTAGAAGAAGACAATGTTAAACCACTTATTTATTGTTACTAAGAAAATTGCATGGACATATCCATGAAATCATCAGATGTTGAGTGTGACTCAAAGACTTTATGATCTACATATATCTTGGGTGCTTAATTAGACATGTTTAGAAGTATCCGCCTGTCTTATTTTCCTGAAAGAATAAGCAGCTATTAACAAAAGCACCATAGTCCCAAAGACAGTTAAAATTATTTTTTTAAATAGAGGATCCAAAAAAGTCAATATAAAGCTGCTTGATACCAATTCCACATTATTTATTTTATCTGTGCCACCCAGTTTCAAGTAAAGCTCTCATAAAAATGTCAAGGATTGAACCTGGGACTTTATGTGTGCAAAACATATGTTCCAACACTGTTATAAGGGTTAAAACTAAAGCTGTTCAGTAGTGCAGTTAATTTCCAGCATCAGTTTTTTCAAGTCTTTTGCTATATAGAATAAAATTGCTGTAAAAACTTAACACACCGATATGTAGTATTTCAATTATTGTTAACATCTAATTTCCATCAGTCCCAGACGGCACTACACTTTAGAGAAATAATGGGAGTTACTATCCAATAAGTTATGGAAGTTATATGTTGCCTCCCTCTCTCCTAAATAGGCATTACTAAATAGTATTCACCACTTCAAAGGCTTTAAAAAAACAACAGACTGTAATGCTGTGAGTGGAATTCAACTTTTGGAAAACCTTATAAGGAGAAGAAAGTTCCCATACCCTCATAGGCCTTAAAGTATTTACAAATCTTGGTTAAAGAATAAATAATATGTTTTGTAGTCAGAATGGATTTCAGTGTCTTTTTGAGTTTAATAATTTATTCTACTCACAGAAGTGGAATAAATTATGTAAAATAATTTAAAAGTATGATTTGCATACTTTTTAGAGATGTAGGATTTAGTTTTGCTAAACGCAAAATTTGGTTTCATCTTCTTGCAGAAATGTATTTAATGTATTTTAAAACCAAAATATGAGGCATTGTATAAAAACATGTCCATACTATTGCTAAGTAATCCTTCATATATTTCCTAGACTTATAACTTAATGAATGCAAATTGGTTAAATCCCAGATTACTTTCACAGTATCATCCTGTGCAAGTACACTCAGCAACAAGATCCACTGAGTTCAGTGAGGCTTACTCCCAGAGAAATGGCTGCAACTTTCAGTCTTAATGTTTATTCTACCCTGATGGTCTCTCATTCAGACTGATGAATAGATCTCTACCTAATTTAATATATCCATTGTCTTGCTGACTATTCAGTGTGTTCCAGAATGGATTACTTTTCAAGCCTGCTTGAAAGTGAAATCCAGATTTCAATATTGCAGAATATTCTCTAATTTTGTAAGCTACTTTGGACAATTCAAAGCAGAATTTATACATTTGGAATGATTGGCTAATGGGCATAGGAAGAGCACCAGATAATGCTATGGTTATTGTTTTTCCTTCAGGACATGATGTTGGATGCGAGGACATTAGGAACCCATCATTTATTCCCATGAATCTGTCCCATGTTAAATCTGTATACTCCCTCTCCTTGTTAGAGTAAAATTTGGCCATCAGGGACTGCAGATTATGTTTGTATAAAGACAATGAATGTTAACATTACTGTGAGAAACTGATCATAATAAACACAACTTCTGAATGCTAATGTGTATTTTGCCAGAATACTAGCATTCATTCAGCAGAAGGCTTAGAGAAATATAAAGTTTGCAAAAGATAGAGATAAGCAGAGAAGAAAAAGAAAGGAAGAAGAGCTAAAGAAATGAATAAGAATGAATGTGTAAGGGGGAAAAATGCTAAATAACTGGGGGGAGAGATGTTGGACAGACTGGAAAGTTAACAGCAACCATTCTAGTGTAGATCACATCCAATAAATCAATATGACTACCCACCATCTTTGTAATGGATGACATCTAAAAATATAACATACTGTGTATTTCTCAAACAGATAGAAATTCAGCAGAACACTTAGCATCACATTTTGACAAAGAAAGATGAGAAATGAGACAACTGAGAAAAAACTGAAAATACTACATGAATTTTTGTGGGAGGTAGTACATTCAAAAGAAAGGCATTGTTTTTCCTTGTCGTGGAAAAACCCAATGAAAAAGACAAGAGACAGCAACCCAAAACAATAATTCTTACTTTAAGATTCAGAAGTTTATTTCAGCAATAATTTGGAACACACACATAAAACATCACTTACGTTAAAAACCCATTGCAATGAGGTCCAATGACCTAGCAGTTCCAATAAGGACAGCTATAGGCCAGTGGCAAATCAATCATGTCCAGTCCCAACTTTTTATACCCCTTCTCATCCTAAGACCGTAGACAAATGGTCAGCAACCTTGCACTTTCTGCATACTTTCTGCTGACCATATGTTTCCTCATACCCATGTATATCTGAACTCGCATCTATCAAGTTCTGTTTCAGTTCTCCATTTCTCACAGTTCCAGCCCTTATGTTCTAAATATATTTAAAACAAGCAAGCTTAGCAAAATCATATTAAGTAAAGTACAGTTGCAGTTTAGATGACAAATAGTTCCTTCAGATTGCAAAACTGAGCATAGCACAGACTTTGGTTCAATACTTTTTCTATGAGGCCTGATTTAGTTCACCTAGTCCTAAACCTTGCATAGAAGAACAATAGCCAATATTTTCATTTTCCACATCCTAAATATCTTCTTTTAATAATGGAACACTCTAGAGAACTTCCGGTGGCTCCGCCGGCGCCGCCAGGGTCTCCTCTGTGAGACTCCGTTCTCTGGGTTTGTAAAGCCGCAAAAAACAGCGCACACCAGCTGTTTTTCGCGGTGAAAAACCCCCTCTCCGGGCAAAGGAGAGGTGTAGAGCATCGGGAGCAAGGTTGAGCCCCTCTTAAATCCCTGGGAAAGAAGTTTTCAGGGATCAAGAGTGAGCTCCCTAAAGCTCCGGAGGACGCTCCTGCCCAGAGACGCTTCTGTCATCAGACAGAGAAAGACGCCGCGACCACTTCTGCTTTTTTAAAATACAACACAGGAGAGATTGTAAGCAGACTGAGTGAATACAGGAGTTCTTAATGGATTGCAAGTATTTTTTTTATTGTTTTTCTGGCTATATATTTCTAACGTCTACAATCAACATAATGCTTTTAAGATGGCGTATAGCTTTCACTGCTTTCATTGTTAGGGAAAGTGCTGGAAAGTGAAAGTGAATTCTTTACTTTTTTCTCTCTTCCTGTTCTCGTAAGCGAAGTCAGAGAGACGGCTGTGATTGTCTTAAAGTTAAAATGGAGTGGAATTTACAGTTAAATGCTGAACCTATTTTGGACTGTATTGAGAAATTTCATGAAGAAAGGCTTGAAATAGTGAAGAGTTTTACGCAAGAGTTTAAAGCAATATTGAAAGAAACTTTTACAGAAATATTAACTAAATTTCTTTTTCCAAATGAAATTGATTTACAACCAACTGCTGAACAATTTATAATACAATCTAAACAAGAAGAAGAGCAAGAACAATTAACTAGAATCTTTCTCCCAAATGAAACTGATTTACAACTGACTGCTGAGCATTTTATAATACAATATAAACTAGAAGAACAACAGGAAAAAGAAGAAGATAGTTCTGAGAATAAAGACTATAAAGGGAAATGGATCCTGCTTGATGAACAGTTTATTTATGGAGAGGAAGAGGATTTGTTTCAAGAAAGGAAAGGACGGCTATTTTTTTCTTTAGTTAAGCAGCAAGAAGAGGATTTAATTGAGAAAAAAGAGACATTGATTCAGTTTAAGAAGCAACTTATTTATGGGACTGAAGAAATAAAGAAGAGAGACTTATTATTTGGATGGGAGGCCTCGTTATGGAGGTTTACTTGGTTAAAAAAAACCTAGAATTCGTCTGAAGAAATGAAATTTAAAATTGTATGTAAGGAATTATGGGTAATATAAAATTATGGACTGAATTAAGGACTAAGATTATGAGTAAGATGTAAGAGAAGATGATTAATGGTTGATATAATTAAATTGATGAAGAATGTATTTGTTTTGATGATCTAGGTTTGACATTAGATTGATTTATTGATGAGATAGATAAGCATTAAGTGATTGGATAAAGTTGAAGGAATGTAAGTTAGAAATGGAATAAATAGACTGTATTTGTTATGGAGGTTTATTTGACAGATGAGAGAGCCCAGAAGTCGATTGATAATAATTTATAATTAAATGAAAGGAATTAAGGCCAATCTAAGACTATGGGTTGAATTAAAGATCAATTTTATAAGTAAGTTGTAAGAGAGGATGTTTAAATGAAGATATATTAAGATATATTAAGATATATTAAATTGATTAAGAACATAATTTTTCTTTTTGAATTGAGGGATTTAGTGTTATTGATATTATTTGTTTTTTTTTTTTTTAAAAAAAGAATGGTATATATTAAACTTGATGGTTTGGGTGATTTTATATAACCTCTCAATGGATTGAAGTGATTTAAGATTTGACTTAGATTGATGGTTTAGATGTAAATGATAATTATTATTCTTAACAAGATGAGTTGTTTGTTTTGTTTAATGGATTGAATTGATTTAGAGAGTGTATATAGTATATAGTTTAAAATTCTTGTTAGGATTATATAATAATTTTGTTTGATGTAGTGGGGTTTTCTTTTGTTGTACCCTGTACTCACTCTGGGAAGTCGGGGGGGAGGGTTAGGGAGGGTTTATAATTTTATATATGATGTTTTCTCAACTGTAATTGGGGTTGGTGGAAGAATATATGTAATTACTGTTATTAAGGGGTTGCTCGGGTGGCCTCTGGGCACCACATCTGATGGAAAAGAGGAAGGAGGAGTGAAGGCTGATGTAAGTGGAAGTTGATAAGAAGGGGGAAGAGTAGGATGGAGATAGAGAAGGATGAAGAAAGAAGAGAAGGAGGGAGGAAGGTAGGTAGTTAGTTGGTAAGTGAGGGGGGAAGGATAGGGTTGGGGGGATGTGGTGGTGGGGGTGCCGAGCAGTGATGTTAATTGTTTGGGATGATTATTTTCAGTTGAGTTATTAGTATTAGATGTATTGAACAATGTATTTATGTTTTGTTTATGGATGATTGTTTATTTTAATATTATGATTTGATTTGACTAATTTTTTTGTTCTGTAAAATTTTTAAAAAAAACCAATAAAAATATATTTTTTTAAAAAAAAATAATGGAACACTCTAGATCTTTTCTAAATATTATTAGTAAAACCTCATTGATTACTGTAGTTTTTTAATGTACAGTATAGGCATTTATTGAATGGGAGGATCAAAATTATCTCTTAATCCTTTCAATAATGGCTTCATCTACTCATTCCAATGAACCTCAGTGATCAGATTCAGTTTCCATATCTTTGCCTGGTTTTAATTTCATCTTGTTTGCCTTCATCCAGTCCAATATTAAACATAACACCACAATTAACAAAAGTGCAATTTATGTTTTATAACAACTCTATTATTATAAATGCTGCTGTTAAATGAATGGATTAATTTGGATATCAGTTGCCTGATGTAAATATAGATGTATACAACCATACAATGTTTAAAACAGCAACGACATCCCAAAAACATTTGAATTGTGACTCAGATTTAAGCTAGATGCAAAGCTTGGCTACTTCATATTTTATTCTACTTTTCCTTTCACTGTGTGTTTTTTAAGGTAGTTTTTCTGCCTCATTTAACTTTCCTGGTTTGAGGGAGCGATATCATTAGAGGAGTGCACGATACCTATTAGAATCGGTGTGTGATGCCCTCTTTTCTCCAGCCAGTATCAGACTTACCACAGAACAGAGTCTATGAGATTGAAAGCTACAGACAAATCCTTGTTAAATCCTTCTCTCTCCTTTTATTTTATTTTATTTATTATTATTCAAAAAAAACTGCACAAGCTATCCCGTTGTAACTGCTATGAGCTCTGTAATGCTACATTGCAGATCTGGGTCGGACTAATGTCCAACTGATTATGCTGATGAAGCTTTAATTGTTCATTGCTCTTGCATCTTAATAAGCTTGCATGCACAAGGCTATCCGTTTAACGGAAGTGCTGAATGGAGATGTTTGTATGCGCACATTTAACAACGTGCATTTCAGCCTTGTTAATAAAGCCAATCTGTTCACGAGTTAATCTTGCATTCACCAAACACAAAGGCTGCCTAGTCAATAATGATAGGAGGTATGCATGGATGGAAACATGCACAAAGACACACTCACACAGAGGGGGTGGAAAGGAGAGAAGAAATCCTAAGATAGCTGTGATTTTATTTTGCTTTTTTAAGCACAAATTGAACCAGCTGCATTTTTGCTGTTGTCCTGATTTTATAAAGCAATGCTTTCTATCAGTGGTTTTTGCTTACAGTTTTGATGCAGAGAAGCTAATAGATATGTCATTTTAGGACTGTTCCTAAGGAAAAATGTGGCATACATTGTTACAAACTTTGTATGTGTTTAGGGGCTCAGATCTACACTTGACAGTTATTCATTTGCAGGATCCAATCTGGGTCAGTCACCTGGACCAGAGGTTTAGCCTTCTGAACTTTCGGACTCATGCCGGAGCCCATCCTCAGGGGAACTTGTCTCTCACCAGAATGATCCAATCTGAGTTGGTCACTGGGACCAACCCTGCAGGGACCTAGAGAGGCTAGAGAGAAGTTCCCTGAAGATGGGCTCCAGCCTGAGTCTGAAAGCGTGGAAGACTAAACCTCTGGCCCTGGTGACCAACCCAGATTGGACCCAGAAACATTATCCTGGGACACATGTATTCGCCTTCATCCATGATTTACTCATTTATTGTATCATTATAAAAGCACCACCTAGTCTGACATTGTTGACTGACAGAAGTAAAATTATCTTTTTAAATGTAGTGACCCCTTAAAATGATGTCTAAATGAGCCTCCAAGGTGGATAGTGTTGGGCAAGGCCAAAGTTGGCAGTTTTTTTTGGTTTTTTTTGCAGGAAGTACTGTATAGCAGGAGTCCGCAACCCCCAGTTCATGGCCTGGTACCGGGCTGTGGCATGCCAGCAACCAGGTCGCACAAACAAGCAAAGCCCCATCCATGAGATGCAGGCAGTTCACAAAATCACATACCCTTCAGTCTGCGGAAAAACCTCTCTCCACAGAACCGGTCCCTGGTGCCCAAAAGGTTGGGGGTCCCTGCTGTATAGGGCAAAATATCTGAGGGAGCAGATGCTGATTGATGCTTACTAGACCTGGTTTGCTCTGAATTTTTTTTAAAAAGCCTCTGGAAAGGATTGACTTTTTTCTGACAAATGTTGGTGGTGACATCTAAGTAACATAAAAACAAAGCTGAAAGGCCACAAGCAGTCCTTCAGTGGTACCTAGAACATAGAATAACAGGGTTGGAAGGAACCTAGTCCAACCCCTGCTCAATCAGGAGACCTTACACCATTCTGGACAAATGGCTGTCCAGTCTCCTCTTGAAAGTATGAGGTAAAGCCATAGGAATTCCATCCAGGCTTTAAAATGATTCAGAAGGATTTCAAAGCAAAAGAATATTCCACTTTCTATACCACAGTTCTCTCTTCACTAACTAAGGTGGAAATAAGAGGGTGCTTGGGGGATTATGGGGGACAAAAGGGTTGGATCTGAATTTCCTGAAAACAATCTGGATGAGAACTATTGCATGTTAGGTGGTATAGCTTGGGAGAATATGTTTTTACAGTACGCCTGCACCTTTCAATGCATATTTCTATGTGAATTTTCATATGAGTTTAAAATGGAAACTGGATCAATGTGGAAATGAGGCGAACAAACTATAAACCCAAGCAAATGTGCCTCTGAGAAATTCAGTTGTGTGGGCTGTGAATGGCTGCACTGAAATCCACAGATTTTGCTCAGCAATTATTACATCAAAGATCAGATTTAAAGGCCATGCTATTTTTAACAAATTCAACAGAGCAACATCTGTTCTTTTTTCCTGATCAGGAGTAAGCATGGAACATCCAATCTGGATTGGCCCTTAATATGAACAGCCATGGTATTTTAACCCACTGCATATCATTGTGGTCCTAGTCTGGATAAGAGTTTCTGTTCGTTCAATTTGCTCTTCATGCTTGGCAGGGTGTCCCTATATGTCTCAATGTCATAGAGGACCTGCCCAAAAGAGAAAACACAGTGATGATTACTTACTTACTTATTTCAGTTTTTTACACTGAATATAGATAACTCAAGGCAGCAGACGTTGCCAGTACTCCTTCCTCCTCCTATTTTCCCAACAACCACAACTCTTTAAGCTTTATTGGGCCGAGAGAAGGACTAGCCCAAAGTCACCCAGCTGACATTCATGCCTAAGGCAGGACTAGAACTCACAATCTCTTGGTTTCTAATCTGGTACCTTAGCTATTAGACCAAACTGGCTCGCTATGAGGAAAGATAACAGCTCCCCAACTCTAGTTTGCTACTCTGTGCTTGCTTTTTGGCAAGGAAAAGAGCAGACGTCAACATCAACATTAATGGGAAAATTAGCTGTTAAAGCCATTTTAATTCTTTCCGCTTCATTTTCTCCCATCTTCTTGTTTCTCTCAGACTACAAGCAATGGTCTTTTTCCAATATTACGAGCAATGTTGGAGGCATTGCCTAGCTTGCATTTCCAGGGTCACTGCCAGGTACATGTGTGCCAGGGAATCTGTAGCTCAGGCGTCTCCTCTCTCCCTCCTTCCATCACATTAGTTGCATGTTTTGTCAGCACACAGTCCCAGCAGCTTGGAACTCTGTGCACTTTTGACCTCATTCGCTTTTCCAAATTCCCCAGTCTATAAAACTTGCATGTGGATATGAACCAATAATATACAGTATAACCCCTTTGGTCTGATAGCTTGCTCACCCATTTAAAACAAATCACATTAGGGCTGCAGTTGAACAAGAAATGTCTTTACCATTGTAATTATTTCTTGGCAAAATGTTTTCCTACTGGCCTTGATTCTATGCAGTAGAAACAATTTGCTCTTTCTATTATTATACTAGTCCTCATTCTGACATAACTAACAGTATTATGAAATCCTTGTATATTTAGAGGGATCCGTGTTTTTTTTTCTGCTCATATTTTTATAGTCTGAAGCATAATTGACAGCTATCAGTCAATTTGTGGTGGATTTGATCATAATTAGCAATTTGCTTGTAGTAATGATCTTATATATTGCTAATAACTGCAGCCAAAATGATCAAACTACTCCTTCCATTAATTCCATGTTTACTTTTTATTTAAGAAAATTGTTTCAAATTAGTTAGACAAACATATGTTTCTGTTGGCCTTTGTTCTTTTTTTTCTCTTTTCTTTTCTTTTCTTCCATCTGCACCTGAACCTTTCTGCACTATTTAGTAGGATTTTGTTGCTTGCTATGTAATTTGTTGCCTAGGGAGTATATGTAACCAATATATCATTCCCATTTTAATTATCATTTGTGTATCATTTTACAAACAGCCCTATTATGTGGAATCATTTATAATAATTTTGGCAAACAGTAGTAAAAACAATTAAATAATTTCTGGTGTGAAACCTTTCTCTTTTAGTGATATCTTGTAAAGCAGCGGTTCTCAACCTTTTTCAGGGCTTGACCCCGGCCCGCATCGCGCATGCGCAGCGCGACGGGGCGCATCGCACATGCGTGGCCCGATGGGCACATCACGCATGTGCAATGGGGCACATCGCGCATGCATGGCGCGACGGCCCGCATCGCAAAGGGGGAAAAAATGGCCGACCCCCCCAAAAAATGGCCGACCCAAAAAAAAAATGGCGGGCCCACATCGCGCATGCGCGGCACAAGGGCCCGCATTGCAAAGGGGAAAAAATGGCTGACCAAAAAAAATGGCCGACCCCCCCAAAAAATGGCCGACCCCCCCAAAAAATGGCAGACCCGCATCGAGCATGCACGGTGCGATGGCCCGCATCGCAAAGGGGGAAAATGGCCAACCAAAAAAAATGGCCGACCCAAAAAAATGGCGGACTGCGGTGTTTGGCGACCCCCGTGAAATGGTCATTCGACCCCAAATGGGGTCGCGACCCATAGGTTGAGAACCACTGTTGTAAAGAATGACAGATTAAAAACTCACGCTATAAAACATTTCTTAATTATCTGGCTGCTAGTGTTCATTTTTCTTCCTCCCTCCTTTTTTATCCTTGTATACTGGAAGAGTGATAAATAAGGTTTTCAATATTCTCTATTATCACTTTGCCACTCTGAGACATCATAATGAGGGTGCCCTTTTTCTTTTAACAATCTATCATCTACAAATAAATAATAATAAGGCATATTTATCAGTTAATAGGCAGTATTGCTTAGACAGCATTATTGTCCATGTTCGCTGTATCATCTGGAATAAAACATACTGTATTTAACGATCAACCAAATTTCTTTTTTAATCTAGATCAGCGGTTTTCAACCTGTGGTCGAATGACCATTTCACAGGGGTCACCAAACAACGCAGTCTGCCATTTTTTCCCCTTTTCTTTAGCTGTGCTACTCCCTCATATTCTATTGGCTTTTGAAAGCCAATAGAATAGACTCTCTTGAATAGAGTCTAATTCTATTGGCTTTCAAAAGCCAATAGGAATTGTCCAGGCTGTCTCTGCCCTGCTGAGCCCGCCAAAAGTCCCAGTCTGCAAACGGTGCTGCAAGTTGTCTGCAGCAAAGGCGAGCTGTCTGGAAGTTTCCACCCCTCCCTGCTTAGCAACTACTAAAAATGTAAGTAAAAGATTTGATTTGATTTGATTTGATTTGATTAGACTTATATGCCACCCTTCTCCCAAAACTCAGGGCGGCTCACAACAAAAATACAAGTATAACACAAAATCAATTAAAACTACCAATTCACAGTGTAAAAACCAGGCAATCAATTTCACTCATACAACATACAGTCACAATCAAAGGCCCAGGGGCAGAGCGCAGCTCACACGCCCCAAACCTGTCTGCATAAATGTGTTTTCAAGAGTTTTCGGAAAGCTAGGAGGGAGGAAGCAGTACGAACCTCTGAGGGAAGCTGGTTCCAGAGGGCTGGGGCAGCAACAGAGAAGGCCCTTGCCCTAGGCCCCGCCAGACAACATTGTCTAATAGACGGGACCTGTAGGAGGTCAACCCTATGTGCCCTAACCGGTCACTGGGATTCATGAGGCAGAAGACGGTCCCGCAAGGGCCAGGGGTGGAGGTGGGAGGCCGACGGGCACAGGGAGGGTTGCTGGTGCGCGTGGGGCCTGGCGGGTGCCTTACCTCCCTTGGGCTGGGCCAGCTGGTGGCCCAGCTGGTGGTTGCCCTGCGCCGTCGCTGCCCCTTGCCAGCTACACCTCAGCCAGCGCAGGGGGCGGCACCATGCATGTGCGGCGCTCCTGGGCAGGGAAAGTCCTCAACTTACGACTGGTTGGGTGTCCTCGACTTATGACCGGTTGGGTAGTCCTCGACTTACGACCAATTGGGTAGTCCTTGACTTACAACCGGTTGGGGGTCGCGGCATTAAAAAGGTTGAGAACCACTGATCTAGATATTCACTATTTGTACAATTTTCTTTTACAATATTCTTTTCTGTAAGTTTGAGCAACTTTTAATATTAAAATAGAACAGAAGGGAGGGAAAGGGAAGGGACCTTGATTTTGACTTTAAGGAATTTTCTCTGCTTTTGCCACAAAATCTGTCACAGCAAGATGATGCAGAACAAACATGGAAAAAATCATAGACCTTCATTAACAAAAGGTATATTAAACATTATTCATATACAAGAAATTCGAAGGCTGAAGGCAAAATCAAAACAACGGATATGGTTCTAATCCTACTTTAAAGATTGTTCTCCTGCACTTCTACCAGTTGGCTGAATACTGTATAAATTTCTCTGTGAGGAAGCTGAATGCTTTTCTTCAGCCATAAAATAACAACTGCTCATTCTTTCTAAATATACCCCTTTATTTCAGATGAATGAGGTTCGTAGAGTAAATAGGAAAGTCCAATATGGGAATTAAAAGCATGAGTCAGTAGCATGTTAATGTATGACTGTTCTAAAATATTTACATGAGATAGGCAGTGTATAGTAAATGGCTTCCAAAGTTGAACAGTCATCTTAATGTGTCGCTACAAAAGAGATGCGCACCTGCTCAGTGGGGTTGTACAACACTCTTCTAGGAATCCTCAGCTCTACCAGTTGCGATCCAGGTTGACCCCTCTGATCTTCTGATTTTATGAGGATCACCATTGGGACTGACACCAACACTAACTTTCTATGACTTGCCACAGTGAAGGTTTAGTAAAGCTAACATGTGGCATGCTCTCCTGATCCTCTGCAAGAAAGTCTGTTTGAGGATGTGTGGAATCTGAACATTGCCAAATACTAATACAAGCTGAAATGAAAGATAGAAGTGAAAGGACCTTAAAAGAAAAGGGCAGCTCCAAAGTGGCAAGGTGATTTCAGCGATGACTGACATACTCCCTGAGCTGCTGTCTAAAAATGTCCTAAAGCCACAAAACTGGACAGGAGAATAGATGCTTTTGCACTTGCTAACCTAATCCTTTTGATTTGTTCTTCTCTTTGAGTGGCTGTTGAGTTTGTAAGAAAAAAAGGAAAGGGGGAAAAAAAGGAAAAGACATTTCGGAGAAGACGAATGTGGTATAAATGGTTGCAAAAGGAGAAAGGCTCTAAGAAGTGTAGCTAAAAAAAAGTTTAGCCACAGAAGAAAAAAAGGAAGAGGAGGTGACATTCAGGACGGGAGTTAGTAGAAATTAATGGAGTTGATGAAGGAAGTAAAAAAATAAAAAATAAATTCCAGACTGCTGCTTGTGCTTATACGTTTCTTTTCTTCGTGGAGGCAGAGGGTTGGTTCATTCTGCAGAAATATTCCTTTCTTTCAAAACCAAATCATTTCATTTCATGTCGGCAATATGAGGAAGGCTTAGGATTATTAAATTTCTGTCCTGTCTTCTATGCAGCAGATACTCATATTCCCTAGAAGTCTTGCCTGCAAGAATTAACCATTCCTAGCCCCTCTTCTTCAAGGCTGCTAGGTTATAAAGCGCATGAAATATTCCTTTCCTACCCTTGGAATCACAGTCAGCTTTAAACTCTGGATGCTGGTGGAACTGAAGAAAGGAAATATAGGAAATTCCCAATGAACTCTGTGTCTTTGAATCTTTCCATGGATTTTAATATGTAACTGATTATGAAATGTAATTTACTGATCATCCCAAAGGTGCTTTTTCAAAAGGCAGCTGGACTTTGTTCTTCCTTAAAGATGTTTTGCTTCTCATCCAAGAAGCTTCTCAATTCTTTGGAAGTGAAGTGAAATGTCTTCAAGGAAAAACAAAGCCCAGTTGCGTTTTGAAAAAGCACCGTTGGGACAACCATGACCTAGATGACTGAGAATCTCCATATGTAATTTACTGGTCCTTATTTCGACCTGATAAGTAAGACCCAAATGTTCTTTCTTGATTTCTTTTGTTCTTGAGTTGCAGTCAAGGTGGACCACAGAGCCCATTTATCAGGAGAAACCAGGAGAATACAAAGTATATTCCAGATTCCATTGTTTATGCTGCATGTCAGCAAAAAGCATCCAGTGTTAATGGTTAGGCAATGTTTATTAGGTATAATAGCATTTCTTTTTTATCTAGATTGACAGTAATGCCATGAATATTTTTGTTCAGAAAGCAATTTGTATAATTTCCGAAATGTGGTATAATTTGACCTGGTGGTTTTGTCCTTGATATTAATTCTAAACACCACCGGAAGATAATCATTACAGTATTCTATTTAAAATGGGTCAGGATAGGACTAAAGTAAATTCTATTGATCCTCAGCCAGCACTAGCCATATGCTGCCACCACCACTACTGTAGCATTTGATTCTATTTAAGTGTTGATCCTCTTTGTCCTAGAGTACTTTATGCTTAGTCAAGCTTGACTTTTTATTTGCTTTTTATCATTTGCAGAGTTGTCCATGCACAGTAATATATATCCAGATAAATGTGATGTATAGTGCAAAGGAACTGTGTGCTAGCCAACAGCTTTGTCCAGCTACTTTCACTCTAAACTCAGCAAAAAAAAAAAAAACATATAGGGCCCACCATTTATATTTCTCTCCTGAGGTATGCAGGGTATAGGGTTTTTTTTCCCCATGTGGACAGAACAATATATTTCATTCATTCTGTTGGAGAAAATATTTGTTGCTCTTGATAATAAATGGAGGAGGCAGACAACTCCTTTTTTATGGTATACCTTTGGTGTAGATCTTTGGTGAGGGGTTGTCTTCTCTCCTGTGCCTCTGATTTAGATATATGGAGACTGAAAAAAATATGTGTTCAGTTTCACTCCTTGTCCCTTCCCTGAGTTGCATCCCTTTTTCCCTCCCTTCCTTTTTCTCTCCCCATACATGCACATATGCACAAACATTTGTTTCTTCTGTTTATGTCAGGCACAAAAGACCAGGTGCCTGACATGTGAAGGTTCAAATTAATTGATTTATTGCTAATCATGCTTATGCAGGAATCCTCTCAACTAATGGTCAGCACTTGGTTATAGTTAGATAACCGTAATGGCAATCAAGGGAGGTTGGACTTTGTGGCTACATAATGTTTTTAGGCTGATTCCTCTTTTTACTCCTCCCACTGGCTCTGCCAGTCCTTCTCTTACAGTTTGTTCCATTTATTCTGTTGCTGTTCTTCCTTTTTCATGTAAGTGAAAACAAATTCAGAGAAGAGAGCCATCCCCAGCATTTAATGACTAATCATAGCTTCAGTATAATCCATTTTGTGATTACAGTCATGACACTTTTTAAAAAAATACAATATAACTACAGGATATTGGAAGGGCAAAAATGAGCAAGAGATATATGTTGACAAAGTGTTCAGTAGCAAAGGACGAGGGTTGGGCTAACAGCTGTGAAAACTGAAAGACATGCAATATGCCACAAATTCTGTCATCTCCTAGTTCTTTTAGCAGATTGCATGCACAGTCATGCGCTTCTAAAAGCTAAAAGTCTTTCAAAATAAGCTTAATCATGTTTTAATTATTTTGGCAATTTGTTCAAGTCAGGAAACAAATTAATCAATTTTCTTTTCAAAAGCCTAATTCAGCTGAAATTGCTAGCTTAATTAACCTCCTTTTCAGGATTTTAGAAACCAAGGAAATGGTTTGCCTTTTGCTTAAAAATGGTTTTAAGCTAGCCTCAACAAAACTTTCATAGCTGGGTTCAAAATGATTCAAATTGCATAAATGAAAGTAGACTTGAACTGGAGGTAAAGTTTAAAATCTTAACACAATATCACTTACTGTATATTGAACTGATACCTGATGAGTAGCACTGATGGTGTTACCTAGTTTGGGTAATGAAACGTCTGGAAGAAAACAATCAAGCTCAGAGAGCACCAAGGACACCTCATTTCAACCCTGAGCTACAAATGTTCTCCTTTATTGGAACTGATACCCTCAGAACCGAATAGAATCAGAGTGAATCTAGAACCCTATCTAGATGTTTTCCTTTCTAGTACCACATGCAGAATTGGAAAGGATTGAAGAGAGAGCAGGATCACTGTTCTCAGTGGTGCAGAAAGTATAACAAAGTAGAATAAGCTCCCCACTTCAGACTTTATTACAGTAAATGTATTTAGAAGAACCAGACCACCAGCAGCAGCAGAAACAAAAATGTCTTCTTGATGCATGGTGGATGGATGCCCAGATAGATCATGGCTAATTATAATAAGTAAATTTGCCATTACAGCTAATCCTTGACTTATGACCACAATTGGAACCAGGATTTCCATTGCTAAGCAAGGTAGTTATTAAGTGAGTCATTCATGCCCGATTTTTTTTGCCACAGTTGTTAAGTGAATCACTTCAGTTGTTAAGTGAATCACTTCAGTTGTTAAGTGAATCATGTGGTCGTTGAACAAATTTGGCTTTTCTCACTGACTGCTTGTAGAAAGCTGGCTGGGAAGGTCAGAAATGGCAATCAAATGATCTCGGTATGTTGCAGTCTTCATAAATTCATGCCAGTTGCCAGGGACACTATTTTGTGACCAAATGACCATAGGGATGCTGTGACGATGGTGAGAAACGATTGCAAGTTTTTCAGTGCCGTTGCAACTTTGAACAGTTTTTAAACGAATGGTGGTAAGTCAAGAGTTACTTCTGGCTGGGTTTCTTTTGTTTTGGTTTGGTTTGGTTTTGATCTTTTGTTTTCATTCCATTTGTACATAGGAGCAACTAATCCTTGAATTAGATTCTATGGCAGTCTTTCAAAAGATGTTATTTAAAGCACAGCTGATCTAGAATGAATGATCCAATTCATGATGGGTCATAGTTACTTTGGAAGTCCACCATTAGCGCCACCAAGCACCCCCATAAAAATTGCCTATGACCTGCTGATCAGTTGATTCAGGCATATTTTTTCAAGGAGTCTCTAGATAATGAACATTGCCAAGAGCTCTGTGTTCTGCCTTCGCCTTTATATTTTGGAGTCTCTGTTAGCAGCAGGGACTGAAATGGCCAAATGCCAACTGAACTTGCTCAGTTTCAGAGCACGGTGACAATTGCCAAAAGATGAACGATACATTAATTAGCTTGCTGCTAGTAGTATGCAAATACACTGCAGAACATGTTAGAGATGTTAATCACTCGTGCGTGAGCAATTTTGCTCAGATTTCTGATGCTATATGTGATGCAATCAGCCATTTTGCTTTCCAATTCAAACTTACTAAGGGAAGTAAAACTGCAGGTATGCATCCCTGGGCACATGCATGCTTCAGCTGTTCTAATTGCTTAAAAGTACTGTTTGCTTTTCTTATTTATGTCACACTGTTTTTCTGGAAAAGTCATGAGTTACAGTCTAATACTCATGTGGGGCAAAAGAGAGAAAGTTACCAAAAATTAATCCATGTCCTCAAGCTTCAAAAATATTCTATCATGTACTTTCACGGCATTGTGATATTCAGATACCACATCAGTAAAGAATTACCATTTTTTTCTTCATTCTTTCAACCATCTTTTTGTAATGTAGTTTCTTGTTCACTTAAAGATCTTCCAACAGACAAATATTATTATACCTGTGTTAAAAATTGGGAAGGGGCATGGTGTCCCATTTGGAATGATTTATTGAAAGTTAATGTCATGGTTCCGACAGATGAAACTCTTCAAAAGAACTTCGAGGCATTGTTTACCAAAAGAATCTTTTATTCGAGTAGCGTATATCGGCACTTACATAACTGAAGCCAAAAACTGAATTCCCCTCCCCTGGGCATATAGTATCAAAGCATAATTCCCTCCTCCAATTAACAGTCATAAATCACATTCCCCAATTAGCTTGAAGCATGGGCTTTCTCTCCAGTTCTCCAGCCCTCCAATTCTTTATCAGCTCTGGGCTCAATAACCTTGATTCGCACACTAAGTTTAGTGTTGTTATGTCTAGCTAGACTCTCATTCAAATCCCCCCCCCAGCATCATCTAACTCTAAAAGCGAAAGGGAAAAAGATGTCTCATTTTCATCTGTTGTCTATGCAAAACATCCAATGTTAGCAGCGTTGACAGGTACTTTTTAAAAAATGAGATTTAAAGTTTTTCTTGTATGATTATTTTCAATGGTTATCTTAGTGAATGCTAGATCTTATTTGGTGGATTGGAACTATTTGAGAAACGTCTAATTTACTTTAAAAATTGGGCAATGTCATTTTTGTTTACTGTTATTATGGAACTTAGCAGCAGAACAATAATAAGGAAACAAAATAAACACCAAAATGCATAACATATAAAAGGATAACCATACTATCCATTATAAATGATTGCAAAAAAATTAAAACTTAAAAGGAACAATTCTCAACAATCCATATCTTATTATAAAATTCCAGTAGTATATGTTACATATTGATACCCTTCTGATCCTGATGATGCAAAATAGATAAATAATAGAATAAAAGCTAAAGTAATTGTTGGCCTGTGAAATTAGCAGCCATTCAAAATTTAATCACTATTTGTTTGTTAACAAATATAAAGGGTATTCCACAATTTCAGCTCCATTGGTATTTTGGGGGAATAATCAGTGGTTGTACAATATTTTTATATACCTATTTTTTTAGGACCATAGAAGGCCAAACATCAAATCTGGAGAGTGTGAAAAATTGATGTCAGAACAATAGATTGTACATAGATTGTACATATAATATATTGTACAATTAAAGCTGTTCATCACATCCATTAATGCAGAATATTTAAGGATGATAATGTGTTTGTAATTTAGAATCCTACTTTTTCAATTAAGTTCTTTGTCTCTTTTGGACAGAGGAGAAGACAAATTCCAAAAAGAATTCAAGATGGTTATGTTAACTGAATGTTCTCCCATCTACACGTATGAACAAGAGCCAATTTAAACGAGTGAGAAATAACAAATGAAAACTAAACCAATTCTGAAGAAAAAGAACTAGGACCATGTCCAGATTAAACCAACTCTGTGTTCAGTGCAGCATTTTAGCTCACCAGTAGGTATAGCCAAAACTGACTGAAGAATTTTGATCTGTCTTCCTTTAATGGGCTATAATCATTTCTACAAAAATTCGAGTGCTATATAAAAACCATGCTATTACTGACTTTCGGAGCTGCAGGGATATAATAACCACCTTCAAATCAAAACACTTTTGAATGGCAGCAGCCCTTTTCACAACATTTGGCATTATAATTGATATGTGCTTTCCATGTTGTCAAAAAAATATAAAACAATCCCAAAATATGTATTTATATTTTTTTTCTGGAACAGATGGTAAGAAGTTCCTTTTTGCTAGGGAAATTCAGTGTTTCTCATTCCATCCAGAGTGAGGGAGAAGATTAAAAATCATCCACTTATAGGAGACCAACAGCTGCTGTGTTGATGAAATAGCAGTTCTATATCAACAAAAGAGCTTATATAACAATTAAATAACAGGTGGATGCAAAACAGGTGGTCCTATTTCATACCTCATTCCATGGTGATTATTTCTGTAAGATGCCTTTGTTGAGAACTCCTTTATCCATTTTTGTACATTTTCATTGATGCATGTTTATCAATCAAGGTATCCTCCCAAATCTTTCACATCTGGGGCTAACCATGTATATATCTCAATAAGATGGTTTAATATCAAGCAGTGTTCTAGGATCTGCTAGATCATGATGGTCCAACTTTTGGCTTGCCTGTGCTGCATTGAATGAAGAGGAATTGTTTTGGACTGTATATAAAATATATAATATAGTTAATGTATATGCATAACAAATTTCTTTTATCTTTTAAATATTTTTATTATCTTGTGGGGCTGAATTACTAGCAGTCCAGGGCCACATGTGGCCTGTAGGCCATGGGTTTGACATGTCTACCCTAGATCAGGGTCCCCCGGTCCAGGCACCTTGGGTCCAGAAACCAGGCCGTGCAAACAAATGAAGCCCCATCTGCAGGATGCAGGCAGTACGTGAAACCACACCCCTTCTAGTCGGTGGAAAAACCTCGCTCCACAGTTCCTGGTGCCCAAAAGGTTGGGGGCTGCTACCCTGAATCATAATTTTCTGATAAAACTCAGCAAAGTAATTGGTTTGTAACTACTCTATTTCCCACCGTTTTAAAAACAGGATCACCCAACAGCCTTCTCCCACATTTGGGAAGATTTTAAAAATTTGATCCATGTGGATGAAGAGAGCTGCAAATGTGGAATCCTATCACTCAATAGTGACCTTAATTCCATGGATGGAGTTCAGTGACCTTACCTTCAAAAGTATTAGAGACTATTCCTCTATGCCAGTGGTGGCAAACCTATGGCACGGGTGCCAGAGGCAGCACTCAGAGCCATCTCTGTGTGCACATGTGCCATTGCCCCAGCCTTGCCTCCCCCTGTGACCCCCTCCTCACCAGCAGCCCCCCTGGAGGAGAGTCACCCCTGAGCGGGGCCCATGCGGAGCAGTGCAGCCAAGAACATGGCAGCCAGGCAGCATAGACAAGAATCTGGCCTCATGCCCCATCGTGCACAGTTGATGCTGCAGGGTGTGGGCAGAAGGCATGGCTGCCATGGTGCTGCTGGGCTGCCTGGGCGATCTGCGGCGGGCCCTGGAGGTGGTAAGTGGCCCTGCGGGCAGGCGGGTCGGGGCAGGGCAGGGGTGGAGTGAGGCGGGGCCAGGTTTGGGGCACTCAGTCTCTAAAAGGTTCGCCATCATTGCTCTATGCAAATTTCCAAGAAAGATTTGCTTGTGTTCTCTTGTGAAGATAATTACTGTAAAATTATTTTTCCCCTACCTCTGATAGATTAGTACACTATATGGGGCCACATTCTATGACTTCTCCACTAATTCATTTCCATGTTTATTCAAGAAACTTCCATTTCTACCTTCTTTTAAACTGGGCCCTATGTTATTTTGAGAGTTGTGTTCAGTTTTATTTTGTTTTTTTTGAGTTGTAAAAAGGGAGGGAGCATGAAGCAGATTTACACTTAAGTATTAGCACTTAGAGGTTTTTTTTCTAAAACTAAGATATGGTCTTGATCAGAGGTTTGATCAGAATTAAATACAGGCTTCAGAAATGTCTCCTGGTTTCATTGATAGTTCTGACAAGGCACAATCAATGTTCAGTACCATGAAAATAATTTCTGTGGAAGTGCTCCCTGAGGTTGGTTGTTTTCTTGCAGGTATTTCATTACCCAGCTAGGTAACATCTTTAGAAGGGAGTGGGGTTTGCTCTTTGTTTTTATGCAGTAGCTCTCCTTTCAGTGTTGGAAAAGTTTCTCCTTGGTAGTGTCTTAATTCTTAATGTTGTTTATAGCTTGATTTGCTGCTTGACTATTTAAAACAATTAATTAAATAATAAAAATAGTTTCTGTGTAGTTCTCAACCTTGGGACTAAGATGGGCTTTTAAATATAGACAGTGGGTTCCACAATGATATGAATTATTTTTTAATAATTCAGACAAAATTGTATTTGTTTTATACTAAGAGAGAGAGAGAGAGAGAGAGAGAGAGAGAGAGAGAGAGAGAGAGAGAGAGAGAGAGAGAGAGAGAGAGAGAGAGAGAGAGAGAGAGAAAGAGAGAGAGAGAGAGAGAGATGAAAGTGCCGGTTACCAGTGACTCCCATTTTGCGAGAGTGCAGCATTTCATGCTGAAAGAAATCCATTTTGTTTTTAATATTACAAGATGATATATACCATCTCTATATACCGATTTAACATCAGGGGAGGTGGGGAGGAAGAGTGCTACACTTAACAAGATTTAAAAGATAAAGATTTTCCATGTCCAGTCATGTCCGAGTCTAGGGGCAATGCTCATCTCTGCTTCCTAGCCGAGATAGCCAGCCTTGTCCAAAGATGCTTTCGTGGTCATGTGGCCAGCATGACTATATGCTGAGGTGCATGGAATGCTGTTATCTTCCTAATGAAGTGGAACCTATTTATATACTTTCATTTGCATGTTTTCGAACTGCTAGCTTTGCAGGAGCTGGGAGCTTACTCCTTCATACAGTACTTGGGTCTTTCAACACTGCTAACATTGGATGTTTTTGCTTTGACAACAGTTGGAGATGCAACCATTTTCTTTTTATGTTTTGCTTTTAGAGTTAGAGCTAGAGTTAGATGATGCTGGGGGGAGGAATGTGCATGAGAGTTCAGCTAGACATAACAATGCTGAACTGAGGTTATCGAAATAAGAGATGATAAGAATTGGAGGATTGGAGGACTGGAGGGAAAGCCTGCATTTCAAACTAACTGGAGAATGTGATTTATGACTGTTAATTGGAGGAGGGAATTGTGCTTTGTTACTATGTGCTCAGGGGAGGAGAATCCAGTTTTTGGTTTCAATTATGTTACTGCCGATGCCATGCTTCCCTAATAAAGATTCTTTAAGGTAAACAATGCCTCAAAGTTCTTTGAATAGTTTCATCTGTTGGAACCATGACAAGGTCTTGAACTGCCAAACCTCTGGTCAACCAGCCCAGTGATTTAACCACTAGACCATTTAAATTGATGTAATAGTTCACTTCCTCAGTAGAAGAAGTTACTTTGGATCCAACTCAGTCTGTTTATCTTCCAAATTTAAGATTTCATTCTGTTGTTTGAACAAGACTTACTGACTTGGAACCCCAAACCATTTTGATGTTTGTCTTTCAGAAACATACCAGTGTCCACCTGGAACATAAACTCCATTGGAATTCAGTGAAGTTGTGTATTCTTTTGTCGTGCTCTTTGTTTTGATTGTCTTTAAAATTTCAAGAAGGTTGATTTCTTGCTATTTACTGCCACTGTGTGTGATGCTCACAGAATCATCAAAGCTTTCTCACAGTTGTAACTCTGAAGAACCTAAAACATATTTACTTTTCACGGCAACAAGCCCAGGGGCTTTGTTTGTAAATATCTTCTTTACAGTCAGGCAGCATGAATTCTATTTGTCTGCAGGTTAAACTGCATGACAGATCCTCTTTATACAAGGCTAGATTGTATTAATTTTACAAGAAACAAAAATGAATGGGTTTTTGGGAAGGAGAAGAAGTAATTATAGATGCAGGAGTAATTTGAAAACTTCTGTATTCAAGAAAGAATTCACCTGATCCTCCATGTGGATTGAAATATCTATACACTAATAGAATTCTCATTGTCATGACTTTTAATTGGGTGAAAAATTGCATCATAGGGCAACAATTTTTACACCAAGGTACCTCGAATGGGCTAACATACCGAATGCATCTAGAATCCAAGATCCATGACTCCCGAGAGAATGAAGTTGTACTGCTTCAGTACTATTGGCTGCTGTTGGGCTGCTACTATGGTCACATGATCTTTGTTTTTAACATTCTGTGACAGTTTCCCAGCCAGTCTCACAAACCCTTGCTATCTTCCCAAATCCAAAAGCAGCCATTTACCTGCATGGTGGGAAGGGAAGGAAAGGAGGAGGGGAGATTTTTGATGCTCTCTGCCAGATTCCCACAGGGAAATTCAATGCGGAAGCTGGCAGAAAGTTGGAAGTCCCTCCTTCTTTTTTGCCCACTTTTGGCCATTCTATTTCTCTATTTAGTAAGGAAATATCTCTGAAAAGAAGACCAAACAGGTTGTCTAGTAGGGTACTAAATTCTGAAAGGTGAACAAATGATGTATTTGTATATAAAAAAAGATTTGCAGAATTTATCCACTAAGCCAGCTAGAAAGTACAGTGACCAGCACCCAGCTTGAAAGGAAACCAGAGATGTCATGAGAGGTACAATCTCTAATCAAGTATTATCCTGCACAGGGTCCCTTTATTCTGGTTTTATTTCAGCTTAGAAAGCAGCTACTCTGCATCTGAGCTAATACAAGTGACAAAAAAAAACCAACAAGAAAAAACTCAAAACAGCCCTCAGTTTGAGCTGCTCTAAAACTATTTTGTAAAATATAAATCATTTTTCTTCGTACATTTCCACATTGGTCTCTTTTAAAAAGTGTGCAGTTGCAAAGGCATGCAGTAAATTAAAGATGTTTTAAGAATTTCCTTTCTGGGGGGAAAAAAAGTAGCACTGCTACTTTTTGGAAATTATCCAAAAAGGGGAGAAAGTCCTTAGTTCAAGAACAGTTGTCAAGTCTTTAGGGAATCTAATCCTCTTTTGTTTATGTTCTCACTAAGACATGCCTGATCCACTTTCAACACATTTAAACATTTCCCCAGTATTCCATTTTGAAAACCATTGACAAACAAACTGGAGGGTAAATTTTATTTATCATTCTTCATCTTCAATGCCAGGCAGCCATTAATGGCCTTTTAAAACTTTATGGCATGTGAAAGAGCTATAAGTTTGTATACTATTTACAGCTCAAAATATCCCCGACATAACAACTGCAAAATCCTAAGGAGACTCCCGTAAAAAAATACACACAAAAAAAAAACCAAAGCAAACATTTTTTAAAAATGAAACTTCTTAATTAATTTCTAATTCTTTCCCATCTCCTTCTTATAGAAAGATCTGATTTTACATATTCCTTCAGCACATGTTTTATAGGCCAGGTGTGTAGCTTTCTCTCAGGTGTGATTTGTTAGAAGCAACTTGTCAGTGAGTCAAATATTTTTATTTCTAGGTGAGTGTTGAAATATTTTAGACTGTGCAGGGTACCAAATGAAATGTCACATATCATGCCCAGACAAAGGAAACTGAAGAGATGTAAATCAAGGCTATCAGTAAACTGCAGGTGTCCTATTTTAAATTATTTTCCATGGCTGCAGATTTTACATATAGACTGAAACTTTGCAGACAAAATCTGCCCTATAGCTTTTGAAAATATTGTTTATATTTGGTTATATTTTTATGAGTGGCAAGTGGAGGAAATGGTGTCAGATTTGAGTGAAATTAATGGCAGACATATACCTAATAGAGGAAAATAAAACCTATTGGGAGGATTTTGTTTTTACTACACATTAAGATAAAGTCCATTGTTTCATGTCTTATCTCTTTAAAGGAATATTCTACAAAATAAAGCACCTAATAATAGGAGGGGAGGGTTGATAACTCTCTTCCAGCTTCAGCTTCATACAGTAAGGATTCTTCATCCCATTGGAGTAGTTTCTCCAGAGATGCAGATCAGTGATGGATAAGAAACATTTTTTTAAGTCCTAACTATCTGGAGATGTCAATAAAGGAGAATATTTGTTGCTCATGGTTGAAATGAGGGGTCCTTGGTGCTCTCTGAGCTTACTTGTTTTCTTGCAGACATTTCACTACCCAAACTAGGTAACATTATTAGTGCTAGTAAGGAGTGTGGTTTGCTGTCATTTTATATTTTTGTGGCTTGCCCTGCCAGTGTTGGCTGGTCTGGTCTTAGAAATTCTTTGGCTGGAGTATTGTTTACTTGATTGTTGGTCTGATGTTAACCTTGCAGCTAATCTATTCTGATCTGGGTGCTGATTGCTAGTGGAGAGGTGCTTGGATCTTTTTGTTCCCTTTTGGGCTGGTTGATTGTCTCTTTTTCATAGTCTATAGATGTTGTTAATGTCTGTGTGTCTGTTGATGGTTGATTTGTCAGAGTGCCAGTGTCTGGAAATGCTTAAATAAATGATTGCTTAATCATGTGCCCTCAGAATGGTGTCATCTCTAAGCAACCACATAACTAGATTTTCTCTAGGAGTATCTCTCCCCAAAGAAGTCTCTCAGATCTTCCAATAGTGCATCCTTGGTCACTATAGTTGAGACCATCCACCTTGCTGCTGGTTGTCCTCTTTTTCTTTTCTCTTCCACTTTTTCCAGTATTATAGATTTCTTCAGAGAGCAAGGTCTTTGAAAAAGTGTCTGAGATATGATAATTTGAGCCTGGTCATTTGTGCTTTGAGCGAGAACTCTGGATTGATTTGTCCCATGATCTAGTTGTTTCTATTCTTGGCTACTCATGGTATCTTCAAGAGTCTCTTCCAATACCAAAGTACAGGTACATGATAGTTTTGCTTCCATAAAATGTAACAGGAAAAACAATTGCCTGCATGATTCTGATTTTGGAAAATATATAGATGCAACCAAGCATTTGAATATATTTTCCAAGGCGTTCATTGTTATCCTAACAACTGGGGAAAATAGTATAACCAAGCAGATATTTTAAAAAGGATATGAAAGATAGCCACATAGCACTGTTCAAAAAGTTGAAATATCGTGCTGAACTAGTGGTGGGTTCACATATACATATAGACAGATCCTATGAGAAAATGAAAATAAGGAAGTTTCAGGGAATAAAAATGTCTTATCTTCTACAGGGAAAAGAAATGTCTTACCACTAAGCTGTAGCCAACCATTTTTGTAGCCATTATTTTAGAAGATTACAAAATATAAGCAAAATATAAAATATAATAACAAAGTTAAATTAAACAATCCTTAAACATAACAAAAAAGAAAAAACCAAGTAAAAACAAACAAGCAAACAAACGAGATCTAGCTTGTTCTGTATAACAAATTTAAAGATAGTTGCTGGATTAATAAAGATACCATAGAATAATATAGTATAGTATAAAAAGATAAAAGTATTATTGTACAATATCATAAAATCTGTGCCAAGGAACATAATCCTCCATCCTTTGATTAGTGGAGAATATTACTTTTTTTAGAATAGACAAGTTATACATTTCCAAAGCCAGTTTTTCATCTGGAATAATACCACTTTTCTCATATCTTAATATTATTTGCCTAGTCACTTCTCATGCAGAGTACAACCATAATTCCTCACAGATGGCTTTGGGATATAATAAAATACTATGTTAACATCTTTGTCATGTTCCTCTATAAATTTACTTACAAACGTTAAACTACTATTCCAGAAAAATGTTGAACGTTGAATCATATCATACAGGTCAATGAACTTTCAGATGTTTTGCATCTCCCACAAAGAAAATCTGATGTCCCTCCTTTTCAAGTACATTCTTTGAGGAGTCCAATACAATCTAAATATATATTTGATTATTCAGCTTTCATCTCAAATCTGCCAGTACTATTTTAACATTTTTTAAGAACATGATGCATCCGTGTGATATTACTGTGTCACAGGTTCCAGTTCTTTGGCCCATATTTGAAATATTCCAGTAGTTACCATTTTAAAAAATATTCTTAAATTTTCTATGAAGATATTTTACGGGTTTAAACATCTGTCATGGATTCCAACAAATAGAAAGGCCCCTATTTAAACATGCTCAAATTAAAAATACTGCCATTGTTGCAAACTAAGAAGACCAAATTCAGTTTGTAAAATGATAATTATTTCATCGTTGATTTAAAGTTGCTATCCTGGCTTCCACCCATACTTTCCAATAAAATGTTTTACCAACTTTTTTAAAGTAGATTTTTTTCCAAAAGGTTAAATATATGTGAGTCTCATTATAAAAATCCAATCTGTGCCCCAATATGGCCCAAAAATTTATTGCAGCCCACACTCCTGGAAAAAAACAACATCTTTTTACTATATGTTGTTCCAGTGAGTTTCCATAACCACAAGGCAAATAAATAATAATTTTCTAACAAAGTTGGTGAAGAGGATATTCCATGAAATTTTCATTCCGTATACTTATGGCTGATGAAATATTAGCCCAATGATATTTTTGCAAATCAAATATAAATGAAAGCCCCTAGCCTGCAAATAGTAGTCTCAAGTGAGCTAATCAAAAATCTGCTGTAGTACTATCGCAATACATTTCTAGGTAACTCATCAATCTGAAGAAATACTTGGCATTAACATTGGGATGCCACTAAGGTCATAAATCAAGCAAGAAACATTCATTTTAATAACATTAATTTCGCCCCACAAACATAAGGGCATTTTAACTCATTTATTTACATTTTTTTTCCTAAAAGTTTCAACCTATTTATTTCCACATATTTAGAAACGTTTTGGGGATTATACAGTCCCGAGTATTTAATATAATCAGTGAAAGTCATAGAATCCAATTTTTTACGTAATTGTGTGACTGTATTAGAGCCTAAGGAAAGTAAGCAAGATTTGTCCCAGTTAATCATCTAGCTAGCCAGAGTGAAGTTCTATACTATCCTTATACAATTAGGCAGAGAAGTAGAAGAGAACATTCATCCAAAATTAGGAAAATATCACTGGCATACAAACTGAATTGATGAATTAATGTCCAAAGACTGCCTTACAAAAATAGCTAGAGATACAAGGATCAGGTTAAACAGAAGGGCAAAAGTTAGCATCTCTGCCAAGTGGCTCATTGTAACTCAAAAAGTCTGAAATCATACAGTTTGTTATAACTGTTATAGCGCAGGGTTGCAATCAATTTCAATCCAATGAACAAAATCCCTTGTAAAGCCATTTCTAATTAACAGTTGCCTTAAAAATGTAATAGCCCTCAACTTACAACAGTTCATTTAGTGACTGTTCAAAATTACACCACTAAAAAAAAGTGACTTATGACTCTTTTTCACAGTTACGACCTTCGCAGCATCCCCATGGTCACGTGAGCAAACTTTAGATGCTTGGCAACTGGTTCATATTTATGACCGTTGCTATGTCCCAAGGTCATGGGATCACCTTTTGCGGCCTTCTGACAAGCAAAGTTGGCGGGAAAGCCAAATTCGCTTAACAATCAGGTTATTAACTTATCAATGGCAGTGTTTCACTTAACAACTGAGGAAAGAAAGGTCGTAAAATGGAGCAAAATTCACTTAACAAATGTCTCATTTAGCAACATAAATGTTGGGTTCAATTGTCGTAAGTCAAGGACTACTTTGACTTGACTAAGTCAAAGACTGTTTGTGCATCTAAAAATATTAGTACAGCAGAGTCCATTCTGTTTTTACCTATATCCAATATATCAATTCATAAATGGAAATTATCTGATACTTAAGAATTTTTAATAAATCCCTATTGGGAGAGATGAATCATACATAGTAAAACTTACTGCAATTGCCTAGCTAATAAAGAAATTAAAATTTTAATGTCTACATTAATTAATAAAATAGGCCTATAACACAGAATTCAGGATCTTTGCCTGGTTTTAGAATCAACCTTATAGACATCTCATAAAATATTATAGATAATTTACCAGTCTCTTAGAAATATAAATTACAACATTATAGGCCTTATAAATATCCATGGCTAAATTACAGTGAGTTTCAAAAAATTGTAGTTAATTGTCTAACATATATTAAAAGGTCTCATCTTGTACAAGGATGTGTTGAAAATACCACATTGCATAGGCTGGCTTGAAGTTTTTAAATTGAATTAATAACAGGCTGATCAAATATAACAATAGGATGAATAAAAGAGTCTAAAGCATATTTCAATAATGAAGAGGAAATGAAAAAATAATCTAATCTCATTAAAATTAATCATAAACTAATTCATGCATTTTTGTCTATGAAATAAATCAGGATCATTTGTATATAATCATAACAAGAACCAAGTCAATATCAAATATCCTCAGATAACTAACAATAAAATGTCCATAAAGATCAATATTTTCTTGCATTGCTATGTTCACCTTTTTCCTAAAACACAATATAACTCTAGCATATTGCTAAAAACTTTAATATACAAAATACCCAGCTATCCCATTTCAAGCATGACATGTTTATCATCTCTGAGATTCCAGTTTTATACCTATTTATTACTTCAAATAACTTTCTACAGTTATCTATATTTCACATCTCTTTCACATTCCAATTCAATATCCTTAATCCTTCCCCAACCCCATCCCTTATATAGAAAAATTAAAAATAATGAAACTGTACAGAGAAATCGAAAGAAATAAAAAGTAGTGAATGGTGGTATGACAAGATATGAATAAATAATTTATGGTTGTGAAGGATTATTGACAAATAATACATCACAAATAAGCCATCACAGAGCAATGCTGACTTAACAAAACCAAAAAAGCTCCTTTACACAGGAATAAGTAGGTGATTCCAAGATGGCCATAATCAGTCATTGCACAAGCAAAAATGCCAACATTGTGTCAGGATACAGAAAGCACTTGATCTGGCCAGAGATGAACAAACAAAAAATAGCAGGAAAAAAGAAAAAATTACTTGCTTTTTCTTTAGTCAAAGCCTGAGCCAAAGAAACTGCAGCAGGTGGGAGATCATGGAAAATAAATCTTAATGATCCTTGAATTTCAGTGAAGTGATCTCACATATCTTTCTCAAAACTACAAATTATAATCCTGCAAAATTTAACAATAATCTGTAAGTACTCTTGGGAATCATGCAACCTGAATCAAACTCTGACCACATCATCAATTTCTAAATCCACATCTGAGGACAAGGATTATATCTCTCATAAACATTCTTCAAAAAAAAATCAGAAACATATTTAAACCTTCAATATCTACAGGGAGATCACATATTTTAAAATGTCAGCTCTCCTTATAGTTTAATCAAGACTTCGTTGTGCACATCCTTGTCCTTTATTTGCTTTTGAATTGTTAATTCTGCCACCTTCAGCCTGGGTTCCTGGGAATGAGAGTTTATTGTTTTCATATCTTCCACCTCCTGTTGAAACTTGCTGAGATGTGCCTCCATGGATTTCATGTCTTTTTGTAATACTAATTCATGTTGCAATCCAGAGTGATAATATTCTTATTCAGTATGCCAATGTCTTTATGAACATTAGCTATTTCAGTATATGTCATGATGGACCTAGATTAGATTGAACACTGACGACAATTCTTCCATCACTTGAAGAGTCGATTCTTCCTTGAGAGGACTCTCAGCCCCAAATTGAATTACTTCAGAAGATTCAGGAGGCATTTGAGTTTGAATATCAAGAATTTCAGCAGCAAGAATAGTTTCATCCTGAGATTTGATGGTCAAAACCAGGGGTAGGCAACCTTGGCTCTTTTATGAATCGTGGACTTCAACTCCCAGAATTCCTGAGCCAGCCGTGCTGAGGGGAAAGGGAGAGGTTTCCAAGCTGAGCCATGCTGGCTCAGGAATTCTGGGAGTTGAAGTCCATGAGTCATAAAAGAGCCAAGGTTGCCTACCCCTGGTCAAAACTAACGCATCTATAGACCAGAGGCTGGGAATGTATTCCTTGGCTTTTTTCATCTTCATTTGACGAGGCAGAGCACTTCTCAAAACTTCAAACTTTGTAAAGTACTAACAAAACAACAACAACAAACTCTTACTCTGATTGAAGTATTTTGGAGAGAAGAAGAAGGTGAGAGATCAAACCAGTGGCTGCTTAGATCTCCATGTCACCAGAAGTCCAGATTAGGTATGGCCATCCAATCTCATTTTAAAATTTAGGGTGCTATTGATACACAAATATTTTTCCTGATGTACTTAGCAATTCAAACCCTTTCCTTGTATATGAATGGCTATGGTGAGAAAATATTCATAGTTGAATGCTATTATTTCTTTATGATTTATGGTCATTGTTGACAGTTTCATGGACTATTGTAAAGTACATACACTTTTTATCCTTCCAGAAATACCTTTTTTTTTAAAACAAGATTGAACTCAAGAATAGGCCAGATATACAAGCTTTCTGCTTTCATTTGAAGAACTTCTGGAAGAATTATGAACAGATGGTGTATGGAGCATTTATAATAAAAATGCATAAATCTCTTATATGTCTGGAGAAGTTCTGAAGTTCAACTGTTTATACTTTGGACCATGCAACATTCTAGTTCATTAGGTTCTTACATTCATTGAAGAAATAGGAAGAGCAGTAATAGTAGCTGCTGAAGACTTTTGTACATGTATGTTAAACCATTAACATTGTAAATACTTAAACATGTTTTGACATAGATCCTAAATTATTCCTTCGGTCTCATTTTATTATTATTTATGTTTGTTGAATGATTGGTTTTCTTTTAACTTAGGGGTTTTTATATATGTATTTTAACTGGTGATTTCTATTAATGTTGTGAGCCGACCTGAGTTCTCCGGAATAGGGCAGCATAGAAGTCAAATCAAATAAATAAAATAAATAAAAATAAATATTATGTTTGCTGCACAATCAGGCAGATGTTTAGGTTGGATTTCGCATTTTTATCCACCTGTTGAGTCCTTCCCAAGGATGTGGGATAGGCAGATGTTCTTCGATGATGTTAAATGTATTGTTGCAGGAAGTTTCAAGTAAAGTTGCCTTTTGCAATTGACTGATGGTGATTTTGTCAATACCATCGGTGTTCAAGTGGTGCTCCAGTTGTTTTGGGATTGCACCCAAAGCACCTATTATTGATGGTAATTATTATGGTTTGTCGCATAGTCAGCTAGATATTTAGGCTGGATCTGGCATTTTTATTCACCTGTCGAGTCCTTCTCAAGGGTGTGGGATAGGCAGATGTTGTTTGATAGTATTAAAGATTGTGTCACAAGATGTAAGCTGTTCCATGCAAAGCTGTCTTTTGCAATTGACGAATGGTGATTTTGTTTATTGTTGTTGTTATTTCTTATGGGTCAAAAGGGATTTTCATCTGAGAGTAAGAGAAGTGGCTATTTTCCAATATAGGAACATTATGCTTTCAGTCCTTCTGCTCAAAAATTGTTGGGAATTTTTCACATCTTCTGAGCCACTTTTAATAAGATGAGAATTCAGAGACCTCTTTTGGACACTTACGAAAAGAAGTACAAATAGTGGGATCTTCCAGCCTGATGTACCTTATAAAATTGATTTTAGATAGGTTGGTGAAGCAAAAGGAAGAATTTATTCTTGTCAATTGTACCACATCCACGCTTTCATCATGTGTAGCAATTGGCCTGAAATTCCCCAGTATTTGGAAGAAGACAACATAGAAGAAAGCCGGAACAAATAGCTACAAATCAAAACTCCTATTGCAGTGTTATATATTATTACTGAGATGAGGATTTTCTGAGTTTTCATTATCTTTTATGTTGCTTCCTGATGGATACAAGGTATAGGTCAGGTGGCTTTGCTTGTGAATTAGTCCGGAGAATAGCTGGTAGGCTGAAGAAGGATCTGTGGCAGTTTCTTCCAGCCCCAATCTATAAAAAATTGCTTATCTAAGAAGTAAGTATCTGGGTTTTTTTTATAGAAGGGCATTGTTTCTATGCTTATAGTAGCCAGCATTTTCATGTCAGTAAAACATTGCCATATTCTCATTTCTAGGAGATTGTTCCTTAGTGAAACAGCATCACTTGCAAAAATACAGCAAAGATAGTCGAAGGATATTGCAGAGTGTGGCATTGTATTCCCCAGATTCTCTTTGAATGAATAACAACAACCATAAAAGAACAATAGATTACACCATGCTGTAAACTAACTTCATAAGTTAGGAGCTTACTGCGGCAGTTTATGTCCTACTTTCCAAGACTTTTACAGCAAACATTTCTGTAGCATCCCTGCTTATTGAAAACAACAGAGCACAAAGATCAATATAGCAATATTTTATAGAAGGTAATTGAATTTATTAAATAGGCTTGGAATTTTCAAATGCTTTCAGTATAAGCATTGAATGCTTTCATATAAGAAATCATTGAGATTTCAGAAATATTTGGAATGGAAAAGAAAGAACATGTACCATTATGAGCTTGTATACACTTAAGTAAAATAAGAAAATTAATATAAGGGAGACTCTGTAATTAAGGAAAAAAATAAGTTCCTTTTCACCTCCCACATATTGCATTCAAAATAAATGTACCCATTGTAGGTTTTTTATTGTGTAGAATTTTATTAAGAGCTCTCATCTATGTTTTGAAGAGTTCTGCTGGGATACAGTAAAGGACAGGGAGGAAAAGGTTTAAACCACAAAAAACACCCTGCAAGAATGGATATTATAAAAGATATTACTCTTAGTATTGAGGAATTTCTTTATTTGGGCTTTATGGAAAATAGCAATGCCATGGAAGTATTCCTTCTACCAAGTGCCTGTGATGTCATTTAAAAGACAAATAGCCATGTTTAGAGCAGTTTACAGTTCCAGGTCTGCTGGAAAATGCCTACTCATGCCCCAGCAGTATTATATCTGTCATGTCATCTAAAAGGCAGGTGTATGTTTGTGCAGCAACAATATTTGTGCTGGGATAGTTTTTATATATTCAGATGTATGCATAGGTTCAGATTTGCATGCAGCCTGATATGAATTATAGGTTATTTACAAAGATGTCTATCCTGATGATTTGTAAACTGCTATAAATATGGCTACTTTTCTTTTAACTGACATCACAGGCCTGTCCTGGTATTCATTAGTTTTTATAAGGGCCAAGCAGGGCTAAAGTAATGGGGATCAGATCTGAGGACCAAGCAGAATTAGCTTGGTATGGATAAAACATTTCTCAGGAGAAGATAGATTATTTTCAGCAGAAAAAGAAAGGTTACATTTATTGCAGGAGCTGTGGTGCCACAGTGGTTAGAATGAAGCATTGCAGACAAACTCTGCTCACAGCCAGGAGTTTGATCCTGACCAGCTTAAGGTTGACTGAGCCTTCCATCCATGTTGGTAAAATGAAGACCCAGATTGTTGGGGACAATAACATTGTAAACCACCCAGAGAGTGCTGTAAATATATGTGACATATAAGTCTAAGTGCTATTACTAATTACTGGTTTTTTTCATTTGTTTCATTTCATTGCCACTATGAAACTGGAAAAGAAGGTACTTACCAATCCAGGATAGTTGAGCAAGGAAGAATACAATTTTCATATCACTTCTCTTAAACTCATCATAGTAATATACTGTCCATGGACTTTGGAGCAAAAAAGAGCATAGTTCTCATTTTACATTCCTTGAACTCATCATGGTATGCAAGATCTGTTATGCTTTCGATCCAGCCTATTCCCAACTGAATGGTTCAAACTGCTAAAGATAGTACTAGATCAACAAATAGGAAAAAGGCAAAAACTCCAAAACTTTTTGTTTTAATAGTCTAATCTTGGCTAGTGCACAATGCACAATGTTCTCTTTTTTGCAGCTCATTTAGTTAAAGTAAATAATTATGTGTTTAATAGAATATCTCAAGTAATTCACAGTAGTGGTTTCATACCAGAGTTGCTCAGATTTTCACTCAGGACATCCTCTTAAGAGAAGGTGTTTCTCCATAATTGGTAGAGATCCTCCTCTAAATGTTCTTAGTGACTACTATTAGCCAGGCTTATCCAGAGAATCCAGATTTTTCATAATCAGTATACAGTAATTGTTTCCCAGTTGCAGCAATCTTGATTTACTTCTCTCCTCTAGCTCTGCATTCAATGTACTGGTAATTTTCTCAGTGTCAGGATTCATTTCTGATTAGAACAACCAGGTTCTTCATTTTACACCTATGGTGGCTTCCCTGTTCTTGATTTAATTGAAAGTCTGCTTGGCCAGATTTCTTCATTTACAAAGAAATTTCAGAATCAAATTCAAAGTTTCGGTACTAAAATTGCAGTTGATTTTTCAGTTTTTTTACTAATCTTGCTATTTGTCCTTATGGTATATTAAAAAGATACCTTACACCAGGCATGTCAAACTGCCAGCCCGCAGGCTGGATGTATCATACTGAAACCACACCCATCCCATTGCCAGCAATGGGGAAAAAGTCACGATATGTTGCACAACATCACATGACGTCACGAGTTTGACATGCCTGCCTTACACCGTTTGTATATACTCTCCATCAGCCGAATTATTCCATTTTCACTCACTCTAATTTGAGGCATTTTCTTGAAGGACTGGCCATCTGATGAATCAGCTTATTATATAGTAAACTTCGTACATGGTACTTACTACTCTAATAAGTTAAGTGTGTGAACTTACATGGACATGTGTCTATAACTTCCAAAGTTTTATTCTTCGTGGCTTCAAAAACACTAGTATATTATCTACCACTAGGGCACCTTCATCCTATTCAGTTTAATATTAGCAAGCTTGATTTACTCTTAGCTTATGTTCCTTCCCTTAATCGTGTCTGATTTCATATTAACCATCTGAGTGTTATGTTGACTTTCCTCACAGTTCCTACAACTGATCTGGAGTTGTCCTTAAGTATGTATTACATCCTGAAATCAGAAGTTACACAGAATGTAGTCTCAAAAATGCTAATTATAATTTGTCTAACCAAATTGATCTTGGTGTTGTAATTTATAAATGTCTTCTACATGTAGACAGGTCCTAAGACAACCTCTGATAGTTTAGTACCTACAGGGAGTTCTAAAGAGTTGTCATACTTTCCAGTTTCTGTGATAGTGCCTCTCCTCTGCAGTCTGGAGACTGGAGAATATAGGAAGAGATGAAATCAAAAAGGAATGGAAACAAGAACCATAAAATGTGTCAAAGATTCAATTTTGTGAATTTCGATATTGCAGATTGAAAGTAAGTTCTGGTGATTGGTGTGAACTTTCAGTGCTCCCTTTGATGACGATGTCAGGTTGCAAAATCCACCATTATTGCTTGATTCTTTATTCCCAATAATATAATTACAATCTTCTGAGGTGAGTTTTCTGGAGTGATATGTGCAAAATAACAGCAGGCTGCCTTCTCCAATAGGTTTCAACATGATTGCTTTAAAGCAGTGCTGGAGATATCTGTCTCTATTATAAATGAGAAACTAGTTGTGATAGAAGAAGGTGGAAAGTAAATAGGCAATTCAGTTACCTCACTGAATAGCTTCAGCCTACTGGAAAGTTAACATGGGGTTTAGCTGATCCTTCAAGGGGATGAGAGGAATTTCAGGAAAGTCAGCGAACAAAAAGATAAACTATTAATAATAGTGGACAAAGACAAAACACAAACACACACACAAACCACTGTGGTGTTTTTTAGCGTTCTGGGGGTGATGCCAAGTGAACATCGCATATATCATGTATGGTTCAGTTCTGAAGACATGTGTTGATTTAAACCAGGGACATCTAAACTTGGCAATTTTAAGACTTGTGGACTTCAACTCCCAGAATTCCCCAGCTAGCATGGGAATTCTGAGAGTTGAAGTCCACAAGTCTTAAAATTGCCAAGTTTAGACCCCTGATCTAAATAATAAACTGCAAAATGGTGCAAAATGCCTGTTTTATATCATGCTACCAAAGATGGCCTTGACAGAGCTGTGAACTTTCAAGTTTACTGACGTAGCTTTGTGGCTCCTCAAATATCAACTTAATGTCCCCTCTAAATTCAGAAAAATCATGAAGCAGAGGCATTGCTCCAACAGGAATGATGTAGCCCTGTTAGCAGCTGCCCCCCCCCAAAAAAAATCCAGGTTCTATCACTCACAAAACCCTTCATTCAGAAGTGCTTGGAAATATATTGGACTTTCCAGGATGGGTACAGCACAAATAATGTAAAAGAGGGCAACATATACTTATTTTTGGTAGTAGGAAGGTGTATATGCCTGTCAGATATCTTCTCTCCCAAAGGAATTATGAATAAAATCAGGTCACATTATATTCTTTGCACTTGACTTATATAAAAAAAAACCTTAGAAAACTGATTTGCATTTTTTTCAAAGGGTGTTTTATGGGAGTTTAAGCTCCCCTTTCAGCAAGCTAAGCATGAAAGTGCTCTCCAAGGTTCTGTTTCTGCCAGCTCTGGTGTTCTTGAAATGGCATTTAAAAAAAAAAAGTTTGAAATTTAGACATTCCTCTCACAGTCTCATTTAAAAGGTAGACTGCTGTTGAGCTCTGCATTTATTAAAAAGCATGAGCAGTAAAGGGGAGAGAATGTATTTATTTTATCCTACTTTTTTGTTAGTCTGAGTTTACCCAAGTAAAGGAATGGGAGGGGGCAGAAGGGTGGAAAGAGCAAGAGTTGAAAAAAGCCCCAATAATCCTGCTGCTGTTATGCTGTGGAGAATGGGAAATATTTATGGGATCTTAAAGTAACTGCTCTAAAGCACTGCAAAAAAAAAAAAGATGGCTTTAATACAGAGTTGGGTTTATTGAGGTCAAATTTCAAGTTATTTAAAATGCAGATTTATCTCTTCACATATTTTTTAATATCAGTCTCACACAAACACAGAAAGAGAGAGAGAGAGAGAGAGAGAGAGAGAGAGAGAGAGAGAGAGAGAGAGAGAGAGAGAGAGAGAGAGAGAGAGAGAGAATCGCATACATGCATGCACACATACACACAGAGACAGACAGACTTCTATTTCACATTTGATGAGTGTAGAAAAACCAGTTTGGTGTAGTGATTAAGGTGCTGGCCTAAAAACCACAAGACTGTGAGTTCTACTCCTGCATCAAGCAGGAAAGCCAGGTGATCTTGGGCTAGTTGCTCTTTCTCCGCCCAACAGGGTTCTTGTGGGACAAATAGGAGGAGGAAGGAGGATTAGGTATGTCTGCCCCCTTGGGTTACTTATAAAGTAATAAATCTAATAAATAAAATAATAAATAAGAATTTGAGAACTGCGTTGCTGAGATGGGGGCCAAGACTAATCTAGTCCACGTTGAACTGCTGCCAGTAGGATGATTAGGGCCTTATTTTTGATAAGACCATCCAAAGTTAATATATATTATATTTTCTTATTACCTAGGCTTCAATTTACCACCACAGTCATTTGTTATCAATTGATGTAAATTTGTCTAGGTTTATCATTACTGCTTAAGCTGCCCAGTTTGGTCAACTTGAGAATGTAGCATATTTTAGATTATTTAAAAGTGAATTAAGGACAGAAGGAAGGAAGCCTATAGTCCCTTCCATTTCTTGCATATTTCACAGCCAACCTATGCATCATAACTACAATCTTATTCTGAATACATTGTGATTTGATTCTAAATTGCCTCATTGTAGTATCTTTTTTGCAATATGTGTTATTTTAGCAACTTTAATCTAAGATTAAAGCCATTTTGGCCATGGTAAAACCATGTTCAGGTAACCTACTGGTTAGATTACTGTAATATGTGAACCTGTCCTTAATCCCAACATGTAAACTATACGTTTATTTAAATTTATTTAAACTTAAATTTCAAAACCTTAACTGGTGATACACTATTCCACCAATTCATTATTCCAACAAGCTGCACTGCCTGACTAAATCTAAAAGGAGCTTGGTTCTCAAATACTTCTTTTTACACCAGCACCCCTATGTTAACAATTTCCATTGAGACTGTTTGATAGCCTTCCCCAACCTAGTACCTTCCAGATATATGAAGACTACAACTCCCAGATTCCACAGCAAGCATATTTTTTGCTGTATGGGATATACTTATTGTTATGATATGACATAAGAAAGACAGTGAATGCAGGTGTTATGATTAGGGGAAGATAATTTGGAGAAAAATATTACTGTTACTCTTTAAGTGTGATATCCTGTGATTGCAACATAGAACAATTGATAGTTGTTTCCCTCTTCACCTCTATCTAATACAGGGGTGTCAAACTGCCGCCCCCCGGGCCAGACGCGTCATGATGAAACCACACCCACCCCATTGCCAACAATGGGGGAAAGCTCCGATACGTCATGTGATGTCACAGGTTTGACATGTCTGATCGAATAGATTGATCAGATTTTTGAATGCAAAGATGTATGTATGTATGTATGTATGTATGTATGTATGTATGTATGTATGTATTCAATTTATAGAGTCACCCATCTCAACAGTATTTTTGGGTGGCAGGCAAAAATTAAAACCATCCTAGCAATATAAACCCATGACACCACAGTTAAATAATAATCCCCAAAACAAAAGGCATGTCACCAAAAGTGCTTACCTACGTGCCTTTTCAGAGCCCCACAAAGGACTAAGGAGGATGGGGTCATCCAGATCTATGGGAGATGCTGTTTCACAGGATGGACATGGATGCAATCATTTGGTCACCCACAGTGGGTAGCTACTATGATTCTTTTTCAGCAAAATCTAAAAATCATTGTGCCTTCTGAACTGGCATCACATAAAATTTCTACAAGCCAGAATCTGTAAAGTTCTTTAAAAATGTGCTGTCTGTATAATATACCATTCATGAATTATATTGTTGATCTATATTTACTATACAGGAATTAGTTAGTAAGAGCCAAAGGTAATTTGGGAAGGAATGCAGATGACACAATCAGGTACTTGAATTTGCCTGCCAGTACCTGCTTTGAATTTCAGAATAACATATTGGAAGCCACTGTCTATCTTCCTGTTTTTCTTTGATAGTGACTAATAAATAGCACTGTCTATCTATGTAGGCTAGTGTACAACAAAATATTTGAATATTCTGCAGTGTCCAATATTTAGTTTTTTCAAGCTGGGGATTCCTGAAGCTGAAACTGGGAAGGGAGAGAGAAAGGGAAGAAAGAATAGTTACTTGTCTAGAGACTCGGTTACCAATAGTGTATTTTCTCAATATTATGACACAAGACACAGCAGAATGCCATTTGACTACCAAGACATTAGTAGTATACAGTTAGTCCTCAAATTACAACCACAACTGAGTCCAAAATTTATGTTGCTAAGTGAAACATTTGTTAAGTGAGTTTGCCTCATTTTACAACTTTTCTTGCCATGTAGCAAAGTGAACCATTGCAGTGGTTAAGTTAGTAACCCGGTTGTTAAGTGAACCTGGCTTCCCCATTGACTTTGTCGGAAGGTCACAAAAGGTGATCATATGACCCCAGGACACTACGACCATCATAAATATGAACCAGTTGCCAAGCATCTGAATTTTGATCATATGATCATGGGGATGCTGCAATGGTCATAAGTGTGGAAAACGGTCATAAGTCCCTTTTTCAGTGTCGTTGTAACTTTGAACGGTCACTAAATGAACTGTTGTAAGTTGAGGATTACTATATTGTCCCTGAAAGACAGCATGTGGAATATAAATCCCACCCTGGGGGGGGGGGATTGTGCAACATAAGTATCTTGTGAGTGGTACAAACCTATGTACCCCATTAGGAATCAGATTCTTTCTTTTTCTCCCCCCCCCCCGCTCCATCACAGAATGGTATATGCATCATTGAAGCCTCTTATTCTGATAATAGAAATTGGCATATTGAATTCAGTAATATTTTTTTATAGATTTTCTGTAGGTATCTCATAGTTTAATAGGAACCCAGTGTCAATTGGGTTTAGCAGTAGCAGAGAAGACTTACAATCATATTTTTTTTTTACTTTCAGAGTACAATCAGGGTTCTTGTAGAGTCCCATCACATTTATGGAATTAAAATCCATTATATGGGAATTGTTTATCATCCCCTTATTAGCATTTTATTTTCAAATCCTTCCATCTCACTGAGATGAAAGGATACTTTTATTCTTCCATTTCTCTCCATCAAAAGAAATTGATCCTTTCTTCAGTCTTTTTCTGACTCTCAATCTTTTGAAAAATCAAACATTGAAACTTATTTTGGTACTGTTGCTGTTTGTCTTCTTCGAAACTATTATATGACAGCTTTTACCCAATAAGTGGCCCATTATCAATACCTCCTCCATTTACTTTTTAAGCCAAACCCAGTATTTAAAAAGAAAATTGTATTTTTGGCAGAAAACAATCTGCACTAGACATATCATTTATCAGATGACTCTCAGGTATTCAAGTAATTTGCTGAGATTGCACCCCAAAAACTAACAAACTGGAGAGTAGATGTAGGAAGGAGTCGTGGGATGCAATTCACAATTGTTTGAGATTGCTGCAATTTCTACCTTTGCATCTTGAAGTCACCTATTATGGTAGTATCATTTACCCCAGATATTTATTTATTTCGTCCCTTCTTGGTGCAAAGAAGTAAGCACAGTATGTATTTAATTATAAGGATGAAATGTTCTTACAGTGCTCTCTGCTGGATTTATTGCAGCACAGCATGCAGTATACTTGAAAATAAATGTAATTTTTAGAAGAATTTAGCTTACTGATTCTGTAGATGGAATCAGTATTTGTCTGATTATATATATATAATATATATATATATTCTATAATAATAATAATAATGAGCAGTACTTTGGGTGCAATTCCAAAACATCTGGAGCCACTACTTGAACACCACCAGCATTGCCAAAATCACCATCAATCAGTTGCAAAAGGCAGCTTCACTTGGAACAGCTTACATTCTGTGACAATACATCAAACTACAACTGCCTATTCCAGGTTCTTGGGAAGGACTCAATGGGTGGACAAAAATGTTAAATCCAAACTAAACGTCTGGCTGGCTGTATGACCAATCATAATAATATCCCATAATAATACATATGAATTCTTGTGCACAATTATTCTGTCTAGGTTCATTTTAAAATTTAATAATTGATGCTACCCTTGTTTCAGGAAGTTGTAGTGCCAGCAGACATGTATACTTAAACATTTATGTTGGAACAGTTAAACTAAGTCAGCCAAATTCCAAATCTTTGTGCTTAATGGTGGACCCCAAAAAGAGGACCTTTGTTTGGATTGTGCTCTTCAATTTAAATCTGGTGTGGTGTGCTACATTTTAATGCTATGCTCATGCTGTTTATCCATCTTAAAAATTAATTCTGAAAGCTAATAAGGGGAGAACACAAGGATTTGGAGTGTCTTCCTTCCCCCAAAAAAAGCTAAAGACTGTAATTCACTGATATTTATAAAATGCATGTTTTCAGTTCTTTCTTAGAGGGTTCTTTTTTTAAAAAAAAACAAGTTTTATTGGTTTTTTCATTTTACAAACAAGTGCTTACGAAACAATGTAGTGGCAGGGCAATCAATTATCCACACAACAAAGTCATACCCATAAAAATCAGATTAAATCATTAAAAAAGAAAAAAAGAAAAGAAAGAAAAAAACAGAAAACCCTCCTCTCTTTCCCCTCTAATAACTTATTATATTCAAACTTATATATTTCAATACAACTAGGTCAATCCTATCAATCCTCAATAACCTTTCATCTAAACAGATCCACAAATCCAACTCTTGTATGAAGTTTACTACATAATTAACACTTCGGGAGTCTCCCCATTACCTTTTTCCTTAACATATTCAATAAACATTTATTAATATCGTTTCTTATTTTTCCCTATTCTTCTTCCATTACAAAATAACCATCAGTTCTAATGTATATATAAAAAGTATATTAGTTCATATCAGAAAAAAAGAACAAAGAAAAAGAAAAAGAACAGAACAACAAAGTAAAAAAAATACCTTTCTATTTCTATTATACTTTATAACCTAATAATCAATCCCTCAATATCAGTATCACATTTCTTTAACCTCCTCAAAGTTACTATATCCAAAAGATATTAATACATAGATAAAGACCTTATTATTAAGTTCAGACTCTTAATTAATTTTTATTCAATCTAACATCTTATTTAACTGTCATAAGCCATACATCAATCCATATCTAATAAGCCTTTTAAAATCATTACATAAAACCTTCAATCACATTCTTAAATCTTATTCTAGCTTTCCTTTTATGCCAAACAGGTTTCCATAACAAGGCCACTATATCCATAAGCAAGTCATTTTTTTTATCTTGTCGTGTCCTTTGAATCAAACAGAGACGTCTTCTTTTCTGTTTTAGGAACCTAGCTCCTTTGTAAATAATCCCTTGTTGTTTAACAAGGTCCAATCTCCACATTTGAAACTGTTGAGTAGCCAGCTCAATTATGTCCAGTTTTGTACCTAATAGTTGTTTATCCAAGTTAGCATTGTTCTCAGTTCGTTGGGCTTGTCTGTCCATTTCTGTTAATTTTAGAGTTGTAAGTGGTTTAATTATAGTCCTTTTTAATTCCTCAGAGAACTCATCAGCCTGCGTATAGAGTAAAGTGGAATCTTCTTTACCTTTAGTTAATCCCGCTTCTATTATTTCTTTACCCATAGATTACTCAGACGAAGTCTGGGAGTCAGTTTGGAAGTTCAAAGCAGGATTTCTATTTTTTATTTCCATCCTAAATTCTTTTATTTGCAAACGTATTTCATCACTAGCTTCATAAAGTTTTTCCAGTATAAGTTTATAGTCAAGTTGAGCCAAGGGTTGCTCCATTTCAAAGATAATCAAACACAGTCTGTATCATTTAGTAGGGGCTGTGTTCAGAGAACATTTAATCAGTGTCCACCCCCACCAATGCAGCTGTTAATCATCTTTGTATTTTCCCCTTTATGATAATCTGAAAGTCAAGGTTAATCCAATTCTCAAAAGAAAAAGTTACAATTTTAAGTCACTAACTAAAGTTGCAATTTTAAGTTTTTCCACAGTGTCCTCAGTAGCATGTAAAATCTCCCAGAAACCAGGAATCTCATAAACAAGATCATAAAATACAGAAAAAAGAAACATTCAAACCCAATAGCAGATTCAATACTGACAAAAATTTTCCAAGACCCCGAAGTGAAGGAAAAAAGAGAAAAAAAATAGGAAAAAAATCACTTTAAGTTAATTCAGTCCAAGCTTCTTTTCCCCACACTCACAAACGCTGCCTTCTTAGAGTAGGGAAATCATTTCAAAGGTGCTTTTTACAGGCACAAAAAAAACCCAAGAGAGGGAGGAAAAAAAGTCTCACCCGGCTCAGCCACGGTGGTTCCTGTGCTTAGATGTTCTTCTGACTTCTGGTTGCAGCAGCTAGATGAATGGCCATTTTACTGGCTGCCACTCTCCCAAGGACAACGAGGACCTCCTCACTGGTAGCTGCCCCCACAGGGCAGCTTTTCGACCCGATTAAGGGTCTACCGACAGCAGAGAATCAGCTGGCAAGGAGAGCCATCTCCTTGCACAGCTGCGAGCGCCGCTATCCGGAACCGGAAGTCTTAGAGGGTTCTTAACATGAATCTCAGGGGAAGTAAAACTTAATTCTTTATTACTTAACAGCATGGAACATAGCATGCTCACAATCCTAAATTTTGATTCTCTTCCCCTTTGCTAAACTAAATTTAGCTGTTTGGCTGCACTGTCTCCTGGGATGTGTACTATTACATTGCAGTACCCATAGTCCAGGAAACCAGGTTTAGAGCAGGAAGGCATATCAGGAAAGGAAAGGTGCTGTTTTCAGGATCTACTTCCTTGATGCACATAGCTACCTGCTGCTAGAAACAGCCCCTGAAATGAATAAGCTTTGCATTTTGTCTACCAGATCTGCCAATATATTTGATTTCTAATGGAATTGACATCTAGGTATGCATACTAGGGATATAGAGCTAGAACAGATTTATAAACATTCCAGTACAAAAATTCCTGTACTTTAGTGGAGAATGGCATTAAATGCCCAATACTGTTAATCATTCTTGATTTAGAAACAGAAAATTTTATTTATCAAATATATATTTAAAAATAAGGTTTAATTCCAAAGTCTGACATTTTAGAAAATGTGGATTTTCACTATAGAAACTCCAGAGAGTTGTGAACCATGCCTGAATCATATGGACAGTAAAACAGACCCAATTCATCTTAATCCACCCATTTCTAACATAGTTTATGAGACATTCTATCTGTGAGCTTGCCTGCCTACTTCAGAATTAGTTTTCTGAGGGTATTTACAGTAGGTAATTTATTTGTCTACCTGTAGGATCAAATAGGATACCAACCTCAGCTTTATAAATGGAGAGAACATATTATTATATATTACAAATGATCTCATCTAATGCTTAGAATTCGTTGCAATCAATGCTGACTTACTATGCAAAACCATGCAAGAGATGAGCTAGCATGGTTATTACTTTGATGAGAAATTAATCTGTTCTTTTCTAAAAGCATTTTGGAGCATTTCTTTAATCATCCTGAGATTGGACTGTAATGCTTTGGACAGGTATGCAAATTAATTATTAAAGGTTTTTCTACCTCTGGAACAGTTTAACATGGGGAATTTTTCAGCCTACATATATTTATATAGCTATTATCTATTTAGTACATGCGCTGATCCATATTACATGCCGGGGAAATATAATCTGAAAAATGTGCCTTTTTTAAAAAAAAAAAAGTGAGCTTCTGAATGACATTAATTGGTTCTGTTGTGATAGAAATTGTAGATTAAAATAAAAATTATGTAGGAGCAGTTACTGGGAGAAAAATAATAAAGCATCACTCTTATTTTTGAACTCTATGGATTTCAGTTCTTATTTAGCTCAAGGCTGCACCAATGTAAAGAATAGGCTGTGCCAGTACTGGTGTGTACAAGATCTTTAAATTGGTCCGAGATTAGAATCATGAGCAGAAAAAAAGATATCAAGCATCTGACTTTTCAGTGAGGCTTGCTTTCTTATTCCAAAATAGACAAATTCTTTTGAAATTCCACCATCAGTAGTAGCAAGGTAGCATTTTAATTGCATGGAATTAATTTCTGGAATTAATTTCCAGTAATCTAAAAAACCAGTTCCATTAAAATGCATTACAATAGCCAGACATAACCAATTAAGTGAGAGAATAACTATAGTTTAACTTTTCCTATCTCAAGGGTCCCCAACCCCCAGGCCATGGCCTATTCAGTATCAGGCCAGGCAAGAGGTAGGCCAGTGCATGTGAGCAGCGCCATTTGCGTAAGCAGTGCACCAAAGGCTTCTCTTTTGCATGAATGGAGCTGCACGTACATGCGTGCCAACCCGCCGCTCACATGCCCCGGTTCACCTCTTCTCCCCCCACAGCTGGGCCATCAAGCCACCTGCTTCCTATGCTTCAAAAGCAGAGCAGTGAGAGCAGAGGCTGAGTGGGACGAGCACACCCTGCTCAGCTTCACTTACTCACCAAAGCTGCCTGCGCAGGACACCCAATCTACTTTTGGAGCATCGGGCAACCTCAGTGAATCTGAAGGAGCATGAGACCACGCCCCCAAAAGCTTCTCCACACCAAAAGCTTTTGCAATTGGACGAAAAGCTTTGGGGGAGTGATCTCGCACTGCTTCAGGCCTTCCATTCCTTTATATATATAAAAAAAATGGTGTGGAGAAGCCAGAAGGAGCACGAAACCATGCCCCAAAGGCTTCTCTTCTCTCTTGTGTGAATGCACATGGGCCAGCCCACCCCTTGCACAGCCTGGTTCCCCTCTCCCCCCAGATGGGCCGCCAAGGCACAAAGATTGGAGATCACTGCTCTATCTACTTGAAACAGTGGGAACATAGCTCAAAGAACCTTCCATACAAGTGTCAAGTTTATTATACACACACTTAAACACATACCCATAATTACCATTTTAATGTGATGGCCTGGCATCTAACAACTGCTCTTCTAGCCTCTCCACCTTCTCTTCATTGGCCAGAAATCCTTCTCAAAAGAGAAGGGAGTTGTCATCTCATCATATTCTCTGCCCTCACTTCATCTTTTGACTTTTCCTGGCTGGGGAGAGGAGGGAGAGCAAAGGACTGCTATACTTTAATTTTTCTATGAACAGATATTAATAATTTTTTTGAATCTTGAGATGTTTGTATTATTCAGCTTCAAATACTTAGTTACATTTTATTTGAAAGCCAGACATTGATAGACCAGACAAAAGAAGGGGAACCACCAGTGTTGGGTATTCTGAAGCCTCTGCACAATGCATTGTTTCTGTGAGTCTTGACCAAGAAGATCCTCTACTTTCATTCAAGTTTACACTGAAATGTTTTCATTATGAGTATGACTGAATTCAACAAAGACTAGTGGAAGTGGTTGGAATACATTGCCCGAACTATGAGACTTAAGTTACTGCCAGGTACAGGGATCCAAAACAGAGCCAGAAAAAATGAATTTTGAATACAGTTTATTGACATGTCTTCCAGACACTCCATGCCAAGGAAGATCAAAGCAATAGTGAGACATTGATGAGGGTGAAGGTTCTCCATGCTTGTGGGTTGGTTTCCGAACACTTCATTACTAGGCTAGGTAACATCTTCAGTGGAGTGTAGAGGATGTCAGTGTCAGTGTTCGTCTGTTTATAAGGGCGTGTGGGTGTGTCAAGTGAGGGTCAGGTGATGGGTCAGGTGTGAGCATCAGTGAGAAGCTTGTGATGGGTCTTCTGATAGGGAGATTGCATTAGGTCAGGGTCATTGGAAGGTAAACTGCTGGTGGGGGAGGGGGTTTGCATGGGATGGTTGAGGGTCGTTGCTGTCTCTGGTTGGCTGTGCGGTTGATTTGGATTCTGAGACATTGATTTCAGCTCTTGAGGGCAGACAAAATAGGCACATGGAATCAGCTGCTGTTAAAATGGCAAAGGACTCCCAGAGGAGATCCTGTGTGGTTTCTTTACAATTTTACTTGTTAAATTCCCCGAAGTGTAGCTAGTCCTGTGGCTCACTCCCCTGTGTTATCTGTAAAGAATTATTAGATTTATGTTAGAAATCAGTCAGACTATTTTACCTTCAAAAACAGGGTTTCTCTAATTTCAGATTTGCATCCAGCAGAGTCCGAAAATGGATTTTCATTATATTGCAAATATACTCAGTGCCAAACAGAATATTCAGGAACATGTGTCATTTTAAAAAAGCAAATCAGCAAAATTACTTTCCAACCAGTTCTTTTATTCCTTGTTTCTCTTTGAAAGCAGTAACATATCCAGTATGGGGCACATGGCTTCTCATTCCTGTATACAGTGTTGGCCAGAATGCCTGGTTGATCCATTGAATCTGGTGTGCAATAGCCAAAAGAGACACTGAGTCAGGGAAGGTGTTTAAAAGCTCTTTATTTCTGAGCAGGAGCAAAGGGTACCCTCTTTATCTCTTGACGAAAGGGGACAGTTGAGAATTCTTTCTACATATCTTTTATATTTTGTTAAAACAAGAAAAAAAGTATAACAAAAAATCATTCACTGAGCAGTGCAAACTCACAAATTTAGTACTTGTACATAAACTTTGTTATACTATAATATATTTACCATGTAATATGTTTCCTTCATTATAATACCTAGGGGTGGGGTTTTTAATGTTGGAATGAAACAGAAGTGTAAAAGTTCATTTAAAAAGTTCTCTTATCACTGGATTAAACCAGTCTGTAATAGTTAACTGCCATCCTTCTCTTATGTGCAAGTGTATTTGTACACACACACACACATACACACAGAGACCCTTTCTCAAGACCCTGAATACTGCTATCAACAGAGTAAAGCAAACCTTAAATAATGTTTAAAGTTAAACTGATTTTTATTTACTGTATGTATTAACATCAAGATAGTAAAGCAGAGGGCAAATGAAAAATTGTTCTAGTCATTGTGAAAGTATTTTTTTTCCTTTGGTTATTAATAAATGACTTTATGTGACAAATAGAAACTTTTTTCATTCTGATTTCAAATTAAAAAGAGACCATAAAACCCCACTGTCAGTTTAATGAAGCAGAATTCTTTCTGGCTGTTCTTAACTTCTCCTACAAAAAATCTCAATAGTGTAACATTTTTTACAAGGAAATAAGCAACAAAATAAGACCTTTAAGCACAGGAATTACTTATTACTGATCAAATTACACTGCAGCAGTGCTAATTATTATGATGCCAGTGAACTATAAAGTATAATATATAATTTGCAAGGCGTTCCTTGCAAATTAAAGCCTAGCAAAGCATACTGTTGGTAGACTTTCCTCTGATTAATATAAATTATCTTAATCTAATGTTCTGTATCTATTCCGCCTGGTTTTTTTCCCAGAGAAATGCTGAAAAATGAGATTCAAAGTAATTTAGTAACAAGCTTTTTACTAAGTGAGTGGTGTGTGTGGGAGAGAGTGCATGTGTGCATGCATGTGTGGCCATTATCCACTTCTAAGCCTCAAGTCACAGAAGTGAGTAGCTTTATGAGACAATTTTCAAGAATGGTAGACATTTGGCTTAAACTCAACACAATGCCATCCTGGGGGGATTTGAAGGCAGATGTCTGGGGTCTAGCTTTACAACATAACCTGAAAGCCATCTAGTTGCCATTTTAAAAGTACTTTATTATTTATTAACAATACCTGTAGGATATTCCAATTCTTACAGGCAGACTCTATAAAGTGGTTGCCTATAATGGTTGCCCACTAAGGGCCAATAGCTGGTTGAAATAGTACAGTTTTATTTTGCTCTTTCATGAATTGGGCCTTAGCCCTGACTAGGCTTGTTGCCTGATCTATAGTCTGTGTATTTGACAGGGAGGGATCCTCTGGAGAAATCTCTACCAGGTAAGTAGTGGATTAAGATAAGATACTGCCTGTTGTGTGGTAGAACTTACCTGTAATACTTACATGTAGTACTAGGCCATAAATGGCTTTGAAGATAACAATTAGTAATTGAATTCAGTTTGAAGCCTAAAAGTAACCAACAGAGCCAATTCAAAACCCATGTTATTCTACAATGATGAGGTTGCCCTGTCAGCAATCTTGCCTCTGCATTTTGCACCAACTGCAAATTCTGCGTCGTCTCTAAAAGAAGGTCGTGTAGAATAGTCCTACCCAGATGAAGATCAGAGTTCCCGTTGCCTGAATATCTTGTTTGAGATAACTGGAACACCAGTTCAATCTGGGCAAGGCCTCCTGTGGCTATGGTTTCCACCTGCTATTTTGGCAAGAATCCAGGAAGTCCTACAGATCACAAACTGTTTTAGGGCAGTATGAATCCTCAGCTTGGTTCATGATTGCAATACAGTACATGACTGGGTAGCATCAACAACATACTGATGGCACTTCACTGCAAACCAATGAGCAGTCTCTTACTAAAGTTTACGTAGATGTTAAATAACATGGGGGCAAGGACAGAGCTCTGGAAAGTTCCCCACATTGGAACTTTCAGGGTCTCAATCACTCTCCATAGAGTCACAGGTGGAAATGATCACCTCATTACACTTTGGATGCTTCTGGATTGAAAGGATTATCCAGCTATAAGCTGTTGTTCAGGGGACGCCCGAATGTATTAATATCATACAGTCTTCATGGAGGCTCCTTTCATGTCCCCCATAGCAATAAAATGATTATAAAAGGCAAATAATCTGGTATTTCATATTTTAAATTTTATGTCATCTGGAAGTGGTGACGAACCTATGGCATGCATGCCAAAGGCGGCACTCAGAGCCCTCTCTGTGGGCACGCATGCTGTGCCCTGGAGATGGCCAGGGACTGGCCCCTGCCTCCCTGGCCCCGCCCACCCAGTCTATCAGGACCACTGTGGCCATGCCCACACGGCACCCGATGATAAATAAGTGGGTTTTGGGTTGCAGCTTGGGCACTGGGTCTCTAAAAGGTTCGTCATCACTGTCATATGGTATGCCTTATTTTAACTGTGATGCTTCTGACACAAATAAATAATAAAATCGCTCTCCATCACCATCGACTGAAACTCCTGCTTTGATAGTAGAACCATGGCAAGATAACCCCCCCAACTGCTTGCTGCAGATGGTCTAGATCAGGGGTGTCAAACTGCCAGCCCATGGGCCAGATGCATCATGCTGAAACTGCACCCACCCCAGCTCTGGCGATGGTGGAAAGGTTGCGATACATCGTGACACGTCACATGACATGGTGGGTTTGACACCCTGGCCTAGATTCTAGAAGGACATGAGGGTTAATGATAACAAACGTAATACAGAAAAAAAATGCAAGGGCTGGTCAAGGCAGTCACTTGGAGTCAACAATTTATGGTCTTTATGGTTTTAAATGTTTTATATTGTATATTTTATTTTTTTATTTCCCCCCCAACTTTTATTGTTTTATCCAAGTATGAAATATAAAGGAAAATAGAAATAGAAAATTAGGGGAAAGAAAAAAAAGAGGGAGAAAGAAAATATGGGGTACAAGGGAAAAAAGAAAAAAGTGTTGACTTCCAACTCTTTTTAGCAAAGTACAAGATAACAAGATTGCAGCCTCAACTTTTTACTTTTACACATTAGTATACACTAGCCATTCCTATAACAACAAATCTATCTAATCAGCAAAACCAAAGTCAAAGTTTCATATATTTTTTTATCACAAGCACAAAATCCAGAAGTGATTTCCAAATAAAAAGCATAATTAAATATATTCTCCTCTTTGAATAGAGCAAACTATTCCTGTTTTTTCTTCCTTGCTGTGGAAATAATATATATTTTTATTTGCACTTAATAATATTTATAAATTATCACCATTTATATTAACAAAATTCACTGTATTCTTTCAGATTATTTAATCTCAAAGGGAAAAAATATTTTTTCATCTATTTTAAAACACTAAACTTCATACAGCATACATTTAATTCTCCAGGGAAAGATTGAAGGCAAACGAGGTCCAGGCAGAAGAAAAACATCATGGCTTCAAAATCTAAGGGACTGGTTTCGACAAAACTCAGCAGCATTTTTTGTGCTGCTGCTGATAAAAACAGGATCACCAACGTCCGATAACGGATATGGCACAAGAAGAAGAAGAAACTTTTCTTTAAAAACATTTCTAAGATCAAAAAGTTCTAATGCATCTTTTTTTTTAACTTTCTCTTAACATATATACTTTAAAGTTCACTTTCAGTTAGATCAATAAAGTTCCAACTAACTCAAATTAACTCATTGAATTTAAATCACTCCAAGTTAGCCTTATAAAATAAAAATTTTCTTCTTGTATACATCCTTTTAAAACTCTAAACTTTTCTTTAAGCTAATACATCTTTTTCTTTGACTTTCCCTTAACATAGATACTTTGAAATACACTTTCAGTAATATTTTACAAGGTTTAAGAATTACTTAAGCATTATATATGAAGGAAAAATGTATTTTCAGACCCACTTTACATTAAAACTTTCTTTTGATTACAAATATCAGAATAATGCCAATTGACTCATTAAGTCATTCCTTCCAACTTATCTTCATGAAATAAAATCTTTTTATTTTCTAGAATGTTTATCAAGTAGTTAAAAACTTCTCTTTTAAACTTCTCAAGGTTTTCTCAACCTTGTTAGTGTCCATGAAGAAAAAGTCCCATACTTGTCCTTTTGAAAGTTGCAGATTTTCTTGGAACTCTTTTTTAATTGTGTTGGAAGGTTTATATTTAAATCATCATCATAAATATTGATATCCAGTTTATATTCGAAAATTGCAATTGACTCTTCTACATTGTCAGTTACTTATGAAATTGCCTTGGTGATTTGGTAACTTTCTACACATATTGCAGTAGTTTGAGTAGGGTTTTTTTTTTTACATCCTTGGAGCATAGCTAGTCTATAAACTGTTGGATTATATTTAAGGATTTTTCAAATACATTTCTAATAGTTTGCTCCTTCATTTTCTTAACTCCCTCTTTAGTCAAAGAGTAGCTTTTTTGTAAGTCAATCAGGTATCATAAAAATCAGAAAGTTTTAGCCACCCACAGCAAAGCAGACCAAGCTACAAATAACTAAAGATAAAAATCTAGAACCACATCTTTCTACCCTTATATTTCTCCATCAATTTTTTAAAAAACAGATACTCCACACTTCCTTATTTTAGCTGGCCTTAGCAGCCTTCTTCCTTGTTGTTTAACAATGAAGAAATCCCCAAAATGGTACAGATCTTCAAAAAAGAATAACAGGCTATGGCTAAAGAGAGCCTCTTTTAGCTTAATAAAGATTAAAAAGCGATTAAGAAATGAAAGACACAACTTACTGTCAGTTTGAAAAATAAATTCCAGAAAGGTTGCTTCTTCAACAACAAACTGATTGCAGGTCCCTGTCAGCACGCAGGGTGCTTTGAAGCACAGGTCCTGAAGCCACCTGCAGACCATTGCTGTATGGAGACTCTTGTGGGAGGATTCTAGGACTTTCTCTAACCCAGTAGAGTCAGATCAACTAAAGAAATGCCAGTTCCTTTTGTTGGTAAGTTGAAAAAGCGACAGCTTTCCCTGGGTGTATCGTTTAGTTGACCATCTTCACTGGAAGTGTCATATCGTATATTTTACTGAATGGCAGAAAACTGCCTATCGTTATCTCAGTGAGATGGGAGGGGCATAGAAATTAAATAAATAAATAAATAAATAAATAAATAAATAAATAAATAAATAAATAAATAAATAAATAAATAAATAAATAAATAAAATGACTGAAAGGCATTGGGGAAAAAAAGACATGGGCAATGATGGACAGTCCATCCTGAAATCAAATATCTTACATGTGTTTCTGGAAAGTAAATGAATGTTGTGCAGGAATATCGCCATACATTGGGATGCTTCCTAATCATTCTGGTAATGCTTGTGTTGGAAGCTTTCTAGATTGTATCCTCTATCTTCCATTTTTGTAATGCCATCAGTAACAGAATTTCCTTTTAAAACATTTTATTTGCTGATTCTATAGTGATTTGTATTATAATTGAATACTAAGTTTTTCTATGTATAGTTTTACATTCTTGACTACATACTGTAAAGAGAGTGGTGGGATTCAGCCAGTTTGCACCACTTCGGCAGAACCGGTAGCTAATTTTTTGTTTCCCAGGCCCAGAATGGACTTCCAGAAGTGGCATCCACACAGAGAACCAGTTGTTCACATATTTGAATCCCACCACTGCATAAAGACGTATATATTTTATCTTGTTACTTTGACTCTCCACCATCAGCATTATCTTCTTTTGAAATGAAACTAATAAAAAGTAAAATGTCTTTTATTTACTACTCGACTTCTGTTTTGCTGGTATGATTTGGATGAGCATACTGGGTTTTTATACTGCAACTTACTCAGCTGTTCTAGCAGAATGACATTCAATGACCCTACTACAAAATTCAGCGGTTGTGATCATTCACAGGTCATGTATTCAGACCTAACCCTATTCTCTTTCATGGCATGAGCTATCATTCAGTGGTAGGGTCATAATGTCTTAAGGTAATACTATATGGTCAATACATCTTGGACAAAAACAATCCAATTAGTCATGTTGAAACAATCATAGTGGGCATAACATTTTTCATCCAGAAATGTTAAAGGTCCAAAAAATAGTGCTATTTCCTGTTTTGGGGGTCCTTATGTCTTCCACGTTATGTGACATTTTTAGCAAGAATAAATTAGTTGTTTTTTTAAAAAAAATGTTTAAATATAATGTAAATAATTTATATTTTCATGCAAATATTCTTTTCTGGGGCCCCAAATTTGTTAACGAAGCAATTATTTCATTCTGAGCTAAGGAATGCTTTCACATTGTTATTTATTTAGAGGCAAGTACATCTTATTTATTGTGTTCCCCATACACTCCTAGCTAATGTGTGCTGGTATCTTGCATATTTTACATGAAATATGTGTATATTAAAATAATTTGATGTATAACGCAATGTTCCAAGAAGAAAAAAAGATGCCTTTAAAATAATGTTTCTCAACCTTGATAACTTTAAGATGTGTGGACTTGACAACTTAAAGATATGTAGACTTCAACTTCCAGAATGATTCTGAGAGCTGAAGTCCACATGTCTTTAAGTTGCCACGGCTGAGAAACACTGCTTTAAAAGATGGTTAATTTTTTCCAACTTTTTTTTTAAAATGCTTTGTATCATCCTTTGTATTCTGTTTTGTTTAGGTCAGTGGAACAATGTATAACACAGGGAGACATGTTTCTCTACGCCTGGATAAAGAACATTTGGTGAACATCTCCGGAGGGCCCATGACATACAGTCACCGACTAGAAGAAATACGGTTACACTTCGGCAGTGAAGATAGCCAGGGATCAGAACATCTTTTGAATGGACAAGCTTTTTCTGGGGAGGTATGTCAATGCATTTAAAGTTCTGGAGGGGGGGAGTTAAACTACAAGGATGCCCATGAGAGGAGACTTGTTTATATTATTGCTTTCAGAAACAGTTTGCAATCCTGCACTTCACGAAAGGCAAATCCTTAACTCTGCAGTTAGAAAACGAACATTCTGCAGCTGGACTGCACCAGGCATAGCTGAGTTCATTTGCTTAATCTGTGTACTTTATTTTGCATAAAATTAGCTTGGATTTAGGAGAATGAATTTGCATTACTGGCGGGGGGGTGATCTGTTTTGAACCTGTGAAACAATAGTACAGAGATAAAATGGTAGCTTTGTCGCAATATCGTAGTTGTTTTCAAAGTGAGATCCACTAACCAGAATATTTATGAAAAGTTGTTCAGTAAGAAATTAAATAATGGTGGTTTGGCAGGGAAGCTTTTAAGACTGTTTTTTCTTTCACTACTAATACATTCCTTGCAATTTCATAAATAAAATAAAATAATAAAATAAAATAAAATACAGTACATACTTATAGGCCTATGTTAGGCATTACTGTTCGTCCTCATTGGCTGAGGACCATGTATCATTTCTGCAGACTACAGAACATAAATTAAATCTGTGCATTTAGTATATCACAGATTCTAGGAGTTATTTGATAAACAAGCTGTTTTAGAAATATTTTCTGAGAGTCGGCATTTGAAAATCACTGAAGCAGGGAGCCAAAAGTAGGGCTCTTGCAATTTTAGGCAGCTTTCAGAAAGTCCAGGAACCTATTAAAAGAAATCTTGCAGTGCTCATGCATTTGATAGGTTTCCCTATAGATTTTCCAGCGTTACTTCACAAATAAAATGAAATGAAATGAAGTAGGAATATTTCTTGTCCAAGCCACAGAGAAAGGAATTGGATTTGTACTCAAAATGAAATTTTCCATTTAGGATGCAGTTGTAGCTTGTCCAGGTCATTTAATGAATAGGAAATCAAAGCTTGAAGACAGGAGAGCAATCCTGTCTTGAGTTTTAGATGTTACCCAGAAACTGTGAGAAATAAAATGGCATGTCTTTAAAAAGAAGAAGAAGAAGAATAAGGGCATAAGATAGAATAAATCTGAGGGAGAGGCCATAAAACAAATTGCCAGGGAAAGGTAAATGTTTTATTTGGATCAACAGGAAGAAGAATTTAAAAAAACAGGAAGCAGAAGGTCATAATAACAAGAGCACACACTGAAACTGACCTCACGGTTAACCATTGTTTATTTAACCACAATTTATTGAATAAACCACATGGCTGAATTTGCACAATATGCTAAGTTAAAAAAAAACATAAGTTTTAAAACCCCAGCAGCTAGGTTTCCATAATGCACTATGCCAAAGCAATAGCCATAATTTAATGCAGTGTATAAATGCAACCAAGGTCTAGACAATTAAACTGAGTGTATTTCCAGAACCTTTAGAAAGATGGTTTTACATATCAGATATTGGTGGAAAATCAAAGGAATTGCTTCATAATTGTTATTCTACTTAACAATGGTTAGGCACATTTTATAATTCAGTAGAATGCATAGTGTATTGCAGTTTAAAGTGTCAACACACAATTAAAATACTATTAAAATATATCAATTAAAAGATATAACCCATACACAATTAGCAGAAAGTACCAAACTGATATCCAAATAAAAATATGTTTGTTCATTGCTAGAACAGCTGAGACCAAGAAAGCCCTATCTGATTAGGGCTTCCAAACATATCTTTGATTGTTGCTGGAGCAAGGAAATGGCCATGCCTACTGTTCTTAAAGCCTGGATAGGCTTGTGTGGCAGAATTCAGTTCCTCACTGAACTGAGAGATAATTCACAGATATTTCTGAGTACATGCTGAGGAAACTTTTAGAACTTTTTGGAAACTCTTAATCTGCATTGGAAATTAAAGTTCATACTGTATCCATAACTGAAAAGACAAGTCATTAGAAGTGCATGATCTCTCAGGCTGAGGAAAAGGGCAAGAGTTTGTTCTTTTGTTGTTGTTTTAACCATTCAGTTGTGTCTGACTTTTGGCAACTTTATAGGCAAGTGCTCTCCATGCTACCCTGTCAAGCACAGTTTCTTTAAGTTGTTCATCTTTGAATCAATTTTGATGTTACCAAGCCAGTGTGTTCTTTGCTTGCCCCTTTTTCTTGTTCCACTAACCGTTCCTAGGGTCATTGAATTCCCCAATGAATTTGCACATATGACATGGTCGAAGTAAATCAGATATAATCTTGTGGTTTTGGCTTCTAGTGATATTTCTAGCTTTATACAATTCAGCACTTTCTACTAGTTGTTCTGGCTGTCCATGGTACATGACATACTTTATGCCAGCATCACAGTTCAAAGGCGTCAATTCTTTTTCGATCAGCCATTCTTACTGTCCAATTTTCACACCCATAAATCATTTTAGGGAAGACTGTTGCTCTAACTAGTCTGCTTTTTGTATTTATATCAATATCTCTGTTTTTCCAGATCTTTTTCATGTTAACCATTGTAAGGTTATCCTGTGTTCGATTTCAGGAGTAAAACTGCCACCGTGAACAATTTTTGATCCAAGGAAGATTCATTCTCGAACTAATTCAATTTTGTCCTTGTTAATTATAAACATCTCACATCTATCTGCAGCTGTTTGTCATTATCTTTATTTTCCTGATGTTAAGACTCAATCCCACTTTTTCACTTTTTATACTTTATATTTCACTTTTCATATTTCTCAGTATAAATATATGTTTTATAGAACTTTAGATTGGCATTTCTTTTATGTAAATGCTGCATCATGATGTATTACTCTATAACACATCCTATTGCAAATATTTATAAAAGGTTCCTGGAATATCCTATTGTTATTCTTTCCATAACACAGGAGAGATTGTAGCAACAAAACTGTTTATTCAACTAAAGATGAATAACTACTTTACATTCAGTCCCATTTATCACTGCCTGGTGATAAGTCAATTAATGCCTGCCATTTCTTTTGGCATCATGGAACAAAACTTATACTTTTTTAAAAAAGAAAAAAAATTAATTGCAGACTTGTCAAAGGATGTTATTATAATTGATGGTGATTGTTTTCCTTACATTCCGAAGTTCAGTAGCTGATATAGTAAAGTCAGGAGTGGTTTTTTAATGGCATTATTCATGTCTTGGACTCCTGACACTGATGTAGCAGCTTTTAATATTGTGATAAGTGGACAGATCTGTGCATTTTTCTTTTTAAAAGTGTGAGAGAGAAAATATTGGAATGAATTTTATAAAATAACCAATAATTGACAATAATTAGAAAACTAGTATTAGCCTAGAAAAAAAACAAGAATCTGGAGTAAAACAATACCATATTTCATTTTACATGGATGTAATTGGAGATCACAACTACAGTTATTGCTATAGAATTTGTAATTTTAGAGAACATAAAATGTTTGTTTTGAAGGAAAGATATGGGCATAACTACATTTAACAAAATAGTTTGGTTACAAGAAAGCTCAGATCACTGGGTAGACTTTTCAGAACTGATCCAACCCCCATCCCAGCAGGACCTTTTTACCATTGTCACGGACCAATGACTGTCTAGAATTTCAAACCTGTAAAATCCTATCCATCATACCCTAGAGTAGTCATCTCAGTCAAACGGGTCACCCGCCTGTCATCAACGCATAAGGCTTTGCTGCTAAATAGCTCACAGCATTCCAGCCTCTATCTGCCCTCTTCCCCCCAGATTTTAGATTCTTCTTATACTTTGGAAATTTTGTATACCAGTTACACAAAGGACATTTTTGAATGATGTTCAGAGCTCTTTATCTTTATGGCTGTACCTTGAAACTTACCACTGGTACTTTCCTGATTGTCTGCATTCCCCTTCAACTATTATCCATACGTTTACCCCTTTTCCTACCTGGAAAACAGCATTCTTATTGGTCATCATCTTTCTCTCCTGGAAATATCATCAGTGATCATCAGTGATTACCAAATTTTAGCTCCTCAATACCAAAACTGGCAGGATGCACTGTTTGGATCCTTCAGCCTCCAGGTAAAGAGTCCATACGTGTAAATAGAGAGATTACCTTCACATGACCTGCCCATCTTCTTCTATGGAATTTCAGAATAGTACCTTGGAGGGAACACTGGAGCAGTGTTTCTCATCCTTGGTAACTTGAAGATATATGGACCTCAGTTCCCAGAATTTCCCAGCCAATGTTTTCAAGCTGCCAAGGTAAGAAACATTGCTCTACAATATGAAGGTATCATCTCCCTATGGAGATCCTGCTCCCCTATGGAGATGATGCTATGGAGTCATCAGAATTGTATTGGTTAGCAGAAGCTTCACTATTGAGGCCTCTTAGGAGGATGATTTTTAGTTTCTGCTTTACAGTTCTATGGTTTTTATAGCTTTATAGTTGCTGTGAGATTCCAGAATTGTGCTCTGACAGATGGCCATACAAATCTTTTACAAATAAATAAATAAGTAGTTTTGTTGGATACTATGGGTGAATAGAGCATCCACTCCAAATCTCAAGCTCTAGAACTTTCCTACTTGAGTTATGACACAGCATTAGAATGCATATAAATACATCAATGATTATGAGTTGTAAGATTTAGCAGTGAACTGCTGAAGATTGTGATGTTCAAACTCTTTTATATGGATGGTTTCATTTATATAGCATCCCATATGGGAGCTACTCATGTGTAAAATAATCACACAGTTGACAGAATGCATAAAAGATGAATACAAGATGCAATCTTCCAGTCTTTATCAGTAAGTTCTTGCCTGTTGCGGGTCCATAACTTTCTCTTATCCTCCACATTCTCAAACGACATGCCACGTGCTTGATAGACAATGCCAAAGAAATAACATTATCATTTGGAATGCATTCAGCTACTACCACTAACAGAGCTAAAACTAACACTGCAGCAATAGCAATAGCACTTAGACTTATATACCACTTCATAGTGCTTTGTAGCCCTCTCTAAGCAGTTTATTGCCCCCAACAATCTGGCTCCTCATTTTACTGACCTCAGAAGGATGGAAGGCTGAGTCAACCTTTAGCCGATGAGGGTTGAACTGCTGGCAGTTGGCAGAATTAGCCTGCAATACTGCATTCTAACCACTGTGCCACCACTACAGGACATACATATAGTGGTAAATATCAGAATAAGTATCACAAATCAGATTGAATCATAACCATGAGCCAATCAAATCATAAACAAAAAATGAAAAAGAACCTCTGTGTAAAGCTTTGTCTTTCTTCCCTGATCTTGCTAGAGATTGCTGGGTCCATATTCTTAATCCTGTTGAGGCTTCTGTATTGAGCACAATTAGTACACAGAAAGAACAGGGCACAGGCATCTGACATTATATTCATGTGTTCTATCCACAATTTAGAGAAAATTTAAAGTAAGGAATGTTTTCAAAACAAAGTAAGTTATTTAGTAAGTTCTCTGTCTTTTTACCCCAATTACGTGAGTTGCATGTGATTTGGCTGCAAATAGGGGATTCAGGAATGGACTGCATGGAAGTCTAGTTTCTCCAGGTTACTCATATGGAGTATAATACCTTCAAACAGAGATCTATTTTGCCCCAAAAAATATTTATAACAATTAATATTGGCTTATCCCAGGGCAAATGATGGATGATGGTTTTGATAATTTATTTGGGAGTAAGAAAATGGATTTACATGACCCTCCAAAACAGATTACTGGCACTATTCCTGAGTATCCACCTATTGCTACATAAAAACTGGGATACTGACTTGGGTTAGCTATGATTTGGTATATGCCATTTATAATAATCTGCCCAAATGCTTTGATTTATCAAATTAATCTAGTCTCTTCCTGGAGAGATAAGTGGCATAAAAAATTCTACAGGCATGACAGCGTAGGAAGTGTGTTACTGTAGATTTTCAAATAAAAACCGTCACAAGGCTTTTATGAAGGAAGATGGAAGAAAAGTACTTAATTTTGTCAAGAAATTCATATGTAAATAGCCTCTTGCTTAATGCTTAGAGATGGGCTTCTAACTACAAAGATATCCATGCAGTAATTAATACTAATTACCATAATCAAGATGAAAAAATATATTGGTGTCTGTTTTATTCCCATACTGCTATGAGTAGTTTTCATTTTTCATTCATGAAACATGAATAACTGAATTTTAGCATTCTTTCAGCTGAAATTCCTATCTGTAAAACTCTGCAGGTACAGTACGTGCAATACACGCTAGTGAGTTTTACTGGAAAATATCACAGGTCAATTTTAAGCATGTTGGCACAAAGATAATAAGCACTGAAGTGTGGTAAATTTAACAGAACATTACGCCGCAGAGGAAAGAGTCAAAAGAAGGAACATATGTCTCATGTAAGAGCAGTTTAGTAAAACTTCAGAAGATTGCAGACTAATCTTCAGCTTCAGCACAAAGATCAACATGGCAATTTACTGAATACCAAATCAAAATATATTGGTGATATTTTAGGAAGCAAGTGGGGTTAGCCAAGCAAGGAGGTTTGCCAATCTTAGGTAGTTTTATGGAACATTAAGTTAGTTAGGTGCTACTGAGTCAGACCTGACCTCTGGTGACTGTATGAACAAATGCCCACCATCTTTTTCTTCGTTGGTAATTTTTAACTTCTTCAAGGACATTCCAATGATCTCTTTGATCCAATTCATCCCATCTTAATTGTTGCATTCCTGTTCTATTTCTCCTGACCTTGCTAACCGTCTCATCCCAATGGGATTAACCTGGCCCACTCATTCCAGTGGAAGGGACCTAGTTTGGATCCCTAGGTCAGCCAAAGAATAACAGCTGGCAGGGTCCAGGAGAAGATCCTTGTTCTGCTGTAGCCCCTGTCCTCTGGAATGTACTCCTGTCAAAAGTGAGATCTGCCACCACACTCATGGCCTTCCAGAAAGGCCTAAAAAGTTGGCTCTGCTCCTTGGCTTGGGGTCCCAACGAGACCACTACACTGGGAGTGGCTGAGGGAGTAGAGAAGGCTGCTCATAATCTTGGTTTTTAACTTTAAACTTTTTTATTCAATTTTCTAATTTTAATTGGGTTTTTTAGCACTTTTCAACTTTTTATTATATTGTAAGCCACCCAGAATCACTGTATTGGTGAGAAATTCCATAAACAAATAATCATAATAGCCTTTTCTAGTTCACCACTCAGTGTCCTGCTTACTGGCATATAAGCATTAGTAAATAAAGAAATAAATAATATATCACTCACATAACCTGTCTAAGGAATGTGGATTTCTGCTCGCTAATCTTTACCTCAAGGGAGCAATTATTCTGTTATTTGAGCCAGAACCAATTGATTGATTCCTCTTCTACTCCATGATTCTTTTAGTAACCTTTTTCAGACTACTAATTCAAAGGCAACCATCTTATTTCTCAATGTCCCGTTTTCACAACCATTTGTAGGTCATCTGATCATTTTGTCATAAAAGCATCTTTATGCTCTTTGATTTTTATAATTCTCTTGAATAAATTTCTTTAGTTCTCTAGCATACTTTCTTGAGCCCCAAAAAGCAAAACATTCACTTTCATTTCTCTCCCCTCACTTGTAATTTCACTAAAATACTTGACATTATCTTTGTCTATTTAATATTTAACATAACCCAGATTTTTCATGCCCATTTTTATTTTTATAATTAGCTCTTCTCTTCTTCACTTTCAGCTAACAATCTACATATCTCATGCTGGGTTTTTAAACTTCCTGATTTGATTTTAGCTATCATCTCTTCCAGGCTTCCCTTTTTTATAATATATTCTTTGTAAAAGTGAAGCAGATGGGGAGGGGATCTTTATCTCACTCCTTTCCCCATTGCAAACCTATCTTTCTCAAGACAGCAGGGTTTGTTTGCAGATTGCAGTTCTGCAGTAGCATTTTGTTCATAGTAAGCAGTCTTCATAAAAGTAATCAGATGTTCAGCTTACCCATCCATGCATCCACTCCTTTAATATATTCCACAGTTTGGCACGATCTACACAACAATAAAGCAAATGTAGACCTCCTTCTTATATTCTTTAATTCTCTCCACTATCCATTTTTTTATTAGCTGATTTTTGTGTCTCTGTCTTTTTTGAAACGTTGCTGTCCCTCTGGCATTTCTTTTTTTACATATGGATTTATTCTTCTGTATAGGATTTTGAGCAAAACTTTTGAGAAGAATCAATGTGTTCACAGTCTGTACAGTCTTCCCTCTCTCTTCTCCAGGGTGGAGTTTCTAGGTTGACAGCCTCATTCCATATGTGTTGACAAATAACTCCTTTATGTTTTATACTATCTGTAGAAAAGATTATGATGGAGTTTCCAAGATGGTGACATGTTGCAGACTTATCTCAAAAACATGTCAGGTAAAGACAGTGGCAAACTGTCTCCTTTTGGCCACATCCCCCTCAGCTGCAGAAGGATCTTGGTTGATTCATACTATGCAGACAATAATTTCCAATGCATCACTCCTGCTTTCTCCAAAAAGATTTCTAGAGATAATATTATTTTTTTCAGTTTGTATAATTAAACTGCATTTTTAACATTTGAGAAGTCAGTATAGTAGGATATTATGACTATAAATTATGAGAAACCCATTCTTAAATAATTGATTCCTAAATTATTCTCATCTATGGCTTTCACCCGATGTCTTGCCTCAGAATCAAGCAATGATACATATTTTTATAAATTTAGATCATCTCTGTGCATAATGAATTTATGTATAATAAATATAAGCACATTTTTATGTAAGTTGTACACTGATCGATTAGTGTGAGCAAGTGATTAAATCTTAATTGAACATTTAAAATCGTAATAGGTCTTGTAGAGCAGATTTTTTCCCTTTCTGAAAATACTGTATCCTCATTTAAGAAGAGCTGTAAATGTGAATAGTCTAATTCAAGAAATAGCAAAATCAGCTGATTTGTATGGTGTTTGATATATATACCATTTTAGGGAGCAATCCTAACCTGATTACAGGTAGTCTCAAGTTAAAACTGTAACAGAGCTGTAGTAGAAGGAGAGGTAGAGCCTGGGAGTGGAGTCAAGAGAGGAATCAGCCTGGAATCATTACATTTCCACAAGTGGCCCAAGTCCCTCTTCAATTCCATTTAGTGCTGACTGTTAGTTGACTAGATTCTTGTGTATGGGCATGAGCAATAAATCAGCTTAACTGGAACTTAACTTGTGGTCCAGATTCTTCATGCCTAATAGGAGTCTGCCTCTTATGGTTGCATGTTATGATGATCATAAAACATGACCAACTTGATTTTATGATGTTTTTTGTGATAGTCATTAAGCAAGTGCCATGGCTGTTAAGCAAACCCATTGTTCAGTATTGTGTAGCAAAACCATCACATGGCTTTTGCTGAGTGCCCGTAGTGCCCACGTGACTGTGAGGGGCTGGCCATCAGAACTTTAGATACAGATCATAGTTCCCCCTTTTTAGATAGCTCATAACTTTGAATGAACATAAGTCAAGGACTACCTATATTAGCATGTGGTGATATATGGAATCAAATTAATTTTGTACTGCATATGATAAAATTGTTGAATTGCTGAGTTTTTCAAAGACACTTTTGAATCAACAAAATAGAACACAGAGAATTTTATAAAACAGAAACCTGGAAAAAAAAACCTCAGTCAGAATATTTGAGGGGTCGATAGATTATTACATGTGTTACATTGCAGGATATCTCTGCACATAAAGTGATTTCCAATTGCCTGAAGCAGTTAAGCAAATGAATAACTGAAATTCTTCTTAGCAATTTGAAGGAATGTACCTCAGGTGACATCAAACTTCCAAACCTTCCAAAATTAATAACCTGAAGGTAAAATCAGGGATGGATTTGCAGGTAATGCAGAAATGCTTAAAAAATAAAGATGCCCTCAAATCATGAAGTTACTCATCAGGAATTTGTGAACATATCTATGTAGTCTTGGTGGCAATAATGAAAAAGTGATTTGCCATTGTCATCTTTTTTTAACTAAAAATTTTTTTACAGCCATGAGGCTTCCTACTTAGGTTCAACTCTGCTTAGGTTTGGGGGCAGAAGGGATCAGCCAAGATCAGTTAAGTACTAATATCAGTTGTAGGCATAAAAGTGATTAGGCAGAATCAAAGTTGTTGGATGGTGAAGTTTAAACTTGTTTTAGAATAGCTGTAGTGACATAATGGATTGGGAGAAGATTTGAAACAGAAGAGAGAAATCAATGTGAGAGACAGCAATATAAAAAAAAGCTTACAAAGAGGGAATTAATAGTTCCCCTGGAACCTTTGACTTCTTATTTCTTTAAACTGGTTTAATCTTACTTTTGCTATGATTTAATCTCAATCGTAATGTGGATGGGGGGGGTTGCTTGCTTTTGGTTTAGTTTAATGCAGGGGTGTCAAACTGCCAGCCCACGGGCTGGATGTGTCATGCCAAAACCGCACCTACCCCATTGCCGGTAATGGAAAAAAAGTCACGATACGTCATGACATGTCAAGCGACAATGCGAGTTTGATATCCCTGGTTTAATGCATGGCCCAATGTAGTTTATAAGCCATATTTTACAGTGTTGCATTGTGAGAGAATCCAACAAAAGAGTCTATAGAATCCAGTGGTTTCATCAAAACAGCAAAGCAAGTCCCATAAGACAAGCTCTACCTCTTTTGCACATCAATGGGAGTACAAAAGGGGCAGGACTTACCTCTTGATGTTGCAAAGATTGTTTTGTCTATGCTAGTTCTCAGTGTATATATTACTGACACATACTTATCTCGCCCAAGGATACCTGTTGATTAAATAATTAATTGAACCGTTGTGTTGGTCCATATTGTATGCAATGAGAATTCTTACTATGTCAAACATGTTTTTCTTAAAAAGAAAGGGAGTATAACTCTGCTAGGTCCAGATTATCTGCTTTCATTTTTCATGAAGATTTGTCATTGTGACAAATGCCCTGGAAATAGCTAGTTCCACTTCACTAGGTTTTATATTTTGTTGCCTTTTGTTGAAGTCACATCCCTTTCACCTTTATATATCAAGTCATTGGTTTGCTGGGTTATCTAAGAACTATTTAAAAAAGAAGAAATTCTAAGTCTTTTTAACCGTAGAACAGATTCTTTGCTACATCACTGACTATTTTCTTGTTTGTGTTTCTTGTTTGGGTAGAGTACAGGTATATTTCTTCTTTTTAACCTTGGTTTTACAAATCCAATAACAGGATAAGAGCCTAAGGTCTTATATGCAGTACTGCTTTTGTCACCAAGCTGCTTGAGAAGAAAAATTAGATTTTGTCTATAGATTTCATTATACAAAGACAGTTACATGGTGTCTGAGCCCCTGCAGATAACTAAGCGAAATTGTGTCATGTACATTCAGATCTATTCATAGTGTACAAGGAAAAAGCCAAATTACTATCTTATTTGAGAGAGAAAAATACAAATTAGTATCTTTCAGGGAAACATTAATGTTTCATATTGAAAAACTAAATGTTCCTTTTATGGGAGAGCATATGAAATTTGAAAGAGTCTTGTAGTTTCATTTGTAGCAAATTGGTGAGATACATTTTGCTTGCTTCTTCATGTAAACATCTTTGTGATTAGATTTTTCAAGCCTGAAAAAAAAATCAGTTGCCAAGAAGCAGCATCATAGCTTTGAGACAAGTATACAGCAGAAATATATGTTTAGAATTCTGGTAAGGTGCATATTATCAACCTGTTCTGGTAGGGGTGATGATTGAAGTGTAAAACTCTGAGACACAATCCTGCAGAGCATCACTACTAAGATAATTGTAGATTTATTAGTAACATTTATTTGAAAAGTAGGCAGTAGACCATATTTTCATTTGGATTAAATAATACTATTAAACTATTGTTTATTTCAAATTATTGAAGTTTAGGTTTTCATGCTGTGGATGTTGTAAATTTTATGCTCTGCACACTTGGAAAATGATTCAGAAGTGCTTCCACATGAGCTGGAAAATTATCTGTAAATAATTGATTTGTTAAGATTAATTAACTCTTAAAACAGCTCCAATGTTTCATATTTGCATGGAAGACTGAAAAAAGTTAAATTGATTTTAGGAATAACTGTACATGCTCAAGGTCTGAAACTTTTTTTATTATTATTATTTTCAGTATTACTGAATCTGAATAGTAATCCCAATGACTTTGCTAAAGATCCAGGAACAAGTTTGCAATTCATTTTATTTTTCTGATTTCCTGAAAATAATTTAATCAGAAAGACAGTGTGGCTGGTGAATATTTAACTCCTCCCCATGCAAACTATCCAATGGTGGGATTCAAATACGTGAACAACCGGTTCTCTGTGTGGATGCTGCTTCCGGAAGTCTGTTCTGGGCTTGGGCAACAAAAAATTAGCTACCAGTTCTGCCAAAGTGGTGCGAACCATCTGAATCCCACCACGGAAACTATCATTATCAACTGGACATTGTCAATGCATATTGCAGCCCCAACTTTTCCCCTTAAAAATACTACCTCATACAAACAGAACCTCTGTGTAATTCTCCCTGGTTACAAGTTTGCTAGCAGTCCTGCAAGCATGTGTAATAGAGTGAGAAGATTCTGATTTATGAATTGAATTATTGTGTCCCTTCCTGGATGTATTGGAATACATTTCCAGAATGCCCTTCTGGAGTTAGGTTTAGCGTCAGCCGGATGCCTTTTACATATGCTAGGATCCTGCAAAGCTGACAAAAAAGGAAGTGTTATATCACTAGTTGCAAGTTCACAAGCAAACCTACCAGCAGCTATTACCCACTTCCTCCTGCAGGATAATTGCAGGTGAGAATCATGAATAAAAGCAAAAGACCAGGCTCAAATTACCATATCTTGGACACATTATGCAAAGACACAACTCCCTTGAGAAATCCACAAAGATGGGGAAAGTAGAAGGAAAGAGAAGAAAAGAAAACCAGCAATAAGGTGGATAGACTCAGTTACACTAGCAATGAGTGCACTGTTGGAAAACCTGAATGGCCAGAGGAGAGAGAGAGTATCCTATAAACAGTCTATGTAGGTCAAGGATGTCAAACTCGCCGCATCATGTGATGTGTCATGATGTATCACGACTTTTTTCCCCTTGCCAGAGCTGGGGTGGGCACAGCTTCTGCATGATGCATCCAGCCTGTGGGCCAGCAGTTTGACACCCCTGATCTAGGTGATCCCTAAGAACTGACATCAATTTGATGGGACATAATTAAGCAATCAGTAACTTAGAAATAAAGTCCAGTAACAGAGTCAAGTTATGGAAACAGAACAAGTTTTACCATGAAATGGAGTGATGTTTGAACTGGAATCCAATAGGATCATTCCTGCAAAGGTCAACAGTTTTTAAAACCTTGCTTCCCCAATTGCAGTTTTCAGTACTCTCTTAGGAATAACAGCACTAGCAGTGTCCAGCGTCCTATTCATTTCTTATTACATTTATACTGCATCTTTCTTCTTCCATAAGCACTCAAGGTGGGTAATATAAATAAAAAAAATGGAAAACATGACAAATCAATATGATTAAAAAGTATCATAAAAATTAATTAACAATTAAAAGCTTAGTAAACGAAATGTATTTTTGCCATTTTCCTAAATACTGAGGGAAAGGGAGCCAAATGTTCCTACTTGAAGAGGGTATTCCGTAGCTTGAAGCCAGAGAGAAGGCTCTTCTCCAGACAGGTTTTTGCAGTGGTGTATCTTCACAAGAGTTGCTTCTGTTCTTTAACAAGTTTATAACAGTAGAGTCAGGCTCTAAACCAATGGTCCCCAACCTTTATGGCTTAGTGGCCTGGTGGGGGGGAGGGAAACTGGCCCACGCATGTGGTGGCCTGCCATTTACTCAAGTCAAGCTCCGTGCACACATGCATGCTGGCCCACCACTTTCGCAAGTCATGGTCCATTCGCACATGTACACTGACCAGCTGCTCACACAGCCCAGTTCAGAACAGGCCATGGTCCATTGGTGGCCATGGACCAGGGGTTGGGGACCCTACTCTAAGCCATTTAGAGCTATAAAGGTAAACACCAACACCTTGAATTGTATCTTGTAAACAAATAGCAGTCTGTTGGATATGATGTCTATCCCTTGGACTAGGTAGCAGATTGTTCATTGCATTTTGCACAGCTGCAATTTCTGGACACTTTTGAAGTGTAAACATACATAGAGCTATTGTAGTGGTTAAAATGGGTTGTAATCAACATATGGATAATTGTCACCAGGTCCGGCTGGTTCAGAAAGGTAACAGTTGGCGTATTAGCCACCATTGTGTAGATGTGTTCCTTACCAAAGCCACCACCCATGTTTGATTTAAACTTCCTTTCCCTCCTTCAGCCATGTGTGTCAATGTATAAAATCACAGAGATGATCTTGGACAAGAAATGTGATGGCTGGCAAAACATTAATCCTGCAAAAAGAGAAAGAAATGAAAGAAAAACTTAAACTGGCTCTGCTTTAACTTTCCTTGGTACAAGATTTTCAAGATTTCTGGGACTTTCATGGTTCTGTCACTATAGCCTGTATCAGTGATGTAGAGTTCCAGTATTTCACGTGCACTCTGTTTCCTGATCAAGTCTGCTTCGAAAGGCTGATAATTATTGTATTCCTGTCTCAATGACTCTGCTTAGACTGCCAGGAATTGCACCATGTGTCCCGGATTATCCACCTGCCTCTTCAGCTTGCTTCTACCCCAATCACATGAATGGATCACTTACACTTCCTTGCATATTTGTCTGATGCTGCCTGAAGTATATCCCATCATTGATGGGAAATATTTTTCAAGAGAAGATTGGATATCTATTTGTCCAGGATGGTACAGGTAGTCCTTGACTTGTAGCAGTTTGTTTAGTGACTTTTCAAAGTTGCAACGTCACTTATAGCCATTTTTCACATTTATGACCTTTGTAGCATTCCCCATGGTCATGTGATTTACATTTGGATGCTTGACAACTGACTCACATTTATGACAGTTGCAGTCCAGGGTCATGTGATCCCCTTCTGTGACCTCCTGACAAGGAAAGTCAATGGGGAAACCAGATTCATTTAACAACCATGTTACTAATTTAGCAACTGCAGTGACTCGCTTGACAAATGTGGCGAGAAAAGTCGTAAAATGATGCAAGTACTTACTTAACAATTTTTTCACTTAACAACATAAATTTTGGGCTCAATTGTGGTCATAAGTCAAGGACTACCTGTATAAGGATTCCTGCCTTGGGCAGGGGATTGGAATAAAAGACCTCCAAGGTCCTTGCCAATCCTATGATTCTATAGAATCGAGATATAATTAGATATAAAAAAATAACCCTGGTCTTGCTGATTGGGTTTAGCATATCTAATTCTTGCCTTTTCATTTAAGGTACATTTATGTGTCTCTTTCCTTAGATAAATCTGATGACCATAACTTTTAAATAACTTGCCCATTTACCTATATCCAAGTCACGGGTAGGCAACCTTGGCTCTTTTATGACTCATGGACTTCAACTCCCAGAATTCCTGAGCCAGCCATGCTGAGGGGAAAGGGAGAGGTTTCTAAGCTGAGCCATGCTGGCTCAGGAATTCTGGGAGTTAAAGTCCACGAGTCATAAAAGAGCCAAGGTTGCCCTGCCCTAAGTAATTAGATATATTTCTATGCTAGTTCTCAGTGGATATACTACTAACAACAACAACTACTACTACTACAATGTATATATACTAACTACTACTAACTTTCTCCTTCCATCACATTAAAATTACAATGCAGTGACAAGTTTGGAGGGCTTCTAAGGACCACAAAAAGGGATCTGGAAGAATCGTAGCCTAGCATTTCAGAGCTTAATACCGCACATCCAAAGCAAATCTTCATAGTAAAACTCTTAATCAAGAGAAATGAGATTCAGAAATGTCTCCAAGGAGATTTTAAGACTTGCTACCTTGACTTGGCTCATGTATCTCTCAGTTGTCTCTGGGAAACAGACGACAGTTAAAGGTTGACATGGTCAGGAATTAGAATTAGAGGCTGATTTAATTCGATAGAAGCCAGGAGGAAGCTTCGTGCAGCACCTTGAAATTAGAATTCTGAACAAGCCAATGATTATAGCATTTAGGCAAAATGTTCCTGAGCTCTCAAAGAGTTCTCGGTGCATAAATCTAGTAATCCTTCAAGGCAGTAGTCCATATCTTTTTTTTCTTTTTTTCTTTTTGCAAATTTGTAGTAACCAGTAAATTATGTGAGATTGCTTTAGCTTAGGTGGTGGTGCAAGATTTGAAATGAGTATCAAGTTGTTTCTACTTATGAGTGAAGAAACATTTGGAGAATTTTGATTTTTGACTTCTGTGTTTATAATCTTCAAGGCTTGGCCAGAAACATTTACTTGTATGATGTTTCCTTTTTTATTGTTATTATATTTAAGGTGTAGAGGAATGCTAAGATAGCCTTGAAGCAGATATGTGGCAGCTAATAGAAAAAACATGCACTCTGGCAAGGAAAACAGGTATGGTGAGGGAAAAAGCTCAGAATTGGTCAGGCTTGTCTTGTATGTAAAAGAAACTGAAGGAAATTACTGTCACACTACCAAGATTCTATTGTTAGTGTTATAGCAATAAAGTAAGCGTCAGTATGTCTTGTGACATCTGTTTCTTGACATGATCTCAAAGGGCTGACATATTATTGGCATTCATCTGAATTCAAGGTTATGTGATCGGGATCTCTCCCTATTTAATCCTATAACAATCCTGTGAGGTTGGCCGGGCTGAAAAATGAATTGCTCTAAGTCAGGGGTGTCATACTGCCGGCCTGCGGGCCAGATACATCACGAGGAAACTGCACCCACCCCATTGCTGGCAATGGGGAAACAGTTCCGATACATCACGCAAGTTTGACATGTCTGCTCTAAGTCATCCTGTGAGGTTTTAAAGCGAAGTGGCGATTCTCAGCCACCCAGGTCCTAATTGTCTCAAAAGTGTTTGTTTTTTTTCAAAAGGCAACTGGATTATTTCTTGGATGAGAAGCAAAATGTCTTCATCCTCAAGGGGAAAAAAATCCAGTTGTCTTTTGAAAAAAAGCACCTTTGAGATTTAAAAGCAAAGCTTGAAGACTTGAAACTGAATCTCCGAGTCTTCCTCTCGGATCATGATACTAATTTTTTTTAAATATCGTGGTTTTGTCTATTTGTATCCCATTCACAGTGTCCATTTGGACTGGGGAGGATTGTAAATATTGTAAAAGAAATCAATGATATTGTAAATGCTACAGTGATTTTTTTTCTTGCAGTCATAGAATGCCTTGAAAAAGTCGAGACAGTAAGATTAACCAAACCCAATTTGGATTAAGTCCAACAATTGTTAACAAAAATAGCAGGGCACAGTTTAAGGGGGAAAGTAATACCGTGTTTCCCCGAAAGTAAGACCCTGTGTTATATTATTTTTGCCTCCAAAAGAGGAATTAGGTCTTAATTTTGAGGGTGTCTTATATTTTTCGTGACACCTGCCTTGCCTGGCAGAGGCAGGTGGTTGGGAGAGTTGGTGGAGGACAAAGAGGTAGCAACTGCTATGCCTGGGCAGGTGATCTGCGGGGCAAAGCTTAGAATGCCCCTTCAGCAGCGCACAGCACTATGCCAATGAATATAATTCTAATTAATTGATTCATCTCTATATACATAGTCTATACAAGTATTTTTACTGGAGATGAGGAAGGAAGAGCTATGAAATCCCTGTTTGTCTTGTGCACATCCTCCTCCTCCTCCTCCTCCTCCTCCTTCCCTCCTAACATACAGTATAACTTTGGAGCTTCCAAATTTCCCTGAGATGGAATATCTTTTTAATCATTTTGGAAAAATATCTAACCCTTCAAAAACTATCACTAGCTTTTTTTCATGAAAAGGAACTTGAGGACCTGGTATTATTAGTTATTATGGTTTTATTAATGCATTTGGATCTTCTACATAAGAAAATATGAAGGATTTTGAATCATTGAAAGAGAACCCATAAATGATCAAAATAAAGGGGCAGAAGACCTAAAGTTGCATGTAAATTTAAATAAAGAGACACATACATAATGACTTTTGTTGAAGAGCAGTAAGGAACAAAAGAGGGCGGTGGGGAGATGATGAACCATTTCCTCACCGGTTGATGTTACCCATCCCCTGAGCCTTTTTTCCCATGCTCTTCCAAAGCATACATGTGAAATTATAGGAAAGGAAAGGAAGCTACGGAAGTACAGTATAATTCAGGGGTCTTCAAACTTGGCCCTTTTATTGGTGTGTGAACTTCAACTCCCAGAATTCCTCATCCAACATGCCTGGCTGAGGAATTCTGGGAGTTGAAGTCCACAAGTCATAAAAGGGCCAAGTTTGAAGACCTCTGGTATAATTCTTGAGAATTGTGATCTCATGCCAGGTATCATGCCATTTTAACGGTCTTACGAGATTTAAATGATTTTTAGATTAAAAGTCTAACTGGGAAGTAGAGAATGGGTTCAAACCCCCCCCCGCCTGCTTATGTTCTTCAGAAAGCAGCATTCAGAGGTATAATGTCTCTGTTATCAGAGATAATATGTAACTATTATGAGTAATCATTTGATATTTACACTGGATAAGTATATAGGCTGCCCATGCTAGATGCAGTGTTCCTTTAAATGCTAGTTAAATTAAACCAATTGGATAATTTCCTATTTTAGTTCATTTATTTGTTCAGCTACCAACTGCTCTGTTTATTTGAAATATTCAATAGCAGATTGTCACAGACTGAAATTCTCTTTAGGGATCAGAATTTTAAACTTGCCAGCACAAAATTAAAAAAGTTTGGAGGGGATTTTCTTCCCCCATTCCCTGTTTGCATTTTTTTAAACTGAATTCCCCTGAATTGTTTACAGCCACCGAAGGACTGCTTTCTCTTGCTTAAGGGATGATATGTCTTTAATTAAATAGTATGTTACCTCCACAGGCAAAAATCTTCAAGTATCACAATAATTTTTAAGTAATTTCTTGAATCCATCATTACGCTTTATTTTTGTTGTGTTTGGCCTCCAAGGCCCAAATTTGCTCTGCCAGCAACTAAACAACCATCAGGACAAAAGGCATTGAGAAAAGCAAATTGCTTGCAGGAGTAGGGACCAACACCAAGACCTAAGCTCTCGTTTGATCTAACTACTGGATTAGTAAAGGTGGATTGTATATAACAGTGGTGGCAAACCTATGGCATGTGTGCCAGAGGCGGTACTCAGAGCTCTCTCTGTGGGCATGCATGCCGTGCCCCGGAGATGGCAAGGGACTGGCCCCCGCCGCCCTGGCACCACCCACGCAGTCTGTCATGACCACTGTAGCCACGCCCACCCGGCACCCAGTGATAAATAAGTGGGTTTTGGGTTGCAGTTTGGGCACTGGGTCTTTAAAAGGTTCACCATCACTGATATATAAGGTCTCTGTTGCTAATTCCAATCAACTGAGAAAGGGTGAGAATGAGAGAACTAGCCATAATTGTGTGAATGCACTTCTTGCTAGTCTCCAACTGAACATCTAGCAATATGTGTATCACTTTAAGGATTCTGCCCACCAGTAAGTAATTTATATAAATTTCATCAGAGGGATTTGATCATTTATTTTAATGAAGAATGAATTAATCATAGCCAAACATGAAAATAATGCTTCCGTATTATGCCATGAGAGAATATGTCAGTTAACTCAACCATTACTATTTCTCATAGGCATAATTTTTAGGAAGTCAGAGTATTTATTATATGTTTTCTGTAAAATTGCCAAGGAAGGGACATTGAAATTTCTGAATTTCTACTTTCTTAATTTGCTACTTAATAATTTAAAAATCTAAGGATTTTTTTTTCAAAACTAGAGAAAAACAATATTCAGGAAAAAAAGAGCAGAGTTGTGTATCATCAGAATATTCTTGGTATCTTACTCTAAAGTTCTGGATGATCTCTCCCAGCAGCCTTATATAGATGTTAAACAGCACCGTGGATGAAATAGAACCTAGGAATATTGAAAAGTAGCCTGATTGTACTATATCTATCATGTTCTATCTTCAAGTTGACAAATAAATATATTAAATGACTGGATCAGACCATTTTAATTAGTCCTCCATTTATAGCAGCCACAGTCTACAACTGAACTAAAAGTGATCTGTCCATGACAGTGGAATCACAGAGAGCTGTTCCTCTTTTGGCTCTAACTAAATATCAAATCTAACAGGTGCCCTGTTACATGTATTAGCCAGAGACCAACCAGGTAAGTCCATAATTGTCATAGATGTGACATCCTGAGAAATCTCAATCTGAACATTGAAACCCCCAAGCCAGGAACTCTAAATTTGGAAGAGAAGATGTTGGGCAATATGCTGGGCATTATATTAACAGCATCTCCTCACTTCCTGGCCATTTAGACTTAGCAGCAAACATTCAAAATTGACAGATTATCAGACAGAGCTTCTGGCCATTGAGATGGTGTTCCTACAGGCTTTGGACACACCAGCTTCCACCCTCCAACCTGGGCTGATCCATTCGAGCATTGAATAACTCTGGCTAGAGCTTGGAGAGATCCAGTTCTTTTATTTTTCTTTTATTCAGTTTCCATTTCAGGTCAGCAGGGATTACCTTACAGTTTCTCTCCCTGTGGGTATGGGTATTAAAATAAATCATAGTAATTAGTTGCTAGCTGGTAAACAGGAGAGATTAAAATAGCAGACAGGAAATTGATTAGTAGATCACATTGCAGCACTGGGACAGAAAATTAAGATTCCATTAAAAAAATGAAAACAAAAAGGATTTTACCAGACACTAAAAGCACTAAAACAAGATAGCCTCTCACAAGGCAACTTTCTAAGCCTGAGAGCTAGAAGATCTTTTGCCCAAAATTCGGCTTCTGCATATGGAAAAAATATGCCAAGGAGAGCCTCCAAAAATTATTGTCAGGCTCAGGTAGGAATAATTGTGAAGAGGCACTCCTCCAAATACTATTGTTACAAATAATGAAAGACAATAGATTTGTACCAGTGCTTAAAATTCAGTCTGGGATAAATCAACTGGGGCAGTAAATATACCCCCAGTTAAATGAATGTTCAAATCTCCATGTTTTTAACTAATTGTCATTTCCAGACCATCTTCAAAGAAGGGAGGCAAATGCAATAGAGTACTTGGAAACTGCAATGCAGTAATCCCTAAAAGTTTATTTTATTTTTCTTCATTTTGTGTGGCACACACAAAATGAAACTTGTAAAAAGTTGTATTCTTTTCAGAGGGATCACTGGTTTATTGCCCCAGCAAGATATATATTCAGATATCGCTATTTTATCTTTTATTAAAGCCATTCAGATTAATAATACATCTATCTCCTCAAAAAAAATCAATAAAGCTTTGATTGAAAAGCATTTTATAACCACCTTCTTGGATAACTTTCTGCAGTATAAAATGAGTAAGCACTATGCTTGAAAAGGCAATGCATTTCTTTTCAAGAAACCCTTGTGATAATGGTCACTATATAAGGCTATGAATTAGTGTTTAAAATATTTTAGGATGAGCAAAGGAAATTTGCTTTTCTTCCCAAATTATTGAATGTACAGCAACCATCCCTCAAGATATCTGCTGCTCTTAAAAAGAAGAAAACCAAACCTAGTTTAGTGTTAATACAACTGATAACCTGTGTTTTAGGTTGCAGGGTTAGGATATTTAGAGGTCAGTTCAGGAAAATTTTTGGAGTTCGTGGGTTGAATTTTGGGGGGGCTATGTTTGGAATACTTTTAAGAAAGAGTTGGGCTAGAAAAAGGCATATGGCGATACTGAAATTATCTCTCTCTGCAGAGGTTTAATATGTAAGAAAACGCAGGCTTGGCACTAAATTCCTGCCAAGAGAACTTCATCTAAAGCAGGGGTCTTCAAACTTGGCCCTTTTATGACTTGTGGACTTCAACTCCCAGAATTCCTCAGCCAGGCACGCTGGCTGAGGAATTCTGGGAGTTGAAGTCCACAAGTCATATAAGGGCCAAGTTTGAAGACCCCTGATCAAAAATGTTAGGTTGAAGAAAAGGGAAGGCAATTTTCAGAATCCTCCTTCACCTTGGCTGAGAAACTATTCTTTCAAGGGTTGCAAGACCCTGTCAAATATTTTCAGAAGTGATAAGGGGGCTCCTGAGGAAAATCTATATAAAAAAACCCACTTACCCTTTGTCACTCTGTTTCAGCAAAGTACAGGTCCTTAATGTGTTTGCATTGCCAAAAGAAAAATGGGGCACCGAAGATAAATTATACAACAACATTTTACAAGGAAAAGCACAGCTTAATCTGAACCTGTTAGAGGTAACTGCCTTTGATTTCAAGAAGACTCAATCTCGTGTAATTATAGTTAGGATGCCCTTTAAATTGTGCTTATGAAAATCCATCAGCCACTATTATGCAATATAAAAGAAGAAAGCCAAAAACTAAGAGTAGGAGAAAGTGTTGATGGCTTGCATTTTAGTATGAATCAGCTTAATTAACCTTGAACTGATAATAAAAAGAGACAATATTATCCTTATGTTTTGCATTTCTCTGAATATTGCAGTGCAGTTCTGCTTATAAGCAATGGGAGAGATTCTTGTTCATCCAGAAAGTAAAAAAGAAAAAAGAAAACAAAGAATATAATTCCTTCCTATTTCTTCCAGCTTTTTGCCAATATCACAGTTTAAAAAGGGTTGCTCTGCCTATATACCGGTATATGAATAACCTGCAAATCAACTTCAAGAAGATATGAATATTCATGTCTTCTTAAATAATAATAACAACAATAACAACAATGACGATGATGATGATGATGATGATGATGATGATGATGATGATGATGATGATGATGATGATGATGATGATGATGATGATGATGATGATGGAAGGGACCTGTACCATAACCCTATACCATTTCATACAAATGGCTGTCCAGTCTCTTCTTCAAAACTTCCAGTGTTGGAGCATTCACAACTTCTGGAGGCAGGTTGTTCCACTGATTAATTGTTCTAACTGTCAGAAAATTTCTCCTTAGTTCTAGGTTGCTTTTCTCTTTGGTTAGTTTCCATCCATTGCTTCTTGTCCTTCCTCGAGGTGCTTTGGAGAATAGCTTGACTCCCTCTTCTTTGTGGCAGCCCCTGAGATATTCGAACACTGTTATCATGTCCCCCCTCGTCCTTCTCTTCGTTAAACTAGACATACCCAATTCCAGCAACCGTTCCTTATATGTTTTAGCCTCCAGTCCCCTGATCATCTTTGTTGCTCTTCTCTACACTCTTTGTAGAGTCTCAACATCTTTTTTACATTGTGATGGCCAAAACTGGATGCAGTATTCTTAGTGTGGCCTTACCATGTACCACACTTACCTTCTATTCCTCTGTTAATCGGGGATAGAATTAAGATCACATGAAGTGTTAATTGAAGTTGATCTTCAGGTTATTTGTTATTGGATCTCATTTCCACCACAGATCCCTCACAGAACTTGGTGCAGAACTTGGTGAGTGATTGGTGCAAAGGCCATAAAATCAACAAGGCTTGTCATCATTTGTAGAAGCAGAAACAGCACCTTTCTTCTCTGTCAGCAATTCACAATTACCTGGATTAATGGCTGTGTAAACTGCATAAACATTAGGGCATCCACTCATTCAAAACACTCATTCATTCAAAGCATTCTTAGACCACACTCCACTCCCATCCCCAGGGAGGCATATAATAATTAGAAGTACTTGCCCTGAGGCTAAAGACCATGATGGAAGAAAATGATGATGGAGAAGAAAGTAAAAATAAACCATTCTCTCTTTTAGTAGTTCGAAATTGACCACAGTAATGGTAGGCAACCTTCTCAGATAATGTATATCATTATGCAATTGTGTATGATTACAGATGCCAATAATAAATATTAAAACATAAATGTTAAGAATTCTAGTACTTTAAAAATTAAAAGAGCTAGAATTTATCACCTCAACACAAATGATCTGTACATTGAATTGATGTTTCTGAATATATTTTCTGATAAGTAAAGCTGCAGATTTTATCCCTGAAATGGCTTACTGGGGGCCAGAAGATAACTTGAACTTCCCCTCCAAGAACAGAGAGAGCTTGATCCAAGTTCTACCTTAGAAGCTTTCTTCCATTTATCTTGTAATTTTTCATTTTCCAGTGGTGAAGCTTCCATGCTGGGAAAAACTAAAGGGAACTCAATCAAATACTGAGTCATATTCAGATTTATAGCGTTCATGTTCATCTAATTTGATTCTGGGATTAAAGCGAATCATACCATTTCTAAGCAAGACATGAGTTCCATTTCTAAGTCCAGAAATATAAATCTCAATGACACTTATGAACTGTTATCACTTGGAGTGTACTTCCTGGGTCACATAAGTTTTAATAACCCTTTAAAAGATTCCTAATATATTTACTTGAAACATTAATATTAATTTCACTGGAGCATGTACAATGTATTTCTAATATTTGTGGAATGCTATTAGAGTAATTACCTAAAATATCTCTAAGCATCCCTTAAATATTTTGTAAATTTTGTTGAAACTACAAGTGTATTGGACTATGTAATTAATTTGATGAAGTTCAAACTTCCAGAGATGTTGACTGATTCCAGCCACACGTTCTGCATCAATAATTAAAAGATGCTAGCTTTTCCCCCTCTGAGTGTTGCTAAAAAGAAAATAATAAAGACTACATTTTCAATTTTCACGCATTTATTGATTCCCAATATAAGATTCATCTATCCCTCTTGGCTTCTGTTTATACCAATGATGGATAGCTCATGGATCACATGCAGTTCCCAGCCTCATTTGTATGGATCTTAGAGACCACCAAGGTTTTAGTGCCTTTTGTTTTGTTTTGTTTCTTAAAACAAAGAAACTATTTTAAAAGCACATTAAGTATTTGGTAGCCATAGTGAAATTATTTTGAGTAAGTTGATTCAACCACCACCAATTCTCACTTTCACACATAAAGAACAAACGATTTCATCTCCAACTTCTCCAGTCATATCATGTCAACCTCAAAGATCCCATTAAAAATAACATGGTCCGCAGCTGCAAAAATGTTGTTTTTTTGTTGTTTTTTTTGAATAGGATGACAGAATAAGGCTAATTTATTTGGACTGTGAAAACACAGATAACCATTAGAAGACAATAAAGAGCTGACGTTTTCTCCCTCTTTGATGTCATTCAGTGGTCATCCAGATTTTTGTAGTCCTTCCTTAAAGAGCAGGTGGAAGTAGTTTTGGATTGCAATTGGCAACCAATTTAATCTCCCCCCCATTCCATATATTTTTATCTCTGTAAAAAATCACATGACCTCAAACTGACATTTCTCATGGGAGAGAAGCTGCTATTGGTGCCAGTAAATTATTGCTTGCAGGTAAAATGCTTTTTGAGGACAATAGTTTTTTCAGAAACTACAGCACACCAGGTTGAAAAGTCTTTCAGCTGGGTGACTGCTTCCCACATTAGCCAGGTCCCCAGCAGACTCTCTGAATCCCTTGGAGGAACACCTGCTCTCTTTGGTGTGCTCTTATGTTAAGAATGATGCAAAAAAATCCAACTATCAAGGCTTTTCTACATTCAAAGAGAGATGACATTTTCTCCAAAAGGGAGAATTCAGAATGAAGCAGCAACGGACTTTTCTGAGGGAAAGCTGCCAGTTTTTTGTTTTTGCCTTCTTAATTGGATTGTTAAGCCTTTTACTATCATCCCCATTAACATCATTGAAGCTGGAGTCTGAGCCTCTTCTCCCAAGGTCTCCCCAGAGGCTAATACATAATTTCTACCAATTTTGGTGGTCCAAATTAATTTGGGGGGGGGATGCTGTTTTGGTGTCAGGTTTCAGAGGCTGTTTACTCCCATCCATTTCTATGTATCTGTTCTGTCTCTCAGTACAAAACAGCTTGACAGGAAGTGGGTTTTTAATGTTGACTTCCATGCCTGTTATTTTTTTTTAACTTGTTAAAACTATTGCTATTCTGCCAGTCTACAAAATCACTCTTTACATTTGGGTCATTTACATAAAACAACATGAGCTGGCTGCACCTGGAAAAGCTGCTGTTTTTCTATTATTATTTAATCGCTCACCAAGCTGCTCATTTAGAGCTATGCCTGTTGTTTTTTGCCCTGTGGGCATAAACTACTCACTCTCTTATTGGTCATCATGGTCTCTAAGTCTCCCACTTATGGGAGAAAAAGAAAAAAAATCAGAATATTTCTTTTCTTGCTTTGTGTTTGAAACCAAATAATAATATCCTAAAGGATTTCAGCACTTAAATAAAACTTTCATGTTAGAATGCTGAGGGCTACTTTCAGTCGCGCTGTGCTTCTTCAAACAAGCTTTCCCTTGAGCCCAGTGCCCTAAACACTATGCTAATATCACCCCGTGTGTTTTATTTCCGGTAGTTTTAAAACCTCATTATCATTATTCATCTTGGTGAAAATCGGATGCCTCACAGATTCAGTGCCCTCATGTTTATCCATTGTTGGCATCCAGTGCCCTCCTGCAATATAAATACCTTCGGTGCTACATGAGAAGAATCAGACACTCTTCACAAGGAGATACTTCCGTAGCATTGGAAGTCAATTCAGCCTCAGACATAAAGTGCTCAAGCCTTTACTACAGTGGTGGGATTCAAATATGTGAACAACCGGTTCTCTGTGTGGATGCCACTTCCAGAAGTCCATTCTGGGCCTGGGAAACAAAAATTAGCTACCGGTTCTGCCAAAGTGGTGCAAACCAGCTGAATCCCACCACTGCTTTGCTCCTTGCCTTTATGGTAGTCCGATAATGGAAGCAAAACTAGGCACATTGAAATTAAAACAAAAGGCATTTGAATTGTGGCTCGGGGCATATACAGGTAGTCCTCAACGTATGACCACAATTGAGCCCAACATTTCTGTTGTTAAGTGGGACATTTGTTAAGTGAGTTTTGCCCCATTTTACATACTTTCTTGCCACAGTTGTTAAATGAATCACTGCGGTGGATGAGTTAGTTAAATGAATCTGGCTTCCCCATTGATTTTGTTTGTCAGAAGGTTGCCAAAGGTGATCACATGACCTTCAGACACAGCAATGGTCATAAGTACAAACCACCTGCCAAGCCTCTGAATTTTGATCATGTGACCCTGGGGATGCTGGAAAGGTTGTAAGGTCAGAAGTCAGTGTCATAACTTTGAATGGTCACTAACTGAACTGTTGTAAGTCGAAGACTACCTGTACAACTTTTTATTTGGCTTCACAGCTTGGAAAGGAGTGTGAATGGTCCATATCATTAAGATATGGACTTTTTCTCCATTGGCTTCATGCTGGGGATCAAAACTCCTCTTCACTCTTTTGGTTTTCCAAGCATTTTTAGAGGCAACATTCCCACAGATGCAGGTTACAGGGGCCTCAGGCATGCTTTGGCTTTTGAGTTGCGTAGTAGAGTTTCCCTTCTGCAAAGTCAGCAAGACCTGGTCAAAAATGGTATACAGCAAGAAGAAATTATTTCAGTATGAAAGAACCATTAAGGAATGACTTGCAGAAAAAGTTTATGCCATCCAAAGACTGAAGCAAGCATAAGAAAGAAAGTTAAAATCGTCCCAATCTGATTTTGCTTACACTGGACAGCAACATATTTTTAGGCTTTCGAGATTCTGACCTTACAACAATAAAGTAGCATGTTTGAATCTCTACTTTCTGTTTCTTGACCAATATCTAAAAGTTGCAATCTGCTATAATGGTAACTTCTGTTCACTATTTCATAAAAATATTTTCCAGTAAATTATCTTGGTTTGGGCAGAAAAGAGCTAGCTCTGCCATTAAAACTGAAGAGTTGTTATAATAGATCAACATATTAAGTTCAAATGCTGGGACAGAAAATGAACTTCAAACTATCTGATTGCTTTATGCTTTAAATTTGCTGGTATGTTCCTCTTTTTCATCTTCAAGGTTGAAAGAAGGCAAAAATATATATTTTAAATATTATTTCTGGCTGTGTTGAGCTACATATTAAAATTAGGAACCTAGGTCCCTAAGACTAACTTTGTTCCTTTTCATCTCTTAAAAAACTGCCTTGCCAATATTTGTTGGATTGATCTAAGAGGATTCATACTGAGATAGACAAAGATTTCTTAAGGCATCTGGAAACTGCAGGAGAGAAAAGAAACATTTGTGGGATCATGGGATCAAAGCAGAATTTTTAAAATTATATTTCCAGCTTTACCACCACCTAACAGATGTACTTTTTAAAAAAAATAGCCATCTGTTACATACACATACTAACTGCATGTATCAGCAATAGACCAGAAGTTATGAATAGTTGAGCAGAATGCATGTACACATGTGTGTGATTATACATGCAAAGGGAAAGCTTCATATTTTTTTGAATTTTAGGTGTCTGCAATCCTACAAAGGATCCCTGATCTTGAAGGGACTGAGTATGGTAAACTTTACTTTGAATCAATTAGTCATTCCCTCTCAGCCCACTACTCACAGAGTAGTCATTGTAGGAAAATAAGAGGCACAAGCATTATATATTCCATCTTGAGCCATACAAATAAATGAACAATCATGGCTGAAGACTAGCTTAATGTATTCATGAACACCACTAGCAGTCAAAATTCACAATGAAAACTCCTTAATCTCACAATGTATGGACAATGATGAGGATGATGTTATTCATTCAGTGAAGTTCAACTCTTGGTTATTCTATGGGCCAGATCTTCCCACATCTGATCTTGCACTATTTCTTTGAGTTTTTCTATGCTCTGGCTGGTGTCAACTTTGATAGTGTCCAGTCACCATATTCTTTGATGGCCTGATTTCCTTTTATCACTAATTCTTCCAAACATAATTGCTTTCTCCAGTGAATTTCATGACATGGCCAAAGTAAGTGAAACACAGTTTCATGATTTTGCCTTCTAGTGACATGTCTGGTGTCATGCACTCCAGTTCTTGCTTATTAGACACATTTGCTGTCCAAGGAATATGCAGGAGTCTTCTCCAGCACCATAATTGATTTTCTTCCTGTCTTGCTTTTTTAAGGTCTAACTTTCACAACCATAGATAGCTCCAGGAAACACAATAGAATAAACTAACTTCCATTTGGTTGTCAGGCTGATGTCCTTGCTTTTCCATATTTGGCTTATGATCATCATTACTGAGTGACCTAATGCAATCCAACGTTTTATTTCTGTGTTGCATTTACTGCTATCTCTGATCCTAAGAAAGTGAATTTTTCCACACATTCTTTCTCTTCACTATCTCTTCACAGTTTGATGTTTCCTTCCTTGCAGTGGTCATATGCTTGGTCTTTTTGATGTTCAGGAAGAGACCAAAAATCTCACTTCTTTGACTTTTTTATCAGATTTCCAGGCCTTCTTTGGTTTCTGAGAGCATTGTATTGTCATCATATTGAAGATTGTTGATGTTTCTTCCACCAATCTTTACCCCAGTTTTTGATTCTTTAAGATTAGCTTATTCATGATCATTTTAGCATACAGGTTGTATAAGAAAGGGGAGAGAATGCAACCTTGTCACACTCCTTTCACTATCTTAAACCAATCGGTGTCTCCATATGGTGTTTGTACACTGTCTTCCTGATTTGTGTACAGTGATTGCACCAATTTGACTAGATGTGCTGGTACTCCCAGGTCTTGTAGGGCTCTCCATAGCTTCTTATGATCACACAATTGAAGGCTTTCTTGTAGTCTATGAAGCACATGTAAATGATCTTTTGATATTCACAAGATTTTTCCCTGATTCAGTGCAGGTTTGTAATATGGTCGCAGGTGCCATGACTCTTTCAGAAGCTGGCTTAGATATCTGGTAATTAATTCCCTTTCTGTCTGTCCAAAGTCTGTCCATGCAATTCCTTTTCCATGATAGAGAATGCATGGACAGACTCAACCATAGTTTCAGCTGAGAAACCATAAGCATCTTTCACTAAGCTAGATCCAAAAACACTAGGGAATTTTTGAAAGCTTGTCACTTAGACAAATGAGTTATCAATAAACATAATAGAGCTAAATGATTCAAAAGAGTCAATTAAAAGGCCAAGAAGGGAACAAAAAGACCAGAATACGCTCTCCTCAGTAGCCAACATCTAGATAAGCAAAGATTAATATTGGGCCAACAATCAAGCAGAAAATAATGCCTAATCAAGGAATTACCAAGGAGAAAAAAAATTGCATATACACACCAACATTGGCAGGGTAAACTACTGTATATAAACAGGGAGCAAATTCCACACTCACTTGCACTTACGATGTTTTGGGTAATGAAACAACTGCAGGCAACCAAGAGCTACATATATTCTTCAACCCTGAGCTACATATATTCTCTTCTATAAGGTATGTCTCATGAGATAATTTAGTTCTACCCATATCAAGACCAACTACAATATCAAAATGGTAACCACTGCATATTTTAAGAGCTGGTAAAGTTCTAAATTACCGGTATACCACCATCCCAAATGTAGTAAACTACATTAAACTTTTCCGCACTTTCAATTGCCACTTAAGATAGGTAGCTGGAGAGCAGATGGAAGAAATAAAGGCTGTTAATATTCTAATTAATGCTCCATCTGCTACAATTTCCTGTCTGTATTCTAATGAGTTGTGTTGTATTTGTCACCTACACCAGTCTTAATTGGCTGAATATGGGAGATGGGAAGAAAAATCATTAGAGTAAATCCTACCTTCTTATACACATTTACTTGTATGTGTGAACTAGCTTTATGGATATATAAATAGTTTTCTCTGAGATTTTGACTAAGACAAAAGTCAAAACCTCTATGGATTTTCAGGTGGAGATTAAAAGGGGTGTTCCCTCTTTTTTCTAGGCACTAAGCAATCTAGTCAGTCATCATACAAAATTTATGTCATCAATTTATTCTAAGAGGAAATAACTGCTGGAAATTTAATCATTAAAAATGAACAAATGACAGATATATAGGTTAATTAGCAAACATCCGTAGAACTGCTGATACTAATGAATAAAAAAATAATGCTTTTTTGCCAGCTTAATGTATCCGTGCATGCATGTGTGTATGAGGAAGAGATAAGTGTCTTTGATTATGCAATCTGCTTGATCAATTTTTAAAACATGTAAGTAATTTATATTTTTGTCAAGAAATAATACATTGCTGTGATCTGATGTGGCTTTACCACTGAGCCACAGTCCCTTTCTGATAGAGGCTAAAATTACTCATTAAACTGTAGAGTTCAGAGACAAGAAATCTAATTTGTGGAAAATGTGTTTTGGGAGTTTGCTGGTGATCTTTGTTCATATATTTTTCAGTGCTTGAAAAATCTGCACATTCTTTTTCATCAATGACAGTAACTGGACAAAGTTCTAGGCAAGAGTATCCACAGGGAAATCAATGAATCCAAGATGGTGAATGCAACCACACCTTCAAAAACACATCTTTTTTTTTACATGCAATGAACTTTTAAAAAGAAAAGAACCACAATCATGTGGGTATATTCACCATCTTGATTTTTTTGTCCTCCATCAGGACACCTCTAGGTCTGTGATACAAAAATCTATCCACAGTTGTCATGTCATACTTCTTTGAAAGATATTTTTTGTCTCTAGATCTAGAAGTTGACTCTTATCCCCAAATTCAGTTTATAATTTCAATCAGACCTAAATAGCTTTATGGGAATAACAAAAAAACCTATAATATGGTATACAATTGATGAATTAACTTTGGTTTGTTTAACTGCCAGGTTTTAAACATTTGACCTTGTAAGAATTGACAAGCAAATGTTCTGGGTCTCTTTCCCACCCCTGCCCTCCAGTCAAAATAAGAGTAATTAAACTTAATATTAACCTTCCCCCCCAAAAAACCCCCAACTCTCTCCCACCTCAAAAAAACCCGTTTAATGGAAGCAAAAGAGACTCATTGGCTTTCTACCAAATTAATCTTATAAAATGAATCTTCCAAAGGGAGCAAATAGTTTATAAAAGATATTTAAATCTAGAGCTAAAGGGAAATTTTCTTTTTAGTGTAGACATGTTTTTATATAACTAAAGCTCAGATCTCCCTATTTCTATCAATTCTTTGTTGAACATGCACTGGAGACACAGTTCACAAGACACAGTGATATCAATGAAAACAGGCGCATCACAATGTCATCATGCAAATAAAGGGATTATGTAATTTTCAATCAGTCAAACTGATGTGATAACCAAGTACATAGGTTGCATGATTTACATGATGTCATGAGGTATCCATCATCATTTGCTCCCCTCATGGAGATCCATGTCTGTAGATATTATTCAGACTCCTATTCCCCCCAGAACCAAAACTGTAAGCCATATATGTGTGTGTGTGTGTGTGTATATATATATATATATACATATATACATATATATATATATATACATATATATATATACATATATATATATACATATATATATATACATATATATATATATATATATATATATATATATATATATATATATATATATATATATATATATATATATATATATATATATATATATATATATATATATATATATATATATATATATATATATATATATATATATATATATATATATATATATATTCTTCTTGGTTGCATTTAGGACAAGCAGATTTTTTAAAATACTTGTTTATTATACTAGCAAGTGTAATTTTGCCATTTGTTTCATGCCTTCTACATGGTGTGTTCTAGATTGGGCAGGATTTTTTTGCTAGTATTTTGGTTTAACTTGGTTTGGTTTTCTGGCCAGTTAATGCTTATGTGTTGAAATGTTAAATAGGAACAGGTTCATCGCAATTTGCCAGGTTTTATGTGAAGTAAGTCACATTCAGAAGGAAATGAATGAGTGCTGAGGAATGTTAGGGACCTTTTAAGATTGTCCAGTCAAAATTGTAAGACTTCTGAGTTTCAGAGGGGAAAATTTAATGTGTTTGACTTTGGGATATAATCATTTTTAAAAATTCTTTTGCCTCTGGCTGTCTTCAGAGGGAGCCTCAATATGCAAATGAATAGTCTGTATTTCTGCCATCTATTTTGCATCCTATTTTAATTCCTATTTTGCACCAGAGGCAGTATGTTTATGAGATCTAAGAAGTTTGTGGATTCATTTGTGCTTGCTTGCTTTCATTTTAAAGCAGATTGTGGCAGCTACACAATATGGCATAAGCTAAGCAGGATAATCATTCTTTCTCATATATTGTGTTTCTGGTTTTAGGTAAAATATTACTATTAATTGTTACCCATGTGTACCTTTGGATCAGTTATTGTGTATCTATGTATATAATGTCTTCTTGTATCCTCATATAAGCACTCTTTGTGTTGGTTTTAGTTCAAGTTGTTTTAAACTGTTAAAAAAAGGTGAGAAAAGATCTGACAACAACTTATCCATCATATAGATCTAGAAATTTCTTTATTTAAACTTCATATGGAAATGGGAAAGATGGCATTTGATTTGATAGACTAATATTTGGACATGGGAGATAAGCAACTGAATCTGTTTCCCATTTCCGAGGCCCAGGTGCAGTCTGAAATGGGAAGGGGGTAGAAAAAACTTCCCCAACTTAGAAGCTGATAATAGCAGCAGCACCAAACAGAACAGGACATACGCCGAGAGAAAAAAAAAATACCTTTATTCTGCAGAATATATGAAGCTTGTTGTGTTAACTGACACCAAAATGGGCCAGTTTCCCAATTCCAAATACTAAAATACTATTTAAAAAAAAAATCAGGACAAATTAGCACATTTTCTATATCTTCCTAATTTTCTTTCTTTCTTTTACAAACATTGCAGATAGCCTTTAGCACTGAATTCTTGAAAGCAAGTGAGAGCTATTTTTCACTCTTGCTGAAATATTAAGTGTTGTGTCCTGACTGCCCGGGACCAGACAGAGTGGCGCCAGCCTTGTGCGCATGCGCAAGGCACAAAAATGCTCTATTCCATTGGTTGACGTTGTCCAGGTTTCTGGCCATATAAAAAGGCCTGCGTGCCTTTTGTTTTTGTTGGGGTGTTGTTAGAAGAAGAATAAAGACCTATTTAACATTGCCATGTGTCTTCATCATTCGCATGCGAACGAAGTAGTTAACACTGGCGACGAAGGTGGGATGCTTTGCAAGCTAAAGAAAAAGCTTTAAGGACTTACCCAGGAAGTCCTGAACAGGGGAAGACGGCATCTGAATCAGCGTCCCAGCCTGCCAGTATAGTGTCACTGGAGGGTGAGCTAGGCTAAAGGACCCTTTCCCCAATAGCAGTTTGCAGAGGAGCAAGTGGTAAAGGTCGTAATAGTATGATGGCGAAGATTGGCCGTTTGTCTGATTTTGATGTCTCACACTCAGAGAGATGGAATTCCTACATTGCAAGAGTGGAGAATTACTTCAGAGTAAATCAAATTAGAGAAGACGGCTTGAAGGCTGCAACTCTTTTGTGTGTCTGTGGACAGGAAGCTTTTGAAATCGCAGAGAATCTGGTGGCCCCTGCACCTCTGGAGTCAGTAACATATACTGACTTGAAGAAAATGTTAAAGGAACACTTCCAGCCAAAGTTATCTGTTATTGCTTGGAGACAAGTGTTCGAGCAGAGAGACCAGAGGCCAGGTGAATCTGCTGCAGATTTTATTGCGGCCTTAAGCCGAGCAGCCAGACCTTGTGAGTTCAAGGATCTGGAAGAGAGGCTGTGAGATCACTTCGTATGCGGTTTAAGGAACAGAGACTTACAACAGAAGACCTTTGCAAAAGAAGATGTCTCTTTCCAAGACGCACTACAAGAGGTGAAGCTGAGGAAGCAGCAGGCGGGGCTGTGAAGGCCTTACGGCTCACCAAGAACCCTTCAGACACAGCCACCATCCATCAAGAGGACACTCAAGAAGGATCAGAAGCGGATCCTGAAGAAGAGGTGGATAGGCTTCACCAGCCAGCTGAAAGGAGGCAGAAGGAACGTCTGGACAAGGCCCCAGCATCTCTTCAATGCTTCAGGTGTGGAGGATGCCACAAGCGAGCTGACTGCAAATTCCGCTCCACCATTTGCAGAGTGTGTGGCAGGCAAGGCCACATCGCATCCATCTGTTTGGGTCGTCAGAAGGTCCAACCTCGTGAAGAATTGTGTCTGAAATTGCATCAGGGTCCCCAGCCAACATAGGGTGGGTTTCTGCGCATTGTGCAGGAGTATTTTGAGGACAGGGACACATAAGCCCTTTAAGAGGAAACTGTCTATTAACGTAAGGTTGCAAGGTGTTCCCTTATCAATGGAGTTGGACACTGGGTCCGCTCTCTCCATTATTTCTATTAACACATTCAAAAGGATATGCAGCAGCAGTGGCCTTCGAGTTAAACTAAGACCACCCAATCTAATACATACAGATTTTCAGAATTCTATGGTGTGTGTTAAGGGGGAGGCCACCCTTAGAGTACAGCATAAGGATTTTGAGGGTCCCCTAGATGTGGTGGTTGTTGGAGGTGAACGTACAAGTCTTATTGGACTCGATTGGTTCAAGGCTCTGGGAATCCAGGTAACTGGGTTGCACCACTTGCAAATGCTGAGCCTGGCAAAAGTCTGCAAGGAGTTTGCAGATGTGTTTAGTTCAGAGCTAGGATCCTACAAGGGGCCTCCAATTTCACTACGGTTAGACCCAACCATCACGCCCATCAGGGTTACGCCTAGGAGGGTACCTTTCACCCTCAAAGGCAAGATTGATGCTGAGCTGGACAAATTGCTCCAGCAGGGCATTCTAGAACCTGTGGATTCAAGTCCATGGGAAACCCCAATAGTAACGCCTCTAAAGGCTGGCATTAAGAAATTTCATGATTTCTTATATGGCCGCCATTTCACGGTCTATCCTGACCATAAGCCTCTGCTGGGTTTGTTTACCACTAACAAACAGACGCCACATATCATTTCTCCTCGTATGCTGAGATGGTCCATTTTCCTGTCAGCATATGACTGTACATTAGTTCCAAACCAGAAAAAAAGGGTCATGCAGATGGCCTGAGCAGATTACCCCTGAATCAATTGGAGTCAGATCCTGCTCCAGCCATTAATATTCTGTCCATTCAGGAGTTGCCTTAGTCTCCCCGCAATGCTAGGGATGTGGCTGCAGAAACTGCCACTGATCACACGCTTACATGCTTGCTGATATGGGTGTTGTCAGGATGGCCTGACAAGTGCCCAGATACTGAGTTCCAAAGCTTCTGGCACAAGAAGCATGAGTTTTCCACTTTCAAGGGTTGCCTGTTATGGGGTAGCAGGGTAGTGATCCCAGCCTCATTGAGGTCTAGAATCTTGATCTCTCTGCAGGAGGGACATCCTGGCATAGTGAAAGCGCTTGCGCGCAGCCATCTTTGGTGGCCTGGTCTTGATAAAGCCATCGAGGCCCAGGTGCATGGGTGCCAAGTGTGCCAACAGTCTCAGCCTGAAATGCCTCAGGCCCCAGTACATAGGTGGGAGGAAACTCAAACCCCATGGTCTAGGGTGCATATAGATTATACTGGGCCCTTTCAGGGGCAATTCTTCCTGGTTGTCATTAATAGCCATTCTAAGTGGCTAGAGGTTGTTCCTGTTTCCTCCACTACTACTGCCAGAACCATCCAGGTGTTGAGAGGAATTTTTACATCACACAGTCTTCCAGATGTTCTGGTTTCAGATAATGGCCCTCAATTTACCTCTTCTGAGTTCCAGGCTTTTCTTCAGGCCAATCTGATCCAGCATGCAACATCAGCTCCCTTTCACCCATCCTCCAACGGACTGGCAGAGAGAATGGTGCGCACCACCAAAGATGCCCTCAAGAAACTGACTTACGGTAACTGGCATCACAGGTTAGCAGATTTTCTTCTTGCACACCGCACCACACCATGCACTGCCACAGGGAAGAGCCCTGCTGAACTTTGCTGGGGTCGCCGTTTCATTACTAAACTGGACAGGTTGCACCCTAACCGGGTGGCTTCACAGATATCACAACCACGGGCACCTTGGAGACTCCAGGTGGGCGATCTGGTCTGGGCAAGAAACTATGGGCCTGGTCATCTCTGGGTCACAGCTGTGGTCTGCAAGGTCTCGGGGCCATTGTCATACGAAGTTGCCTTGGGTGATGGCCACGTTCTTCGCAGACACATAGACCAACTGCGTTGGAGACTGGACTCACACCCTTCCGCTCCTGCTCTGCTCTGGGGGGGGGAGGAGGACCATAATATGCATTCTGGGTCACAGTTTCCCAGGACTAACAGGCCCTCACTAGCTGCTACTGAGGCTGTTGGGGGTTCATCCCAAGGTTCCGCAAGTGCTCCTAACAGGAATTCGCTGGATAGGGGAACATCCCACATAATTACTCCAGACAGGGAGTCACACCGGGGGTATCCACAGTATTCACATATGTCAGATAGTGCTCCAGATAGGGAGACTGACCGGGGGTATCAACACAAATCACAATCAGCAAGAGAAAAAGAATTCCATCAGGGGTGCTTGCCAAATTCCGCAATTGCTCCCAAAAGGAGGTCTCCAGCGAGGGGGGTTGCCATGGAGGCGACTCCTGACTCTGGCACCTGGCGCACATGCTTGGGGGCCACAGAGTACTGGGGCACTTCCGCTACCCAGCCCTCTCCATCTGCTGGCCTTGGGCTCGAGGGACAGTGTTCCCAAGAGGGGTCCATTGTGGATTCGGGGACTTCCACCCCTCCAAGGTATGCTGGCTTGGACTTAGAGGGTCCAGCCAGCCAGCAGCTGGGTGGGTCAACCGGGTATCTGGGGCAGCAAAGTCCTGGCATACCTAGCCTGGTAGGTGAGCAGATAAGCCAGGCACCCTCACCAGGGTCACCTGGGAATTTAGGGTGGCAACACCCTGGCCTGCCTAGCCTGGTAGACAAGCAGTTGGGCCAGGCAATCTCTCCAGGCATTAGAAGGTCGCAGCGGGCCAAGTGCCCACCCAAACATCTGAGAGACTTTGTGAAGTTGCTGTCAAATCATGAGGGACCTGTTCATGAGGCCCCTGAATAATGGAGCAACTTGTGGGTAGATTATTTTGTAGTATTTTTTGATTTCGGATACATTCATTGTATTACTAAGATTGCACTCCTTGCATTTGATTACTGAAACTGTATGACACTCTTCCCATTGCATGGCGCACATGTGTGTGCGCAAAGTATGTGCCATTTAAGGGGGAGGGATGTTGTGTCCTGAACCTGCAAAAGCAGGCTCGGGACGTTGCATTGGTCCCGGGCATTCCAAAAGCTGCCCAGGACCAGACAGAGTGGCACCAGCCTTGTGCGCATGCGCAAGGCACAAAAATGCTCTATTCCATTGGTTGACGTTGTCCGGGTTTCTGGCCATATAAAAAGACCTGTGTGCCTTTTGTTTTTGTTGGGGTGTTGTTAGAAGAAGAATAAAGAGCTGTTTAACATCACCATGTGTCTTCATCATTCGCACGCCAACGAAGTACTTAACATTAAGCTTGCACCTTCCCTTTCTTGTTGCAGGGGAAATGACCACTCAAATGGATTTTTGAGAGGTTATTGTATACAAAAGTATAGGGGATGTGTGACTCACACACATTTTCTTTCCATTTCATCTTGGGAGATTTAGCTCTAGACTCAGTAACTACATACAGACATAGTAGAGGACTTGAAATCTCCACCATTTAGTAGCCTAATTGTGAGATGGCGGCTATATAAATGTGAAAAATAAAACAAATAGAATTCAGAGGAGTTTTTGAGTGCTTTTAATGTCTCAATCTCTTACTAGTGTGTAAATTTACTTTGTGTCATGTTTATCGTATGCTGATGTAAAATAGCATTCCCACCAACACTGACATGCAAGCTACTATATATAAACAGAGAGTAAACCCTGCTCCCTTCTAGCACTACTAAAGATGTTACCTAGTCACATAACAAAATGTCTGCTAGCAAATAACTAAGTTCAGAGAACACCAAGGACTCCAGAGTTATCTGTTTCTTGTACTTTCTGAAAGGGGACAATCAGATTGAATCTCAAATGATTTCAAACAACCTTACATAGCATAGTGGTTAAGGTGTGTGAAACTAGGCTGCAGTTGCCATAACCTAAATATGAAGCAGGCATATAAGCAGTGATGAGTCAAAGCCAGGAATCTTGTCCAAAAGATTCATTTATTCCTTTATTCTTTCTGGAGTTCAAAGTCAGGAAAGAAGGGAGGGAGGGAGGGAGGGAGGGAAGGAAGGTTGGTTCTTGGATAGAACAGCTTAGTAAGTACGTACATGCAAATAAAATGCCTATTCCTGAGGTAAATTGGATCCAAAGTGAGGGGGGGAAGACTCAAGGAGTAAATGGGCTTCAGATCTCTTTCAACCCAAAGGTTCTTGCTTTCTCATTAGCTGGGATTGAGGAATCTTGTCCAAAAGATTTCTTGCGGGTGGTAGATAAGAAGAAAAGAAGTTGTTAAGAAACAAAGGAAAAATGTCTCCTGAACCAGACAAAGGAAGCTGGGTCTGAGCTCATAGAAAACCCTCAATCCCAGCTAATGAGAAAGGAAGAACCTTTGGGTTGAAAGAAATCTGAAGCCCATTTACTCCTTGAGTCTTTTTTTTTTATCCATTTTACCTCAGGAATAGACATTTTATTTGTGTGGTACTTACTAAGCTGTTGTCTCCAAGAACCTTCCTTCCTTCCCTCCCTCCCTCCCTTGCTTCCTGAGTTTGAACTCCAGAAAGAATAAAAACTAGCATTCCTATTTTATTTAATGGACAGATAATCCATGAGATTTTTCAATAGAACCCCATTCCTGTGCCCATTTTGAGGATATTATTATGCTGGACTAAATCCTTTCCCTAAAGGAGCTAACGGTGAGGAACTTGATTTACAAAATAAGCAATGGTTTAAAAAATTTAAAAATATGTTCTTAGAGAAATATGAGGCAGAGGCTGGGTGAGAAATGCTAACAGCAAGAATAAATGGATTATAATTCCTGGCAAGAAAATTGGTATTTTTCTCCTACATCATCCACATTTTTAGCAGCATACTTTTAAAAAAAATTGCCTGAAATGCAGTAGTTATCATGAGAATTTAATTTGCATAGCCTAGATTTAAAACCATTACTGCAGAAGAGGAGAGAAAAATATTTCCAACAATATCCAGGAACACAGAATAGAACAGCTTCTGCACTTTTTTTTTCATTATTAGAACAGCAACATTATCTTCCAGAGCAAAACTTACCAGTGTTATAAAGTTGCAAGGTGGGAAGGCAAGTCTTAATTAGGATATTTGGAAGGGAGTGATACAAATACAGGTTTATGCACAGATAGGCTTTTTTTTTTGGTAAGGAGATCACAAGTGTGAGGAAGGAAGGAAGGAAGGAAGGAAGGAAGGAAGGAAGGAAGGAAGGAAGGAAGGAAGGAAGGAAGGAAGGAAGGAAGGAAGGAAGGAAGGAAGGAAGGAAGGAAGGAAGGAAGGAAGGATACAGTATGTGTGTAGACAAAATATAAACAGTTAATCATGGATCCTCTAATAATAGCTGAATTTGTATAAAGCTTGCAACACTTGCAACCCAGTCAAAATATCATTTTGCTTTGGAGAGTATATGGAACAGATTAGAATTTATTTAAACAGTAATTAGATAGTCCTCTACTTATTATCAGATTATATTCCAAGAGGCTGATCATGAGTCCATTTGATTGTAAATCCAACCAAGTATAAAAAATATGCAAAGTACAGTTCTTACCTTATGTAAATGATACATGTCTAATCCTAGACATACTATAATTCACAGTCACTACACAAAGGGAAACATTGTGAAGTAAACATAATGAGATCAGGAAACAGACAAGGACTGGGTAATGTCCAAAATGGTGTAAATCAGCTTCCCAATGTGTGACAGTGCTGCCAAGTATACATTTGCAGTATGCCATAAACTAACCTTTTCCAGACTTCTGGAACCTTCTAGATTGGAGTTGTGTACAGGTTTGTTGGTACCGGCAGAAGTTTGTAACTCAAAAGTTTATAAGTAGAGGACTACCTATGGGGCCTGAGAAATTAAAAAAGGTATATCATATCATCTAATGGATTACTTTGGCACATGATATTTTGACAGTCAGGTTCATATACTCAGAGGAATTTTGAATATGGCTTTGGAGGTTTTCTCATGAATTATCTTGTGTGAACCTTCACAGTGTGTGATTGAAAATACCTACAATACGGATGGCACTGCCATTTCCTTTCTCTCACATGCGTGCAAGGATCCGCCTCCAACTATCCCTGTGCAGAGCTTGGGATGCTAGAGAAAAAAGTTCTGAGAAAGGAAAGACGTATGGCTGAATTATATGAGTGCTTTTGTGGCAAAGGAGCCCTAACCTCTGTAGTGAATTCAGCATCTTAATGTGTTCAATCCATTCACTGACAGTTGAGAAAAGGAATAACGGATGCACTCCTATACAAGCCAGATGACTACGGATGACCCATATAAAAATTATGTGGGCAGCAAAGCAATAATAATAATAATAATAATAATAATAATAATAATAATAATAATAATAATAATAATAACTTGATGGAAATCATATTGCAAACAGATCTTCCCTTACAAAGGGGGTGTTTGTTGCTTTATAAGTGAAGAGAGGGTTTGATTCTCCACTATTTACTCTTCATTTTCCCCTCTATCCTTAGGTTCAACTAATCCACTATAACCATGAGTTATATACAAATGTCACAGAAGCTGCAAAAAGTCCCAATGGCTTGGTGGTAGTTTCTATATTTATGAAAGTAAGTATAGTAAAATTTCATAAATGTTTAATTACATTCTGCTGGGTGATTTTAAGAAATTAAGAGCATTGGTGCGTAAGTCCAGTAACTCTAACTGCAGTCGTTTTCTACCTGGTACTCCAAATGCGTTGATATTACAACTTCCAAAATCCCCATCCAGCAAAGGAATTGTAATTCTGAGGACTATTTACAGGATGGGGAAGACAACTTTGAAAACTGTCTGCATTTAAAAACTGCCAGTTCTTTGGGGATAACACAGTCATACTTTAGGATGCAAAGCAATTATACCACTTTGGAGGGAGACACAAACATTATACAAATCCATTTCCATCTTCCTGCAAATAATACTAATATTTTATATTACTGTAATTGTGTTATTAATAACAAAACTCTTCAGCAGATGCTCAGAAAACATCGCAGTTCTTTTTAGAGTCTTTTTTCTTATCCCATTCTCATGCTTTTGCATTCCCTCCCTCCATAAATACTTCTAGAATAGATTGTACCTAGTTTGTTTTTTGCACAAAGGAGAGGGATATTACTTCCCAGTGAACTAACCAATGGCCACTGTACTAAATGATTTACATACATTGAGGTAAAGGCAGACATAATATTTGGAAACCATTTCTTTATGCATGTTCCTTTCAGTATCCTTGGATGAGCTCTGAAAAACAAGATTTGTAAATTTGGAATACTGTTCACTTGGCACTAGAGAAATAATCGGGGATAGTCAGAATAGTCAGAGACATGAAGGAAGAAGCAGAAGTAGAACTTCAGCCTGAAAAATTGATGGAGTCCAATATTAGCAGTCCTCAGACAACAGTAGTGGCCAAAATTGTGGAAACCTTTTGTACAGTAGAAATGCCACCTTTGGTTAAGTTTCTACCAATTTTTCTTCTAATATTTTTATAACTGTAGCTTTGTTCACTTAATAATACTATTTTACATCGCTTTCTGGGCAACCAGTCAACTCTTTGTACCATTTCTTTAATTTTATTACATTTTACAAGCTCACTAAATGAAAGAATACAAAACACCCCAACCAACTTGATAGCGATCACATAACACTCCTCTGAGCTTCAATACATGACATCAATAACTGAATCCTACTGTGATCTGATTGGCTCATTGCCAAAACAAGATGACACCTGATTGGCTCTCTAAACACTCATGCTCATTGGCTACAATCAGATGAAGGAAAGCTACCTGATATCAACCTAAGTAAGTTGTGCTTCCTTTTTCTGGTTATTTGGCTATAATTTTTCATAGAATACAGTACAGATAATTGAACAAACTGCATTCTTAATTAAATTATCTTTCCATTGATATATAATTTTATGTTACTACTCTAAAAAAAAGGTGGTGTTATTAGCCATCAAACCTCAAAAATACACTTTTCCCAAAAGGTTTCCACAATTTTGGCCACTACTGTAGGTTGCCCAGCATATAGAGGGCTATCTCATATTTTCTAAATCAGTGTCATGCAGGTGGCAATATGTCACCTGTTATATTATTTAATAGGGGTGCATCTCAGAACAATCTCCTTCAAGGAGGCCTGTCACTCCACCCCAATGAAGAAGAGTTGGGACTAATCTATATTATCAACAGTTGCTTCTGTACACATGTGGTAGACACACAGAGGCCACCATTGCTGGGTCAAATGACACAGCTTCTCCACTCCAGTCCAGGAGATGCTTCAGATGGGCTTTTTGTGCAAATTTCCATTCAAGTGTCATGCCCTTCAAAAATTTGTACAACCTTATTCTTTTTGTAGCAGACATGAACCTGGACAACTTGTTGCATGCGAAGAGTTTAATCCTTTCTCTCCAACTGCATTTTTCACTAACTGGCCATTTTGCTTCTGGTGTGGGATCTTAGAATGGTACTGCTAAAACCAGACAAAGGAGAAACACGGTGAGAGATACATTTCAAAAGTGACAGATAGAGGAAAATCTAGGCTGATTCTCCCCTGAGCTGCTACCATTTTTATCTATTAGAGGCAGTTAAAATTTCAAAACTAATACAGTAATGGAACTAAAAGATAGTTCGGCTTTCACATCAGTTAGCTATATTTTTTTTTTTAAAAATGTAACTGGGGAGAGAATAGAAGGATAAACAGGCCTTTGACTTCCCAAAATGACAGATATGGTAGGAAGAAGATAGTGTATTTGGCTGAAGATAGTTGTTGAATTTTGTATGATCATAAATCCTCATTGCATAGGACGATCACTGTTTGCTATAACCACTGAACCACATTCCTTATTTAAGGATGGGGATAGCAAGGGTGGCATACATGTCTCCATGCTCCAACCTTGATTACAATTTTTAACTGATTGTATGGGGCTAAGATGCAGAACACAATCTTTTCTTCAACCAGTAATTGAAAGAATCATGTACCACCATGTTTCCCCAAAAATAAGACCCAATCAGAAAATAAGCCCTAGCGTGATTTTTGAGGATGCTCGTAATATAAACCCTACCCCAAAATAAGCCCCAGTTAAGATTGTCAGCCAGATGGACATATTTAGTACCGTATTTCCCTGAAAAATAAGACCTAACCAGAAAATAAGCCCTAATGCATCTTTTGGAGCAAAAATTAATATAAGACCCAGTCTTATTTTCAGGGAAACACAGGTATATATCCAAGGGATGATCTGATATGCTCAGAATAGGTAGAACACAAAAAAACAAATCTGTATTTGCCCTTTTTCTTGAATATCTCAGGAGGATGTTTCTTTGATTTACAAAAACTTTGTATCACAATAATTAGGTGCTCCTGGTTTACAAGAGAAATTAGTCTAATAAGAAAGGTCTCTTCTTTTCATACTGTAGAATGCCTGAGAGTTTATTCCAAATCCTCCCCCTGTATCCTGCTCTTCAGATAATAAAAATAAAGAGGGGGAAAAAAAGAATAGAAAAAAGACAATGTAAGTGGGAATTGCATTCTGAAGACTTCCTTGGTGCATTTTTGTTCTGAATTATTAGCAGACTACATCTTGTATTTTGTTGTCATATAGTCCAACTCCAAGAGTCAACCTGACAGGTGCAAACTACTTAATTCGTGGTCAGATTCCACTCTGTAACCTTCACACTCTTTTGCCTTGAGCCATCCCTGTTATGTATAAATGTAACCAAGCCTTGTTCTAAATCAGGGGTGTCAAACTCAATTTCATTGAGGGCCGCATCAGCATTGTGGTTGCTCTCGGGGGGTGGGGGTATGTGGCCAGGGTGGGTGCAGCCTACTGAGTGAGCATGGATGGAGTGGGTGTGGCCTATTGGGTGGGCATGGCCAGCTCTACATTGTTCGCATCAAGGGTACCTGTGGGGGCCTGGGCAGGAGTGGGACAGATCTGAATGCGTTTCAGCATAGATGGCCACCACAAAATTGTACATTGGCTCCCAGCAGGCCAGGGCCAAGGCAGCGGGGGCCATTCCCTCACTGTTTCCAGGATGGTTTCGCGGGCCACATGAAACCACTTCACAGGCCACATCCGGGCTCCAGGCCTTGTGTTTGACATGTCTGTTCTAAATGAAGGCGGAGAGCAGAGGACAAAGTATTTCAAACTTTTGCAGAAGAAACCACAAAAAAAGCATATTCCCATCAGATTCAAAAGCATATTCCCATTAGATTCATACCTAAGCTCAAAGCAAAAAGGACATGGGCTTAATTACCTTTCTTGAGTAGTATTTCAAGGCCATGTTAATCTTTCCTGCATATTGGATGTGGAAGAATTTGCTGCTCTTGACTGGAGTGCAGGTTCATGCCCAGACCGCCTTCTCCTTACTGAATGCTCCAGCTACAAATGGTTTTGCATCCCACTATAATTGCAGCATAGATGAGAATGCAGCATGCTGTGATTTGAGGTAGAAAATGTTACCTCAAGCGGTGGTGATCACCAGAGCAGACCAGGTTTTGCTCTGGATTTTTGCCTAAATGAGAGCCTTTTTAATGAGTCTATACTAGCCTATTCTTTCTCTTTTCCCCACAAAATTGAATCCAAGAGCCATGGTGGTTCACAATCAGTCTTGCCTAAATGGATTGAAAGGAATTTTTTTATCTCCTGCATAACTATGTCATATTATGCCTGTTTTCCAACATTATTAGGTTTTCAATTTAAAAACAAAAACTAGGATGGCAAGAAGCTGATGCAACTCACGCTCAGAGCATTCAGAGTACAGCCCTTTTTCCTTTCTGTTTTCCATTAGACTGCACTAATAGAAAACTGAACCGCCATTACTCATTTCATCTGACTGCAGTACATCCACATTTTTACTAATTCTGTACTTGTCCCTTGATTCTCTTGCTCCTACCCCCACCCCCTCCTGATAAATAGATACTTTCCAAAAAAAATAAAAGGTTTGTGATTATTACTTTTGTTTTGACAATGAATTCTTTCCATCGCAGGTATCTGAATCATCAAATCCATTTTTAAATCGTATGCTTAACAGAGACACCATAACAAGAATAACGTATAAAAGTAAGTTTCTTTTTGACTCACGTCAGTGGATAATGGGTCAATCTTTCAATATGTACATTTCAGATTGAGATGAATTTCAAAAGCAAAAGTTGATAAAAGCAACTCAAAATTGCTATATGTGCTTTATTCTATGAGGCAATTTATCATGAGTTTTTAACAAGAGAAATTTAAGCATTTCCAATTGTTTGGTGCTGGTGCAGTGGAATTAATGAAACCCATATTTTTCTTAAATATCTGAATATTTATAAGGATTTTCCGTCAAAGCATTTGGAAGCAGTAATAGTTAAAACATGATTAAAGCATACTAAAATATGCCATAATGAAAAAATAATCACTGAGGTATTTTTAAAAATCTCTAAGATACATAAAGCACAAGTAATCCATTTACTCAGTTCTTATTTAGGCTATAACTTGTGGCAAACTCATAATTGCTCTGAGTGTTTTCAACCATTCTGTATTACTGTATATAGTTCATGTAGACTGAGATGCCAAATGCAACCACTGACATTTCCTGAGATGTAAATGTCACTATTATCCTTTGTAAGTCAGGACCATGGACTCCTGCATTCCATGTTCCATTAGCTGCATCAATTCCTTCTTCTACTGGGGTTTGCTAGCTATAGTTCACCGTAATACCCAAACTGGCAATTTATGGCTGTTGTTTTTCCTTATGCCATTATTTCAAATCAAGTTTATAGGAAGCTGGAATTGAGCCCATTCCTTCTTCAGCCATTGTCTGCAGTTTAGCTTATCCTTAGTTCAAGTTGGACACTATTGACCATGATATGGTGGGGGGGTAACCTATTTTGCCTCAGGCTGTGATGCTGGGGCTTATCTTACTGAGTTTACCCAGAAGGGCAAAAAGAGTTGTATCTTTATATAATATACAACTGACAGATTACCTGCTAGCTGATGCTGTGGAGTTTAATGTCAGGATTTAATAAAAGCATGTAAAGTCAGTCCATGGTTAAATAGTACAAATCTAATCATTATGAACAAGGGATTTATTCTTTTCCTGGTAAAAGAAATAGATGGTAGTTAGAAGCAAAATAAGAAAAAAGGTATGCCATTGGAAAAGAGAAACAGCAGGGGTTTAAATCAAGCATGGGCTCCCACATTCTGTTTGAAGAGCTCCCCTAAATTAAATTGTTGAAATTTAGTGACCAAATCATAATATTTTTGTGAAAGGGCTACTTAGGGAAATAGTACAGATTACCAGCAAGAAAAATATTGTCATCGTTCCTGGAAACATTACACAAAAAAGCTTATCAAGGGAGGCAGGGAAGTTACCAAGCTCACTAACAGAACCTATTTCTAAACAAGTTCATTGAGGGAAAAGTGAAATTGGAGCTTGCTTTCCTAACTGGAAGGGGAGAGCAAAGCAGCAGGTGAATCCACCAATCTGGACAGAACACCAGACTATCTTCATGATCAAGAAGGGAAGGAGCTGAAATGTGGAAATGGATTTTTTTAAGCCAGCTTTGGTTTTGGCTGGTTTATGAACAGGAGTCAAATAGCATAAGACCATGGTGCAGAAAAGCTCTTAGGATCACTTTTCTGTGCATCAGAGACGTATAGAAGAAATATAAGTCTCATCTTCCATCTAACTTAAAAGAATGTATAAAATGCATAAATATATAAGACTACAAAGGATAGTGGCCATCAACTTAATGACTGTGTGATTTGCTTAGTGATCGACACACTCAGTCACATGACCACAATGCCTTGGAGTTCTGGTTCCAATTGTGGCCGTAAATTGAGGACTACCTGTGTAACCATTTTCAAGGCAAAAAAAAAGCAATGCAAAAAGAGTTGTGGAAAATAATTCTGCAGCTGTCATGGATGATAGATTATAGCTTCATTGCAGGGGAAATTTAGTTTTGCTTCATGTACCAAGAGGAATTCTGTATTGCTCTTAAGCAGCTGTCTTTCAAAAACTCATATTTAGGAACCTCATTTATACAGCTATTGCTTAGCTTTAGCTCTGAGAAAATCAACAACTATAATTTACTTACTTGCCTTTAGAATATATCGGGTGATACAATAAGAGTTGTACACTAATTGAAGAACAGTTCTAAAAGCATCACATTCACAAGAGTATGAATCAGAAAATTCTAAAAGTCAGACACCCTTGTGGAATTTCAAGATGCATTTTTAAATTGAGCTTTCATTGTTTTAATAAAGATTCCAATTCAAACAATCCCCTGGACACATACAGACATGCACAAAGGTATTCTCAATTATATGAAGGTATTGAAATGACTATAAGTCATTGGAATTCCATCAACAGTTTTAAAGAATGTTTAGTTTTATATTTGACTTTTTAAAACTCAAGAATTGAGAGACTAATTACTATCTTATGAGACCACCTTCTGCCACATACTTCCCTACGACCAGGGAGAGCACACAGAGTCGGCCTCCTCCGGGTCCCGTCAGCGAAACAATGTCGTCTGGCGGGCCCTAGGGGGAGGGCTTTCTCTGTTGTGGCGCCCGCCCTCTGGAACCAACTGCCTCCTGAAGTCCGCGTTTCTCTGACTCTCCCGGCCTTCTGAAAAAATCTTAAAAATTATCTTTGCTGGCAGGCCTGGGGATGATTGTGGTTGACTGTTGAATTTGAGTGGGTGTTTTATTGTGTTTTTAGATATTTCTTGTTTGGGATTTTTATTGTAATTTGTTGTTTATATATATGTTGTTAGCCGCTCCGAGTCTCCGGAGAGGAGCGGCATACAAGCCCAAACAAATAAATAAATAAATCTTGTTTAAGCACCTGAGTTGTGTTTCTAGAAAAACCCCAAACCCAAGTTTTATTCTGCATGTGTCTTTAAATTATAGTCTTTAGTTTACAGCCTTGATAGAAATATGAATGCATATTCCAGTTTCAGTAAATTCAATGGTTCTAATTACTGTATAATAGAATTTCTTGTATTTCCATAGATTTTTTAATCTTATGAATCGAAGTTTATCATTCCGGGGAGGAATCTCACACAGTACTCCAGATATTTTAGCTTAAAGTAAAAAAGTTTAATTGGATATGCATTGATGTGAACTAAATTACTACATTGTTTTAGGCATATAAATTGATCTTATCTGTATCTTCTGTATTAATGCTCGATTCATCAACTTTTAGGCTCAAAATTAGTACCTCAAATATGTTTTAAACCTTGTACTTCAAACACAAATGTTCAAAAATGGACATTTGGAGATAAAGCACATTTAAAATATTTACAAAGAGAGGTATACAATTTTCATGCAGAACCTTAGAAATATTATAGAATGATGTGGAACTTGGATAGAACTTATTTCTTACCAGAAGTACTGGATTTGTCCACATACACGCACACATGTGTCTCCAGTTTTTAAAATCTTTATTTTGATAATGGAATAAGCTGAATTGTGCCATTGTGCCATTATATATGCAAGATTGTGCATAGCAATGGCAAGAGAAGATACATGAGAAATATTATAGGTGGCAACTTTATGACTTATTTAAAAAATATACAATAGATAAATATGAATCTCATCCTTTCTGAACTTCCATGCAATTCTTTCCTGTCCTGTTCCACTAAAGTCTACAGGAAGCTATATAAAACCAATCAACTATGTATATTATAAATGCTCACAAACTCAGAAATTCTCCTAAGGCAGAAGTGATTCAAATCAACAGTGCAATCTGCCATTGGGAATTGTGCTTGGAGCCCAGCACTGTTACATTTACTGTATAAGGAAGATGCATTGTGTACTGTAGAACACATTGAGAAGATATATTCACGGTACTAAGTGACTTGCAGTAAGTTATTAACTAGAGATGTAATGAAGAAGGATGACAAAAGCACCCCCTGGAGTCCTGATAACAGCTGGCTATCAAGGATGTTTTTGTCTGTATATGGACCTGTCTAATTAAACAAATGTAAATTGCTCTGTGGTCCTTGCACAACTTGCTACAGTTCTGAGGCCTTGGTCCTGAGACCAAATTCCTGAAAGCTCTCTGAAGCTGTTATCTTGCTGCCAGATGTTTCTGTCCATTAGCTCTGCAAGGCAGTCCAAGCCAGAAATACCATTAGGAATCATCATCATCATTAGGTCCTGTGCAAAGCACACTGGGCAGCAAGTGACTTCTAGCAGTTTCAGTCATTTGCAGCATCTTTGGCATCATTCCAAGGTACATTAATAATCTTAAAATCTTCCTTAAGTGTTTGCCGCCAGGATTTCTGAGGCCAGCATCATTTCCTCTTCCCTTCTGGAGGTATCCAGGAAGTAGAGCAATTTTTGGATGCTGGTCTTTAGGCATATATAAGATATGGCCCACAAGCCATATGACAGTCAAAAATATTAGCTGTGTATTACAAGGTAATACGATTAGTGGTTATTACCAAATAGTAATGACTACTGACTACACCAAGGGTACCCAAGCTTGGCAACTTTAACACCTATGGATTTCAATTCCCCAAACTTGCAAGACTGAAAGTATTTCAGAAGAGTCCCTTCTGAAAAATGTGCCACACCTTCCCACCTTCTATGGGCTGAGACATCTCTTACATGCTGGTTGTCCAGTCTGCAGGTCTCCCTCCGGTTCCCCCCAGGTTATTCCTGCATATCGTTACAGAAACTGATGCATCCTTATACGTATCTTGCCAATTTCAAATCAGATCAACTTCTTTTTCTGAAGGGACCACCATTTGTATTCTTAGGGAGGTGTGCATGTTTTGATTTAGTTAGTTTACTTGCCACTAAGCTGTCTCAACAGTTGGTTAATTCCAACAGGGGATTTCATTTGTCCATCATCACTGTCACTACAATTCAGAAGAGTAGATTTCCTTTAAAAAAAATCAATAAATTTATTTATTTTTCTATTAGATTTATACTCCACATTTGATGCCAGGAATTCAAGGCAGCTTAAGTAAGATCCTTTTTTTATGTAGATAGCATGGACAGAGAGAGATTATAACCCATGGGGTTTCTGTAGCTGAGGAGGGACTTGAGCCTAGATTTCTTCAGCCCTAATCTAACACATTAACCATTGCACTGCATATTACTAATGATTAATAATGCTTCTACAGTACATGGCTACATCATTGTGCGAAAAGACTGGAATCCTTTGCTACTTTGTTGACAGGGAACAGTAAGTTACAAACCTCTGCATAATTCATCATGATTTAATTAAACAGGAGAGCAACTCACTCATCTAGTTGCTGTACTGTAGCCGGTTTCTATTTTAAGCTCTGCATCTTTCTCTGCAAGGCAAAATTCTTCCTCTACCATTTTCTCATTTTAATTTTGGTCTTACAATCCTCCCTTGTGTTCTCTTTGCTCATGATTCCCATCCACATGCTAATGCCTTTACTTAGACACTAAAACGGAGTGTATGAAAGTAAAACTCTATAAAGGAAAAAACCCACGGTGAACCACAACCGAAAAACCTGTCATGGAATCTCTAAAGCAAAATGCTGTCTCTCTTATTATTCTGACAAAGAACAAATAAGATGAGATACAGCAAAACATTATCTTGCCCACATGCTATCTGCCTCCTCTCTGTCCCTTATTATACTATATTATTATTACACGGGAAGAATGGACCTTTTCGTGATGGAAGGGAGTAGAATGTTGTGATTTGCTGTGTCATTGATGATGATGTAATTGATTAATGTCTGCCTAAAAAAATTGTTTTGTTTTTAGGAAGTATCTGAATAACTATTTCCCCCTCCCCTCTTTTTGTAATATGAGCTATCTTGTTTGGAACAATGTGACAGGCTGTGAAGATGGAAGTCTTGAAGTCTACAGTGCTTTCTCTGCCCCTTAGACTGACATTTCTGATTATCCCAATCTATATATAGGAAGTGTTACAATCACCCAGTTTGCATTTCCCAACAGTTTCCTAAATAATGTTGGTTATTGCATCTGCAGTTTCAGCTGTCTTAAACTTCATGTTCATCACCAGATTGTGACGTAGTTGCACCTTGTATGAGCATTTCCATATTCTGAATATTTGCTTTGAAAATATGAACCCTCCATTCCAGTAGTGTTTAAGCTCTGATGTTATGACTTTTAGAAGTCATATCCTTCCTTTTGGGAGGAAAATGTACTGAGTATAATTATAATTAGTCTTACTGATAGACCGAATAGTAATAACCATCAACTACTCCAGGGGTGTCCAATCTTGGCAGCTTTAAGACCTGTGGATTTTCTCTCCCAACTCTTAAAATTCCCCAGCCAACTATGAATCTATAAAGCTATGCTGGCTGGGGAATTCTGGAAGTTGAAGTCCGCAAGTCTTAAAATGTCAAAGTTGAAGACCCTTAGACTACGCTAAAGGAAACCATTCCAAAAGGCAAGAGAATTGTGGTGAGGTTAGTGATGGTTGTACTGCCTGTGTATAATCTATTCTAGCTCTAGCAGTGGCTCTTGGCATTGACCAAGGGAAGTGAAGTAAGGGCTGGAGGCCTGCAGAAGATACTGACTGCTTCCTCAAGTATTCATGTCAAGGGGTTGGGTAAGCTCTGCTGCTCTTGATGAGTTTCTTTTTAAGCGAGGTTACTCTTTTATCCTTGGATGCCAGGATGTCATACACCATACATCAGAGTGAGATGGGTGGTCATATAAATCAAAGAAGGCCAAAGTTCAACTTCTAATGCAATTATCTTATTAAATTGTTTTTTAAAAAGAATCTTCACTAATTTGCATTACTGCAGCCTTTCTACTTAACGCTTTGCTTTAGAAATAGCTTAAGCCCAATCCTTCAAGTGTCTTTGGCATCACACCCCAGACAGATATGGATGCAAACTTTCAGGAGATCTGAACTGGAAACCTTTTTTTTTTTCAAACAATTTTATTGATTTTTCCATTTTTACACCAGAATGCTTAAGAAACAACGTGGAGATAGGGTAATCAGTTAGGTACAATAACATCATAACATATATAGCTCAAATAATGCTCCTTAAAATTTCCCTCTCTAACAATTAGAATAGTATAGTCAAACTAATACATTTCTAAATAAAATTAATTCATTAATACATTCCTAAATAAGAATTCAATTAATCAATAGAAGTTATCAGCAACCTTTCATCGATGTAAATCAAACCCTGTTTTTAGGTTTATTAATTTCCAAATACCATATCTAACTTAGCCTTAAACAAAAATATTATTTACAATTCAGGTATCCATAATTTCTCTTATTTAAGCATATATTTCCATAATTACATTCTTACATTTCTCAACTATATTCTATTTCTTATTCAGTAATTCTTCATTTGTTAATTTCATCTCTTCCATCATTACATTCCATCTTTTTATCATTATAGCTCCACAAATTAGCTATCATATCTAATAATAAAAAAGCATAGGAAAAATAGAAAAAAATAATAGAAAGGAACAAAAAGAAACCAAGAAAAAGAAAGAGAAAAGAAGGAAGATCTATTATTCCAAAAAATATATTCTTACTATATTGCAATATTAAATTCTAAATCTTATCCTAAAAACACCTTTTAAAAATCCAAATCCAAATCAATCCACATCTCTATAAAGCCACTGCAACCCATAAATGTAATCTTAAATTCCATATTTATATCTTATTCTAGCTTTCTTTCTGTTCTAAACGGGTTTCCATAGTAAGGCCTCTAGGTCCGCAAATAAAACTCCCTCCATTTCTTGCCATAACGCATAAATCAGGGGAGAATCTCCCATTGTCCATTTTAATAGGCTAGTGAAAAAGTTGTAGCGATTCTCAATAGCTCGTGGTTGAACATCCATCTTCATCTTTTTTGAAGTTGCATCTAGTTTAATTGCAGTCATTTTTAAATCATCCAAAGTCTCAATAGATTGTCTATAAAATAATGTAGAGTCTTCTTTAATATTACGGTATTTTGCTCTCCTCCTATTGGTTTTTTATCTGTTAGGTAATCAGTTGGAGTCTGGAGATCAGCCTACCCTTCTGGGGTAACATCCTTAGTTTCCGTGCTAAAAGTCATTTGTTCATTAGCATCAGGTTTTTTCCAGTGTAGGTTAGCAGTCCTGATGTAAGTTTAATTCTTCCACCTCAGTAAATTGTGGATAAGGTTGAAGACAAATCTCTTGAGTATATACCCCTTCTGCTGTTTCTTGGCTTATAAAGTGCTCACTTACACCTTGCGCTTTGATTTGATAATCTCTTTTGTATAGGCAATTATTTGTTCAGTATTTTCAAGAATTTTGTCCAATATATACTTGTAATTGAAATCTGGACAGAGTTCCTCCATTTCAGTAGTATAAAGCCATTATTCTTTTGGTGGAGGCTGTATTTAATAACAATCAGTCAATATCCGCTTCCACCCAGTTATACAGCTTCTTTATCTTTCCCTTTTGAGATAATTTAAAGATCAAAGTCAGACTCAGAGTCCAAAGAAAGGGAATAACAATTTGAGTAAATTTCACCACAAGATGTCCCCAGAGGGTTAACCAGTTGTTCAGTCTTTCCAGACCCCAATAAAAATAATTTCTTTCCTTTTTTCCTTCTTTTCTTTAGTTATAAAAATAGTAGAAATAGAAAAAAAATTCTCCAAATTGCTAGCATATTAAGTTTATATAACAGGGATTTTAGGACTCCCAAATATTCAAAAATAAAATCAACCATTGAAAAAGTTAAAATTAATTTTTCTTTTGTTCCAAAGCTTTTCTTCCCCCATCAACAAAGCCGCTTTAAAAAGATAGGGAAATGATTCCAAAGGCTTTTCACATGAGTAATTGGAAAAGGAGAGGCAAGGAAAGGTCTCACCAAATCTTCCACGGTGGTTCTATTTCGCTTAGATGTTGTTGTGCCTTACGGCTGGTGCAGCTAAGTGATGGGCCATTTTACTGACCGATATTTATTCAGTCGGCCCAAAGGAGCTCACTTGGACTGCAGAGGGTGCCGCCATCCCTCTGCAGTCAAACAGGCAGCCTCCTCAATGGTAATCGCCTCTCCAGGGCAACTTTTGACCCAATCAAGGATCTACCAGCAGGGGGGGGGGAACTCAGCCAGCGAAGAGACGAGTCTCTGTGAACGACCGCAGCACTGCGACCCGGAACTGGAAGCCCTGAACTGTAAACCTTTTATTATAGCTATAAACTACTTATCCAGCCTTGTTTGCCCAGCATGCTGTAGAGCCATTTTTTTTTTTTTTTTGGCTTGTCTGAATACCTTTGTCTCAGTAGAACTAGATGGGACATACAGCAGGATCCCATTCGGAGAGACAGATTGTCCCACTGGTCAGAAAGAAGCAGAGACTTTATTGTGTGCCTTTTTCCACTGCCTTTTCTACACCAATTTACCGGCAGCCATTCCTTTAGCCCCCTCCTAACAAATCCCCAGTCTTGTATAAGGGAGAGCTTGCTCTCTTATTTCCTACCGCAATTTCCCTAAGATTGCACAGCAATAGTTTTCTCTTTTATTTTATTGCATTGCTATTGCATTTCGGTTTTATGTTTATATCCTTTACTGTACTTTATTCAATTTTTCCCTGTTTGGGTTTTTGAGTTTAGCTTTTACAAGTCACACTGTCTTTGTAATATTCAGTTATTGTTTCTGTAATTGGATTTTTTTCCCTTACTGGTCATTGACTATAATTAGTCCATAATACTTAATACATGTACCATAATCCATGTACTCACTGAAGGAATAAATCTTTCCGATACCAGTTATAAATAGTGCCCAAAATAAACAGTGCCTTAATGCAAGATGGTGGTTGCTGTTTTTTATAGAAACATGGGCCATCAAGAAGGATATAGGAATTGTGAAAACACAGGAAGAATTGGTGTGTATTATTTTGATAGACAATAGGTTTCTGTGCAGGTCCCCTTTAATGACTTGGCAAACATAATAGTGCAATTAAAATATGAACAATATAGATAATTGCAAAATGATCCTAATGGATCATCGGTGCTTTCTCTGTGGTTAGTCCAATAAAAACAGTTACTGATTGTAACTTGCACACCAACTCTCAAACGTGACAAGAAAATTGGGAAAGCCATGTGTTTTGCCACTCAGAGATTTCATTACTGCAATTTGCAAGATGTGTGGATGTTGTCATTTGTTATTTTTTCCAAGGTTTTTTAAAAATCCCTTTTTCTTCCTTTTTTATGTTTTATGTGGTTTTTGTCCTCTTTATGTTTTTATTTTAGGTGCTTTAACATACTGTAGGGGTTTTCTTTTTTAAAAAAATCTTATTCGCTTTTTTCTTCTAAAGTATATTGCATTATAAGATACAGTAATCATAACATTGACACATCTATATAATGCATATATAACATTACACATCAATATGTAATGCCCTTTAGGACATTTTAATTGTAACATGTTTAAAGTGCAATATTATTTTTAACAATTACCAAAAATAATCATAAATAAAAATACCAAAGTACCTCAATGAAATATCTTTTTAAAAAATAATATATAAAAATAATACCATGGATAAATGCTTTACATTTAAAAGACCAATTGAATTTCCTATATTTCTAATTTAAAACTGTAAAACAACAGGGCAGGAGAAGAAAATTGCTAAGATTTTGCGAAGCTGTTGCCGGTTAGTTGAGAGAAATAAGAGCTTTTAAAGCAGTGATCTGACCAAAAAGAAAATGCTTTCCTGCATTCTAGGAGAAGACTTCCTAAACATCAAAACTAGCTATGAGATTTTTTTCTCTCTCTCCTAATTTCTAAGATCGGACTTAATTGCTTTACTGACTGCAACTCTTTATACTAAAGTACGGTCTTATGGCCGATCAGATGGACCAGTCACATCTTTGCATGACTGTGTTCCCAGAATCCCTGTTTATAGTTTCATTTGTTAAGTGGTTGCTGCCTCCATTTTAAGTAGCTTCACTAAGGACCTCATAGGGAGGCAGCCAGGAGAACTTACCCTTTAAAATTTGAAACATCTCATTTTGACTAAACACTTTGATGCTGAGCATCACTCTCTGTGCTTCATAAATAATGAACAGGTAGGAAGCGGAAAGAGAGAAGGAACTAGGATGAAACAGAAACCAATCAAACACTGTAATATAAATCTGCCTTTACTGATCTGAGTTGCCAAGACAGTTGAAATGCATTTGGTTAGCTCCAGCATTCTTCAGTGCTACAGAAATGGTTTTACTCACTTATTAGGCTTGGAAATAAAAGTATCATGCTGAATCTTCAGGCCAGGAACTTACTGCTGTAACCATGCATCCTGAACAGTAGGAGATATGTCACTTTTGGCATGGTTTGCCTGCCCATTTTTCCATTGTCACTGTTCAGTCTCATCATTAGTGCAAAAACATTAATATTGTCATTCCTTCAAAATTAAATAAATGTCCCGTCAATCATTTTCCCTGAAAAAGTTTTCGCCATCATGTCAGGCTCAAGAATGAGCAGGGTGAGTCACTCAAAAACGGGAGTTGCAAGTCACTGAGATCTGAGCCAAGACTTCTTCCCTTCAGATCCAAAACTACCTGCAAAGAAAAGAGAGGGAAGGTTAACAGCAGCAGTCTTTAGCATCTGTGAAGTAATGGCAGCTTTAGTAAACTATGAGTTGGTCTGTAAGATAAAACAATATTGTTACTGAGCAGCAGAACAGGAGGAATGGTCAATACTAGCCGGCATTAGGCAGAGGTGAACAAAGACCCAGTGATCAATGGGAGACATTTTCCTGCTGATACACCCCAATTGAGTTCTCAGGTGTTTGTTTTAGAGCCTTTTTAATACTGGTGGCTTGTTTAAATTTAGCTCTGGGGGGAAAGTTGCAGGGCAGGGCTGGGAATTGGTGGAATCATTGGAGATGACAAGAAAAGACGAGGGTCATAAAAAGTGTACTACTTTCTAATGAATGCAGTACATAACAGGTACCTAATTCACTTAATCTGTAACAGTTTGGTACTGTGACTGTTGGCTGGGGGGGGAAATTGTGCTGTTCTCTAAGTTTTTCCTAAATTTTCCCTAATCCGTCATAATGACACAGCAGCATTCCTCTGCATCTGTCTCACCTTCAAAATGATGCTGCCAGGGTGCCAAGATCTGTCTCAAAAAGAGCTTCCCCTGCCCTGGACAAGTGGGGAATTCACCACACTTTCTGAGGGAGAAAAGGAGCCTGTACATTGCAACTGCTCCTCTCGTTTCTCTCTCTGTGAATTGTCATGACAAGCAATAATACATGAACACACTTTCAGCCATGCTTGAGTCACCTCAGAATTGAAAACCTAATTCTCTGAGGTTTTCAGGAACTGGACCTTTTTGACCAGGGGATACATCAGAGTCACCATTTGCAGATACCATGTTTTCCCGAAAATAATCCCACCCCAGAAATTAAGCCCCAGCTGATTTTCGGGGGGGTTGGGCCTAATATAAGCCCTCCCCCCAAAAGTAAGCCTGCTTAAGAGCCTGCACAGACAGCCTGCCTCTGTGATGAGGCAAAGCCGATGGGGGGGGAGGGGGATCTGACCCACGGTATTGGTATTCCAAAGCAGTTTGGAAACAAACAGGAAAAGCCTTTTTTTCCCACCCAAGTTTTTCCGTTTTTTTCCCCAGGGCTTCCCATCTCCCGTTAGGGTTGGGGGGCAGTGGGTGTTAGAATTAACATAGAGTAGGCCTGGCTACATCCTTGCGTGGGTCAGATGGGGGGGAATCCACCAGGCCTCATGGCCACGCCATTGGTGAGCGCAATGCTGCTCAGCCAAAAGTGGCTGTGGAACAAATAGGACAGGTTCCCCCCTCACCTGCCCATTTTCTTCTCTGTCAGAGAAGAGAACTTCACAGCTCTGCTTACAGAGCCATCAAAGCAGCAGGTGGAGTGCCAGAGGCTCGGGGAGGCAGGATGGTGAAGCAGGCAGGCATCCTGCCGACAGCACCCATGCCGGCTGTCCCTTCCCCATGGATCTGGAGAGCTTGACAGATGCCGCCCAGATGCCCTCATTCCCCCCAGGAATTGCACTTCTTTCCTTACTTGGCTCCCAGTCCTGTGCCGTTTCTCCTTCATGATCCACTGCCACCACGTGCAGGGAAACAAAATAAGTGTTTTGGGGGGGGGGAAGGTCAATCAATCAATTCCAACTTCGCAAGATATTTTTTTTTGCGAGAAGTTGGAATTGATTGATTAACCTTTCCCAAACAAAAAAAACCTTATTTTGTTTCCCTGCATGCGGAGCCCTGATGCTGGCGGAGTGAGGCAGCGGTGGCCAGAGCAGACCCTTCCCCGTATCCCCCAAAGCCTCCCTTCACTAACCTCCTTTCCAGCTCCGTCCTCTGCTATCACATGCAGGGCAACAAAAGAAGCCTATGGGACTACCAGTAAAAAAAAAAGTTCAGTCAGGCCTTCCAACTTTGCAAGATCTTTTTTTTTCTGCGAGAAGTTGGAAGGTCGCATTGATCTTTTTTTTTAGTCCCACAAACTTTTTTTGTTGCCCTGCACAGGGAGAATGGAGCTGGAAAGGAGGTTAGTGAAAAAATGTGGTTGCCCTGGGGTGGGAATTAAAATTTGGCATTGTGGATACCCTGGGGTGGGGTGGGGGTTAGGATTTGGCATTGTGGGTTCCCTGGGCTGTGGTAGGGGTTAGAATTTGGCATTGTGGATTGTGGAGTGTTTGTGATCTGGTGGGGCTATTCAAAATGCAGGGATTTTCTGCGTTTTGAAGCACCCTGTGTGACTGCATAGAAAAGAATACTCCATTTCTCAAGTGCCCCATTCCAGGCTTACGGAGATTGCAGTCTCTGCCAGATCTCTGTTGGGATAAAAAGTCTTTCAGCACCTATGGAGCACTTGCAAATGCAGGGACTGAATTGTGTGACGTTAAGGTTAAGCCTCCTAGCACTAAATAATAAGACTATCACACTAAACCAGCGGTTCTCAACCTTTTTCAGGCCGTGACCCCGACCTGTGCCACGCATGTGTGGCGCGACCCCGACCTGCACCGCGCATGCATGGCGCGATGGCCTGCATCGCGCATGCATGGCATGCACGCAACGGCCCCATTGCGCATGCGTGGTGTGATGGCCCGCATCATGCATGCGTGGCACGCGTGCAACAACCCGCATTGTGCATGCATGGCGCGCACACGATGGCATGCATTGCGCATGCACGGTGCTACCCCGCGCATGTGCGGTGCTGCCTCCTGCACCGGCCGAGGGGAAAAGGGGAAAAAATGGCGGACTACGTTGTTTGGCGACCCCCGTGAAATGGTCGTTCGACCCCAAATGAGGTCGCAACCCACAGGTTGAGAACCGCTGCACTAAACGATAGATTCCTACATGAATCCTATATCTACATGAAACCGCTGGGCGAGATCATCCGACAACACGGGGTGAGATATCATCAGTATGCTTATGATACCCAGCTTTACATCTCCACCCCGTGTCATTTCAGTGAAGCAGCGGAAGTGATGTGCCGATGTCTGAAGGCTGTTAGGGTTTGGATGGGTGCCAACAGGCTCAAACTCAACCCGACAAGACGGAGTGGCTATGGGTTCTGCCTCCCAAAGATATTTCAATCTATCGATCCATTAGCCTGGGGGGGAGCTTTTGACCCCCTTGGAGAAGGTCCGCAACTTGGGCGTCCTCCTCGATCCACAGCTAAATTTGGAACATCATCTTTCGGCTGAGGCGAGGAGGACATTTGCCCAGGTTCGCCTGGTGCACCAGTTGCGGCCCTATTTGGACCGGGAGTCTCTTCTCACAGTCACTCATGCCCTTATCACCTTGAGGTTCGACTACTGCAATGCTCTCTACATGGGGCTACCTTTGAAAAATGTTCGGAGACTTCAGGTAATGCAGAATGCAGCCGCGCGAGTAGTGTTGGGCTTGCCTAGAAATGCCCACATTTTGGCATCACTCCGCAAGCTGCATTGGCTGCCAGTTGGTCTCCGAACCCAATTCAAAGTGTTGGTTATGACCTATAAAGTCCTACATGGCATCGGACCAGGTTATTTACGGGACCGTCTGCTGCCTCATGAATCCCAGCGGCCGGTTAGGGCCCACAGAGTGGGCCTTCTCCAGGTCCCGTCAGCCAGACAGTGTCGCCTGGCGGGGCCTAGGGGAAGAGCCTTCTCTGTTGCGGCCCCGGCCCTCTGGAACCAACTTCCCCCGGAGATCCGTGTCGCCCCCACCCTCTCCGCCTTTCGTAAATTGCTTAAAACATACTTTTGTCGACAGGCCTGGGGCAGCTAACACCTTGCCCCTAGCCAGTGTATGTTTGTGTGTATGTTTGTGGAATGATTGGTTTCTTTTTTAACTTAAGGGTTTTTATATTTATGTATTTTATTGTAATTTCTATCATGTTGTGAGCCACCCTGAGTTCTCCGGAATAGGGCGGCATAGAAATTAAATAAATAAATTAATAATAATAATAATAATAATAATAATAATAATAATAATAATAATAATAATAATAATAATAATAATAATAATAATAATCATCATCTCCTTTCTCCATATGACCAATAGTGAAAATCTGAAGAGCTTTTACTTTTCTTCAAAATATTAGGTAAAGCAGGCCAGTATTATCTTTAGTATTGGCAGAAATACCCACATGTAGTAGGAGTGCAACTGAAGTTGATAAATGGGTCTGCACCTTCAGCTTTACTAAAAAGCTTCAGACAACCAAGGCCATGATGGGGAGCAGAAACCTATGTCTGTGAGCTATCTAGTGACATACACCATGGCATAAAAGATAGTGACTGTATAAGAGTCACTGCTTCATCACAAACATTTACAGGGTTTGAGAGATATGGGAAGATAATGAATGGGAGTTGGTGTAAATTAGATTTAGCTATATTTCCTTTTCTTATTTCCTATCTTTAATTTCCTTGGCTTCCTATTTCTTTCTTTCTTTTACACTTTGTATCACACTGTTTATCCTGAAGGAAACTGCAAGATGAGTGTGTATGCATGTACACATGTGTGTTAGGCACCACTGCCCACTGTCTCACTGTTTGTGGCTGACCAGAAAGGCAAATGAGTGTTTCTTACTTTGTTCAGTATGGCAATTGGCTCTTTGAGGACAAGGAAGTGTATGAAGATTTCCTGTTGCATTTGGGATCAGTCCATTATATGTTTGGCCCTGACTGGGTCTTCTTCTTAGGTTATCATGCAAATTTAGCTCCTGGGTGCGCCTTCTGTCTGCCTCCCACAGTGCTGCTCTTAAGCAATATAAGAAATGTTCATTCTTTTAACCTGTTCTAACCTGCCCTGCCTTTCCCCAAAGAAATTAAGTAGTCTCTCTTTTGTTCTCATAATCAAGTAGTGGTTGTATGTGGTGAAGCAAGCTGTACTTGCTAGATATAAAGAAAGCATAGCCTGTAGTCTGAAGCTGCATATGATATCCATATGAATATTAGTAAATGTTTATTTTGTTAGATTAAAAGCAGAAAGATCCTCATGTAATTCCTTCTGATCACATTTTCTTGTCCTCTTATTTATTAGCTTTTAGTCTTAAGGATTATTGCAAAATCAGAATACTACTGGCATTCTGGGAAATGATTAGCAACAGGTTTGAGGAGGCCCAAAGACTTTTCCCGCATAATGCAAAATTGTTACACCTTCTGATTTCCATACATCTTGTTATGGTTGCCTGTTACTGTATATAAACAGTACATTACAATGGAGTACATCATGAAGGAAATGCGAAGTGACAGAGATCCTTTTGACAAACAAAATCCTTTCTATATAGCAGGGTTCTTCAAACTTGGCCCTTTTATGACTTGTGGAGTTCAACTCCCAGAATTCCTCAGCCAGCATGCCTGGCTGAGGAATTCTGGGAGTTGAAATCCACAAGTCATAAAAGGGCCAGGTTTGAAGACCCCTACTATATAGCATGGGTAGAATATATTGTAAAAAAAAATCATGTTGGGATGAAAGTCCTACTAAAGAATGAAAATAAAATTAGAGGGAATACGGATAGGAACTAAGCTGATTATTGCTAATGTAATTACTCCCCACCCCCTTTCCTGTAACTTCTGTTTTTTTACCAGAACTTTCATTCCGATTTGATTTTTTTTGTACATAATATACTACTTATTTATTTATTTATTTGTTTGGACTTATATGCCACTCCTCTCCGAAGACTCGGAGCGGCTCACAACATATATATAAAAACAACAATGCCAGTAGTATTCTGATTTTGCAATGCTATATATAGAGCAAGTCTTCCCTTCTGAGAAGGCCAAGAGCAACGCAAGTGTTACCAAATGACTATACCCATACTTTTAGCCAGATGTCAGATCTAAATTTGTAGAGTGAGTGACGCCTCATGCTCTTATTTATTTATTTATTTATTTATTTATTTATTTATTTATTTATTTATTTATTTATTTATTTATTTATTTATTTATTCGATTTCTATGCCGCCCTATTCCGGAGAACTCAGGGCGGCTCTTCCTACTTACTGGGAAGCCCATGTCCACCATTCAGATCATTCACACATTATCGCTCCTCACTTGTTCTCACTCACCTGTGTCAGTCAATTGCTTACCTTCTCACTCAGCTTTCTTGCACACTTGTACATCTCTCTCACACTTTTATCGATGCAACATCATTCTATCACATGTGCTGCCTATTAGTTGGGACACTTTTTCCCCATATATTTTACAATGTTACCCCAGACCATAGGCCCATGTAGATAAGGAGTATGTGTAATGCCCAAATAGACTTTTGCCAAGTACCAGTCAGACATCATACTGTGTGCCTGCTTTCACCTGCCCAAGCCCAAATGGCCAGGGAGATAATTATGAGCGATCCTTTGTGTCATTAAAATACCTGTTTCAAGAATGGGTAGCAAGGCATCTTAAAGCCAATGGCATGAGGACATGTGAATTAGATCTCTAAGAGAAAGAAAAAAAAACCCTGTCTTGTTAAGATTGGTGTGATGCACAGTGCCACAAAAATAGGCTGCAAAGCTCTTTGAAATGGGCCAGTAGATTTTTAAGAATTCAATCTCTTTCTAATTACAAACTGAGTAGATAACATTTGCATCCTGACATCTTCTACAAAGGGGATGGCTCATTCATTAGCAAGGAAGGAAATGTCTGATTTAAAGAGGAGGAGCTGGAAACCCAGTCGTTCCTTTAAAAGCATATTTTCCCATTGGCCTGAGCCAAGGGAATGCTCAGTGATTTCTACGCACACACCCCACTGTGTGCACGAAGGGCATTAGGCTTCACTGAGTAGCTTTATTATCATACATTAACCTTAACAATGTAGAACCTTCTTTTTCCTGGAATGCAAGGTTAATTAAATCTAAACAGTCTTGGCCTTTCCAAGACAGAATGGTCAAAAATTATAATGGTTAATTAAGCCCTCCTTCTCCCCTCCTAGCAGAAAATAGTATCCATTTCCAAAGTAGGATGTTACATGCAATTACTGCAAAATGCAACTGAATTACAGTGTAAACTCAATCCTGGTTCAGTGGTCAAATTATACCTTGCACTGGAAATTAAAATAAGCCTAGGGTTTGTTTGGGCATTTGATTTAGTTTACAGCATCTTCTCAAAGCTGGTGCTGTCTAGGTAAAACTCTAACTCCCACAAACAGGCCATGCTGATACAAACATTGATGAATGTTGTTTTTTTTTTAATGTGTGCCTTTGAGTCAATGTTGACTCCTGGTGACTGCCTGGATAAGTCCCTGCACTTTTCTTGGCATTGTTTTCAGAATTGGTTTGTTCTTGCGTCCTTCCTTGGGCTGACAGAGAGGGACTGGTCCAAGTTGGCTTTGTGTCCAAGGCAGAACTAGAACTCACAGTCTCCTAGTTTCTAGCCCAGAGTGGCTTTTGATGGGAACTACAGCTGAACCGAAATACATTGAGGAAAACATAAGCAAATGCTAGAGGAAAGGCCTAGCATCCACACACTTCAGCAGTTTCCAGCTTCTAGCTGCCTTGTTAGAGTCTGCTCAAGCTAACGCCTGCTGTGCCTCCCTAGGTATTGCCAAGGAATCCTCTTCCTACAATGCTGGCAAAAATGGTGGGATCTGTATATGAACTCCAAATGTGATGAAAGTTGTAATAAAATAGAAGAAGATTAGTTGGTGGTGATAGATAGATAGATAGATAGATAGATAGATAGATAGATAGATAGATAGATAGATAGATAGATAGATAGATAGATAGATAGATAGATAGATAGATAGATAGATATCAGAAAGACATAATGGCAGACAATCATAGGGCTACCATAACTGCACTTCAGAAATCCAGATGGTCATACTGGAAGGCAGAAAAAGATATAAAAAAAAATAAGTTAACTCTTTCTTGTCTTGTTACAATTGGCTGATTTTTGCAGCCTAGATCTGCTAGCCCTTACATACAATACTACTGAATAGAAGGAAAATGCATGCAGAAAATATAGACATGAAAAAAGAGGTCTTCCATATTATATAATACCGGTGGTAAGAAAGTGTACATGAGGAAAATGCTCAAAAATGAAAAGCACTTATGCATTTCGGACTTAGAATTCTTTTAAAAGTGACAGACTGGGGCAGGAATGGGCTGAAAGTATCTTCAACGTAGCACACCAAGAAACTATTCAAGGCTGACTAGTTTGCATCCTTAGCCACCACTCTGATTTCCCACATTCACACATAAAGCACCGAGAGGTGGCTGCAGCAATTTCAAGATTGTCCGCTTACAGCTTTAGCTGGAGTATTATCATCCCTTTCTGAAAACAGCAGTCACCATGACATAAACCCATCTAAACCATATTTACTCATATTTGATTTTTTTTAATCCTGCCACAATCTTGTGACTCTTGAGGTTACTGCTGCCACAATAAAGAGAACAACAGAATTAAAACAACGTACAATCCAAATTACAAACGCACAACCAAAGTAGGAGAAGAAAATAATAATGAGGTAGTCCAAAGGTGTTACTGAAAGGTTCTTCAAAAAAAAAAGCTCCATTTTTAATTACCTCTTAAAAAAACTTACCAGGGTGGGGGCCAGCCTGATCAGCAACTTTCATCTTTGGCTGACTTCCCAAAAACATGGGACAACATGAACTCCTTCTTTACTATGAAGCTGTGGTGGCACAGTGGCTAGAATGCAGTACCGCAGGCTACTTCTGCTGACTGCTGGCTGCCAGCTCAAGGTTGACTCAACCTTCCCTCCTTCTGAGGTTGGTAAAATGAGGATCCAGATTGTTGGAGGCAATATGTTGACTCTAAACCACTTAGAGAGGGCTGAAAAGCACTGTGAAGCGGTATATAAGTCTAAGTGCTATTCCTATTGCTTACTTGATCTAACAGACTGGGCCATGTCCAATTGGGGAAAGCAGTTCTTTAGGTACCCTTGATGCACTTTAAACTGTACTTGGAACTGAACTGGTAACCAGTGTAGAACATACAATACAGCCCATAAAGTACTGTATTAAGGTGATTATGCAACTAGACCATACCGGGATTTAACCCCCACCCCAAGTTTTAGGAAAGGGCTTTGGACTTTTCTTGTTTTGTAAACTATGGTCCGCTACATCACACTGCGTGGCACACCTTGAAATGGCAAGCAAATCACAATATCATTTTTGGGGTCATGTGTAGAAGAGCTCTCTGGGATATGGGAAAGAAACCAGGATTTGCAGCTGCAGATTGCCCACTCATAGAGACAGCTTAACCTGCTCCAATGTATAAATGTTGGCAGAATAGCAATTCAAACATTTTCCTGATTTAGGTCCATTTAATTACCAGTTAAACTCTGATAGTTGATGATATGGATCAAATATGAATGCTCTGTTTTCATAATTTTACCATAATTTATTCCCTAGATGATGCATACTTACTGCAGGGACTTAATATTGAAGAACTTTATCCTGAAACCTCTAGTTTCATTACATATGATGGGTCCATGACAATTCCACCCTGCTATGAAACAGCAAGTTGGATACTAATGAACAAACCTGTCTACATATCAAGAATGCAGGTAAAATGAAAATCTTTATTGGCTATGATACATTACCTTTGGAAATAATGAATTCTTCTTATAATTGCTTTGCCTTCAGAAATGTGTACTTATTTTTCTGGAAAACCAGAGTAAATTAGGCAGCCTCCAATAGAAAAGTTAAAAAGTATCTTCCCATTTTCAAAGGTTATTATCACTGTTCTCCACCTAATATGAGGAAAGAATGGGTGTAAAGGGTTTAACCATTTTCAAGGAGAAGGCAAAATGTTGGCCTCAGAGGGCTAAATGTGCAATGGAAGGTTCCCCACTTAAGTACTAATGTTTTTGTTTTTCTTTTAAATATCTTTTCAAACTGTTCCAATGAAGTCAAAAAGCCTTCTAAGAGGCAGAAGAAGTAATGGCAGTTTGAACACAATTATTATATTTAGTAGTAAGGAAAGAATGCGAAAAGAAAAAAAAGGTTTACAAGTGGAACTTTGAAAAATTGACAGAAGGAAAATGCTTGCTTTTCCATCATAGTGAGATTATTTCAACTTCTCCCATCACTGCCTATAAAATGAGACAAACCATTTCAGTTTATCTCAGCCTTAAAAATTACAGTCCTACTTAGAAGAAGAGCTTCTCCATCTCTCCTCTAATTCAAGTGCAACAGTATTCCACCAACAGCTTCACTCTTCCTTTTATAAAAATGAGTCTTTTATCATGTATTCAAGGTCATTATATCTGAAAAAAAGGGAAATGAGTCACTATTTTGTCCCTTCCTACTAATGAATTACACTGGGATAATACTAACCTATGCCTTATATTGATTTGAGTTGCAATCCTATATTCACTCTTTCTGAAGTAAAGTGTATTGAAAATACAGTAATTCCATTTACCATAAAATAGTTCAGCCCGTGACAACGTTTACCTTTCCTTCATTGATCTGGACAAGCTAAGCAAGATCAGACCTGTTTAAATTTTTTATGAGAGACACAAGACAATAAGGCCATAGGACAGACTGGGGTATTTTAAAAAAAAATACATCCTGAAAAATATGGTAGCAGATCACTTCCATAGGTGGAAAGAAAACTATGTGAATGAACTCTCAGCTCCAAGGAGAGTTGCTGGAATTGGGTATGTCTCGTTTAATGAAGAGAAGGACAAGGGGGGACATGATAGCAGTGTTCCAATATCTCAGGGGCTGCCACAAAGAAGAGGGAGTCAAGCTACTCTCCAAAGCACCTGAAGGCAGGACAAGAAGCAATGGATGAAAACTAATCAAGGAAAGAAGCAACCTAGAACTAAGGAGAAACTTCCTGACAGAACAATTAACCAGTGGAACAACCTGCCTCCAGAGGCGGTGAATGCTCCAACACTGGAAGTTTTTAAGAAGAGACTGGACAGCCATTTGTCTGAAATGGTATAGGGTTTCCTGCCTGAGCAGGGGGTCGGACTAGAAGATGACCTCCAAGATCCCTTCCAACTTCTTCTTCTTCTTCTTCTTCTTCTTCTTCTTCTTCTTCTTCTTCTTCTTCTTCTTCTTCTTCTTCTTCTTCTTCTTCTTCTTCTTCTCCTTCTCCTTCTCCTTCTCCTTCTCCTTCTCCTTCTCCTTCTCCTTCTCCTCCCTCTCCTTCTCCTCCTCCTCCTCCTCCTCCTCCTCCTCATTATTATTATTATTATTATTATCTTAAACAACTTCAGAATGATACTGATAAACAGTTTCTACTGGAACTCTTTGCCCTTCACTCATATCTCCAGAAACTGGAAAAAAAAAACTTGGACAAAGTAAGCCATCTACCATTCCCATAACATTCAAAGGCTGTAGAATTCACTCTCAAGAGATCCTGAATAGCTCTGGTCTGTTCTTACAGTGTTGATTTACTACCGCCCTCACAATAATTGGCCAAACTCCTCTTCACCAATTGTCCCAGATTATAACTAGCTTTGTGTTTTGCTCTTTTTTCTGAATAATTTTATTAAAGATTATATGATGCATATGAAACTACTATAGCCTACACTGTATCAAATACATAAAAGAAAAAATTTAATTATTTTTATATTTAAAAAAATTAATCTAAAAAGGGCAGAGAAAGTAAAAAGAAGAAATCTCGCCCTTCATCTCTAGCAAGTAATCAACATTAATATTTTATCATTATCTTTTAAAACAAAACCAGCCATCCCTTCATGGCATAAGACATCCCCCTCCACTGTACACCAATTTCTAAAGCCTCATCAAACCATCTTAATTAGCAAAAGTCCATTAAGAGTTATCAGAAATAACATAATTATATGTAGTCCTCAACTTATGACAATTGAGGCCAAAATTTCCATTGCCAAGTCAGACATTTGTTAAGTGAGTTTTGCCCCCATTTTATGACCTTTCTTTTAATAATAATAATAATAATAATAAACTTTATTGTCACTTTGAATGTACACCAATCGGCATACATTATCATCATCATCATCATCATTATTATTATTATTATTATTATTATTATTATTATTATTATTATTATTATTATTATTATTATTATTATTATTAAGGATCATTGCACAGTCAGCCAGATGTTCAGACTGGATTTGGCATTTTTGTCTACCTATCGAGTCCTTACCCAGGACCAGGGATAGGCAGATGTGGATGTTTGATGGTATTATAGATATCGTCGCAGGATGGAAGCAGTTCCTAGTAAGGCTGCCTTTTGCCATTGACTAATGGCGAATTTGTCAATGCCAATGGTGTTCAAGTGGTGCTCCAGTTGTTTTGGGATTGCATCCAAGGCACCTATTACTATTGGTAATACCCTTGCTTGCCTTTGCCATAGTCTTTCTATTTCTATTTGTAGGTCTTTGTATTTTGTTATCTTCTCCAGTTCTTCCTTGTTTATTATTATTATTATTATTATTATTATTATTATTATTATTATTATTATTATTATTATTATTATTATTATTATATAAAATGAAATTTTGTTGTATACACCACCTCCAGTATACACTCCTTGTTCGTGGTCAGCTCAAGTTTCAGAACGTCCATTTTAGTCTCTAGGGAGCGAACGATGGCAAACAGGGCAGATGGAAATGGAGCTCCATGTGGATTAGCCCTCAAATTAGCTTGTATTCCTAACAACTTAGCCTCCTTTCCTTTTTCTCATCCTGTCTCTTTTTCTAGCCATAGTTGTTAAATGAATCACTGCAGTTGGGCAGGCAGTTAGTAACACAATTGTTAAGTGAATCTGACTTCCCCATTGACTTTGCTTGTCAGAAGGTCACAAAAGGGGATCACATGACCCAGGGACATGTGCCACCCTCATAAACATGAGTCGGTTGCCAAGCATCTGACTTTTGATCACGTGATCACGGGAATGCTGCAATGGTCATAAGTGTGGAAAATGGTCATAAGTCACTTTTTTCAGTGCTGTTGTAACTTTGAACAGTCACTAAATAAACTGTTGTAAGTCAAGGACTACCTGTATTGTAAATATCTAATAAACCCAGTTTGAACCCTCCCTCTTATCTTTTCTATTTAAACAAATATCCCAATTGTCTCTCGTCAAATAACCAAAACCTTTATAACATCATCATCCAGTCCTAGTAAACAAAAAGCTATTAAATCCAAATTAGCAACCCATGTTTTCCTCAGATATCAAGATTAATATGTCTTCACTTTTTATATTTATGCAGATGCATTCATTACGGTTACTAAGCCAGAATCAGCCTTCACAGATTTTTCTGAGTATGAGTGATAACTTCAGACCAGTCCAGCTTCTCAACAATCGATGTATCCGAACAAACATCAACTTTAGTTTACAAGGGAAAGATTGCCCGAACAATAGAGCACAGAAACTACAGTATAGAGGTAATGCTCCAAACATTATGTTCATTTCAAAGTAATGTTTTCTGTTTTGGAATCCCCTTTGTCTTACAGTGTCAGATTAGGAAGGTTTGATCTACCGTATTCCAGGTTAAATTGTTTCTTTGTCAGGCCCAATATTTTCTACTTTGATAACCTCTCTTCAGAGACTCAGAGAAGGATCTTTCAGTCATCTGCTTCCTGGTGAGTAAGTGGAAATGCTAGGATTAAAATTTGGAATTTTTTTTCATGTACAAAATATATGTTTTGCCATTACAAAAGACAGCTCTTTCAATCTTCTAAGGAGGCTTCTGTAAACCTTCAGAAAAATAAGGCTTACTGAAGGGGCAAAATACATGTCTGGCATAGTGATAGCTGGAATTCTGGCTACTGAGTATGAATGAAAGGAGCTGGACCAGAGGTTGGAGCTGAAAATAAATATGCATGAAAAATCTAAAGACACTATAGAGACAATTACCCGGCTGAAGAATACTGCATAACATGCACCGGGATAACCAGATTGATTCTGTTTCAAAACAGTGGAATCATTTATATGCATCAAAACTCAGAGTGGCTGGTTTTAAGGTTGAAGAACAAATGCAAGCAAGAGTTCACAGCTTTAATTGTTACCTTTCCCCGATTTGCATAAGTTATTTGATGATCAAGGAGGAGAAAGAAGATGTAGTTTTGTTTGGTTTTGCTTTTTTAGTAAGATATTTTTGTTTAAAAAAAATACTGGAAGTCAGGAAATTAGAAGCACAATTCATTCTAGAACAACTGTTTCTGTTTTATTTTAGAATGCCAGTAACATTCCCTTCCCGGATGAATTTTCTAATACAGTGTTTTTCAAATCTGGTTTCTTTAAGATGTGTAGGACTTCAGATCCCAGAATTCTCCATGCTGGCTGGGGAATTCTGGGAGTTGAAGTCTATACTTCTTAAAATTGCCAAGTTTGAAAAACACTGTTCTAAATTAAACCAGTCTTCCCTGTACAGTATCTTCCAGGGGTATTAGACCTGAACTCCCATAACTAGCAAGAGCTAAGTCCATGATGTCTTGACATGCATCAAGAAAGGCTTGTTAGGACAAAATAATAATGATTATATCTTGCAAAGGTATACACAACAAGGTGGTGTATGGGAAGACAAACCTGAATACATCTGTTTTCATGGAAGCCACTTTCCTAACAAGAAGTGCTTGCAAGGGGCTACAGCTCAATAGAAGAGGCCATGCTTTTTATGTAGAAAATCCCAGATTTAGCCACTGCCCAGATACTAGTATAATTAATATCAAGTTAGATCAATGATGGCAAATCTTTTGGGCTTGGCATGTCCAAAATTCAAAAAATACCTAATTCGACTCTGCTTGCATGTAAATACTGACCTGTCACCCAAAATGTTGTATCGTGTCACCTTTGACACATGTATCATAGATTCATCATCACTTGAGTTAGATGGATTAATAATCTGATTGAATGTAAAGCAAGTGACACATTTTGAGATATTGTGAACAATTATGAAATATTCATTCTCGTTCACTAAACCTGAAAACTTTCTTCCCTCTGCAAGAACCCATGTTTAACTTCTTTTTTGAAATATATCTACTTCTGGCAAGTTCTGGCTCCAAACCTTGATTTCAAGGCAAGGCTTGATTTCTCCTACCAGCAGGACATCAGAATCTATAATAACCTCATTATCTCATTGTCCCCACTCTCCCATCCACAGAGAGACATGCCAGCATTTCAAATGCTGGAAAAAGCACTAGAAATTGTATAATATTTTCCATTTAAGATTTATTTATTTATTTACACATTATTTATTTGGTTTGTCCTAAGTAGCTGATCCCACAATCTATCTTTCAAATATTTGAGTGATCTTTAAATTTGTGGTTGTAGAAAGAAAAAATAAAGGAGGGGAGGGTGTCATTGTGGAAATTTTTCCATGGTTATTGTTTTTTTTTCTCCCCCTTTCAGTAAATGAATGGCTCCTGAAGTAATTAAGACATACATGGGAAGAAGTTTTCACCTCAATGGAATGCTACTACTGTGAATTGATATACTGCAGAATGCCCCAACCCCATTCAGTCCTTGGTCTTTGTACTTCATGGAGCCACACTCAAAAGAAAAGGATGCCAAGTTGGAAATTCAGCTCAATGAAATGTATTCATATGGATCAGTCATAAGGAAAAAAAAAAGACAATATCTGCCATTACCATGATTACAATTTTGATACTGTTTTCCTGAAACTACTATCGCCCACAATGAAAAAGACTGTTCAGACTTTGTATATATGAATTCTTCCTCTGTTCCCCTTCTCCCTTCTTCGCTTTCCCATCATAACTCCATTAAAAAGGTGGGTTGCTGCTGCCATCCAAGTGGATTTGTGTTCTGTGTGCCAAGTAATCCTTGGAAAGCTGTCATATCCCCCTCATTATTGGTTACTGGCAAAGCAGAACTAGGGAGATAGTAAGGGAGATTTATTTCTGGATCATAATCTTTCCATTTGCTTAATAATGGACAGATGCCAAGATAAGTATTGTAAATAGATCACTGAAGAATATAAAGGAAATTGAAATATTTTCCCCCTCATCACATACCTGTAGTAGGAACTGCCAAGACTGGAATTAATCCATTTTTCTGTTTCTTGTTTTACAAAGGTCATACACTGTGTTTGGTTATTGTTAACAATTCAATAAATGTGTTTAACAAATTAATTTGCTACACTCACTTCGGTTTATTTTATTTCTTCTCTCTCAAAAAAAACAAAATGAAAAGGACCTTAAATTCTGCCAGCACTAATCATCAGAATTGTATTTTTAAATGTTTATTATTTATATGTCAATATGTAGTTAACAGTTACTATAGGAATAATCCCAAATTAAGATTTAAATACCAGAAGCACACACACATCATTTTAAAATACCTTGGTAAGCATATATTTGGACAATTTCTCTGGCATCTAAAACAAAAATTGATTTTCATTGGACTACAGAAATACAGGAAGTCATCCCATTGGCTTCTTAGACTTTTGCCACCTATCAACATCAACACAGGTTTGGGTAGATTTCCCTACTCATATAATTCAAATTCCCAGAATGGGAAAGCCAAGTCAATCATGCAGAAATAACTCAGAACCTTTTATACTTTCTTCTTGAACAGAGTCAAAACTTACACTGTTTGGTCTAATGATTAAGGCATCAGGCTAGAAAGCATGTAACCATGGATTCAAGTCCCACTTTAGCCGTGAAAGCCAGCTGAGTGGCCTTGGGCCAGTCACTCTCTTTCAGCCCAATCCACCTCACAAGGTGTGTGTGTTCACTGCCTTGAATTATTTGTAAAAATAATAAAGGCGGGAAATACATACATATATGCATATCTACATCTGCACATAAATCTGAAGATCCTCAGATGCAATGGCCTTCCTTTAAATCCCTGACCTTTCTGAATGAAAGTTTACAGGGCGAGTTGAACCACCCAGAGTTAATGACTGGGCTAGTCTAAATTACTTACTTACTTACTTACTTACTTACTTACTTACTTTGTTTATTTATTTCCTTGGATAAGACTACACCCCTTTGCACAGTTAGAGTTCCTAATGCAAGTTTGCTGCTGTATGGAGGCTTCTCTCTGTGTTCAGGAGAACCTGAGGATGTCCATTGCAGGCACACATATATACCAAATGGAAAATTGGAAGAAGGTTTGAATGGGACTTTTATGTTTGTGACATCTATATACAGCGACATTAGGCTGCTGCAATTTTTAACAGACATATTAAAAAACACATTTTCTTCCATCTCCCCATAAAATATCTGGGCACTTATATCTCCATAACAATATACAGATTTTGTTACTGGAAAAGTAAGTGATATTGCTGAAAGAGAAATGTTTCCTTAAAGAAGGCATCTGGATACCACATAATTGTATTTATGGTCAGGTAAAGTGGGCATCCGGAAAAGACAATTGTCTTCGTCCCATCTACATGTATTGTTGAAGCAAAACAATGTAACCAATATATCTGATGGGGAAATACCTGCTTTTCTTAATGGATAAAGACAAGATTTCACCAAGCCAAAAGCAGATTTCTTTGATGTTTTTGTTTTAATTTTGTTTCATATTTAATGATCATTTACTATATTGAAGTTTTGAGTAAATGTATTCAAGTAGAAGAGAGTGCGATGGTTCAGTGGTTAAAGACACTGAGCTTGTCAGCTGGAAAACTGACAGTCTGGGTTCAAGACCCAAGTGCTGCACTGCAGGGTGAGCTCCTGTTACTTTCTCCAGCTCCTGCCCACGTAAGAGTTCTAAAGCATGCAAATGCAGGTAGATAAATAGGTACCACTTCAGTGGGAAGGTAGCAGCGCTCCGTGCGCTTTGGCTAGCCACATGATCACACAAATGTCTTCGCACAACATTGGCTTGGCTAGGAAACAGATGTGCACTGCCCCTTAATGTCAGACACAATTGGACAGGGGAAACTTTTACCTTTATTCAACTAGAGCCTCTTGAACAGCTTTCTGAAAAAAATAGTTCCTACTCCTTCCACAGATCAAATCTAATTTGCTACACAAACACACACACACACACACACCATGCCTTTCTTTTCCTTTCATCTTGGATTACTGGACTCAGCAGAAATATTAAAGGTCTGGTTACAAATGAAATAACTGGGTTTTTCATCAAAGAAGATCATGTTCTCTGTATTGGGTAAATAGGAAAGAAATATGACACTGATTTGTATAATGTTTTCTGAATAATAGATGCAACCAAAATGAGACAGTTGATCATATAAATTACTTTTTAAGAAATATCTAGCAGTCATCAAGAGTGAGAATTAGAACATTTTTCACAGATCTGAATTCACGTGTTCATATATCTTTCAAAAATCCTGGAGTACCGGGGAAGTACCTGAGGATTGGAAAAGGGCTGATGTGGTTCCCATCTTCAAGAAAGTAAAAAAAAACAACAAAAAAACAGGAAACTACAGACCAATCAGTTTAACATCAATACCTGGGAAGATCCTGGAAAAGATAATCAAAAAACAGATCTACAAACAACTAGAAGCAAACAAAGTTGTAACTAGTAGCCAGCTCAGGTTTGTTAAAAACAGATCATGCCAAACCAATCTTATTTCATTCTTTGATAAAGTGACTAAATTAGTAGACCAGCAAAATGCTTTGGACATATACTTAGATTTCAGTAAGGTATTTGACAATGTAGACCACAACCTGCTGCTCAGTAAGCTAGAAAAAGGTGGGATAGACAATATCACCACCAGATGAACCTGTAGCTGGCTGACAAACCGTATTCAGCGAGTAGTCCTCAATGGCACTACATCCATACGGAGAGAAGTAAGCAGTGGGGTACCACAAGGCTCCGTCTTAGGCCCAGTACTCTTTAATATCTTCATAAGTGACTTAGATGAGGGAATAGAAGGGGAACTCATCAAATTTGCAGATGATACTAAACACCCCCAGAAGACAAGCTTAGGATCCAAAAAGATCTTGACAAACTTGAACAATGGGCCCTAACCAGCAAAATGAATTTTACCGTGGAGAAAAGCAAAGTTTTACATTTAGGCAGGAAAAATCAAAGGTGTAAGTACAGATTAGGTGAGACCTGGCTCAAAAACAGCAACTGTGAGAGGGATCTTGGAGTCCTAGTGGACGATCACTTGACTATGAGCCAGCAGTGTGCAGCAGCAGTCAAAACTAATACAATCCTGGGTTCTATAAATAGAATCAAGATCATGTGAAGTATTAGTATCGCTTTATAAAACCCTAGTAAGACCACAATTGGAATACTGCAACCAATTTTGGTAACCATACTACAAAAAAGATGGTGAGACTTTGGAAAATGTTCAGAGAAGAGCAACTAAAATGATCAAAGGCCTGGAGACTAAAACATATGAAGAACAATTTCAGGACTTGGGTTTGGCTAGTCTAAAAAAAAGAAGAAACAGAGGTGGCACAATAGCAGTATTCCAGTATTTGAGGGGCTGCCACAAAGAAGAGGGGGTCAAAATATTCCCCAAAGCACAAGAAACAATAGTTGGAAACTATTGGACAAGAAACAATAGTTGGAAACTGACCAAAGAGAGAAGCAACCTGGAATTAAGACGAAAACTTCCTAACAATGAGGATAATTAACCAGTGGAACAGCTTGCCTTCAGAAATCATGGGCACTCCATCACTGGAGGTTTTTAAGAAGAAACTGGACAGTCAGTTGTCTGAAAGGTATAGGTTCTCCTGCTTGAGCAGGGGGCTGGACTAGAAGACCTCCAAAGTCCCTTCCAAATCTATTCTATATTGTAGTTAAAATAAAAAAACAAAAATATTTGCTGGCCAATGGACATACGTTTCCATTTGTTTCAAAACCTATAAACGTTTTCATATATTCAAACTATCACCTATACTGCTGATATATTATTGTTGCTATTATATATTACTATTATTTCTATTTTGTCCCTTGATTATCCAATCCAATAGATTAGAAATATCACCAAGAGAGAGAGAAAGTATGACAAGGGGCAGCATGTGGCTGACATTAAATCTTAGAATATACATTATCAAGACTTATACCAAGAACCAACAACCTCTCTGTGCAGTGTATCCCTAAGACCAAAACTTGAGGTATCTGGCTAAATAGTGACTGCCCTTTGGGAGCGGCTGTTCATTCTTCCAAAATGGAAACTGTGATCCTCAGCTTATTCTTATTTATCATTCTCTGCCCTACAGCCACAGTCATATGTAGTTCAGTTCTGACATGCTGACACATACCCTACTTCTCTGACTCTACTATTACTTTCTTTGTGATAAAAATATTGACACTAACCAAAACATGTCTCAGCCTTTCCCTTGGAATTTTAAAACATGCTCAAAAATGTTTTATTGCGTGGCTTACATAGATTCATTGCTGTGACTTTCACTCAACCAGATAAGCATCAGAATTAAAGATGTCTAAGTTGCAGAATATGGACTGTCTTTTTACATGCAAATGTAATGTTGTCCCAACATTCATTGGCTCTAGAGCAGTGTTTTTCAAATTTGTCAATTTTAAAATGTATGGACTTCAACTCTCAGAATTCCCCAGCAAGTAGGTGGAGAATTCTGGGAATGGAAGTCCACGCATCTTAAAGCTGACAAGTTTGAAAAGCTCCATGTTGCCTATCTTTACTCTGATAGCTCCAGATCTTGGCTTTCACATCCTAAGATTCCAGGTCCTTTTAAGTGGTTTTTATATATGCATGAGACCAACTGTTTGTTTACAATAGAAATGCCAAGGTAGCTGAACTAAATCCGAAAGTCTGTTCACTTCCAGGCTTGTTGACAAGCAAAGTTTGCTAATATTACTAATCAGCACTCAATCAAAATATTAAATAATTAGGAGAGAAGTGGCGCAACAGGAACGTGCATGTGTGAAAACAGATAAAGACCAAAAGACACAGGAGCATAAGGAAAGATAAATGCTTGCAGCATACTGACAAAGCTAAAGAGATATTAATGTACTGTTCTTTTCTCCCTCCACTCCAAATATTTCTTCACTGTTTCTCATTTAAAAATACAATCTTACTGCAACCAGAGAGTCCGACTTCAGCTCTCTGCTTTCTTTTAGTTTTAATTTGAATTGTGACAGTAATGACTAATAAACTGATGGAATCAGAGACCAGTCATTGCAGGGTGCAGAAATGATTTTACTGCCTTCACAGTGTTTATTCTCTAATACAGTTTTCCAAGCAGCATAAAGTAACATAACAACAGCATAGCAACGGCATTTTTATTGGTAGATTCTCCTTGTCAATCCTTAAGAATATCTCAGCCAGGGGCACCAATCAGGGGCAGTTTTCTGCTACATCCTGTTGGTGTGAAGGAGGTGAGATCATGTGAACCAGGTGAGATCATGTACCAGCCTGAGGTATTTCCCTACATCACCATGGCGATATGAACGGGGTGAGATCATGCACACAAACTTTACATGACCTCAATCCCTACAATAAACAACATTTTCAGACTTGGGATGCCAACAATTCCCCAGACCAAGGGCTCCACTCATTAAACATTTATCTGCTTTGCCTGTGAGAACTTGTGTCAAAAGTTACAATGAAGACATTTCATCCAAATGCCATTCTCCCATCTACACTCGAGGAAATGTTCAAATGAGCCAGCCATTCTTTCTTCTGGGTTAATTCACTCCTCATTTGACATGCAGAGAGATGTGGCCAAGAAAAAGGGCAACGGTTCGTGCTTTAACAAATAGAAAATTCTCTTTCAAAGTTCTTTCAAGGGCAGCCTCTTTATTTTGCCCCTCCCCCCACACAAAAGGGAATATTTTGATTATGAGACCCATTTTGAAAGGCCATTTTGAAAAAAGGAAAGTTGCTTTACAACACACTGGAAGTGGTTTCCCCCACTGGCTTACAGAGCTTGTGACCAACCAAGCTAAAAGCAATCTAAGCATAATACTTTGTGGTCTACTGGGCCTTTAGTATCCCCTGTCATATTGTAATAGGGGTAAAGAAAAAAGAATCCAAGTCCAGAAGGTTATTTTTAATATAAAAGATCATAAATTGCCCAAATCTGAGACTTCTTCATATAAATTATATCGTGCATAATTCTCAGAGGACATGATAACTTTCAGATACTGTGACTTCTTGGACTTGTACAAGGCTATCTATGTAGCCTTTTTTCCCCCTGAAATCTCTGAAAAGTCAAACTTCCTCCTTGTTCTGTTCTTAAGAAACTGTTGTGTTGGGGGTGGCCATATCTATAATTCTACTTCCGTCTGATAGTTAAACAGCAACTCATCAAAAGTTAAAGGGGCCCTGAGGGGAAGCATTTTTAATATTGTTTTGGTTCTCTGCACTTCAGAGAGAGCCTATTTTTTTCTTAGAGTCTTAATCCACTAAAAACTCTAGTGCTTGGATGTAGTAGAATGCTCACTGCTTCATCTTTGTATTACAGATCTGATCCATCACCTTTAACTGTCTAATTTGTCTTCACTATTTTTTAAAGGACTAAAGGCAACCAACAGGGTTATATTGGTATTTCTCGATCTTTCATGATCTCTATCACCAAAATTACTATCAATCTCATTGGAAGTTAAAATACATGAGGGGGGAAAAAATCCAGTTTGGGCCAAAAAAAGAAAAGAAAAGAAAACTGGTTCAGAGAAGCAGCACTAGCAAAAACACAAAGGGTGAAGAGATTTTTGAGGTTTAATCTGGCATTCACTGTCATCTTCTGATACCTATTTTGATTTGGAAGAAACTGAAGAATTTCTGAGAAAGTGGCCCTCAAATTTTTTGGTCTGCTTAGAGGACAGGAGAGGAAAAGGGTCCTAATTAAAGGATCTGGTTCCTCTATCATTGGTACATGATCCTTTGGAAGAATCTGAAAAAGTAACGCAGCCAAATCTAGCAAAGTCTTCTTTTTTTCTTCCCTGAATGACATTTTGTGATGTGCTTGGGGAAAATTGTTAAAATTAAATCAAATTAATTTTAAATTAATAAATAGCAGTCTACTAACAGGGTGTTATATCATTTCAGGGGCAATCTATTCCACCATGGCTTTCTATTTCCAGCCCACTGTTTTAAGCTGCTGTGGCTCCCCCAGAACTGTATGAACATGTTCATGGAGCCAGCAGAAATCAAGCATAACTCAAGGACATCTTTAGTTGTACTTTATGGAAGCAAGCAAGGCAGATCTCTTACAGACAAGAGCTTGGATAATGCTTTTCAGAATTCTGACATTAAATGAGGACCAGCTCAGTGGCTTTGCTGCCACGACTGTTCTTAAATGTCACAGAGAATACCAAAACCGGATCAGGCCAGCACAACTTCCAAACCAAGTCCTCCTGCTATGCCAGTTAAGAGTCTGCCAACTTTCTTGTTTATATCCAGTCTAGGCCAGTAGCAGAGACCTGAGATGGATTACGCCTCCTTGTAGGACATAATACATGGACTGTGTCTGATTAGCCTAATCTAGAATGATTTTAATACTTTGTGTATCATAGAGCTATACTAATGGGGTAGCTATAAATAAGATTTAGAAGCATATTGATATGGCTTGATGTTTATATAATATTTTCCATTTCAGGTAAGTCTGGCTAACAGAGATAAACTTCATACCGTTGGACATACTTTTCATATTGTAAACTGCTGTGTTTAATACCACAGTTACACAACTTTTTCTCAACTGAGGACCATGCTTGACATCTGAGTGACATAGCAAAACTTAGTTTGTGGATTTAAATGGACTAAAATTACATTGGATTTCATTTTCTTTACTTTTAAATGCAATAGATATTATTCATATGATTACTTTTTTTATCAGGGACCAGATATTTTTTTTTAAATAAAGTAAAATTAAAAATTGCTTCTGGAAAGTCTCTAAGACTGCTTTTAGGGATTTCTCAAAAGGCTGCCCAAGGGGCAAAGGGGACAGTCAGGTTGTGCACCTGTTGGATAACTATTGCAGTAGATGAGAAACCAGGTGAGACTATTACAACGATCAAGTCAGCACTTAGAAATGTCCCCAACAGAATAAAAGAGCCAATTTGAATTAGTGGTTAAGACACCAGGCTAGAAACCAGGAGTTTGTGAGTTTTAGTCATGCCTTAGGCATGAAAGCCATCTGTGTGACTTTGGGTCTCTCTCTCTCTCTCTCTCTCTCTCTCTCTCTCTCTCTCTCTCTCTCTCTCTCTCTCTCTCTCTCTCTCTCTCTCTCTCTCTCTCTCTCTCTCTCTCTCTCTCTCTCTCTCTCTCTCTCTCTCTCTCTCTCTCTCTCTCTCTCTCTCTCTCTCTCTCTCTCTCTCTCTCTCTCTCTCTCAGCCCAACCTACCTCGCAGAATTGTTGTTGTGGGGAAAATAGGAGGAGGAAGGAGTATTATGGATATTCGCTATTTTGAGTTACTTATAAAGTAATAAAGATGGGATAAAAAGCAAATAAATAAATAAATAAATAAAGAGCCACAGTTAACCATATTTCTTTATTTTAGGAGTAGAACATACAGTATATAGATTCTCCAAAGTGATTGCATAGTTTCAAGCTGTAGACAAGAGGGGGGGAAGGATTACAGCATCATCTTGCATGTGTATAAATAGCAAAAGTATCTGTGATTGTAGGTGGTAGGAGGTGGAGACTGAAGTTATGTATTTCTTTATCACAGTTCTTGATCTGGGAAGAAACAAAGTCACAAAAGATCCCTTCATTTCCTTATACATTTTCAAACATATTAAAATTAAAATGAAGAAGTATGCTGCTGAATTTATGCAGACATATCACTCTTCACTCTAGCACAGGGGTGTCAAACTCGTCACATGACTTTTCCCCCATTGTCGGAGCTGGGGTGGGTGCAATTTCAGCATGACGCATCCGGCCAGCAGGCCAGCAGTTTGACACCCCTGCTCTAGCAGAATAAGCTTCTCCAGAGTGATCTGACTCCAACTTGGCCTTTCAAGTCATCCAACAATGGAAGAGTGAAGTGCGGTAGAAGAATTAAGAAGGAAGCATCAGGAGGGGTAGCCAAATTTGTGGCAGCCAATTCTAACAGTCTCTTTACAGTTTTTAAATTATTGCAACCTTTTCAATAATTCTTTTCAAGCTGCAATAGGCAGGAAACTTGATGAATGCCATTCAGCATTGTTCATGTGAATATTGTTGCCTATAGATGCTTATCAAAACTTTAAATAACAGCAAAACATGACATTAAAGAAATTTGGTTAGCAGAATAACAGAGTTAGAAAGGACATAGTATTCCAAAGCTGGAAAGGGAAAGCATCTAAAATGCAGAACGGTAATTTAATTGGGAATATTAGAGAAGAACAGATACCAACTGCGTTTCATTCATTCATGAGCCATGGTGGCGCACTGGTTAGAATGCAGTACTGCAGGCTACTTCTGCTGACTGCCAGTTGCCTGCAATTCATAGTTCGATTGTCACCGGCTCAAGGTTGATTCAGACTCCCAGGTGAACCACACCCCACGCCCTCCTGACAACACCACAATGCTGGTACAGCCCTGTGACTTTACAATAAATAAGTTTTGGGTTGCAGTTTGGGCACTTGGTCTCTAAAAGTTTCGTCATCATTATCCTGTGGGATTTTCCCATGTATTTTACCAGGAAACATAGATAAAGCGGGCTCCAAAACTCCACACCTTCCTAAACATACCGATGTGTTACGAAGCCATTGGCAATGTCCAATTTTCTCTCCGAGTTCATCGGGACCTAACCCTAACCCTAAGTAGGTTTTTCCCCTATGGAATTTTCCCATGTATTTTACCAGGAAACATAGGGCGGGATGCGAAATTCAACACCTTCCTAAACATACCGATGCACTACAAATTCATTGGTGATGTCAATTTTTCTCTCTGACTTCATAGGGACCCAACCTTAAGTCTAAGTGGGTTTTTCCCCTATGGAATGTTCCCATGTATTCTACCACGAAACTTAGTGTGGGCTCTGAAACTCAACACCTTCCTAAACCTACCAATGCGCTATGAATCCATTGGCGATGTCCATTTCTCCCTCCAAGTTCATAGGGAACTAACCCTAACCCTAAGTGGGTTGTATTTTACCAGGAAACATTGATAGGGCAGGCTCCGAACCTCAACACATTCCTAAACATACTGATGCGCTACGAAGCCATCGATGATGTCCATTTTTCTCTTCGTGTTCATGGGGACCTAACCCTAAAAATAAGTGAGTTTTTCTCCTAAGGGATCTTCCCATGTATTTTACCAGAAACATTGATAGGGCAGACTCCAAAACTCAACACCTTCCTAAACATATCGAAGTGTTAAGAATCCATTGATGATGTCCATTTTTCTCTCCAAGTTTATGGGGACCTACCCCTAACCCTAAGTGGGTTTTTCCCCTATTTGATTTCCCCATGTATTTTACAAGGAAACATAGATAGGCCGTGCTCTGAAACTAAATACCATCCTAAAAATACCGATCATTGCCAAATGATTATTAATGCTTTGTTATGTTTAGGAAGGTTTTGAGTTTCAGAGTCCAGCCTATTTTTGTTTCCTGGTAAAATACATGGGAAAATCCCATAGGGGAAAAACCCACTTAGGGTTAGGGTTAGGTCCCCATGAATTGTGAGAGAAAAATGGACACTGAGAATGTATTCATAGCACATTGGTATGTTTAGGAAGGTGTTGAGTTTTGGAGCTTGCCCCATCTATGTTTCCTGGTAAAATACATGGGCAAATCCCATAGGGGAATAACCCTCCTAGGGTTAGGGTTAGGTCCCGATGAACTCAGAGAGAAAAATGGACATCGTCAATAAATTCATAGTGTGTCAACATTTTCCTAAAAATACCGAAGCATTACCAATCGGTTGACGATGTCCATTTTTGTCTCTGAGTTCATGGGGACTTAACCCTAACCCTAAGTGGGTTTTTCCCCTATGGGATTTTCCCAAGTATTTTACCAGGAAACATAGATAGGGCTGGCTCCAAAACTCAACACCCTCCTAAGTATGCCAATTCACTATGAATCCATTGGTGATGTCCATTTTGGTCTCTGAGTTCATGGGGAGCTAACCCTAACCCTAAGTGGGTTTTTCCCCTATGGGATTTTCCCAAGTATTTTACCAGGAAACATAGATAGGGCTGGCTCCAAAACTCAACACCCTCCTAAGTATGCCAATTCACTATGAATCCATTGGTGATGTCCATTTTGGTCTCTGAGTTCATGGGGAGCTAACCCTAACCCTAAGTGGATTTTTCCTGTAGTAGAAAGGTAAAATCCAAGGTGTATTGCAATTGTCACAATCAATCTGAAGTTAGGCTGTTTTTCTAGCAGAATGTCTTAAACATGCAAAGGTAAGCCCTTTTCTCTTCCCAGCTGCAGTTCAAGATTAGAATTCTCTATATCAAGGGTGGGAACAGAAAGGACTGCATTTGTTTTTTCTCTGCTGGTAGTGGGGCTTGGTGCTTCAGGGACCTACTTCACAAGTAGGTGTGCTCATCTTCTCCAGAAGGCCATTTATTCTGCTAGACCTGACCCCACCTTATACTGAATTCACAAATGGTTATTGCCCAAGATGGATTACTCTGGAAATATACATTAGTATGTGAAATAGAATAGCACTTAGCAATAGCAAAAGCACTTATGAATGGCATGGCATGGCATGGCATGGCATGGCATGGCATGGCATGGCATGGCATGGCATGGCATGGCATGGCATGGCATGGCATAGAATGGCATAGCATAGCATAGAATAGAATAGAATAGAATAGAATAGAATAGAATAGAATAGAATAGAATAGAATAGAATAGAATAGAATAGAATAGAATAGAATAGAATAGGAACGGACCTTGGAAGTCCCCTAGTCCAGCCCCCTCAAGCAGGAGAGTGTATGCTAGTATTTCAGACAAGTAACTGCCAGGCTGTGGGCTGGTTTCTTCATACCTAACCCGCACCCAATCCATTGCCGGCAATGCAAAAAGAGTCGTGGTCCGTTGCTACATGTCATATGACGTGGCGAGTTTGACACCTGTGGTCTAGTTTTTTCTTTTAAACCTCCAGTTATGGAGCACCCACAATTTCTGAAGGCAAGCTCTTCCACTGGTTAATTGTCCTCACTGATAGGAACTTTCTCTTTAATTCCAGGTTGCTTCTCTCTTTGATCAGTTTCCCACCATTGTTTCTTGTCCTGCCCTCTGGTGCTTTGGAGAATAGTTTGATGCCCTCTTCTCTGTGGCAGCCCCTCAAATGCTGCAATACTGCCATCATGTCGCCCCTGTTTCTTCTTTTCTTTAGACTATTTTCCCAAGCTTATCCTTCTTCCAATGCTCTTTCTTAAATTAATTCTCTCTTCCCTTTCCTTTATTTTTCCTTTGTCTTCGGCATGTTTGGCATGAGAAATATGTGTAGGTGTGAGTGTGCCTTTGAATCAAACTTGACTCCTGCCTGGACAGGTGTCTACCATTTTCTTGGCATTTTTTTTCAGAAATGATTTACCATTACCTCATTTCTAGGGCTGACAGAGAGTGACTGGCCCAAGGACACCCAGCTGGCTTTGTGCCAACACAAGAATACAACTCATGACCTTCCAGTTTTTAGCCTGATGCCTTAACCAGTGCACCAAACATGGCATAAGATATACATTATATATAAAAATGGAAAATATATTTGATATATTTTAATATCATTTTATATTATTATTCCAAAAGCAGAAAAAAAGTAAAAGACAAAGAGAGAGAGAAATAGGAATAACTATATATTATGTTTACATTTAAGACAACATTCCGTTTAACATTCAGATACATTAAACCTTGACTGCATTGATTAATTCCAATCAATCTTTCTGTAATATCAACAGGGAAACAATTTATAAACAGAAAGCAAACCTGAATAGGTGATTCAAGATTACAGGAGGCTAAACTGTCTTTCAAAAATTAAAGAATAATCATTTTATACATCTCTACCTATCCTCCAGGCTCAAAAAATCCATACCTTTTTTTTATATTGTGATAGAGTCATATACTAACCATACCCGTAGCATGATTCTTTCTTTTTTAACCTGCTTACTCATATTCCATATAGGGAAACTGAAGTCAAAATATTTGCCTGGAGATAAAGGCCTTTTTCTCATGCTTTTAAAAAAAGTAAATTAGGGAACGCAAATTGAATGTTCAAAGGCAACATTATCTGTAATCGATAGGCCAAGTCAATATTATTCCATCAACATTTAACAAGAACATTGAAGAATAACTTCCACAGCAGCATCTTTTTCAGACTTTAAAATCACACTTGTATTATCCTTACTAAAGTAAACTAGAAAAAATATATATATAAAAGCATCAATATAGACCTTCAATTGTATGGGGACAATAATTCAGAATTTGCCTTATGCCATTCATTTAGATAAACCTGTAAACTGGGAGCTTTTCCTGTATCCATGGATTTAATTGTATGTATAATTTCTTGGAGAAATAATGAAGAAATAGTAAAATATCTAGATAGATAGCTTCATCAGCTTGAATTTTTGGAAGTGCTGTATTATCTAAAAATAGATTCAATTTCTCCTCAGTTATATTTGACACTGTATTATATAATCAACATTTTACAGATAATTATATAATCAACAATAAAGGTTTTTTTAAAAAAATAATAATTATGTAATTTATTCTGCTATCTGTAATAGTGTAGATATTACAGTTACAATTGTTGGTAGAACTTTACCAGGTCTTTTATTTTGCCCTTAATATCTTTGTTTTACACAATTCGGTGAATATTCCCTAAGGGCAATTAAGGTCCTACTTAAGACTCATTAAAACTGTATGTAATGTGGATTGTCTTGCATATATAAGGAACACTTACAGTACATGATAACCAAGAAAAAGAATTGAGAATGCAGCTGGAGGTTGTAGTAGAATAGTAGAATATTCCTGCCAAGAATAGTCTATTTCATTCCTCTATAATTGTCTTATCCTCACATTTCCTCCATGTTGTCATTCAGTATTCCCTGGCCACTGAGCATGCTCAGTACTCATTGGATTATTATTATTTTTTTTACAGTTCCAAAATTTATTTGCCACCCAACTCCCAACAACTCTGGGTTCTTGGGAAATTGTTAAAAACATTTCAAAACAAGAAAACAACACGAAACAAAAATTGCAGAGCATAACAAACCCAGGTGGCGTCAAAGAAAAAAGAGAAAGTTTCAATCTCATGAAGAACCAGCTCTTCAGGGTCCTTCAAACCCCAGTAGAGGAATGCATTCAAATCTCAGGGGCAAATTCATTCCATAGGGCAGGCACTGCTACAGAGAAGGTGTGCTTCTAAGATCCTAGTAGTTGATATTCTTTCATCAAAGGAACCAAAATTTACCAATCCTGACAGATCAGATCAAATCAGATCAGCCAGGCAGATACTATGGCAGATGGAAAATCCCTCAATTATCCAGGCTCTATGCCATGGTTCATCATTCATATAAATGAATAGTGCTGCTGTGAGTGCCAACAACATCTACAGGGGACTAGGGAGGGTTCAAATCCCAGCAAAATATGGTCAGATCATCATGATCTAAGCCAGTGGTGGCGAACCTATGGCATGAATGCCAGAGGCAGCACTCAGAGCCCTCTCTGTGGGCACGTGTGCCATGCCTTGGAGATGGTAACCATCCCTCTTCAACCAGCCACCCGCTAACTCACTGAGGTCCCACGTGGCTGGATGCATCCCAGCATGACTGGTTTCCCTCCCCCCGTCCCATCCCTCCTGGCCTCGCATGCTTTTCTTTTCCTGGGCATAACCCACTGCATCACCTCCTCAGCTGTTGGCTGTCAGTCCAGCTCAGAGGTGGCTTCTCTGAACTGCTAGTGGTGGGCTGCAGAGCCCCAGAGTGCGCCAGTCAAGGGGCTGGCCGGCTGTGGCTGCTGACTGACACTGTCACTCCCCATGCACTTGCTGTTCTCTGTTTGTGGGGGCCGATGGTGTCAGGCAGCAGCCGCCCCGGCCCTGCGACAATGGCACCCCTGTCCTGCCTCGCCTTGCCTCGCCTCACCCTGCAGGACGAGCCTCCTGCCCACCACCTCACTTGCCAGAGATGCCCTAGATCTCCCCCAACCCTGCCTGGCCCCCACAGGCATCCCTCCCCACGAGCAACATTGAGGTGACCACACCCAGCTTGGCCACACCCACCCAGTCTTCCATGACCACCACAGTCATGCCCACCCAGTGGGCCACACCCACCTGGCACCTGGTGATAAATAAGTGGGTTTGGGTTTGCAGTTTGGGCACTCGGTCTCTAAAAGTTTTGCCATCACTGATCTAAGCCTTCTTCCTTTTGTACATCCATTGGTATTGCACATGTGAATATAAAGGAGAGTGTTACCTTGCAATGCTGTGACTACAACCCTGCTGGTGTTCTCTTGCACACACGGACACACCCATGGACATAATCAGTAACATATACAATGGATAATTTCAGTCAGCATGGCACAATGGCTTTCAAAATTCAATGGCCATGATGGCTAGGGAAACTTCACCAACTTGGAATTTTCTAAGCATACAAGCCTTCGTCATTAATAATCTGTAACAGAGTTATCTGAAGAATATGAAAGTCAACCTGGTATATTGGGGGAGGGGGAAGGGGGAGATACAACAGGAGAAAACTTCAGACAAGAAATGAATCGATACGCCATAATATTACCTTGAAAACCTCCAGACCAAGTTCTCAGAAGGATAAGGTAAAAGGTATTCACAAAGCTAGTGAAATACAAAGGCAAAAAATACAAAAAAAAAAAGACAGGAAAAGGTGATGGTTAAAATTATATTAAAGTAATTGCAGCCCAGCTCAGTAACTGTGAAACAGTTTGTAACCCTGAAGAATAAATCTAGTTACATAGAGGAAAATGAAAGCTTTTAGTGACCTGCAAAAGTTAACATTGAAGATTTTGTATATGAAAGATACAATGCATTGTTCTAGAGAAGAAAAAGAAATAGAGGAAGCTTAATAGATGACAAGGTTGTCAGTGAGTTCTGTTTACCAATTGGTTCTAGACCCATGTAGGTCAAGAGATGTAGAAATCATATATTTTCCTGTTTATCAATCATGGGTATTACAGTACACCTTTTCACTAATTCCCAAAGCTGGTAAAAATATTAAAGGCAAAATCAGTAGAATAATGATCAGTTCCTTTTACTATGCTGTTTACCAGAGAAAGAGATAAAAAAAGTAAGAAAGGACAGATAATTGGCTGAAGAAGAAATGAATGGGAGTTTTACTTTTTGTTCAAAATGGTTTTTTTTTCCAATAAAATTCTCCTTTTAAAGAATAAGAATTAAAACAGTAAATCATCCCCACGCAGATTTGAAAATGGTCACCAATAGTGAAGCAAAATGTAAACCAAACAAAATCCCAGAAATATTGTCCTGGAAGACTGACTTAAATAAAATTCTACTTAAAGGAATCAATGACAGTTAACATTCAATTTGCTGGCCACGAATAATATTCATGCCTATCTAACAAGAAGCTTCTTCTATATGCAGATCTGGATCCCAATTAATGAGTGTGCGGATTACATTTTCTGCCATGACTTTGCATATAGCAGGTGCCAAAAAAAAGGAAAGGAAAGGAAAAGAGCAAGCTGGTAATAACCTCATTAAATTATTATATTACACTTTACAACATTATGCCAATTTCCTCTCCAGCTGACCTCAGGTTTTCCTGAAACTTGTGTTACAGCTTACTCTCACATAAATGCTGATTAGTTTGCAGAGAATCTAGTACTAGAGAGAAGCTGGTGAGGTTTCCCCCCCCATTTTCTTCACATTCACATTCCCACACCCAAATTTATTCAAACACTTTTCATTATGTGATAATCACTCTGACTGGTAATGGTTGAAAAGAACAATATGTGCTGCAACCCCTGCTCTTTACACAACGGAGAGAGGAATTTAGATATCAGAGCGCCTGTGACACAGATGCTACTGTCTCCTTCTTTTGTCTTTTCTCCAAGCCCTGAGGATTTTCACTTTTTAAGTTGTTACAGCGATTTTTCATGCTGTCACCCTCAAACATGCATATTGACAAAAATGTCAAGAAATTGCCTTACATGCATTTATTTTCTTTCCTATAGAAAGAATGAGAAAGATGATTTATCCTTGAAAATGCACATAAATCCATATCTGAGAATGCACTTAAGTTTTTCTAATAGCATAATTAGTAAAAGATTTTTCTGGGAGAAGCTTGCTTTTAATGGCCCATTGTAGTTCAGTTAATACTAAACTTCTGGTTCCAGGTTCATGCAACATGAGAGCTACTCCATAGAGCAGGCATTTTGAATCTCAGTGATATATTTTTGGACCGATGTTAATCATGCAAAATTTAATTAAAGCCAATAAAAGTACCAGTGTCTTATTCAATGAGTAGTTGCTGTTTTCAGATTGCTAGAGCAAACACTTCCTTACTGTAAGCATAAGAGTTTGGAAACATTTGACCACTTTCAAAAGAAACAACTAAACAGAAAACTTGTACAAAGACTGAAAATTGCTTGATCCCCTCCAACTCGTGTGGTAAAGTGATACCACACTAAATCAGTGAACAAGAGTGAGTGCATGGAAGATCCTTTTCTCAGGCACCTAAATGCAGAAATTGAGGAATCATCCAGAGAACGTAAAGAATTAAAACCAACACATACACACACATCCAGCCTGAAATACAGTAGTAACCTGGATTTGGCTGACCAACTACTACAACTGCATAAGTAAGTTGGTGCGTGATGAAGAGGCATGTTTTATTCTAGAACGTTTCTCAAATAATGTAATTAACAACCAGTTAATTGGTTGACCTATCAGTTACTAGGTGGTAATAAAGTGTCAGAGTTTTGGAAACTCTGATCATGCAGATTTTTGCAGCTGAGACAGTCACTGGGTAAATGTTGAAGACCTGGAGTTTGATAAAGGGTTTTTGTTATGTATGTCTAAGTAAACTGGCTGACCCTATACTCTTCAAAACTAAGCAAATAAAGTGGCTTCAGAAATCCATGTTCCAGTTCCCTCACAACTGGAGCAGAGGTAAACATGGAGGAAGGTCCCCTATCCACACTACATTCCAAACACAATCTTCCTGACAATCTGCTCCACAGCACAGCACAAGTATATATAAGACAAGCAGGCAAGGGACAAAGTGGTGACAATTTGTTTGGTTGACCCCTCTACCCATTAAAACAAAACAAAGCATAAAGAAACAAGGGGCTTTAGTTTCACTCACAACCCACAGAGGTTTAGAGAACAGGTGCAGAGCTCAGCAACCAAACTGAAAGCAGCACTGCCAGAACAGTAGGAGCAAAACAGATTGTTGACCCTCAACTGCCTATCTCAAGCCACTTCCCCTGTGTACCCGATCTGTCTGCATGAAACGTTGTATGCCAGCATAACATGGAAGATGCCATTTCCATAGCAGTGGGCTGATGGTGAGATGTAGGCAGTGGTGGGATTCAAATATGTGAACAACTGGTTCTCTGTGTGGATGCCACTTCTGGAAGTCCATTCTGGGCCTGGGCAACAAAAAATTAGCTACTGGTTCTACCGAACTGGTGCAAACTGGCTGAATCTCTCAGGTGACAGAGGGGTAAAGAACATGGCTAACCAGAATGTTGATGAATTACAATCACAACATCCCTCAAAATTGACAATACTGGTTTGCAATTACTACAGGACCATCAGTTTCATGCTCCACATGTTTGAAAATCCCCAGTTCTCAATTAATGAAGCTCTTTCATTGGCCAACCCATATGACTGAGAAACAGATTTGATTGATTGATTGATTGATTGACTGATTGATTGATGTGCTGCTCATCTCATTTAGAGGCAACTCTGGGTGGCTTACAAACATTATCAAAACATAGATTATCATGCGTGTAACTGGAACTGATAGATATTTGTTAAAATTTTTGAATCTGACACATTGCTTTATTACCTTTCAGGCAGTCACTGAATGGTAAAATTGTATAAGAATTGTGAAGTTTCATATCTATATATGAATGGTTGGTCATTAAAACATCATTAACTTGTTTGCTTGTGGAATTAGTATTCTACTCACTTCAATGAAATTTAGTGATGCTTAAGTGGCTCCAATTTGAAAATACAGAAATATGTTAATTGAAAATATAAAAAATGGTAATTAAAAATAAAATAAACATCTGTACCAGTCTTCGACTGCAAAAAATGGAATTGAATTGAAATAAAACAATAATTTAATTTTACAATAGATATAAATTACAAATAATTAGGGCTTTGCAAAAACTATTCAAGGGAGGGATTCAAGAATACTAAAATCACCCTTGCCCCACCCCAGATTGGTCAAGAGTAGTTTGTTTCAACTTATTTCTACTTCTGGAGCATGATTCAGAAAAGGGAGCTCCATTTCATTAGGGAATCAGCTACTCCATTCAGAATTCTGTTTTCTTGGATGCAATTTAAGAGAAACCAGTTTGGTCTAGTGGTTAAGGTTTTGGCCTAGAAATGAGGAGTTTGTGAATTCTAGTCCTGCTTAGGCATGAAAAACTGGCTGGTTGACTTTGGGCCAGTAACTCTCTCTCAGCCTGACCTACCAGGATGGTTGTTGGGGGGAAAATAAGAGGATATTGGTGGATATGCTCACCACTTTGAATTGTTTATAAAAATAATAAAGGTGGGAAAATAAAATAAAATAAAATAAAATAAAATAAAATAAAATAAAATAAAATAAAATAAAATAAAATAAAATAAAATAAAATAAAATAAAATAAAATAAAATAAAATAAAATAAAATAAAATAAAATAAAATAAAATAAAATAAAATAAAATAAAATAAAATAAAATAAAATAATAAAATAAAATAAAATAAAATAAAATAAAATAAAATAAAATAAAATAAAATAAAATAAAATAAAATAAAATAAAATAAAATAAAATAAAATAAAATAAAATAAAATAAAATAAAATATAAAATAAATAAAATAAAATAATAAAATAAAATACTAGAAAGAGACTTGAACACAGTTCCTACAGCGCAGCTGTGATATTTTTTGAAGTCCTTTTCCTCACTCCAGGCCTTCTGAATTCAGTTTCTTTAGACAGGAATTACCTTTTGAGGCTACATTTATCCACCATAGGACTCAGCAAGTTTGTCAGGGAAATTGGAGGTAAAGCATTGAGAATGTGACCTCAGAAACAATTAATGAAGCAAATTAGAATACAGAATAATAGAGTTGGAAGAGATCTTGGAGGTCTTCTAGTCCAACCCCCTGCTCAAGCAGGAGACCCTATACTATTCCAGACAAATGGCTGCCCAATCTCTTCTTAAAAATTTCCCATGATGGAGCACCCACAACTTCTGGAGACAAGCCGTTTCACTGATTAATTGTTCTCACTGACAGGAAATTTCTCCTTAGTTATAGGTTGGTTCTCTGTCTCTCTTTCCATCCTTACTTCTTGTCTTGTCCTTATGTTGTAAATTATATACATTATAAATTATAGTGAATAATATTATAAAGTATGCTTGTGTGTGTGTGTTAGTGAAACTATCAAAGAAAAAAGTTTATTTATAAGAAATACATTATATGGTATGCAAAGCCTAGCACTTGCTAATTCATCCTATTAGGAGAGTTCGAAAGAACTTGCTCAGGAAATGACCTGAGATTAGCATCTTCTTTAGACAAGAAGAAAACAGAATGATTGACAAACGAAGGGACAGAATAAACCCTCAGCTTTCTAATAACATCCTACTGCCCCCTGCAGTCAGTAGTCATGAGATGGTGAGGAGTCAGTGAAGTCACATCTCCAAGAGGCTGGAAACAGGATGCCCTATATCAAAAGAAGGAACGGTAACATTTTCCTCCCAATATACATCTTTGATTCTTTCCTGCCAACCTTTCTGATTGTATCAATCTAGCATTGCATTTTCATCCCATATTTTGGAACTTTTGTCTCTGGATCTTAGCAATCACTCATTCGGATATTTCACAAAACATTCCCTAAATGTCAACAGTCCTTTCTGATTGCCATTTGATTTATAAAAATGAAATTCAATGGTGATAAATGAAAGTCAATGATGAAAAAAGTAAGGTTCTACATTTAGGCAAGAAAAACCAAATGCACAGGTACAGTATAGGTGGTATCTTGCTCAGTAATAGTAACTGTGAGGGGGGTCACACTCGGAGTCCTAGTGGACAATCACTTAAATATGAGCTAGCAGTGTGCTGCAGTTGCCAAAAAAGCCAACACAGTGCTAGGCTGCATTAACAGAGGGATAGAATCAAAATCACGTGAAGTGTTAATACCATTTTACAATGCCTTGGTAAGGCCACACTTGGAATATTGCATCCAGTTTTGGTCACCACGATTTTGAGACTCTAGAAAAAGTACAGAGAAGAGCAACAAAGATGATAAGGGGGCTGAAGGATAAAACATATAAGGAACGGTTGTTGGAATTGGGTATGTCTAGTTTAATGAAGCGAAGGATGATAGCAGTGTTCCAATATCTCAGGGTTGCCACAAAGAAGAGGGAATCAAGCTATTCTCCAAAGCACCTGAAGGCAGGACAAAAAGCAATGGATGGAAACTAACCAAAGAGAGAAGCAACCTGAAGGCAGGACAAAAAGCAATGGATGGAAACTAACCAAAGAGAGAAGCAACCTAGAACTAAGGAGAAACTTCCTGACAGTGAGAACAATTTAATCAGTGGAACAACTTGCCTCCAGAAGTTATGAATGCTCCAACACTGGAAGTTTTTAAGAAGAGACTGGACAGTCACTTGTCTGAAATGGTATAGAATTTCCTGAGAGAATCTGTTCAGAAGATTTCACTCCCATTCAAGTTCCTGAGAAAGGAGAAGCCAACTGTGATTTGAAGTGCTTTGAAGACAAAGGTGAGAAGAACTCTTCACCATATCATTTTAGATCAATATTGAAAATAGTAATTCTTCACTACCTAGAGGCATGGAAAGAAGATGATTTTTCATATACTCTTCTGCTTGTGAAATAGTTTACCACCAGTGATTAGACTTGCTTTGACTTGATTAGCCATTCACATGCAAGTTAAAATAGAATTCATTCAGAATACTTTTTAATTAGTTAAGAAAATGCTGTAGAGTTGTTTATACATACTGGTATTCAGATAATTTAAATATTTCTTGCAACTGTCTTTGGCCAATTATCTTATGGGATCTCTTCCCATAAGAACCCCCAAGAACCACATGATTAAAATCATTTTGACCCAAATGACATGGCTTTCCCATTTGCAGCATGCCATTAAAAATTGGATCCAGAACTTTTAGCATGCAGGGGAGATTCATTTCTGAAAAGGCAAGTTAGATCATCTCTTCCAAGAGTTTGTTCAGAACTGGAATCCAACACTAACAAGCATTGTTACACTTATATGACCATCATAATTTGAGACTTGTCAGATATATTTATGCTTTTGGTAATATCTGAAATTCATTTTGAAATTGAAACTGTGACTCCAGCAACCATGTCTCTTCATTTTAATGATAAACAACAGGATGTTCACATTCATAATTGGCTACGCAAGCCCAATAACTCTTCAATTGCCAGTTTTTGCAAAACTCAAGAGTATTCCATCCAGCTTGACAAGCCTCACCCTCAAAATCTACAGCATGAAACTCTAATCAATATAGAAAGCTTCTTATAAAACTGCAGAAAGGATTCAGTAGTAAAACTAGAGGTGTAGACAACCCATTTGTTTTGTGAAATGACATACTGTCAGACAATCTTGTTAATAACTTCTCACAGCCCTTAATCTTAGCAGCCAGATTTTCATGAATCATTTCATCAGAGAAACCATCTTCCTCATCTTTGACCTGCTGCAATTTGCTCATTACCAGGTAACATAACTTGAGAAAAGAGAGAGAGAATAACAAAGATATATAGTAATTTTATTAACAATTACTGCTCTGTCCTCACTATATGTTACCCTACATGCAGCTTGACATGCAGCTAAACCCACTTATCCTCCAATAAACCAGACTGTGTGAGTAGATCTGTATTAAAGGAACAGGATGGTGATATTGGGAAAATTAGAAATATATACAGTAAAAACCCAAATACAAAATAACAATTAACAAATACAGATAAATCTAAATCTCACCAACAATGTTATGTATATGAAATGTGGATTTTTTCCTCAGTTGAATATGTGTCACGGATTAGGCTGGATCCTTCCTGGTGCTTCTATTTCCTCCAAATGCTAAAGGAAATGGAGTCTGGTTTCCCAGGATGCACTTATTTTTGGAATGAGGGTCAATGGGTAGATGACCCTTAAAGGGCCGGCTCAGTTTCCAAACAATAAAGATTGGTATTTGGCCCCAGCCACTAGATAGAGTCAGAGAACAACAATAGTATATACACAAATTATATGCTGGGAGGGCATGACAATTACAGTTAAAAATATAATCTAAAAGTAAAAGAATATGATAAAGAAAAAGAGGAGAAATATATAAGGAAATGACTTCCCCCTTCATCACAAGTATAAACAATTTTAGTAACTTACCACCTTTTCCTAAAATATAACAAATGATCTGTTCTTCATATATCCCATCTCTTATCTACAAACAAATCCATAAAGCCTTGTCATTTCAGTCTTGATGTCAGCAAAAGTCTATAAAGGTTTACCAGAGATAACAACATATTTATTTTGACCTTGATCAAATAAGCCAACTTCATATACTTTGTCCCTTCTCACAAAATTCTTCAAAGTTTTAACAAAACTCCTTTGTAAATTCAATATATGAAAACTATCAAGATGACTCTCTTGGTTTATTATTTGTGTGCCACTTTTATTTATTAAGACATCCATGAGTTTCTTGTGTAAATCCAGTGAAGCATCTTTTTTCGTATCATCCTTGTATGTAGCGTGTCATTTTGAAATCCACTTTTAGATCAGTCTCAATCTTGTCATGTAAAACATGTTCCTCTTCCATAATTTTTTTAAAAAACAATCTAAAAAGGCAGACACTCTTCAAATTAATTTCCACTGTTAATTGTTCAAAAATATCCTTCAATATGTCCAATGTTGAAATATTTTGTTTAATTCTGTATTAGTAACTCAAATTTAAATGTTCTGTAGTTGTAATCTTTAGTGTCTTCTAGTTCCCTCTACTACCCAACCTTCAAAGTCTAATGCTATCTTTTTTAAAAAAAAACACCCAAAAACAAAATCATTTTCCCCTGGGAAGGATTCTTATGATTAATTCCAATGTTATTTCAAATCAATCTCAGCCATTAGTCTGTTTGAAACTTTCAAAATCAAAGTTCTTTTGCTGTTTATTTTAAAAGATTTTTTTAAGTCCTCAAACTTCTGTTGAAAAGGTCTTTCACTAAGAATTGAAGGAAATTCACACAGTGCTTAAAATTTTGTCAATTTGAATCCAATAATAGTTGAAAACAGCTGTTAACAAGCAATATCCAAACTTTATTAAGATAAGGAAGTATGCAAACTCAATGTCCTTTTTGAAGGGTGCTAACCAAGTTTCAGCAAGATGGTTATTCCATTATTTTCCAAAGCTTTAAACCCACTGGTGACAACTGTCTTGAAATCTCCCTGCTAGGAGCAACTGTCTGGCTCACTTTTGGAGATCCCAAGTCCTCTCTTTTTCCAGTCAATTCACTGGCTCTTCATTCCATCATGGTTAAAATTTGTCAATCTGAATAAATTCCACCATGGTTATAGGCTCTGTTTTTAGCAAAGTAGTCTTCAGGTAATCATTTTTTGGGGGGGGGAAGTCCCAAGAATAATAGAGGTTTAGAAAGAAGCTGAAGTACTTAAGGTTTATTTTCTGTTCTTTGGTCTACTCCTTTAGAAAGATACCAACAAATAAAAGCATAATTAAAAATGCAAGAGCTATTGGAAAATCAAGATCATTCCTACTTACTGTTCAGTCTCTCTCTCTTTCTCTTTCTTTTAAGTACAATATCAGGCCATTAAATCTTCATTTAATTTGTCATCTTTTACTTTTAGGTAAAAGGCAAATATGTATATTTAAAGATATTTTAAAATTCATTTTAAGGTTTGGGAAGTAGTCCAGGTTTTCATAGCTACTATCTAGGCATGATGTAAAGTATCACATAAAAACTGAGATACCTGGAGCTAAGATGAACTTAGAATAAATATATGGTCAAGGGGAGGTTGGAGAGAGCTAATTTTTGCAAGATAATTGATAGAAAACAGTTAAGGAAACTTATCACCCCTGAGGATCTCATGGTATGTATTTCTTTTTTCTACTAGCATTCCTACACTATGAAAGCCTTTCTTTCTTTCTTTCTTTCTTTCTTTCTTTCTTTCTTTCTTTCTTTCTTTCTTTCTTTCTTTCCTTCCTTCCTTCCTTCCTTCCTTCCTTCCTTCCTTCCTTCCTTCCTTCCTTCCTTCTCTAGGGACTTTCCAAGGGGCATCTCTTCCAGCTCCTATAGAATTTATTCTCAAGAACCCTTGCACCAAATCCTCTCCATGAGAAAAGCATCCAATAAGAAAAAAGAACATTGTACTTCTAATTATGAACTCTTCACAACTTTTTTATTAAGGAAGAGCAAACTAAAAGCAAGTCATGAACAAATACACTAGATTAGATTGATTTGTTGTTATAGAAATGGCTAATTTATACTATTGTGAAAAATTAAAAAGTTGAGGCTCAAAGTTAACGCTTTATTCTACTGCAACAGGGGAAGTCAGAAGACAAACACTTTTTTTTCTTTCCCCTTCATTTCCCTCCCTTCTCCCTTTTTCCTACCCATTGTGTCCTACTCTTTCCTTTGTATTTTGTATTTTACTTTACAACTTAATAAAATGTTATTTTAAAAAAATGAACAAGTACACTAGAGATGTTAAACAACAGCAAGCTATTGAATGAACAGTCTCCTTAAAGGTACAGTCTATGGCAGGCATGTCAAACTGCCGACCCGCGGGCCGGATCTATCATACTGAAACTGCACCCACCCCATTGCCGCCAAAGGGGAAAAAGTCACGATACGTTGCGTGATGTCACGTGACATCGCAAGTTTGACATGCCTGGTCTATGGAGATTCTCAGTCACCCAGGTCATAGTTATCCCAAAGATGCTTTTTCATGATGCAACTGAACTTTCTTGTTTTTCTTTGAAGATATTTTGCTTCTCATCCAAGAAGCTTCTTCAGCTCTGACTGGATGGTGGGAAATGGAAAGATTTATACTCCTGCAGACTACTCCTACTCATTTGTATTCTTTTAGCAAGTCGTTAAAGCTACTTGGAAGCTTATCTGTGTCCTCAGGGTCACCTGAGTGGTGCAAATGGGTGTGGAACCTTCTTGGAACTGTTGAAAGGATTGTGTTGTAGACTGGAGATAGATGATGTCGGATCTCTCCCCCTCTCTTGAGAGAGGGCTGTTCAATTTTGACATAGATGGCCTCTTTGACCCCTCTTTCAAACCAGCAGCCCTTTCTGTCCAAAATCTGTTTTCGAAAGAGCATCCTTTGTTTTTTAAACGCAGATGGACTGCTGACTCTTGTTCTGATGGCTTTGTTCTCCTATGTTGTGCCATACGTTTATGAAGTTGTTGTTTTGTTTCCCCAATGTACAGATCTGCACATGGCTTACTTCATTGTAGTGCATATACCATGTTGTTCAGTTTTATCTGGGTGTTTTATCCTTGGAGTGGACAAGCTTCTGCCTTAGTGTATTCTTAGGTTTAAAGTATATTGTGTTGGTTGAAGATCCTGCTGAGTTATTCCGATATTCCTGCAACTTATGGAATGACTATGTATGTTGCTTCATTTATTGTTTTCTTTGTCTGTTATGGAGGAGCTCCTGCTAGCTTCACCTATTTTCAGTACAGTGAATGTTTCTACAGACAAAAACACGGCTGTGCCATGGGCTCACCTGTGTCCCCCATTGTGGCCAATCTGTACATGGAAGAGGTAGAAACCAAAGCCCTAAACTCCTTCACAGGAATTCCACCCACTCATTGCTATAGGTATGTAGACGATACCTGGGTCAATATCAAAACACAGGAATTGAAAGCATTCACCAAACATATCAACTCAGTGGACAGATACATCAAATTCACACGTGAAGATATTAAGGAAAATAGTCTAGCCTTTCTGGACTGTGCAGTATACATTAAGGAAGACAGAAGCCTTAACATTGAAATTTACAGAAATTATGGCACAACATAGGAGAACAAAGCCATCAGAAAAAGATTCAGCAGTCCATCTGCATTTAAAAGACAAAGGCCACTCTTTCAAAGACAGCAAAGCCCACATTTTGGACAGAGAGGATCGCTGGTTTGAAAGAGGGGTCAAAGAGGCCATCTATGTCAAAATTGAACAGCCCTCTCTCAACAGAGGGGGAGGGATCTGACATCATCTATCTCCAGTCCTTTCAACAGTTCCAAGAAGGCTTCACACCCATTTGAACTACTCAGATGACCCTGAAGACACAGATAAGCCTCCAGGTAGCTTTAGTGACTCACTAAAAGAATGCAAATGAAGATCTGTCTGCAGGAATATAAATCTTTCTATTCCCCACCATGCAGTCAGAGCTGAAGAAGCTTCTTGGAGAAAAAGTGAAATGTCTTCAAAGGAAAACAAGAAAGTCCAGTTGCCTCATGGAAAAGCATCTGTAGGTTAAAGGTACAGTATCTTTCAATTCCCCCCACATCTTTTTGCAAATAGTGCACATTGTATTGTTTGCTGGCAGAAAGCCTTCCTCTCCCGCTTCTGTCCCATTTTTGGCTAGGTTAACTCTACTCTGGAGAGATTACTTACTTCTTCCCAAAATCTATGTTCCTTTATACATATCCATCCCAGAAAATCTACATTCTCCAGCTTACAGATATAGCTTCTCTTGAACTCAGTGTACCTCGTGTTCTGATGTCATGAATTTTTTTTTTGTAAAAAAATTATTTTATTAAAACCATCAGCATTAAACATAAGATCATATTAAAAAGCAATCATCATATAACCTGCAATAGAACTAGCAGAACAGAATACAAAATAACAGAATTGGAAGGGATATTGGAAGTCTTCTAATCCAACCCCCTGCTCATGCAGGAGAAATTTTAGCATTCTAGACAACAGATTACCCAACCTCTTCTTAAAAATCTCCAGTGATGGAGCATGCAATAAAGTAGTCTTTGGAATTTCCAGAACTCTGAGTTAAGTTGCATGAATTTTATCATAGTTTCACAAGCTGGACAAGCAATGTAAAAACACCAAAGGAAGTTCAAACCTGATCACAGGCTCCGGGTGCTTTTTAGATTCTTTTAAAATGATTGCACATTGGTGATTGCATTGGTTTCCAGCTTTACACTGTAGTCACAAGTAACAGGCTCTCCTGTTACTTCCCCCCATCACTTTAGTTTCCAGTGTTTGGCTGATTACTCTATTATACTGCACTTTCACAAACTAGAATCCTAGCAAAACGACACAAAAGAAAGCTTGCATCTTTTCCCAGCCTCGTATCACTCTTTGGAGCCTTTTTTTTTTTTTATAATAACTTAGAAGCTCATTTAAGTTGTGTGGTGGTGTCAATGTATGGCTGCCTTCCCTGTGTTGAAAGTATTTGCTGGCAGCTCAATTTTTCCCAACAATAGAAAGTAAGAAATATAAGTCCCCAAAAGGAAAATAAGAAGACTTTATGGAAGGCAAGAAGCAGATTGTTTATCCTCCTGCTCAGGATGATTCTTCTACTATCTCTGCCTCCTGCTACTGAATACAAAATGTTACCCTGCTACAAGTTCATCCCTCTTTGGCAGGCAGTTCTCTTCTGGATGGTTTTGCAGAAGTGAAAAACTAGACTCAGAAAAAGCAGCAGTACAAAAAGTATTTCTTCATTTCCGTGTTTCTCAATCTTGGCAACTCTAAGTTGCATGGACTTCGATACCCACCCATCCACCCCGAATTCCCCAGTCAGCCGTATGAGTCAGTTGACAAGCATCTGAATTTTTGGTCACATGCCTATGGGGATGCTGCAATGGTCATAAAGGTGGGAAATGGTCATGTGACTTTTTTCAGTGCTGTGGCCACTTTGAGCAGTCACTCAATGAACTGTTGTAAGTTGAGGACGACCTGTATTTCTCCCCACTTACCCATTTGAGAACATATAATATTGCTAGGAAAGATTACAGTGCAATCACGTCCCCTCAGATATCAGAATTCTGGAAAAAATTCAGGTGGTAGCCTCCACCATCCTTCCTGTCCAAGACAGAAGACTGGAAAAAGAAAGATTTGGAGAGGAAATAATTACTAGCTATAGAAATTATATTAGTGAAAAATGTTTAGTTCCTGGGAATATAAGCTGCATGACCTGATGAACTCTTGGCACAGATTAGACTGTACATCACCAGGATTGAGAAAAACTTGTTTGGACAAAGCATGGCAAACTTGATTAAAAGAGCTTTAAAATAAATCCTTCACAGACTATGGATAAAAACCCAGAGGTAAGAAGTTCAGGGGGGAAAAAAAACTTCTGTATCTTATTCTCAAGAGTAATGTGACAGAGAAACTATCCTATTGAATCTTTGGGGAAGCATCAGAAGAAACTCATATACTTCAGAGCATAGTTGCCTATTTATTAGTGCATAGAGTATTAAAAATAAGCTTGATCGCTTATTACGTATATGATTTTAATTTGTATAATTAAGATCCCACAGAGCAGTTCTTGTCATTGGAATGCAGAAACTTAAGGATCCAATCTGTTCAAAATTTGTTCCACCGAAATGGCAGAAAAAGATGAAGAAAATTGCTTTGTATATTGAAAATATTCACATCAAGGCAGAAATAGAAAGGAATTAATTTGGTGCCACTATCAAGAACCTCAGAGTTACAATATATAAATGGAATGAAAGCAATATCATTTCGGTATCTACTATTAATCACCTAATTAAAAAGAACCCTGAAGGCAAGACAAGAAGCAATGGATGGAAACTGATCAAGGAGAGAAGCAACCTAGAACTAAGGAGAAACTTCCTGACAGAACAATTAACCAGTGGAACAACCTGCCTCCAGAAGCAGTGAATGCTCCAACACTGGAAGTTTTTAGGAAGAGACTGGTCAGCCATTTGTCCAAAATGGTATAGGGTTTCCTGCCTGAGCAGGGGGTTGGACTCGATGACCTCCAAGGTCCCTTCCAACTTTATATCATCATCATCATCATCATCATTATTATTATTATTATTATTATTATTTGCTGGATGAAGCTTCCCAAAAGTAAACTACAATTCTTTCAAGTGGCATAAAATAAAATATTGCAATGGCAATGGAAGATTTTCGGCTGCAAACCAAAGAACCACACTTGAAATACTGTATCTAGTTCTGGTCACCACAATATAAAAAAGATGTTGAGACTCTGGAAAGACTGCAGAGAAAAGCAACAAAAATGATTAGGGGATTGGAGGCTAAAACATACAAAGAATGGTTACAGAAATTGGGTATGTCTAATCTAATGAAAGAGAAGGAATACGGGTTACATGATAGCGGTCCTCCAATATCTCAGAAGCTGCCACATAAAAGAGGGAGTCAAGCTATTCTCCGAAACACCAAAAGACAAGGCAAGAAACAATGGATAGAAATTAATCAAGGAGAGAAGCAATCTAGAACTAAGGAGAAATTTTGCAATGGTGAGAGCAATCAACCTTCTTGTCTTCAGAAGTGGTGGGTGCTCCATCACTGGAGGCTTTTAAGAAGAGTCTGGACTTGTCTGAAATGGTATAGTGTCTCCTGCTCAAGCAGGGGGTTGGACTAGATGACCGCCGAGGTCCTTTCCGACTCTTTTAGTCTATGATCTGCTGCAGGATCCTTTTTATCATCTTACTGACACTTATTTCCTTCAGTTGTTAAAGGAAGGCACAGGGGATCAGTTATTCTTTTTTTTTTTTTTAATATAAAAATTCTTTTATTAAAACAATCAGCATTGGACATAAAAACATATTATGCAGCAATCATCATGACACCTGGTATACAATACTAAGTATTAGTCTTTGAAAACGTCTGAATTAGTAGGCCTTTCCCCCCCCCCTCGCGTCTAGCCTCAACTATACTCCTGTTACATTTTATTTTGATTGGTGTTTCTCCTATCTGTTTCAATATTAATGTGATCAACATTAAACATAAGATCTTATTGCTAAACAATCCTCCTAGAACATAGCATACAACATTAGGTATTAATCTTTGTAAACATCTGTTATTCTTGACTTGATCCAAGCCTAAAGACAGTGGAAATAGTGATAAGTTTGAAGAAAAGTGATTATATAATGCTGGAAGTTTTGAGTTTCAACGGCGACTAAAGCTATCCTAAAGTTTAGGAAAACGGATTTTCATAAACTCAGAACAGGAGACGCTAAAAAAACACTATTACAAGCCATTCCAATAAGAAAATAAATAAATAAAGGAAATACCAAAAGACCAAAAAATTAGTGTGGCTATGCAAAAATCATAATGAAGAACTGAAAATCAAATAGAAGGCCTATAAGAAGAAGAAAAAGAGATAAATCACAATAAAAGAACTTTAGAGATGGTGTCAAGAAAGAACTGAGATTAGCAAAGAGTGGTAAAATTGTTTGCTGTTTTCTGCTTTTCTGAGTATCAGTGATGGAGAAAGAGGAGCTTTAGATGTTTGTTTCCTTACCTAAGTTTTGACAGTATCCTTTAAATGGGATTTAAAGATGATGTCATGAAGATGTGTCCTATAAAAATAATGAGGCATCTTGTGCCACAATTAACAGGATCTGAAGAAGTGCAGGCTAACATTATCTGTTGAGATGTAGCATGTATGTATGCCTACTTACAAGGATGTTGAGCTTTGGACTGCATGCTAAATACAAGCAATAGGCAAAATTTATTACTTCGTACTGGTCAATTGCTGACTGCAGAAATATTTTTCAGCACTACGAAGAAAGAATCTCAAACTACTCTCCAAACAGAGCAAAAAAAAAAGTAACAAAAGGGGACTGAAACTAAGTCTTATGAGGCTAGATTGAGACGATGAGACGTGCCTTAGTTTGCAAAAATAAGGTTTAGGTGGAAAATAATAGTACTCCTCAGGCAGAGTGGGGCAACTCGCCATTCTCCACAGCCAACTCACTGCGGGACAACTTGGCATGACCAACGTGCCACAAGACAAACTCGCTGCAAGACAATTCAACAATTCAATTTACTTATTTAAAATAATTTAATTATTTAAAATCATTTAAAAAATATTTGAATTTTTGTCTTTGCATTTCAGTTCAAGTTGTCTGCAGTGAGCTGGCCATGTTGAGTTGGCTGTGGCAGAATGGGACAACTCTCCACAAGGGTATCATACACAAGAAGGCTAGGATCTTCACTCCTGAGAATGTTTTTAACTTCAGGATAAAACATTGCTTGATTTTAACATGTTTCCCATTATGAAGTACCTTAGACTAGAATGCTGAATCTGTTTTCACTAGATTTCCCAGTGGAGTCCTTGATGCTTTCTGAGCTTGGTTGTTTGCATGCAGATGTTTTGTTACCCAACTAGGTGCCATCTTCAGTGCAAGAAGAGTGTGAAGTTTGCTCTCTGTTTATATAGAGTAGCTTGATTGTCAATGTTGGTAGAGGTGTCCCCCCCCGTTGGTAGTTTCTTGATTAGGGTAGTGTTTAGTGTATGTTTCTTTGAGTTGATAATTCCTTAATTAGGATATTGTTTACTGCTTGTTTCCTGGGGTTAATCCTGGGGTTAATCCCTGCTTATCCCAGTACTGAGGAGGTGTTCTGGTCTTTTTGTTTCCTTTTTAGCTTTCTCTCTCTCTTTTGAATGGTGCATAAATGTTCTTTATCTGTATGTACCTGTTGATGGCTGATTTGTCTGAGGGCCAAGCTTTCTCAGTGCAGCATTTTGATGTTCCTAATATGGATTACCTGGCTGAAAAATACTGCAATGAAAACGTAGCTAAAATAGAAACAAAACAAAAGATAATTCAACAGCTGTTGTGCAGATGCTGTTGTTGCTATGCGAATCGTTCCTGTCACAGGTGTCACACTTTTCAGCAAGAAGCAAGATTTTGAGCAGGATTTCAGTGCTTCAAGGCAAAGGCCGATGTTTCAATTAAAGCTTCTAAATCTTACATTTCCAGAAAAAGTTCAATATTGCTGCTGCTAATCTCTCTTCCCTCTCCCTCAACATACCCCAAAAAGCTTTATGGGTCTGACTTCAGTCTTTTTCTCTGCTTCCTCTTCTTCATCTCTGTTCAGCTCATGACTCTGGAGGTATTCACTCTAGGAATAGTTCATGTTCACAATTTCCCCAGGAAATTTGCTCTCAACAGGAGATTCATCTCTGCAGTAGGGGTGCAGTAGGGATGCAGTCTTCCTTTCTTACTCTCCCCTGCACTTTGGTTTTCCCTACATATGCATTCTGTATTTTTCTTTCCTTTTGCCCCATTTGGAAGATGCACATCATGCATTTTATCCTGCGGGAAAAGCTCTCCAAAATTCCTCGGAAAATAAGGGGAAGGAAGATCAATAAAAGAGAAGTCAGAAGTGCCAGGCTATGAAAGCAAAGTACTTGGGGACGCATCTGCACTTTGAGAAACTAAGCTACAGGTAGTCCTCAACGTATGACCACAACTGAGACCGAATTTCTGTGGCTAAGTAGAACATTTGATAACTGAGTTTTGCCCCATTTTATGATCTTTCTTGCCACATTTGTTAAGTGAATTACTGCAGTGGTTAAATTAGTAACATGGTTGTTAAGTGAACCTGGGTTCCCCACGAACTTTGCTTGTCAAAAGGTCACAAAAGGTGAGCACATGTCCCCGGGACGCTGCAACCATCATAAATAGGATTCATTTGCCCAGCATCTAAATTTTGATCATGTGACCACGGGGATGCTTCAAAGGTCATAAGAGTGAAAAGCTGTCATAAGTGACTTTTTCTAACCTGTTGTAACTTTGAACAGTCACTAAATGAGCTGTTGTAAGTTGAGGACTACCTGTTTCTCTTTTTTATGTACCTGTGCCATCGTGTGTCTGTAAAAATTGCTTAAAAGAGAAGACACTCTAAAATCCATACTCACCAGAGATCAGCAAATGAAAGGGTACTTATAAATGTATCCAGTGGTTTGTGGAATTATTTAAAAAAAAAATCGAATGTTTAATTTTGGATTTGTACAAAATTTAATTTTAAAAAGCTTTTAAAACAACTGTTTGAAACTAAATTTAAAATGAGAAACTTCAGATGATAAACTTTATCGTTATTTGTTTGCCAGTATGAATGGCTGTGCTAGAAACCCACCAAAGCACAAATAAAACATTCTCCCTGGGCATCCAACTATGACAAAAGTGTTCAGTCCCAAATTTGATTGCTTATCAAAAAACAACTGCTGTCTTGTCTACAGTCCTGCTTTTTGCCTTCAGCAATAAAAGAGCTACACCAGCTGCAAGGAAGATTTTAGGCCCAACTCAATGACAACCTGCTCTAGATGCAGGTTGCCGTCTATAAAGATTTATATGTAATGGTGGGATTCAGCCAGTTTGCACCAGTTCGGCAGAACCGGTAGCTAATTTTTTGTTGCCCAGGCCCAGAATGGACTTCTGGAAGTGGCATCCATACAGAGAACCGGTTGTTCACATATTTGAATCCCACCACTGTCTATATGGCTTAGGCCATAGTAACTGCCAAGCCCATTTTCTCCGGGAAAAAGTTGTCAGTTCTATACATTGTGGTTGATAAAAAAATGCTATAGATATCCATCTCCAGAGCATAGAACATAGAATAATAGAGTTGGAAGGGACATCAAAGGTCTTCTAGTTCAATCCCCTGCTCAAGCAGGATACTCTATACCATTCCAGACAAATTGTTGTCCAGTCTCTTTTTGAAAGCCTCCAGTGATGGAGCACCTACAACTTTTGAAGGCAAGCAGTTCCACTGGTTAATTGCTCTCACCATTATGAAATCTCTCCTTAGTTCTAGGTTGCTTCTCTGCTTGGTTAGTTTCCATCCATTGTTTCTTGTCTTGCCTTCAGGTGCTTTGGAAAATAGTTTGACATCCTCATCTTTGTAGGAACCCCTGCAAAGATGAGGGGGTCAAAGCACCAAAAGCAATCAGGATGGTGAACTCAAAACAAGGCATTCTCACTGGCATATTTCTCATTCTGGAACAATTTAACCCCCAAGGGCAGACTGCCCACCCACCCACCCCGGCCCTTCATTCCTTAGGAAGGAAATGGAAACTATTGTCTTCTGCAGGACAGTTGGGGAATGAAACTTTTATTGGTGAAAGAAGTAAATAATAACCATAACCATAACAATAGAAGAGATGATAGGGACCTTGGGGGTCTTTTAATCCAACCCCCTGCTCAAGCAGGAAACCCTATACCATTTCAGACAAATGGCTGTCCAGTCTCTTCTTGAAAACTTCCAGTGTTGGAGCATTCACCGCTTCTGAAGGCAGGTTATTCCACTGGTTAATTGTTCTAACTGTCAGGAAGTTTCTCCTTAGTTCTAGGTTGCTTCTCTCCTTGATTAGTTTCCATCCATTGCTTCTTATCCTGCCTTCAGGTCCTTTGGAGAATAGCTTGACTTAAACACCTTAAAACAACACAAAGAACATATTTTAAGGTTATCAGATTCTGCAGATTTTTCATATAAACCAAGGGTAGGCAGCAGGCAGATAATGTTAACAAATGAATAAAAATATTATAAATAGTAAATATGCTAAATAAAATATGAAATGTAAAAGTGTGTTGTTATGGATCCTAGGCAGAGAGAGATAAAAGATCCATTTCTCATTAGAAAAAAGAAATCATTCCTTGAAAAAGTCCTTGAAATTGACTTCCCCCCCCCTTACGTTTTCCCTTTCGGTTTTTCTTTGTTTTATCATGTATTGTTTTTATGTATTACTGTTTTTCTTACTTCAGTTAGTTTGATCTTATATTCTGTAATTCATATCCAGAGTTATCCACTATTAAGACATAACTCTGGAAATATGATTAACCCTTTTACTACAAGAATGCTTTATGCAATTGGTATACACTGCAAGTCTTACAAAAGATTATTATTTGAGGGATGTGTACTTGTGGCTCAACAGAATGCATTTAATTGAATTTAGTTGGCTTTACTATGAAAGAAACTTTAGTAAATAATGTATGTTTTTAATCTATCTCAAGTCTTTCAGGCTGTTGGTCTTTTTTACAGGAGACTTATCTGATAGAAGAGGATCCAAATTCTTTATTTAGAGACTTGCCATTCTTAGACTCACTTGCCATGTTCCATGATTATTTTTGTTACTTAAAATATATCTATTATTACAATTTTACTGCAGCAGGAGGTTTTGCTGTAACTAGATATTAGACCTAAATTAGATAGGAATGTGCCCACCTGTAAAAGTCTATGGTTGTGAGAACTAGAATTAGATCATACATGGATGAATTAAATTTGATTTAACCCTGGTACCCCAAAAACAGGAGTATAATTTTCAATCAGCAGGGCATCAGCATTATTTTCTACTTGACTATTTTTGAGTTTCTTGAACATTATTTCAACAAGCATGGCCCAACTGACATCTTGTAAATATTGGATCATAGCTCAATTAACTTCAATTTACAACTACAACAATTTAGTAACCATCTGGAAGCTGGTATTTTAAAGTCTCTGTACTAAATGAGAGAAAAAGTAAAGCAGATGAATTCTCAGCAATAGAAATTTTTATAGGAAAGACTGGTTTCTTAATTTTGGAATGGGGGAGTTATAAAACTTCTATTATAGTAATATTATTACACATGCATCATATAAGAAGAAATTAAAAATAATTACAAGATTAATTTGTAGACAAATGGAAAAACCTTTGAACACAGACAGCCAGATGTCCCATGACCCACCATAAAGGAGTAACGTTGATTAATATCTTATTACAGCAAATTGAATGTATGTTAATACGTTTGTGTTAAAAATATATTTTAAAAATGGTAAAATATCTGACATAATCATGGAAAACCACCTGAAGTAAAAGAAAAAAGTTGAAAAAAATTGTCAGAGCCATTAAAGATATGGGAATAATAAAATGCATAGTTCCCCAGAGAGAATAAATTTTGCATTTTTTAAAATTTGGTCAGATTTATATTTATTATACCAATTTATATGGCAACTCATTCATATTAATGACTCAATACAATAAATCTTAAACCTTCTCTGGTGAAGATATATATATATATATATATACACAGTATATATGTGTGTATGTGTGTGCTTTGGCTAAAATTGAACCCTCCATGGTAATACTACTCACAATTATTACTCCTTCAACTATGGAGGAGATGAAAAAAGCTTTTTTAAAATGTAAGTGATGGTGAAGTACCAGGACTGGATGGCTTTCCTGTGGAATGACATAAAACTTGCAGTAAAATCCATCAATTATATAATGCGATCTTTGCAAATGGATTTTTTCTTTATTTCATGAAGCACATATTACAGTTATAACAAAACCTGATAAAGATTGTACCTTATGAGCTAATAATCAATCTATCTCACTGATTAATGTAGATATTAAACATTTAACTGCTGTTTTAGCTAATATACATTGACAAGTAATCTCTTCAGTGGTTAGAAATGATCAATTGGGCTTTATCAAAACTAGAACATGGATCAGATAATATCTGGCTGGTAGTAGACTTGATTGATTTGAATAAAGCTCAGTTAGAATTTGTCTGCAAAGTTATTAGAGTCTAAAGCATATTTTTGCAGTTTCGCCTTTCAACATAAGACAGCATAATTAGAGAAAGAAGGAAAGATGGGGTTTTCTGGAGCATAAAGCAACTCACTTCTTTCAAAATCGAATCTGGATTGGTCACCCGGACCAATCCGGGTAACCAATCTGAGCTCTTCTGAGCTTTCGGACTCGTCTTTTTGTACTCTTTGGATTCTGTTTCCAGGAGATAGCATTTTGGTTCTAATAGAAGAAGGAAATGGTTGAAAACAAGTAGGAAGATTCACCAGCTGAGTTCACATTTCATGGAACATTTTCTTTAGGCTTTGGGGTATTTTTTAAGGCCATTTCCAGCAGTTGTTTTGGTTGTAGTTGTTTGCTTTGTTTTGGCTTTGCATAGATAATGATGTTTTTATCATGGGGACATCTTCCCAGATCCATCATTATGTCACTGAAGTTAAACAATTAAGCAACTAGGAACATCATACTGCATCAATGAAATGCAGAATAAAATGCTCCATTGACTTTGGATGGCCACATTTTTGTCTTCACAGAAAAACAATAGTAATTTGAATGAAATGAATGAAAATAAATGATAGAAAATTGGGTCCAGTCGGAACTGTTCTTGCACATGGAAGCAACCAAATATGTGAGTGAACTTCTGAATTTACCATCAGCCTCAGTCTTTTTACAGGACAAAGTGAGCATTTGGAGACCACACTTACAATATTATGAAACTAAGTGTAAGAACCAAAATGAACGTTCTAAAACAGACACTTTACAGAATGGAGGAATAACATTTACTCTAGAAGAGAAGAGAAGAGAAGAGAAGAGAAGAGAAGAGAAGAGAAGAGAAGAGAAGAGAAGAGAAGAGAAGAGAAGAGAAGAGAAGAGAAGAGAAGAGAAGAGAAGAGAAGAGAAGAGAAGAGAAGAGAAGAGAAGAGAAGAGAAGAGAAGAGTTGGAAGGGACTTTGGAGGTCATCTAGTCCAACACCCTACTCAGGCAGGAAACCCTATACAATTTCAGACAAATGGTTGTCTAGTCTCTTCTTAAAAACTTCCAGTGTTGGAGAATTCACAGCTTCTGGAGGCAGGTTGCTCCACTGGTTAATTGTTCTAACTGTCAGGAAATTTCTCCTCCTTCTCTATTTGATTAATTTCCATCCATTGCTTCTTGTCCTGCCTTCAGGTGCTTTGGAGAATAGCTTGGCTCCCTCTTCTTTGTGGCAACCCCTGAGATATTGGAACACTGCTATCATGTCACCCCTAGTCCTTCTCTTCATTATATTAGACATACCCAATTCCAGTAACTGTTCTTTATATATTTTCTATGTTTACATGTTTATATTAAATATACACATAGTATATTTACTCAGTTGTTCATCATTCTTCAGTACTAGTTCGAAGAGACAAACAAGCACTCTCTGGGCACTTTACAACATCGACATATTACCTCCAACAATCTGAGTTCTCATTTTACTGACTTCAGAAGGATGGAAGGCTGAGTCAACCTTGAGTCCCATCAGGATCGAACTCCTGGCTGTGGGCAGAGTCAGCCTGCAATACTGCATTCCAACAACTGCACCACCAGGATTTAAAGCTGCTTTTGGCATGGACTGAAGATGAGATAAAGACAATTCAAGAAAATATGGCAGGAAAAATGAGATGTTGGGAACACTGAAGCCATGGTTAGGTACAAGATGGGAAAGACTCTCATAGAAGAACTGGTCTAGGCTTCTGTTGAAAAAACTAGGAAAGCTGAAGTTGAAAACTTAGTTCAATTTAAAGGTTAGTTGGGCTTCTTTTTTTAACTAAGCTTGAGACAGTTATTAACTCCAATCTTGTAGATCTCAGTGGTTTGTTGTAAGGTTAAAAGTTAAGAAGCCCATGTCCAACCCTGGAAGATGAAATAATGATTCAGTTAACATAACCATGAGGCTCATAACACAATTTATCAAGAGGTAAGATACCTCTGATTTCAACAGGGCGTATCTTTCAGCAGTGCATATACTTTTGAAAGAATGAGGAAGAGGCTTATAAGCCTAATGAGCAGAATATCCTCCATACATTACTTCACTGTAGACCCACCTGATCACATTTATGCCTCTTTTTCTTTTTAACATGCCAGGTATATTTCCCAAAGTGTGACAGGAAAGAGATTAGATACATCATATTTATGAAATAAATTCAAAAGGTGTTTACATTAGTGAAAATTAATTATTAAGAACCTAAAGCAACCCGGGTTATGAATAAGGGATGAGCACTGGGTATTTATTTTCACAACCTGAAGAAAAAGACTCTAGTGGGAGATGGTATGACACATGCCATATCTTCTGAATATTTTTTTTATTAGTACAATAAGTCTCTCCAACTTCCTGATATGCTAAAATTATGCTCAAGGTCCCACTGAACCTCATGCAATAAAACACATGGGCACAAATTAGCAACACAGCCAGCATTTGCTCAATTTTAAGAGGTTGACTAAATACAGTTGCAAAAGGATGGGTCTTTTTCGAAGTGCAATAGGCAAAAGAAACTTAGAAAAGATGTGTTCTGCAAGGATTAACCATTTATAGAATACATGGTATCTTGAAAAGTTATTAACATTTGAAAAACTGTACAAGGAACAGTAATGGTTTTAGGAGGTTTTGGAAGGAGAAGTATATAAGCATCTACCAAGGTATGGTTGCAACAGAAAAGTCTTTGCCAGGTTTACTTGCTCCTTAATGTGATGGTTTGGAATATTCAGCTACACAGGAACCAGTCTAATTTTCAATCTAGCATTTCTTTTGCAGAGAAGAAATAAAGAGATGGTGAGTAATAGACAGCCCCAAAAGAAAAAGGAATGGTTGGTAGAATAAAGAACTAAGTGGTGGAAACAGATGAAAGGGCCTAAGAAATTGAAGAAGAGAGTCTAATGAGAGGGATTAAAGAAAGGTAAACCTCCGTTGACTAGATGAAGGGTTGTGGGAACTATGGAAGCTGCCCAAGAGACATCATGCATAGAAGAAATGAGGAGAAACCTGAAGAGAGAAAGAGTTACTGATAAAGGAGAATATTTGTAGCTCATGGTTGAAATGAGGGGTCCTTGGTGCTCTTGGAGTGTGGTTGTTTATTTGCAGACATTTCATTACCCAAACTAGGTAACATCATCAGTGCTGAAAGAAAGAGTTGTGGAGAGGATATGACAACCAGGTGAAAACATGGGGTTGCATTCAGACAAGAGAAAATATCTACACAAGTGTGCAAAAATGTTCCTGTAGCCATTTGCTGAAGACATGCCCTTACAACATCTTATCACTAGCCCAATGCTGAAGCAGGCTGAAGCCAGTCTAGAGTTACAGCTTCAAAGTAATGAAAACTCCCTCCATTCTAGTAGCTTTCATTGTCATGGGAAAGGGAAGCAGATGTCACTAGAAAAAGGCAGGTGGAATTATGGTTGCTAGGTAAAGATTCAAGGCTAAGAGGAAAACCTCTGGTAGTGATCACTCCATTTACTTTGAGCACTATGAAAGAAACAGGGAGAAGATTAGGGGTGAACTATATTCAGTGTTTGAATTAACTACCTAATATTTTGGCTGAAGGGTTTTAAAAGAATACAGTGAACTCATCTCAGTTCCAGTTTTCCCACAAATAAGATGTTCTGAGAAATTAATTGAAATTAAACCTTTTCCTTATTGTCTTTATGTAGAAATTTTAAAAAGCCTTCCTTCTGTCCAATTTTACCAGCCACAGATAGAAAAATAATTATTGGTAGATCCCCAATTTAATTTAGATTTGTCTTACTTTTAAAAGTATGCCTCAGATTTTAAAGATCAAATTATATTTTTGACTCATTCAAAAATTTGTCAGATATACGAACAAGCAAATTTAAAAAGAGTCAGAAATCAGCAAACAACTAAATAACAGTAGCTGGAAACATGGCATATCCTTGGACAGTTAATAATTTGCTTTTTATTATTATTATTATTTATTATTATTATTTATTAAATTTCTATACCGCCCCTCTCCCGAAGGACTCGGGGCGGTTTACAGCCTTAAAATTTAAAAAACATATAAATGTACAAAATTAAAATATTTAAAAATAAATTAAACAAATTAGGCCATAAAATCTATAAAACCCAATATATACAAATCCTAAAATCCTAAAAATTACAAAAATCCTAAAAATTACACAATCAAGTTTGGTTCTCTTTAGTCACCCATTCCCATCCCTCCATCCTGTTTTCAAGATAAGAGCTTGATAAGATAAGATAAGATTAAAATTAAAATTGTAACACATTGGCAGACTTTTAAGGGTATCCGGGGGTTTACTCAGTGGTATATGTAGAGGAAATGAAAAAAAATTGAGGTAGTGTTTAAAATTACATAATCAAAGTCCCATTCTTGTTGTACATGCTTCTTTGCTGCACACATTTACAAGTTGCAGGGTTTGCAACTCCATCTTGACTTTTTTTTTAATTCCCCCACCCCAGGTATATCTGGTTACACCCAAGGCTTTGTATATATTGGGTTTTATAGATTTTATGGCCTAATTTGTTTAATTTATTTTTAAATATTTTAATTTCGTACATTTATATGTTTTTTTTTTTAAATTTTAAGGCTGTAAACCGCCCCGAGTCCTTCGGGAGAGGGGCGGTATAGAAATTTAAATATAATAATAATAATAATAATAATAATAATAATAAAAGGCTTTGGGAAGGCAACAAGCTGACATTAGCAAGTTGCGCTCCCTAATACAGAAGTGCAGTACAATCCTTGACAAGTCATCCAGTATTTCCTTCGATCACGAAGAGCAGCAGCAAACATAAAATTCAGTGTAGAATCACACTTCAGAGTATTCTGCTTAATGAAAGAGCTAGGCCCCAAAATTCCAACTGTCAGCTTGCATCAATTGAGAATCCACCCATTCATTCATTGGGACATTTTTCATAACAGAAATGATGACTTCACCTGCACCCTTCTCCAGTTCCTCAGATGATCTATAGCAGGGGTTTCAAACTCGCAATGTCATGTGACATGTCGTGATGTATTGCGACTTTTTTTGCCATTTCTGGCAATGGCGTGGGCATGGTTTCGCTATGTTGCATCCGGCCTTTGGGCTGGCAGTTTGACACCCCTGATCTATAGTCTTTGGGCTTCTAGCCAGTCTTTTAAAGGTTAGGAAACAGATTGTTCCACAGCAATATACAGTTGTAGTTACATACTTACGGGACTGCCCTCTGCCACATACTTCTCTACGACCGGTGAGAGCGCACAGGGTTGGCCTCCTCCGGGTCCTGTCAGCGAAACAATGTCATCTGGCGGGCCCTAGGGGGAGGGCTTTCTCTGTTGTGGCGCCTGCCCTCTGGAACCAACTGCCTCCTGAAATCCGCGTTTCTCCCACTCTCCCGGCCTTCCGGAAAAATCTAAAAACTCATCTTTGCCGGCAGGCCTGGGGATGATTGTGGTTGATTGTTGAATTGAATGTGTTTTATTGTTTTTTTTTAGATATCGTTGTTTGGGGTTTTTTATTGTAATTTTATTGTTATATATATGTTGTTAGCCGCTCCGAGTCCCCAGAGAGGAGCGGCATACAAACCCAAATAAATAAATAAATTTGTTGGAATGTAAAATATTTTGGGATGGCTTCATTTTGAAGAGGCAATTAAATAATTAACCAGTGGAATAACCTGCCTCCAGAAGCAGTGAATGCTCCAACACTGACTGGAAGTTTTTAAGAAGAGACTGGACAGCCATTTGTCCGAAATGGTATAGGGTTTCCTGCCTGAGTTGGGGGTTGGACTCGATGACCTCCAAGATCCCTTCCAACATTATTATTATTATTATTATTATTATTATTAAGATAATAAAGGCCAGCTCCTGGTGGAGATTAAATGGAAGATGTTGGGTCCTGCTGTTTGCCATTCTGATTCTGTCTTCCTTGCCAAACGCAGGAATAGTGGGGGTGGGTTTTCTTTGTTCTGTTTTTTATATGCTTCTTCAAAACAGCATGTTCCCAGGGTAGTTGACTTTGCATTCAAATTGTAATAAAATATTTTTAGCTAAAATGATTCTAAAAAAATAAAGTGCATAAACAATGCAAGCACAAGCAACAGTAAAAATGGTAAAGTGCCTGCAGCAGAAAAAAAAATGTAAAATATATTAATGTATTTAAAGCATGGGAGAATAAGAATGTTTTTGTCTTTAGTCTCCCAAGGACAAAGAAAGTTCCAGGACTGTTTTAATGAGAGGAGAAAGAAGAAAGACAAAGTTGACTTCAGGATGGCCTTGCTACGGATGGCACTTCCAAGCCAGTGGTTATCAGTATATAAAGGTGTTCCCAGTGTCCATTCGTGTGAAGATACCTCAAGCAAATTAATGATCTTAGTGTATGGAGAGGAACTTACAAGAAGAGTTTTCCTTTCTTCCAAGGTTCACATACACACAGCTACCTATATTTTTTGGAGTTGGTCATGATAGACTGATAGACTATACAGTATTACAAGGCTGACCACTGTTTCCCAGAAGCCTAGGCAAAAAGAGAAATACATTAGGTAGACTGTATGTGCTGAGATTTCCTTGGCAGTTAAATCAACACAGCAAGACCTCCCCAAGCTTTGAAAAACCAAATAAGGCACTTCACGTAATGCCAAGAAAGGTGCTGCTGCTTGTGCTATATTTTGCAAGCCACAAAAGGAGAAAGAGCATAGTTATTGAGTTAATTAAAAAATTAAATAAAAAGCCTTAGAAATAGAACTGGCACGTCAATGCCCATCTCTCCTTCGCATCTACAGGGAATGTCATTCCCTCCCATTGCCATGATAGCTTATTCTTCCATCTTTTTAGATAGCACAATAGAGTTTGTAGTTCTATAGCATATTTATAGCCTTTATCTTCATGCCTTTTAATTTGGCACTCGTTGTCCTTTAGATACTGACATCATTGTTATTGCTGCTAAATTAATAATCTCTGTGTTTTTACTTGGGGCCTATCAAAGATTGAAATAAAGGCGTTGTATTGTATTATATGGTGCTTTAAAATAAAAATAAGCCATGGCTGGCATATAGCAATGAGTCAAGATAATTCTATTCACTTCCAAGAGTGAACCTCTATGGAGAAACCACTCAAACTTGCAACTGGCATTAACAAAGGTAGACTGTTACACTGGAACACAAGCGTTTTGCAGCCATCTAGATTACTATTGAATAGGTTATACTGGTTACACTGCAAGTGAGAGATTGTGAGAGTCAACAGTGCCCTTTCTCATTATGTACAGCTAGTTCTCAACCTACGACCTCAACTGAGCCCAAAATATCCATTGCTAAGTGAGACATTTGTTAAGTGAGTTTTGCCTGATTTTGTGACTTTTCTTGCCACATTTGTTAAGTGAATTGCTGCAATTGTTAAGTTAGTAACTCTGTTGTTAAGTGAATCTGGTTTCCCCATTAACTTTGCTTGTCAGAAGGTCGCAAAAAGTGAAAACATGACCCTGGGATACTGCAACCGTCATAAACATGAGTCAGTTGCCAAGCATCTGAATTTTGATCACATGACTTATGTGCATGCTGCAATGGTCATAAGTGCGAAAAATGGTCATAAGTTACTTTTTTCAGTGCTGTTGTAATTTTGAATGGTCACTAAGCAAACTCTATCTCCCAAGTATGTTGGAGGTTCCAGAATTCCCAGTATACAAAGCCTAGGAATTTCTGGGAGTTGCAGTCTCAACACACCTTCCATGCTGAGATTTCCATGCTGAAGAAGGCAAGTCAGCAACAAACGGGATTGTAACAAGAAGCTGCAGGATGAAGTACTTGTATGCAGAGATCTAAAGAATTGGCTGGCCAGCCATTCCATTTTTCTCTCTGGTTTGCTGTTTTTTTCTTTTTCTCTGACTATTTCAACAATTAGCTGTAGCCAATGAAGATATGCAAGCAATTTTCACTATGCTACATTGGGTGATTGGTGTGTGTGTGTGTCTTTCCTTTCCATATCTGCAAAACTCAGGCTTCCCTCCAGCCTGCGGGTGCCCTTTCCTTATAAAAGGGTAGTGCTCTTCCAAGCACTTCCTGCCATTATTCAGAGAACCAAAGATAAGAGTTTTTTGCCAGATCAAGCCAATGGCCAATTAGTCCTGCATTCTGGCTCAACTGCTAATCAACTCAATGCATTCCCTAAGTTCAGATACTCAGGCAGGAAAACCTTCACTGTTGTTCTTTGCTTAAAATAATTGAAAATCATGTAGAAAGAGTTTCTATCCCATAATTTGCTACTAGATATACTAACTAGTAGAGTCAGGCATATTTTTTTTTCCTCCACCATGCTTGTCAAACATTATGGAGTCACTGCCTGAGATAAGAACAGCATGATCCTCTAGGTTGGATCCTGGAACGTTAACTTTTTTTTAAATAGCCTTTGTAATGTTTTCAGCATCTGCATGGTTTACTCTGAAGCCAGGAAGTGAGTCTAATTGGGAATCTTCAAAGGTGGTAAGAACTTGCCATCTTGTGAGATGCTGCACCTGTATCAGGTGAAAAGTGCTTGGTTTTGCTTTGTTATTTTTTAATCAACAAGAACTTTGTGATAATTGTATTTAGGTGGTGCTTATCCATTGGATATGGTAAATGTTATTGTGCATGTCTTGGAATTCCAATGTCTAGAAATATTCAACCTACCAGTTTCTTGAAACTGGCACAATAAATAATATATTTTGCCATTTAGAAAAAAGCACAGAAAAAGCCATCACTGTATGCTATCATTATGTTGAATGGATTAGGTAAGAAATTCATGAAGTTCAGGATTCTAAGCTTTTGACTTTCCATATTTGTCCTATATTTGGCTGTAACTTTATGCCTCTTGACATCATGAATCCTGAACCTGGAGGCTGAGAAATGGCAGAACATGTTTCGTAAAAGGCAGGTGTGTTTCCTTTCCCAGGTGGCTTTATAAATCCTCTGCCCTCTGAAAAATTATGTGAGCAACTGAAGTGTGGCTTTGTGATGTTCATGTTTGATTTTTGTTCTGGCATCATCGACTTTGTTTTGGCATTGTGGATTGTGAAAATGAAATACTGCTCTAGATAAGCAAAGTCCTTACCTGGATTAGTTAAGTGGTTTCTGGAAATGAAACCACTGGACTAGATAAGGAAATAGCTTAACTTCAGCTCTGGAGCAATTTGTGAAAGTAAAACAGAGGCTCTGGACTGAACATTTTAGCCTTCAGCCTTGCAACCAAACGCTAGGCTGCATTGAGCCCTCCAGCATTTTTGTAGCCAACAGCTGGAGAGAGAGAGAGATGATGGCATTTCCACTCTATCAAATGATGAAAGAGCTCCTTCTCTGTCTTTTCTATTTACCCTCCTGAGACAGGAAGAAGAAAACCACCTAGCAAAGCAAGAGGAGACCTATGGGCATACTCTCTGGGATAAACAGCCTAGAGAGGAAGACATATTCAGGAGCAGTAGAAACCGGAGGGGTAGCAACATCAGTGCAGTACTCTTTTCTCTTCCCCAACCCATGGAAAGAGATGGGACTTCCTGAACTGTGTAGTTTTTGGCGGAATGTTCTGTCCAAGTCATGCCGGATCAAACAAGGACAGAATTGGTTTTGAGGATTTAATTTTACTCAGAGGGTTCAGTCTTTTCAAAAGACTCAAAACTTTTTCTATCTGTCCTTTAAGGCAAAAATAGAAATGGTTCCCCTAGAAGCCCAAGGGTTCGCCACAATAAGGCCCAGCTTCATGTCCCCCAAAATATCCTAGTTTAAATTTTGGAGTCCTGATGCCAAGTTGAGAAAAGCAGGAAGAGGAATGTTAAGATTCTTGTTCAAACTCTTTCCCCAATTTGTTGGATGTACGGGATAACAAATCAGTCACTTAAGGTCAAAAATAAGTAAGTTGAAAACGGGCAGAGATTGGTAATAAATTATCATCCTAAATGAGGCAATTCTTTTTTTTAAAAAAAAGGAGGGCAAAGAGAGGGAGGGTTGTATAAGGCACCTGTAATGGCAGCTAAGTAATTAGCAGTTTTCAAAACCAGGAGAGAATTGAAAATTACTTCTCTTCTCTAAACTGAACAGTTAGGCTTTTTAATATTAGGTTAGCTTTTGTTGGCTTGAACATATATTAAAACATAGGAAGAAGCAACTATTCCAAAGAAAAAGGCATTCAGCTGCTGGACGAGAGAAAGAGAGAGAGAGAGAGAATCTGGAACCTTTGCCTTTGTCCTTATTATAAATGAAATTGTTAACTCTATTATTGTGTAGGCTTGTATAAAAACATGATGCTCCCAGAACAAAATGCAATTATAATAACCTGAACCTTACCGATTCCTATCGGAGGCCAGAACTGCCAGTGCTGTCACAATGGGCAATAAGCCATAAATGATTGAATAGTATTGCATCCAAAAGCAAAATACTGAGACGGTGGAACCAAATTAATAATTGAATGGAATCCTTTGTGCAAAAAAACCAAGTTGTGTTGTTCTACATTTTATTTAGATGGATTTCTTTATCCTGCTGTATCAAAAGAGCTACGGGTAAGGGAAGGGTTCTTGTCCCAGAGGATGGATCAGTGTTCTGATTTTTGTTTCCCTCTCTCACAGTTTGTATCAGCTTAGCACTGAGCTGTGATAATCATACCTTTAGCAAAGGTCAGAGATGCCTTCTTAGTAATTAGTGCATTTTGCCAGGATGTAGATTTTTAGCATCAACACTCAGTTAAAAGCGGAAGCATCTGGCAACAAAGCAGAGAGAAAGTGAAGTTTTAGGATGCCACCTTCCAGTGTTGTCCAAGAATGCTGTCCAGCCAACACTTTGGCTACACTTTGCTCTCCATACCCTTTAACATTCTCCCAAGGGTGTAAAAACCCTAACCTTAGCTCTTAGCTCTTTACCAAACCTTGTCTACTTCTGTAACCAATAGCTAAAAGTTTCTAAGCTACTTATCAAAACATCAGGCTTTACTCATGTGCAGAAAAAAGCACGTCAGTAACAACAAAGATTCTCATTTCTGATTCCTAAAGGCTGCAGTCCCACCTGTTTTTTTGTCCTGCTTGATTGATACTGCCTTTTCAACCAGTTTCCCATGAGGGTGAATTTGTCTTTCCTAGAAAGAAGTCTTCCACCTATGCCTGGTGGATATAAAACATAATACAACACCTGTAAGAGAAACTGGTGCTAGTATTTTTCCAGAAATATGTTCCCATTTCCATAGACCAAAACACAGAGGAACGTTCAATGCAATGCAGTTATTTTTAGGCAGTGGCTTGAAGGGTCATCACCATCAAAGCAAAATGATAGATAAAATGGCGCGGGGGGAGGGGGGAGAAAAAGGTTGTATTGGTGCAGCCTTTTTTCGGATAAAAGTGAATTGGCTGTTTAAGGGTTAGTATTTCCAGTTTAGTTCATTGTGGAGCAGAAAGGCAGGGAGAGTGGAAAGGAGATGTTGGACAGGTGAGGAAAAAGATAATTGTGGAATTAGATCTTCTGATGTATCCCAGAGGCACATGGCAAGTTTCTCTTGGAAAGATATTGTTGAATAAGAGGGTTGTGCAAGGGAATTTGCTTTCAGAATGAGCAACTCAATTATTCTAATGGACTTTTATTTTTATACTGCGCAAGATCCAGAAGTCTTCTGAACTAGGTAATTTTCTTCAAGTTGAGCTCAATTCTTCATGACATACAGTGTACCTATCTCATTAGGGTTTTTTTTAATTGCTTGGTGATTTGTTTATTTATTTTATCAAATTTCTATGCCGCCCCTCTCCTAAGACTCGGGGCGGCTCACAACAACAATACAGCTACATATAAAAATTAATAATAATGATAACATCCAATCCAAAGATCCATACATACAACATGCAAACACAATCAAATACACAATCAACGTAAGATGTTATCCTTGTCTAGCCTACAGCTAGATTTCCTAGAGCAGGGGTTCTCAACCTTGGCAACTTTAAGACTTGTGGACTTCAACTCCCAGAATTCCTCAGCCAGCTTTGCTGGCTGAGGAATTCTGGGAATTGAAGTCCACAAGTCTTAAAGTTGCCAAGGTTGAGAACCCCTGTCCTAGAGGTTTCCCAGCTAAGTACTAACCAGGCCTGACTCTGCTTAGTTTCTAGAAAAGGCCAGGAAAGTTCAACCACATTGAAACCGCTGATATCCTTCAAAGAGACCTTCTACTCTGGTTGCTTTTTATGAACATTCATCTTTAACTTTATTGCTACACCAGGGCTTGATGTCAGAGGATCTAGAATCAAATGGCAGAAAGAATAATAAGACACAACAGGACTAAGTAGCCACTCTTTTCAAGTCATGCACAAGAGAAAGGGAATTAGGTTTCCTAAGTTTAGGAAAGTAATACCATGAAATTCATTGTTAAAATGATGTAAGTTCAGGTAGTACTGAAGTGGACAGGAGCAGAAATAGGAGGATGTTCCATTTTATGCTACAATTTAAATTATGTGATATACATAAGCAATGTATGTTTCAGTAACAGACCTTAGATAAAGGTTGATTGGTTGGGATCAGACTGATTCTTAAAAGAATCAGACTGATTCTTAAAAAAATAAGTAGGGGATCAGGGAGGAGCGAAAGGTATCATATGGATATTTTATTTATGTATTAGATATATATCCCAGCTTTTATTAAAGGAGCTCAGTGGTTTGTGTGTGTGTGTGTGTGTGTGTGTGTGTATCAGGCCTTCCTCCAGTTTTCCCCATAGCTCTGTGGTATAATGGGCTGAGGATGGGCTCCAAATCACCCAGTGAGCGTCTGTGAGTAGGAGTGGACTGGAACTTGGGTCTTTCTATTGCTAGTCCAACACCATCACCATTATACAGGTAGCCTTTGACTTACAACCACAATTGAGCCCAAACTTTCTGTTGCTAAGTGAGACATTTGTTAAATGAATTTTGTCCCATTTTACAACCTTTATTGCCACAGTTGTTAAGTGAATCAATATAGTTGTTGAATTAGTACTACGGTTGCTCAGTGAACCTGATTTTCCCATTGTCTTTGCTTGTCAGAAAGTTACAAAAGATAATCACATGACCCCAGAACACTGCAACCATTATAAATATGAACCAGTTGCCAAACATTCAAATTTTGATCACATTGATGACCTGGACTTAGGGGACAGTATCAATTGTGAATATGTGCAGATGGCCACCGCTCTCTCTGGCCGCTTGCAGACCTGTGTATGCAAGGTCATGAAAAGACAGCAAAGGAAACACCCAATATTCTAATCCACCCAGGAACATCTGGTGTCTTGGGGAAACACCCAAAAGTGAACATATGGTGTCTTGGGGAAACACCCAAAAGTGAACATCTGGTGTCTTGGGGAAACACCCAAAAGTGAACATATGGTGTCTTGGGGAAACACCCAAAAGAAAACATACTAGCTATTTCTGCTTTCTTCCTTCTTATCTACAGTGTGCCAGTCTTAAAGGGCGAAGTCTCTATCTTATGTGTGTCAGCTTTGCTGGGTGAATAGCTTATGTAATCAAAGTAGGTATAAAAATAAGGCTTTTTCAATATTTGGAGCTTTCCTCTTTTTAGAGGAGCCCGTCTTTACTCAGCTGAATAAACACATAACACTTGAAGGCAACTTCTGGTTTCCTATATTTTTTTATCAAGCAAAACTTCAGAACCTGCATATCAACATGGGGATGCAGCAACGGTCATAAGTGTGAAAAACAGTCATAAGTCGCTTTTTACAATGCAGTTGTAACTTTGAACAGTCACTAAATGAACTGTTATAAGTTGAGGACTACCCGTACTACATAACACACAACAGGTAACATACCTGATTCAATGTAATGTGGAAGCAAAACAAGGTTCAAAGCTGAAAACATGGTCCATCATCTAAAAACACATGGAGATCTTACGGCAGATGCTCAAAGGCTTTGTGGTAGGCAGGCTGATAAGGAAAGGGTTGCTAAAAGAGACAAAATTTGGAGTTTAACTGGCTGTGTTGGCAATCTAACCAAAGAATATTGAACAGAGGAGAAACGGGAGTTTCTCGGCTTAATTCAACCATATTAGGATTGCAAAGATAGGAAAGCAAATGGTTATGAGCCTGGTCAGTAAGGAGACATTTACAAAGTAAGAACTTCCTCTCATCCAATCTCTCATTAGCTACCATTCCAAGGGGTGAGAAATAGTTTTCATGTTTTTTATTCACCTGGGTACAATATAATGATTTTTTTCAGGCAAATTTGTTTCCCCCCCCCCAGATCAGCTAAGAGTCCAATACATTAATCACTTTACTGGTTGGGTGGGATTTAATATGTTTCATTAGGCAGATCAAGCAAAGATGGCAGTTAGACCTCACTTGAGTGGCTTGAAGCTAAAGTAGATTATCACTAGAAGAACTGCTTCCTTGGTTTAATTCTGCTTTAAGAAGCCTTTTTAAGTTAATTTATACCTTACAGAATTGCTGGAGGGAGTAGAAACAAATATATACTGCAATGCTAAACTGATTTTTCCTTTTAAAATGCTTTGGTTCTCATTGCAAATGAATGACTTCAAGGAAAGAACGACTTCTTTCACATATGCATACCTAGAATTCAGGGGTATACTTAACATTCAAATCATGTGACTCCCAATAACCATGGATGAAGCCTCTGGAGGCATTCCAGAATGGCCACCAAGTTGCAATTCTATTTTGATAGAATGTTTAAATTGTTTCAAATTTTAAAAATAATTTAAAATTACATGGGGAAGAACTAACTGCTTGTACAATTTAATTAATGTCATCATTTAATTAAGTTTTTCCCACCCAGAGGCCAGATGCAGCCCTTAGATGCAGCACTATCTAACAAAATAAAATTCAATGGTGAAAAAAGTTAGGTTCTGCATTTAGGCAAGAAAAACCAAATGTACAGGTATAGTATAGGGGGTACCTTGCTCAGTAATAGTAGTAATGTGAGAAAGACCTCGGAGTCCTAGTGGACAATTACTTAAATATGAGCCAGCAGTGTGTTGCAGCTGCCCAAAAGACCAACACAGTGCTAGGCTGCATTAACAGAGGGATAGAATCAAGATCATGTGAAGTATTAATACCACTTTACAATGCCTTGGTAAGGCCACACTTGGAATAAAGCATCCAGTTTTGGTCACCACAATGTAAAAAAGATGTTGACACTCTAGAAAGAGTACAGAGAAGAGCAACAAAGATGATTAGGGGACTGGAGGCCAAAACATATAAGAAACGGCTGCTGGAATTGGGTATGTCTAGTCTAATGAAGAGAAGGATGAGGGGGGACATGATAGCAGTGTTCCAAAATCTCAGGGGTTGCCACAAAGAAGAGGGAGTCAAGCTATTTTCCAAAGCGCCTGAAGGCAGGACAAGAAGCAACGGATGGAAACTAATCAAGGAGAGAAGCAACCTATAACTAAAGAGAAACTTCCTGACAGTTAGAACAATTAACCAGTGGAACACCCTGCCTCCAGAAGCGGTGAATGCTCCAACACTGGAAGTTTTTAAGAAGAGATCGGACAGCCATTTGTCCGAAATGGTATAGGGTTTCCTGCCTGAGCAGGGGTGTTGGACTAGATGACCTCCAAGGTCCCTTCCAACTTTATTATTATTATTATTATTATTATTATTAATAATAATAATAATAATATCATTATTATTATTTGCCAAAACATTATACACTTTTGCAGCAGTTGGACTTGTCAACACTGAGCTAATTTTTAGACCTATTCTATGGGTTGCTGAATGGGATAATTTATTCACTGATGCAAGTAGGAGGGTTTGGGAGTCTGCATGGGACAGAGAATATGACACTTTCAGAAAGAAGCATTGAACAAAAGCTCATGTATGTAATGTGCTTATCAGGACACCCCATTGCCGTTAGCTGAGGACACATCCTCACAATAGAGTCTCCATCTTGTAGATCAGGGGTCTTCAAAATTGGCCCTTTTATGACTTGTGGACTTCAACTCCCAGAATTCCTCAGCCAGCATGTCTGGCTGAGGAATTCTGGGAGATGAAGTCCACAAGCCATAAAAGGGCCAAGTTTGAAGACCCCTGTTGTAGATCATCTATAGCTGAGGTAGCCTGAAGCTAGTCCAAGTTTTCCCAGCATGAAATCACAGTTTTCCCTGAGAAATTTTAAGAAAACCTCTCACAATTGGTGAGGATCATATTTCAGCCAAAGAAAACTGCCAGTCCCTGTTCTTGCACTACAGGTAGTCTTTGACCTACAGCAGTTCATTTAGTGACTGTTCAATGTTACAACGACACTGAAAAAGGTGACTTGTGACCGTTTTTCACAGTTATGGCCATTGCAGCATCTCCCATGGTCATGTGATCAAAATTTGAATGCTGGGCAACTGGTTCATGTTTATGACGGCTGCAGTATCCCAGGGGTTATGTGATCCCCTTTTGCGACTTTCTGACAAGCAAAGTCAATGGGGAAATCAGATTCACTTAACAACTGTGTTACTAACTTAACAACTGCAGTGATTCACTTAACTACTGTGGCAAGAAAGATCATAAAATGGGACAAAATTCACTTAGCAAATGTCTCATTTAGCAACAGAAATTTTGGGGTAAGTAAGTCGAGGACTACCTGAATGTGGATAGCAGCAGAGCATGGCCTCTTTCGGGAGGAGAAATTAAGGCAAAGATATAGGATAGGGCAGTTTATGCCACCATGATTTCTTCCATGCTCCAAGAAGGGAGAAAAGAAAGCCAAAGCAAATGTATGGAAGAGTTAAAATAAAGAGCTGTGTGAAGTAAGATTCATAAATTTATGGAATATCTACTAATCTGATGTGGGGCAGTGGATTTTTGGCCATCCATTTGGAAGACCATCTCTTTTTTCCACACTTATGCTCTGGTGTGTTTGTAAGGGTGATGGTCCTTCACCTCCTGCTAGGGCCATTTTGACCCTGAAGGACTTAAGATTCAGAAGTAGATTCTCCTTACTGAGCCCACTTTAAATTATTCTCCCTAGCAGATATATTCCAAAGAAAGTCCAGGAGCAGCAGAGCCAGTCTAATTTCTTTGGGGTGAGAATGAATTAGAGTCCTCATCCAATACTTTCTCTTCCAAACAAAATTACTCAGATCCTGAAATTCTCCATGGAAAGATTAAGAAGAGGCATTATTTCTAAAGTGTGTAAACTGTAGCCATCAAGATGTCACTTAGAGAAATATCATTGTGGAGATCATGAAAGATTGCTAGGCTGGCTTTCTTGAATGAGAGACCGAGCCATCCATACATCTTTAATTCTTCAGTGAAATTCAATAGATGATATATAGATTTGTGGCTGCAAAGTACTGAGCTGAGCTCCTGCAGACAGGATGTATATTGAATGGACAAATGCTCAGATAACCTTGCTTATTAGTTTGTTATTCCCTCAGCATCTAAAAAGAGCCCCAAAAGCAATATTTTGAAAATGCCATATTAGAAAATCTTGATTAAAAACAGGGAAGTGGGGAGGGAAGGATTTAACAACACCCAGCAGTCCAATCCATCTCCATTTGTCATCAGAAAGACAAGAGGGAATAGTGGTCAACATAAGGTATCACGCAATCAATGATAAAGTAGGAAAGAGAATATAGATGGGATAGTCAGTCAGTCATGCTTTGCTTGGCTCACTTGTCAAAAATAATTCCTTCGTTTTCCTGGTTTTTCTTTTCCCCTTCCCCGCCCCTCTTTTTTTCCCTGAAAAAATCCTCAAATTTTTTAAAAAACTTTTTTTAAGAACAGCGACAGAAACTAGTAAAAAAAATGGGTTTTGAAAAATGAATTGACAAAGATGCTGCCTTTGAATGTTATGGTCATTTTAAGATTTTGCTTAGGTTCATTTTTAAACTAGAGATTATTTTTACAATCTGTCTGATAATGATGGAAAAGAATTGGAGAACTAAGGATTGAATTATTGGATTGATTTAAGCCTATAAACTTATTGTATATGTTATCAAATTTAGAGTTAGATATTGGTTGCGTTATTTTTAACTTAGAGTAAGAGATTGGCTGATCATGTATTTGTTTCTGTACTGAGGAATATTGGAAGCCTTTTCCTCGCCCCCCTTTTTTTCCTGCACTTTTTAACCTTTTTCCCTTTTGAATTTCCTCTTCCCATTTTTGTAGTTATTTTGTATTTTAATTTTTCTTGCAATTTAATAAAATTATATGAAAGAAAGAAGAAAGGAAGAAGGAAGGAAGGAAGGAAGAAAGGAAGGAAAGAAAGAAAGAGAAAGAGAGAGAGAGAGAGAGAGAGAGAGAGAGAGAGAGAGAGAGAGAGAGAGAGAGAGAGAGAGAGAGAGAGAGAGAGAAGCAACAGAAAAAATTCAAATCAGTAAAATATATAGTGATAGGCAATTCTATCTGAGAAGCTTAGACAAAATGGTTGCCATTACTCCATTGATGTCTTCCTGTAGCCAATTGCTTTCCCGTTTTCCTTTCATGTTCTCTAACTTCCCTTTTTCATTCCAGATGATATACACACTTCTCTTCTAAAATATCTCCCTGCTTATTTTATTTATTTATTTATATTTATTAAATGGTTATGCTTCCCATCTCCACTACAGTGTGACTCTTTCCCTGATTCATAAATGAAATTTAGTTCATGGATCCAATGTACTCTGGTACCTTTCAGAGATAATGCACTAATTTTGGTTATATGACATGAACAATAATCCACAAATCATGTTAGTAAAAATAGATCACCTATATAGCAAAATAAGAGGGGGAAATCTAACTTTCACTATTTGTTCATATCCAAGAAAGTGGGTCTTTCTTTTGAAGCTTCCCAAATGCAGTAGAAGAATACACTTCTGTGTGTTTGTATGTTTCTGTTACTATCCAATCCTTACAAAGTCTTTCTAGTCCTTCATATTGAAGGAGTAAGTAGGTGTGGGTCTGCCACTGTAAATACCAACTAAAATGTAATGAGGTGTTATGGTGTGTATAGGTTCATATTCTGTGTGACTGCCTTCAGAAGGAGCAATAGGAGAAATATATTTGCTATTATATTTCAGAGCACCAATATTACAATATCACACTACACAGGAAGTGTCTACTCTTTTCTCTCCGTGCTTGTCAGTTCACTCATTTGGATGAAGATATATAAGACCTTCAGCAAAGCTAGAAATAAGTGGGTCTTCAAAAAAAATTGGTTGCTCAATTTAGCAGTGCATTTTTGGAGTACAGAACTTCATTGTACTTTTTTTTTTTTTTGTAAAATGAAGAATCATCAAACTAGATAGAAGTGGATGGAAATTGCAACTAAGGTTTTTTTTTTTAATGAGATATTTAAGATATCTCTTCGTCAGTATGATTCAGTTTTTCTGATGCTAGCTAGTTTTTTTTATATTGTCTGTAAAACTAGGCAGACCTTGGTCACCCATTGATTACATCATTAATGGTAATATATTGCTATGTCTTCTTCTGTTGGTTCTGTTTAGTTTTGTTTTATTTGAATGTTTAATTTATGTGTTGGCCTTCGGCTGTAATAATAAATTGATTGATTGATTGAGATCTCTTCTGATTTTCTTTATTTTATTTTATTTTATTTAAAAAAAACTGGTACACTTAAAGCAGCAGCAAACCCTTTGCAGAGGCTTGTTCCTTCTCCAGTACTTCCTGGACAGCCTAGATAGTCACTTTTTTCCTTGGGTAGTTCATGAAGTGCCAAAGATAAGAAGAAGCCTCTTTGCAAAGAGTCTGGTGTTGCTCTAAGTATGTCAGATTTCTTAATTTTTTTAAAAAAAACCTGTTTGTATGAGGACAAAACTTTTTAATCCACTCTCCCTGGAATATCATTCATCTCAGTGCTCATCCGTTGATCTTCTATAGACAGATAGCAATCAGTGCAGCTCAAAAAACCTTTCAGAGTAACATAAAGGAGGCTTTTGTAAGAGTGATTTATATCATCCTCTCTTCTCTAGAATCTACAATGTTATTTATTTCTCAATGGATTTTTTATTCATTTTACACAAATAGGCAGTACCCCGACAAACTGAAAAATGTGTTCCTCCATTCGCATGGCAGGAGATTCTGAGTGCCTTGCAGATTGGGGCTCTCTCCAGCAGCACTTCCTTCATCAATCACTCCTTTTTCCTACGTGCTATCCAATTGCCATTTGATAATGCTGTTTGTTTTTTAAAAAAATGGAAAACAGAAAAACTAAAATAAAACGTGCTGAGGTCAACATCCCAGTAATAACAAGAAGCACAAAGCATTGAAACAAACACCCACCTCAGCACAACATCTTCCCCTCCTTATTCTGTGATAAAAATCAAAAGGAAAGAGGGGGAGGGGGAAGCAGCCCTGATAAGGTTTCCAGCATTTTTAATCTCTTTGGGTATGCTTTGTAAAGTATTAAGTATTGATGGCGTGAGGAAGAAGCAATAAATGACTCTAAAAAAAATATGGTTGTGCAGATTATGGAAACTGTATTACATTTTCTCAGATGTCTCTGTGAACACAAGAGGCAAAATTCATCCTGTTCATATTCAACATTGTCAACCACTTTTGTTAGATCCAAAACAAAACCCATCTTAGGAATGTGGAGTCAGAAGTCACCAGCCGTGAACGCATGGGAACTTCCCAAGATTCTTCCATTTTTCCATAGGAACCTGAGTTTTTCCAGGAGCGCTGAATTTAGTATTCCTGAACTTAGAGGATCTTGGGAAAGGGTTGTCCTATCATTTCCAAATCCATTTTCCCAATTGGGCTCACATATTGCTCTAAGTCATTATTTGTTCAGCCATGTCTTGTTGAATAAGCCAGCATTTGGGGGAGGGGTGTCATCCAATCCACCAAACAACTTTTTACACAAGGCTAGGGATGGTGGCTAGGGATTGCATTTAACATTTTGAGAAGTTGAAATTGGGTAGGACCACATCTGTTAGTCAGGGGTTCTCAACCTGTGGGTCGCGACCCCATTTGGGGTCGAATGACCATTTCACGAGGGTTGCCAAACAATGCAGTCCGCCATTCCCCCCCCTTTTCCTTAGCTGTGCTACTCCCTCTTATTCTATTGGCTTTTGAAAGCCAATAGAATAGACTCTCTTGAATAGAGTCTAATTCTATTGGCTTTCAAAAACCAATAGTAATTGTCCAGGCTATCTCTGCCCTGCTGAGCCCGCCAAAAGTCCCAGTCTGCAAATGGGTGCTGCAAGTTGTCTGCAGCGAAGGTGAGCTGTCTAGAAGTTTCCACCCCTCCCTGCTGAGCAACTACTAAAACTGTAAGTAAAAGAGGACCAGGGGTGGGAGGTGGGAGGCCAGCGGGTGCAGAGAGGGTTGCTGGCGCGCTTGGGGCCCGGCGGGTGCCTTACCTCCCTTGGGCTGGGCCAGCTCGTGGCCCAGCCAGTGGTCACCCTGCGCCGTCGCTGCCCCTTGCCAGCTACGCCTTGGCCGGCGCAGGGGGTGGCACCACGCATGCATGGCGCTCCTGGGCAGGGAAAGTCCTCGACTTACGACCGGTTGGGAAGTTCTCAACTTACGACTGGTTGGGGGTCGCGGCATTAAAAAGGTTGAGAACCACTGTGTTAGATGAAGGGGGCAGTTTCTCTCTTTTTTATATTGTGGTGATATGCTTAATTTATGCCACAGTTTTCATGTCTTGCTCCCTTTTGAACTGGGGAAACTACTGTCAGTTTTCAGCAATTATAGAACGAGGGGCTTGTAAAGTCTGCATAAATGGCCTCAGGGACTACAGGTTGCCTACTCCTGCACTAAACCACAAAGCTTGTATGAATAACAATGTCTAGATTCATCAAGCGGAAAAGCAAAAACAAAACAAAAAAAGAATTAGCAGGATGAGTAAATCTAGTCTTTAACTTGGGATATCAAGCATATTAGAAAGGAGAATTATGGGTGCCTTTCAAATGTCTCCCAAGAGCCTAGATATAGGAACAATTACATTAATTATTCTGAAAATCACATAACCTCACTCAGTATTGCACATCTATCACTCACCAAGCACCTAGGTAATGACTGAATTATGAATGAACATATGCAAAGCCAACATGGTGCAGAAAGAGACTGATCAGTCTATTTTCCTCTGCTTCAAAAAAAAAATCAGCCAACTCTACAGAGACTTGGGTTGTTTTAACCAACATGCCATTTTTTCTTCCTGCTAATTTTCTAATGACAAAACCTTCTTGGCAACCTAGTTTTACACTTTCTCTCCTCTAGAAATCCACTGAGCAAATATATAGCCAAGTGTCCAAATAGAGCTTGGAAAGTTCATTAAGGGGAAGGGGAGATGCTGAAGTGAGTAGCTCAGATGACATGAAAGCTGCTAGTAGGGTCTTCTAGCTCTTCAGAGATTCAGAAATGTTCAGTCTTTCACTGAGCAACTTTTGCCAAGCACTGAGATGAACAGGAGCCTACTATTGTAGTGACTGAATCTGTAGTAGCAAACACCACCAGACAAAAATGGCACGTACAGTAGTGAACACCAGGGGTTGGTAAGGACACTGACAGAAAGTTAGTGCTGGGAGTCTTTTCTTATAAACTATAATTTATTAAACTATAAAAAGTAAACTAGTAAACTATAATTTACTAAATCTTTCCCTTTGTTCTCTTGGTAGACCATACATCTTCTATTGCTGTTAAAACAGCAGATCATAAACACAGTGGGAGCCCAAGAAAACCCAGATAAGGATCTGTTTCTTAGGCATATGGAACAATTCTTCCCAACTCCCATCATCTTTCCCTCAAGGGAAAGATGGAATCCATGCAACCTAGACTTTGGAGAGATGACTTTAACTGACAGGAAACTCCATGGGAAAGCCCTGCTTACAAAGAAGACTTGGTGGAACCTCTAGGTATCCACTGTCTTTCTGACCATAGAGATACCCCACCTAAGCCTTCTATGTCATTTTACCTAGGTTTTTGCTGTGTTCTTTAATTTTTGCTTTTCATTATGGTGATGGTTGACAAGCAGGTCAATCATTAACTTGGTTCAAGGATGCTCTGTCTCCAGGATCATGATTGAATGGTTCACTTAACAATAAGTAACTAATTGGGAAGAAGCTGCAAACAAAGAATCATGAAGTGATTTAGATTTTCTAAAGCTAGAAGGGCTTCTCTATATCCCCATATTAATCACATTAAATCTGTACCTCTCTTATGAACTCATTAATTCTAACATTTGTTATAGTTTACAGAGGCAAGATCTGGTTCAATGGAAAGTTACTCCAGCAATGGAACAACTTTAACTGATTCATATGGAAATAGTAGTGGGCGTTGTCATTTCCTACATCTTTCTTTCATTCTAAGCTAATTTGGGGAAAGAGGAAGCACTTCCTTCTAATTACGTTTTCTTGTACAAGGTTTATGATATTTGAATTTTTTTCTATTATTTTTATTAGCATATCAGTCCAAAAACTCTTTACATATTCATTTATAGAAATTGAATGCATGCTCAACAAACTGATTTTTTTGGGGGGGTTGGGTTGGAAAAAATAGAGTTCATAACAGTTAAGAAAAAAATACTTATTGATTGATTGGTGTGTTTTATTCACTTCATACATACTTAGAAAGCAAGTAAAATAACAAGCATAAAATCATTAATAGCCATGTTAGGAAGCATGCAGAATGTAATTAACTAGGACACGTTTAATCATTTTTAGAATAAACTCTTTTCCATTGATACCAATGGAATTTAAGTTTAATTAACAATTAATAGTTCATTAATTTCTGTTCTAAATATTATTAGGTCTAGATCCAACCCAAAAATAGATAATGCTAGGCCATGTAATCTCTAATCACAATATTATTTAAAGGTAGCATTTAAGTGGAAGATGCTCCAGTTAATGTATCTGCTCTGAGCGTGTACCCCTAAACACAAGGGGGCTGTCATTTGAGCAGACATCCAAAGAATGACATAATTTTGCTGTAACAGTGCCATGGTTTCTGTCTTCATGTGTGTTTGTGTTTATGTGCATCCCTCTCTCCTTTGAAATTAAAAAAAGAAGACAGAGTTTACCCCATCTGCATTATGAGCTCAGAAATGTCTGCTAGGTTTTGCAGCTCCGCTGTATTTTGCTTTGTTCTTTTGATATTTGGGCACCACAGAATCCAGTACTAAGACTGACAGATATTCCTCCTTCATCAGTCAGCTCTGAAAATTCTCCCCATTAATCAGTTGTGCAGAATGACAGATTGCATATATGCCTGCCCTCTCCTGTCCAAAATACTTTCCATTTTATAGCACGGCCTTTGTTACCATGGCCGGAGGATATGCTACTGTAATACTGAAAACTGCAGTGTGCAAAAGCCATATGCAATATATGCATATACACTGGGGTGCTCTAAAGAAGCTTAATGAAGCCTTGCACAAGTAGACAAGAATCAGAACAAGCCACCAACATCAGTTATAACCTTGCTAGTCACATTCGATTTCAGTCACCACACATTTTGCTATGACTATATATCTTCCTGGCTCTATCACCCTGCAATGATTTATTTATCACATAATATGTCAAAACGAACTCTGTCTTTCTTCTTCCCTAACAAGTTCAGGTTTGGAAAAATATTCTCTCTTGATTCATTCAAGGTACATTTGAATCTCCATCAAGCAGTGCAGGTGAGATCAAGAATTCCAATTTAAAAAATCAGAATAATGTAAGCAATTAGAATAGAATAGAATAGAATAGAATAGAATAGAATAGAATAGAATAGAATAGAATAGAATAGAATAGAAGTGGAAGGGACCTTGGAGGTCTTCTAGTCCAGCCCCCTGCTCAAGCAGAAGAACCTATAGGAGGAGAAATCAATTGCTCAGTTTTAATGGGGCTGCTTCTAGTTGGGTTGGATTGGGTGGAAGGGGTTTGTTAGTTGTATGTTGCTTTTATTTTGAATATTGTGTTTCCTTCTTTGTGTGACATACCTCCATTTGTCTTCCTCCAAGGGTTTATCAGTAGGGTCAAATCCTCTGGGAGTTATTTGTTCATTAACTGGTTCTGTTTGGGTAGAGCTTTCTTTTGTACTTTGGAGTTTGGCTACAGTTGCCTCTAGGTTCCTTATCTTTTCCTGTAGCAGTTCACATTATTTACATCTAATGCTTGTGTAGTTTGGGTGTTCTTTGGGCATGAGCACATACATGGACCATGTATTGCATACTACCATAGTGTCAGTCATCTGTTCCATGAGTATGTTGTTTGAAAATCCCTCTTTTTGGTTGGTGGATGTGCTTTACTGTTAGCCTTGTTTCTAGCTTTTCTGTTCTGGGTAATTATGCCAATTTTTTCTGTCCTTTTTTTCTGCCTGTTTGTGCTTGTTTTTCTGCCTTGGTATTTGGTTTAGATAAGTGGTATGTCCTTGGGTTTTAAAAGAAAAAAAATTGGCTGGGCATCAAAACATAGATTTTCTTTAATAATTTTAATTTGTTTGTCTGATTGAATTTAGAAAATGCCTGAATCCAGCCAATCCTGGCACTTACCCTAATCAAAAATCAGCATAATAAAAAAATAAATAGATTATATATATTCAGGGGAAAAAAGCATACAAAAGAAAACAATTCCTGGAATTTAAATTGCATATTGTATATTTCAAATAAGAAAGTGGCAAAAAAAAAATGCCTGCAAGTCATACGGAGAAAGGAAGATAATAAAACCCACACAGTGTCAGAAACGTCCAAATCAGCAGCTGCTCCTTTTAAGCTTTCCAAGACAGGGATGTATTGATAATATTTTACAAGTAGTTCAAGACTTAACAAATATTGAAGCACTTATTTTTCAGAAAAGAAAAAAAGTTTAAAGAAGACTAACAAAAAAACCCCACACAAGTGCAGATTGTTACCGGTAGATGTTAAGTTAGGAAAAACATAAAGAATCTTTTCTGGGGTTTTTTAACCTCACAAAGCAAAAAAAAAAAAAAAGACAGAAAGTAAAACAAGGAAAATATGGAAATTATAAAAAATAAAAAAGCATAAAAAAAAAGAACTTGCAGTTTTGTGTTAGAAAAATAAACCCTTCTTTTCAAATTAACCAAAAACTGGACATTGGGAGGCAACCCACTCCTAAAGTATTTTTATTATTTTTTTTCCTGCTGTCCATTCCCAGTTGAGCAGTTCCTTTATGGCTAATCAGTTTCTTTTATGGCTGGAATATCCAGATGTCATTTTTGTACATTTCAGTGTCTTAATGGCAAATGTATTTAAGAAATTTCAGTTCTAACTGTGTACTCAATAGTTTTCTCAGGGTGAAGAAGGCTTCGTGCATATAATCTAAAAATAAAAATAACTAAAATAACATTTTCTTGGAGAAGATACTTTTTATGAATCAATTTTGACATTTCCAAAGGAAAAGTACAAATGCTCCCATCCTAACTATATCTTCCTAGAACAGCGGTTCTCAACCTTTTTCAGGCCGTGACCCCGACCTGCGCTGCACATGCGCGGCATGACGGCCCGCATCGTGCATGTGCGGTGCTACCCCGCACATGCGCGGTGCTGCCCCCTGCACCAGCCGAGGGGAAAAGGGGGAATAAAATGGCGGACTGCGTTGTTTGGTGACCCCCGTGAAATGGTCGTTCGACCCCAAATGGGGTTGCGACCCACAGGTTGAGAACCGCTGTCCTAGAAGAAAGGGCTGCTGATTTTGAGGGATATAATTCAGATGTTTCATTTGGTCCACAACCTGCTGCCAAAAAGCTTTCTAGATTTATAGCAGGGATTGGGTATGCCTAGTTTAAAGAAGAGAAGGACGAGGGGGGACATGATAGCAGTGTTCTAATATCTCAGGGGCTGCCACAAAGAAGAGGGAGTCAAGCTATTCTCCAAAGCGCCTGAAGGCAGGACAAGGAGCAATGGGTGGAAACTAATCAAGGAGAGAAGCAACCTAGAACTAAGGAGAAATTTCCTGACAATTAGAACAATTAACCAGTGGAACAATCTGCCTCCAGAAGTTGTAAATGCTCCAACACTGGAAGTTTTTAAGAAGAGATTGGACAACCATTTGTCTGAAATGGTATGGGGTTTCCTGCCTGAGCAAGAGGTTAAACTAGAAGACCTCCAAGATCCCTTCCAACTCTGTTATTAATCTATTCTATTCAAATCAGCACGCAGCAGTTAATTCTGTTATCATGAGTCACCTACAAATCTCTGTGTGTTTTTCTGGGCATCATTAGTTTAATAGCTGTAAAATGTATATTTGTAAGAACAAATATGAAAGTGGAGTTTAGAGGTGAGTTTAGACCTTGAAACTGAGAACAAGGTACTCAGTACAAGCAATTATTGTCTCTTTGAAATAGGCACAGCAGTAGGAAAGTATCCCTTTAAAACAGCGGTTCTCAACCTTTTCCGGGGCTTGACCCTGGCCCGCACCGCGCATGCACGCTGCGATGGGGCGCACCGCGCATTCGCGATGCGGCGGGGTGCACCGCGCATGCGCAACGTGGCAGGGCGCATCGTGCATCGTGCATGTGTGATGGGGTGCATCGCGCATGCGCGACGGGGCAGGGCGCATCGTGCATGCGCGGTGGGGGCGCATTGTGCATGCGCGGTGGTCGCATCACGCATGTGCGGTGGGGGCGCATCACACATGCACGACGGGGCGCATTGCACATGCACGGCGCATCACGTGTGCACGGCGTGGTGCGCCATGCATGCGCAGCGTGCATGCACAGTGCGACGGGACGCATCTCGCATGCGCGGCACTACGGGGCACATCGCAAAGGGGGAAAAATGGCCAACCAAAATTTAAAAAAAATGGCCGACCAAAATAAAAAAAATGGCGGGCCCGCATCGCGCATGCGTGGCGCGACGGCCCGCATCGCAAAGGGGGAAAAAATGGCCGACCAAAAAAAATTGCCGACCAAAAAAAAATGGCGGACTGCGGTGTTTGGCGACCCCCGTGAAATGGTCGTTCGACCCCAAATGTGGTCGCGACCCACAGGTTGAGAACCGCTGCTTTAAAAAGACAGTATATCTGTTAGAACCTAATGCCAGCTCTGCCTTGTATGATGGATTCTTTACTTTTAATCTCATCAGTTAGTCTTTTTGGAAATTAGTCATTGAACAAAGACCAAGCTTATCATGCCAATCCTTCTGGAAGGGCCCCTACAACCTATTCTGTAAATTTCAAATTTGCCATATTCTGGACATGGACCATATAGGCCACTCATGTCAATGACATCAGTAATGTCTAGGAAATATCTCAATAGCTTTCAGTTAGGTTGGTCAAAGGTAATCCCAATACATTTTAGTCTATTCCCTTCCAGAGGAAGAGGGGCACGTATATAGGTCTAAATTTTATAGAGAGGGGCAGAGTATCCAAATTAAAAAATATAAATTTATTCAAATATTTATGACTGTTAAACAGCTGTTGACAATCATGAAACAAGAATCTCAGGTTCTTGCTAACTTTTCTTGGAAAGAGAGAAAAGGTGACAAATTTAAATCGGGGAACCTGATACAAATTACTTGAAGAAAGACTAAATATTCCAAGGCAGAATTTTGTTAGCTTGCTTTTCCTAACATCAGTAGGTTCATTTCCAAGGCAAGAATGAGCCACTGAACTCCATTAATTAAGATAGACCATATACAAGAGATGTATTTTCGGGTCTTATGAGGACAGCTTATTAATATGAACCCAGATTTAATGTTGATTGCTTTAATATTGGGAAAGCGTACTGAATTTCTACCTCAGGATACTGAATTTCTACCTCAGGATTTTTGGTTAGGGATCATAAAAGATTGTACTAATACTGAGATGAATAATATGTGATAGACTAGGAACTGTGGATAGACTATAGAAAAGAGAAACACCAAGCAAATAAATTGTAACAGGCATTTAGTTGAGGCTTGATGTGCGGAGTGAAAAATGTTTACCAAACCAGACGATTATAAAGATTAATACTTAGTGATGTATATCAGGTGCTATGATGATTGATGCATACTATGATTTTTTGTTCAATGCTGATTGTTTTAATAAAAGAATTTTTTCATTTAAAAAAATGCTTAGTCAGTACCATGGACACTATGTGCAGAGGTACTTTTTACAATTAGTTGTTCAGTGAACGCATGTCAAGAAAGGCTTTCTGGCGCTTTGCTTAATTTTATATTGGAAAGCTACTGAGAAAACTCCTCAAGGTGCCATGACATCAGCATCTCAATTCAGACAAAGCGGGACTTCTTTTTTAACTTATCAAGCATGCAAAGAAGAGTTACCCAAATTAAAATTGAACTGTGGGATGGTGCTTTGTTTATAGAGGAGGCAGCACGGACCTGGCGGTGAGGGAAACAATGTGGTCATGCTTCCCCCCTCCCCTGTGAATTGGTGAACGAGCGGCCAACGGTGAGGCCAAATGGGAGAACTGTAGTGGCCTCCCCCACCCCATGAGCTTTGTGCGGGAAGGAAAGTCGAACTGAGCACTATCAGGAGGGGCAGTAAGACAGCCCTGAAGAAAGAATCCCGGATTATGACTCTGGTGCTGCCCTTATGGACCCCTTTTCAGAGACCTGGTCCTTGCCCCCGGCAGCACATATGCGAATCTGTGGATAGTGGATTAAACGAAGCAGGATGGAACAACATAGGGGCTTTTCCTGCTCGGACCACTCAAAATCTACCTTCATTATTGTTATTATTATTATTATTATTATTATTATTATTATTATTATTATTATTATTATTATTATTACCATCACCCTGATAGAAACTTGGTACTTGGACCTTAATCCAGACTTGACTGCCTGGTTTCTTGCCGGACCCTATCGATTCACCTTATTTGACTGGCTGCTTACTCGAAGTGGACGCTTCTTGCATTGCGAGACTCCCCCCTCTCGCAATTATGGCCCTCTGTTCTATCAAGGGCCCATCTCGAGGATGGACTTTGGAGTCCTGAGAGATGGCATGCATCAAAAAAGGTGCTTTGGGGTTTTATAAATAGGTATTTAGTCAAAGTTTTAAGGGTGGGGAGGGGTGGGGAAGGGGTGTTTAGGGTAGGGGAAGAAATTGTCAGAAGGGAACAAGAAGACAGGCCAGGCGACGGAAGGGGATGGAGTCCTGAGGGTGCGGACGGGGGGTTGATTAAGACTAACTCAGTTCCAATAAGTACCGTTAGCGGGAGGGGCAGGTATGGTGGGAGCAGGGGGCCGTATCATAATAAGGGAGCGTGCACCCGCTGCTTACGAGTGGTCGTGCGCTCCGACCCCCAAGGCTCAACCTGTTCTAAGGGTTGTTCAGAACCACAGGGCCCTGGCTGTAGGCTGATGCTGTGCAATGCCAGGTCTGTGGTAAATAAGGCCCCCCTCATTCAAGATTTAATCTCAGAGGGGGGAGCAGACCTGGCGGGTATAACGGAGACCTGGTTGGGACCAGAGGGCGGTGTCCCTCTGGTGGAAATGTGCCCACCGGGTTTCCTTGCATTCCACCAGCTGAGAGCTCAAGGCAGGGGTGGGGGAGTGGCGGTCGTGATCAGGGAAGGTTTCAGGCCGAGGGAGGTCACTGTTCCTCAGACGGCAGGCTGTGAATCCCTTCTGGTGAAGTGGGACCTAGGGGGTCCGAGGGCGGTGTTGATTACGTACCTGGTGCCCTGCCACATATCAACCTCCCTGCCCGAGCTCCTGAGCGTTGTCGCCGCGGTGGTGGTTGAGGTCCCCAGGCTAATAGTCATGGGTGACTTCAACCTGCCGTCCGGGGGCGGGGCGTCCGGGGAGGCTCGGGAGTTCATGGCTTCCATGACAGCCATGGACCTGACCCAGGTAATTCAAGGCCCCCCACACACAGGGGGGAACACGCTTGACCTGGTTTTTGTCTCTGGACAGAGGCTGAGTGGTCAGAGTGTAGGGGATATAGTCATTGAACCCCTGTCATGGTCTGATCACTCTCTCCTATGCTTGGACTTTCGGACCGTTGCACCCCACCGCAGGGTGGCAGAACTGGTGAGATGGTACCGCCCCAGGCGGCTGATGGAACCCGAGCAGTTCCAGGCAGAGCTTGGGCCAATTCCTGAGGTTCTGACACACGACTCGGTTGGAGAGCTGGTGGCGGCCTGGGACAGGGCGGCTGCCGGTGCCCTGGATCGAGTTGTGCCTTTGCGGCCTCTGATTCGGCGTGGGTCTCGACCGGCCCCGTGGTATAACGAGGGGTTGAGAGAGATGAAACGCCGGAAAAGACGCCTAGAGAGCAGTTGGAGATCGAGCCGTGCCGAATCTGACTGAACGTTGGTAAGAGACCATATTAGGTCCTACCTAATGGCGATAAGAGCAGAGAAGTGTTCCTACCTCACTGCTCTTATTGCATCATCAGATAACCGCCCAGCCTCCCTGTTTAGGGTGACCTGCTCCCTCCTTCATCAGGAGGTGAGGGGAGACCCCTTAGAGGGTAGAGCTGACGATTTCGGAAAATATCTGTATGATAAAATCGCTCAGATACGGGAAGGCTTCGACTTCAACTGGGTATGTCCAATGGGAGAGGCGGAGGCTGGTCTTGAGACCGTTACCTGGGTTGAGTTTGACCCTGTGACCCCTGAGGATGTGGACAGGTTGCTGGGGGGACTTAGGGCGACCACATGTTTACTGGACCCGTGCCCCTCCTGGTTGGCGCTGGCCTCCCGGGAGGTGGTACGAGGCTGGTTCCGAGCAATTATCAACGCTTCCTTGAGTGAGGGTGTCTTTCCCGCTGCCTTGAAAGAGGCAGTGGTGAGACCCCTCCTCAAGAAGCCTGCCCTGGATCCAGCTGTTTTATCAAACTACCGTCCCGTCTCCAACCTTTGCTTTCTTGCGAAGGTTGTTGAGAGTGTGGTTGCCCGACAGTTCCCGCAGCATCTGGAGGAATCGTCATATCTTGATCCGTTCCAGTCAGGCTTCAGGCCTGGCTACAGCATGGAAACAGCATTGGTCGCGTTGGTGGATGATCTCTGGCGGGCCCAAGACAGGGGTTGCTCCTCTGTTCTGGTGCTATTGGACCTCTCGGCGGCTTTTGATACCATCGATCATGGTATCATGCTGCAACGATTGGAGGGGCTGGGCATAGGAGGCACTGTCTTGCAGTGGTTCTCCTCCTTCCTCTCTGGCCGGATGCAGTCTGTGTTGACAGGGGGCCAGAGGTCGACCCCGAGACCCCTCGTATGTGGGGTACCTCAGGGGTCGGTCCTCTCGCCTCTACTGTTCAACATTTATGTAAAGCCGCTGGGTGAGATCATCCGTGGTTTTGGCGTGGAGTACCACCAGTACGCTGATGATACCCAGCTGTACATTTCCACGCCGAACCACCCCAACGATGCCCTTGCCATGCTGACCCAGTGCCTGGAGGCCGTGTGGGTATGGATGGGGAGAAACGGACTCAAGCTCAACCCCTCCAAGACCGAGTGGCTGTGGTTACCGTCGTCCCGGTACAGCCAGCTGATTCCATTGCTGTGTATTGGGGGCGAAACAGTGGCTCCCACAGGAAGGGTTCACAATTTGGGAATCCTCCTGGATTCACGGCTGTCCTTAGAGGACCATCTGACGGCCGTGGCCGGGAGGATGTTCTACCAGGTTCGCCTGGTGCGCCAGTTGCGTCCCTTCCTAGACCGGGACTCGCTACACACAGTCACTCATGCCCTCGTGACCTCCAGGCTGGACTACTGTAATGCTCTCTACATGGGGCTCCCCTTGAGGTGCATCCGGAAGCTCCAACTTGCCCAGAATGCGGCCGCGTGGGTAGTGATGGGAGTGTCATGGCGCTCCCACGTAACACCGCTCCTGTGTGAGTTGCACTGGTTGCCGGTGGTCTTTCGGGTGCGGTTCAAGGTGTTAGTGACCACTTTTAAAGCGCTCCATGGCATCGGACCCGGATACTTACAGGACCGTCTACTGCCAGCAAATACCTCCCGCCGTCCGGTACGCTCCCACAGAGAGGGCCTCCTCAGGGAGCCATCGGCCAGACAGTGCCGGCTGGTGACCCCCAGGGGGACAGCCTTCTCTGTGGGAGCTCCCACGTTATGGAACGAGCTACCCCCCCGAACTCCGTATAATAACAGATTTACGCACCTTCCGTCGGGAACTAAAAACATTCCTTTTTTGACAGGCCGGCCTGGCATAGAAGCTTCAGTTCCAATAGGGTCAAAATGTTTTAGGGGGACTGAGTATTTTTTAAGATTTTAAGCTTTGTATGTTTTGGGTTTTAAATGGGGATTTCGGCCAAATTATTTAATTCATTTTTAATTATTTTAAATTTTGTATATTTATATGTTTTTTAAATTTTAGGCTGTACACCGCCCCAAGTCCTTCGGGAGAGGGGCAGTATAGAAATTTGATTAATAAATAAATAAATAAATAAATAAATAAATAAATAAATAAATAAATAAATAAATAAATAAATAAATAAATAAATCTGCACAGCACAGCACAGAATCTCGAGAGGGAAGACTAGGCAAAAATGAATCCATCTAGTTGTAAGATGCCATTGATAGAACTGAGATGATGATGATGATGATGATGATGATGATGATGATGATGATGATGATGATGATGATGACGACGAGGAGGATGACGATGCTATCTGTTCAGTTGTGTCTGACTTTTGGCACTTCTGTTGTCCAGGTCTCTCCACATCTTCTGATCTTGCAGTACTTCTTTGAGTTCTCCTATGCTCTGGCTGATGTCAGCTTTGATGGTGGACTCAATGAATAGGTGTTCTACAGAAATGACTCTGTGGCATCAATCATTTCAAAATATTTGAGAAATTTTAAATGGTTTAAGATATAGAGCCCAATGGTTGGCTACAGTCCAAGGTATATCAACATTTTCAAGTGTTCATGTTAGTAGGACCAGAGAGAGGAAGAAGGGACTACAGGCCTTGAGAAGCCGGTCAGATGCTATGTTCCCTGAACATTTGTCATCCTGGTTTTAAGCCATGTGAATACTTTTGTCCAATCCCTCCAGATTTGAATCTCTCAAGGTAAAAACGTTTATAATTTACAAGCAAACAACAGGGGCTGAGCAGCCATAGCTACTGTAGAAGAGATATTCTAATCTTATGATTTTAAATTGGTAAATGACCCTTTTTAATTACCACCTAATGTATCACCACAAAGGGTAATCATGACCCCCACTAATTTGTCTTTATTCTACATTGCTCAAACATTGATTCACAATGGACTGTACTGGCATTAATCATATACTTTTCTCTAAAAACATGCTATAAATGTCTCGAGTGATAGATTATATTGAGCAATGATGTAGCAATTTCAATGCCTCAAGCAAATCAGCTCATATTTCCATTACTCCACATCTCTGTTTCCACAAAGAGTATTTACCCATAAGCATATAATAACAGTCTGTGCTGGAAATATCCTTTTTTTATAACTTCAAATATTTAATGTGGCAACATTTAAGAGTTATTTTTTTCCACTTGGTCCTGATAAGCAGCATTAGGGAGCAGATCAATGTCATGAAATATATTATGAGCGTTATTTCCTCATTTCAGTAAAGAGATTCAGAAGGTGTGAACAAACTTTTAAATTATTATTAAGCAACAGCCTGAGGGCTGTAATACATATTTTCTTGTAAAAGAGAGTCATATATCTTTCCCATGTACCCAAATTAGATTTCTATTCATAAAAAAGAATGCATATTTTCTGGGAATAAAATTATAACTATGTGCAAAGCTAACTTATCCTTTTGACAGGAATGCTTTTTAATGCTTGTCTGTTAAAAAATAGGTTAGGAAGAGGAAGTGGCCCATGTCAACTTTACTGACTGCTGAAGAGATTTTATTTTTTAAATAAAAGAAATTGGAAGCTAAGTAGGTATGGATGTTATGCCACAATAGTACTGGTAGTCCTTGAGCCCAAAATTTCTCTTGTTAAGCAAAATTAAGAGAGTTTTGCCCCATTTTCTTGCCACAGATGTGAAGTGAGCCACTGCAGTTTTTCAGTTGGTATCATGGTTGTTAAGTGAATCTGGCTTCCCCATTTGCTTGTCAGAAGGTTACAAAAGGGGATCACATGAGCTCAGGACACTGCAACCGTCATAAATATGAGCCAGTTGTCAAGAGTCTGAATTTGGATCACATGACCATGGAGATGCTGAAATGGTCATAAGTGTGAAAAATGGTCAGAAATGGTCTTTCAGTGCTATTGTAACTTTGAATGGTCACTAAACAAATGGTTGTAAGTTGAGAACTACCTGTAAAGTACAGGTACTAAAAAGTTCACTTAGTGACTGTTTGAAATTAAGACAGAGCTCCCGACAGGTACTCATGACCTGGTTCCAAAGTGCTAATGGCTGCTCCCAGTCATGTGACCACATTTCAAGCACTTAGCAACCAGCCGACATTTATAGTTGTTTACAGTGTTCCACGATTGTCCTCATGACTGTGTTTTATAATTTTAGGTGAATTTTTGCCAAGTCAGGGGGACTAGTTTCTCTCAAACTGCTATCACTGCCAGCGGAAGGACCCCAACTTCTCTTTGCAGAAGTTCCAGCGAGCATTACTCTAGTCCAGTGATGGCGAACCTTTTAGAGACTGAGTGCCCAAACTGCAACCCAAAACCCACTTATGCATCGTTGAGTGCCAGGTGGGTGTGGCCCATTGGGTGGGCGTGGCCCATTGGGTGGGCATGGCTGCGGTGGTAACGGCAGACTGGGTGGGACTAAAAAGTTCAATCAATCAATTCCAACTTTGCAAGATCTTCTTTTTTCCCCGCAAGAATTTGAAATTGATTGATTGAAACTTTTTTTTTTGCACACTGTGGCAGAGACTTAAAGCTAAAATGAAGGCCTAGGACTGGGGCGACAGCGCACGTGCCCACAGAGAGGGCTCTGAGTGCCACCTCTGGCACCCATGCCATAGGTTTGCCACCACTGCTCTAGTCTAGGCAGACAAGATAATCTCCTTCTCTTGTCTCCTTCTAGAGCAGCGGTTCTCAACCTGTGGGTCACGACCCCATTTGGGGTCGAACGACGATTTCACGGAAGTCGCCAAGCACTACAGTCCGCCATTTTTTTTTGGTCAGCCATTTTTTTGGGGGGTCGGCCATTTTTTTCCCTATTGCGATGCGGGCCGTCACGCGGTGCGGTGCGGACCGGGGTCGAGCCCCGGAAAAGGTTGAAAACCGCTGATCTAGAGGTTGTTAAGGGAAGGTTCTTTAATTAAATGGAGCCTCTCTTGAATGGACTTTAACATTACCTTGAATTATATTTTCTTCCAGGAATGCAAGTATGGGATTGAAGACTAAATGGCCAAAATTCCCAGCATGGGAATTCTGGGAGTTGAAATCCACACATTCTAAAATTGCCAAGTTTGAAAAAATGCTGGTCTAGAATATTATCACCAAATTGGCGAACTAGAATTAGAAACAGCTTGTAATTCAGAAACTTGTCTAACAAAATGTTCTCACCAAACAAAAACAAGGACAGCTGGCATCTGTCGGGTTGGGCAGGTACACAGAACTGATAAAGAATAACTTTTATGACTCCAAAATATGCAGAAGGAGGCAAGAGACAGATTCTTTAGTCATGACATTCTCATTTATTTATCTCATTTTGAAGACTGTCTACATAACATTTGGAACAGGTGCAGCTGTGAGGGTATACAACATCCCCCTGAACACAACCCTCAAGAGGATGGTTTTCTTAACTGTCTGGGATTTCAGAAAAATCTGGGAAAGTTAATGTCAAGCACCAGCAGGCAACAACATATGCCTAATGGCCAGCATTTGTTTTGGCGGATCAGATCCTTTGCTGTAAATACATTATGCAAGGATGGTAGCAGCATCTGGTATTCTGAGCCCCAACATCTTGGCAAGAGACCAGCCCCAGATTCTCCCCACATTTTTTTTAAAAAATGAAGATGTACCAGCTGGCTAGATTTAGCAATATCTTTAATTTCATATAATACTATGGATATACTATTGCCTGCAGCAGTATTACTCAAAGTGTGGACTGGGACCCCCAGAGGAAACACAATGTATTGTTCTTGCCAGACAGTGCCTCTTTACAAGTCTTTTCTGAGCAGACTTACCAGTTTCATGGAAAATTATGCATTACATTCCAAACCAAGTGACAGTTCTAGAGCCCTATGTGAAGCCTAAGCATTATTTTTGTTGGTTTGTTGTATATACTGAGTTTGCCTTTCAAAAGAGTAGTACGCATGCCTGGAGGGGATGATGTTTTTCTGTAGAGCTTATATTCTGATCTGACCTTCACTTTTTAATGGAGGGAAAGGGAAAATGCAGGCTGTCATTACTGTCTTGGCACAGCTAAGCTGGGAGAGATTTCCAAAAGCAATTTATAGCCTGCCTATATGCTACAAGTTGCACCATTTTAAGAGCAGTTTAAGAGAAGCCAATTTAAAGCAAAGGAAGTCCTTTTCTTGCCCGCCCAGTTTTGATGAATGATATTGGTTCTATTCTGTCATTGTCATTAATATTGTCTCTCTTCCATCATTATCATTGCTCTCTCTGCAGCAATGAAATGGCATACAATATTCATTTGTATAGATAAAGAATGATATAAAAATGAGAAGATCATCTTTCCCATTGGAAATATGATTTTATAGTTTATTAGAGGTGTAGTCTCTCTTGGCATATTTCCAACCAAATTGTTTTTATTTTGTAAAAGTGTAAAGTTAGATCACTATTTAACACATAGACATAGATTAAAATTAATTTGTTTAAGTCAAGGCTGTATTTATTTCTTTCCCAAATCAGATCCCAATGAAATTGTTACTTAGCCAAGGACTGCCAAGGCACATTGACAGTGGAAACAGCCCTCCAGAATGCACTTGACCCAAGTCTAAATCAAACTTGAAGCCAGCTTTGGCAGTATATTTGCCTTGCACGCAGATCAATGCCATTCTCTTGAAATAAAAAATACAACTTACAGGTTGTCCTCCTATTTAAATATTGTACTGTTCCTAATGAATTCAGTTTGTTCTTGAAACAGAATGCTGAAACCTAGAGCCCTTTAACTGAGCTATTTGCAAGGCCACCTCACAACCGTACTGATAGATTAGCATTTTACTAATGAATACAATCATTGTCCTTCTAAATGTACCATTCAACAGCCCTCCAAAGTCAGTGTCTACTCTTAGGCTAAATAGAGATGCAAAATTATATCCTGAGTTTATGGGATTCAGGAAATCCCTTGAACCTTTCAACAGATCAAAAGCTGATGCTGGTTTGTTCTGGCATCACAATTGCAGCAGAGGCTTGGTAAAGACTAATGAATTTCTGAAAAGCTCCCAATGACCTCTGCAACAAGGAAATGGCATACAATATTTATTTGTCACACAATATTCCATTATTTCTCCAAGGAGCTTAGAGCAGTGATACACATAATGCTTATTACATCCTTACAACAAACCTAAGATCTAGCATGATTTTCCCAGCTAGCCAAGTCATTTTCATGTCTGAGCAGAATTTTGAATACATGTTTCTCATATCTAAACCCAAGACTGAACTCTATTCTATTGAGAATGCGTATTATATTGTATTGTATTGTATTATTACATTACATTACATTACATTACATTACATATTATTATATTGTATTGTATTGTATTGTATTGTATTGTATTGTATTGTATTGTATTGTATTGTATTGCATTGCATTGCATTGCATTGCATTGCATTGCATTGCATTGCATTGCATTGCATTGCATTGCATTGCATTGCATTGCATTGCATTGCATTGCATTGCATTGCATTGCATTGCATTGCATTATATTATATTATATTATATTATATTATATTATATTATATTATATTATATTATATTATATTATATTATATTATATTATATTATATTATATTATATTATATTATATTATATTATATTATATTATATTATATTATATTATATTATATTATATTATATTATATTATATTATATTGCATAGTCTATAGATGTTGGTTAATGTCTATGTGCAGTAGTGGGATTCAGCCGGTTCGCACCACTTCGGCAGAACCAGTAGCTAATTTTTTGTTGCCCAGGCCCAGAATTGACTTCTGGAAGTGGCATCCACATAGAGAACCAGTTGTTCACATATTTGAATCCCACCACTGTCTATGTGTCCATTGATGGCTAATCTGTCAGAGTGCCAGGCTTCTAGAAAATCCCTGGCAGTTTTTACCCCAAACTGCCAAAAAAGCCAACAGTAAAGAGCCCAACCAAAGAATCACCAAGACCATCCCCACCAACACTGACAAGACACCAGAATATAAACTGACAGCAAACCGCACACCTTACTAGCACCGATGATGTTACCTAGTTTGGGTAATGAAATGTCTGCAAGAAAACAAGTGAGCTCAGAGAGCACCAAGGACCCCTCATAGCAGCACTCGGTGGCCTTGATGCAAAGGCAGAATAGGACTTAGCAGTGGCCAGTGCTATGCATGTCAACATTCACAATCAACATTCACAATCTTTTGTAGTGAGGACAGTGAAGAAAAAGTAACTTTGCAACCCATCTGTGGAAGATTAGCTTAGCACAATTGCAGCCACCTTTTCTGCCTTCTTCCCTCTCCTAGGAGACTATTCCCCAGCATCAGCACAGCAGAATGGCCAATAGAAAGCTCCAACCTTGAAGCTCTACAGCAAGGGTCTTCAAACTTGGCCCTTTTATGACTTGTGGACTTCAACTCCCAGAATTCCTCAGCCAGGCACAGGTCATAAAAGGGCCAAGTTTGAAGACCCCGGTTCTACAGCCTCAAGGAGAGAGTGGAAAGCAGCTGAATGAAAGAAGGCATTGTTCTTTCAAAGGAAGTGAATGGTCCAGAGGAAAGGAAAGATAGAGGCGCAGCAAGGAAAAGTGCAAGTATGAAAGCACAATGTGGAACGTTGCAAATATTGTTTGTGCTGGCCAGTAAAAGAGAAAAAAAAGGCACAAGAAATTCCAGAGAGGGGAATAAAGGCAGAACAGTAAGAAAACATTCTAATATAGCATTTACGATAGAGTGTAGTATTGTAAGAGTAATAGTTATAGTACTAGTAATTAGTACAGTAATATTGAAATAATGGAATGGTCAATGGTAAAAGGAAATGAGGCTGCCAAAAAGCACTGTGGCTAAATACCATCAAAACTGATGCCAGCCAGAGAATACATAAAACAATTGAAAGAAGCTGTGGAAGGTTGAAAAAGGTAGAGAGAGCTGGCCCATACAATTGCCAAGAATCAGACATGATTGAATGGATAGCATCATCACAGAAATATTAGTAATAAAATAGAGGATAGAGTAATTAGAAAACAGATGTAGAATTCAAAGTTTCCTGTTTCTTTTTTGTATTTTGGTTTATTTTAAAATAAAACGTCTCCCCAAACCTTACAGGGAGATTTTTTTTTTAAAAAAAAAAACCACTACTTACCTGACCAAGATTCAATGCTTTTGTGAATCATTTGTCTGGGTCAATCTAACTGGATGCAGTTTTAAAAAGGACCTGGGACACAATCCTCACATTTATGAATTACACAGATCTGTAAAACAAAGGAAAGTGAAGTAAAATAGAAGCACAGTTGCTGTTTCATTTAGCAGCCTCTTTGCTTAACAACTGAATTGCTGGTCCAGATTGTGGGCACTAAACAAGGACTGTTTGTAACTTTTCATCCTATGCTGCCTCCTGGTCATGGAAATGTGGCCACAAGAACAGCCCAAGATAATCCATCACCAGGTAGACCCTTGTTCAGGGATAAAGGAAATTGTTGGATGGAATCGCTCTGCTTCCAAAAGTTGTCATGTTCAACTACATCCATTCTGAAAGTCATTTAATGTTGTCATTAATCTAAGAAAATTGTTAGGCTATAAACAAACACTTATCATAATTTCTATATATTATTTCTTTCCAAGTACAGATAGTCCTTGATTTACAACAGTTCATTGACTGACTGTTCAAAATCACAACAGCACTGAAAAAACTGACTTACTGTATACTGCTTTTCACATTTACGGCCATTGCATCATCCCCAGGGTCATGTGATCAAAATCCAGACATTTGGCAACTGATTCATATTTACAACAGTCACAGTGCCCCAGGGTCATCGGATCATTTTTTGTAACCCTTCTGACAAGCAAAGTCAATAAGGAAGCCAGACTCACTTAATATCCATGTTACTGACTTAACAACTGCAGTGGCTCATTTAACAAGTGCGGTGGCAAGACAGGTCATAAAATGGTGCAAAATTCACTTAATAAATGTCTCACTTGGCAATAAAAATGTGGGGCTCAACCGTGGTCATAAGTTGAGGACTACCTGTATTTTCTCAACAATACAAACCACATACGTCTTCTAAAAATGCTGGAAATCAGCAATGACAATTTGATAAACAATTGATAAACAGTGATTCACTAACTTCCAGCCTTCCTATTAGTTCAGGATGTTCTGGGTAGCCTCACCCTGCAAAAGAGCCAGAGGGTCTAGACCTCTCTTTTCTGGTCTTTATTCTAGGCAAATGTCTTCCCCAAACCCAAGTTTCATGTAAACTCATGAACCAAGAGGTGACTTCTTTTCATTTCCTTAACTGGGAATTTATCAGAGGTCTTTTGGGGGGGAGGGGGCGGGATGGGGGCTTCCTTGAGTTCTAATTACTTCTTAAATTCTTCCTTTAAAACCCAGTTCACCTTCTTTGAATCTATATGCTATATAAATCCCAAGCAATCTTTTTACTCTTTACTTTTGACTCCAAGTCAGTGAAAGCAGTATTTAGTCATCCTGAATTCCTAAAAAGTGCCTCCATTCCCCACCACCATCACCATCCCATTCATACTTACTTTCCTTTTAAGTAGATATTTACATTTTAGTCCTTACTTAATTTTCAATTTTGTGGACCAACACTCCATTCTCTCTTTACTGTAGTCCGAGGTCAGGACTGGGTAACGTTAGAATTTGTGCACTGAGAAACAGTCTTCCCGAATAAAGGTTACTCACTGCCTTGTTTGGCCTTGGTAATATTCCCACCACATATTGGGCTTTTTTTGTTGGTGATAGTTTCACTTTTTCTTCATCCTTTAAAAAAAAAAAAGCAATTACCACAGTAAATATTAATTTGACTTATGCTGATTTGGTCAGTTTCGCAAATTCAGTTGTCTCTATACTATATTTTGTAATCATTCATATCTACATGTGTGTGTGTGTGTATAAATGTACATATAGCTAAAACTATACACGCACATGCATGCATACTTTAACTAAAAAAAAATCTTCCTCTATAATCTACTGCTAATTTTTCTTTGTAAGCCTCCTGCAGTGTGTAGTTGTTTTGAGAACAATGCCAGATGGTTACATAAAAACATCTGTTTGTATGCTGTTAGAAAACACATTAGTTTTGCCCATCCATTAATTTTTTTCACTAAAAATTCATCCCAGCGCTTTCCCTACAGCAACCAGAATATGGGCAGTCTAAAATAACAATGTTCATGTTCTGCTGTTAATACACACTGATTTTCTACAACATTTAGTAGTATATGTTGCTGTATACTAATTAAAAAAAAAAAACCTGCCCTGGTATGAATAGGGTTCAGTTTGGCTGAATCTCTTACTGTTGCTATATTAAATTGATTTCATCCCATTTTATTTTTCTATGCACATTTTTTTTAATAATATAGCTCATTTTGAATACAATTATGCTTAATAGATGCAATTTCGTACTCTTTCCCTTAATGAATTTGCATACATTTCTTTTGCTAATATATGCATTTTATTTTTATTTTTTTGCAATTTGTCTAAATATTTTTCTGCATACAGAAGACCACTTTGGAAAATCAGTGTTAGTGCAATGGAACAACTGCATTTTAATTAGTGTCCTGGTGCAGAAAAGAAGGACGCAGCATGTTCACATATTAATCTGCAAACCAAAGGAATTTATCTTGCAGCTTGAGAACTTCTGTGCTAATCCACATACAGAGCTGCACACTTAATGTTTAATTTTCACATTTCCAGCAGTCTGTTGTGGTAATTGACAGCTGGCAAAGACTTAACACTAACTTAAAAGTACAACTATTATTAGCATCTTTTGCAGGACATGCTAATATTGCTGTGCTTTTAAACATGTTTCATTAAATGTCTATCCAGCATTTAATAATCTATCTATTAACCTTTCAAAATAATCAGGTCTAAAGTAGAATAGAATAGAATAGAATAGAATAGAATAGAATAGAATAGAATAGAATAGAATAGAATAGAATAGAATAGAATAGAATAGAATAGAATAGAATAGAATAGAGCTGGAAGGGACCTTGGAGGTCTTCTAGTCCAGCCCCCTGCTCAAGCAGGAAAAGCTATACTGTCTCAGACAGGTGAATGTCTAATCTCTTCTTAAAAATCTCCTGTGATGGAGTGCCCACGATTTCTGGGGGTAAGCTGTTCCACTGGTTGATTGTCCTCACTGTTAGGAAGTTTCTCCTTAATTCCAGGTTGCTTTTCTCTTTGATCAGTTTCCAACCATTGTATCTCGTCCTTCCCTCTAGTGCTTTGGTGAACAACCTGGCCCCCTCTGCCTTGTGGCAGCCCCTCAGATACTGGAACACTGCTATCATGTCTCCAGTTTCTTTTTTTCTTTAGACTAGCCAAACCCAAGTCCCATAGCCATTCCTCGTATGTTTTAGTCTCCGGGCCTTTGATAATCTTTGTTGCTCTTCTCTGATTTTTTTCCAAACTCTCAACATCTTTTTTGATGTTGACCAAAATTGGCTGCAGTATTCCAGGTGTGGCCTTATCAGGGTTTTATAAAGCTGTAATAATACTTCGCGTGACCTTGATTCTATACCTCTGTTTATACAACCCAGGATTGTATTAGCTTTTTTGGTTGCTGCTGCACACTGCAGGCTCATAGTCAAGTGATCATCCACCAGGACTTCAAAGTCCCTCTCACAGTTATTGTTTTTAAGGCAGGTCTCACCCAATCTGTATTTGTACCTTTGGTTTTTCCTGCCTAAATGTAAAACTTTGTTTTTCTCCACATTAAAACTCATTTTGTTGACTAGGGCCCATTGTTCAAGTTTGTCAAGATCTTTTTGTACCCTGAGCTTATCTTCTGGGGTGTTGGCTACTCCTGTCAATTTGGTGTCATCTGCAAATTTGATGAGTTCCCCTTCAATTCCCTCATCTAAGTCATTGATGAAGATATTAAAGAGTACTGGACCTAAGACGGAACTTTGTGGTACCCCACTGCTTATTTCTCTCCATGTGGATGTAGTGCCATTGAGGACTACTCATTGAATATGGTTTGTCAGCCAGCTACAGATCCATCTGGTGGTGATGTTGTCTATTCCACCTTTTTCTAGCTTACCAAGGAGTAGGTTGTAGTCTACTTCAGACATGTCAAACTCGCGACGTCACATGACGTCACACAACGTATCGGGACGATTTTGCCATTGCTGGCAGTGGGGTGAGAGCAGCTTCTGGATGACGTGTCCGGCCCATGGGCCGGCAGTTTGACACCCCTGGTCTACTTTATCAAATGCCTTACTGAAATCAAAGTATACTACGTCCACTGTGTTTTGCTGGTCTACTAGTTTAGTCACTTTATCGAAGAATGAGATGAGATTGGTTTGGCATGATCTGTTTTTAACAAACCTGTGCTGGCTACTAGTTATGACTTTGTTTGCTTCTGATTGTTCACAGATCTGTTTTTTAATTATCTTTTCTAGGATCTTCCCAGGTATTGATGTTAAACTGATTGGTCTGAAGTTTCCTGGGTCCATTTTTTTTCCTTTCTTGAAGATGGGGATTGTATCAGCCCTTTTCCAATCCTCTGGTTCTTCCCCATGCTCCAGGATTTATGAAAGATGTGGTGCAACGATTCTGTTGTGATTCCGTGCCAGCCTGTGCTCACAACAACTGAGTCTGAGGAATCTGAGGAGGAGGTAGAGGAGGCATTTGAAGGGCCATCAGGGGCAGAGGGAGGCTCGGATGGCCCGCCAGTCATGTTCCTGATGAAGCTCAGCTGTGTGAGGAGAATGAGTCAGACTCGGAAGACTCACACCTGATGGACTTGTTAATTGATGCTCGCACACGGCCTCATTTAGCAAGAGAAAATCAGCAGCAGTCAATGCGACACCTCCAGAGTAAAAGGAGAAGGCGATGAGAGGCAACGCTTTGGGACTGCTGAATAAAGGGAGGAGGTGTGGGCGGTGCTGGTTGCTGAAGGCAACTGTTTGCAAAGTACTTCATGGGATCCTGGTCTGTTCGTCCTGCTTGTGACTTCTCTTCTGTTTTTTCCTGTGGACTATTTCCTGCCTTTGTACTTGAGTTTTTGCTGTTTGTATTTTGGACTATTTGACAGGTTTGTCACCCATATTAAAAGGGGTTTGTTTTGTTTGAAAGTCTCCAGCCTATTGCGGTTTGGTCCTTGTGCCTTTAACAAGGACGGCAATAGGCTGGAATAGAACAGGTTCTGAGATAACATCTGCCAGTTCTTTCAGAACTCTGGGATGTAATTGTCAGGTCCCAGTGATTTATATTCATCAAGATTGGATAGGTGTTCTCTTACCATTTTCTTGCTTATTTTGTTTCTAGTATGTCTTTTGCAGTGTTTTTTTTGGGGGGGGTATGTTGGGCTATATTTGTGTGTGTGTGTGAAGACTGACACAAAGTATGAGTTAAGCAGCTCTGCTTTCTCCCTGTTGCCTGTAAAATTGCCTGTAAAAAGAACCATGAGGTTTTCTTTCTCAAAAAAAAAAAAATGCAGGGTAGATAGTTAATGTAATCTCTGAGTCTTGATCTGATTATCTACCTTGTAATTAGTGTTGTTGCAGATTCTGAAGCAAAATTAAGAAGAACTTGTAAAGCAATTAATTTGCTTCCACTCTGGGAAAGCTCTTGCTATTTGAAGGTTGAGCACCAATGTTTACTTGCTATAGAATTTCTAATGCGGCACAGATTCCAAAGATTTTGTAAATATGTTCTCCAAAGAGATCAAGTGTTTTCTATAATGCCTCGATTCAAAGGGACTCCCACTGTATCCTCTGGAACAACACTTTCTCCATTCCTATATCCCTGGTGCTGTGGGTTGCTAAGCAACACTTCAAAGGCCACTGTCTTTCCAAGACTAATTAACAGATTTCACCTCAACTTCCAAAAGATTGCTAAGCAACAGCCATGCTGACACTTTCTTTGACTCCATTTCTGATGCAAAGCAGGTCCTTCCCAAATGAAGTGAGTGGCCAGGATACATACTTGGTTAAATTATCTCCAGATCCCAAAGCGCATGCAAATACTGTATGAGTTCCTAAGACAGATAGTGAAGTCAACTGTCAGGTATACTGTCTCGTTTAACATAGTTCAAGCCTTTTCATTATATGTAATTAGTACCCATCAGTGGGAACAGAGCTTATATCAGGTAGGAATATTAGGTGATTCTTCAGGTCCAGCTATAAAAGTAGTTCTTGAATTATGACTATAATTGAGCCCAAAAATGTATGTGGTAAGCAAAACAATTAAGTGAATTTGGCTCCATTTTACAACCTTTCTTGCCACAGTTGTTAAGTGAGTCACTGCAATTGTTAAGTTAGTAACACAATTGTTAGGTGAGTCTTGCTTCCCCATTGACTTTGCTTGTCGGAAGGTAGCAGAAGCTGATCACATGACCTCAGGATACTGCAACCGTCATAAATATGAGTCAGTTGCCAAGTGACTTTGATCTTTGATCTCATGACCATGGAAATGCTGCAACAGTTGTAAGTGTGAAAAATGGTTGTTAAGTCACTTTTTTCAGTGCAGCTCTAATTTCAGCCATTAACTGAATTGTCGAATACTACCATACAGGAAATGAAGAATGGGTAACATGGGTTACTGTCTTTGAATGCCCTAGCACAGCCATTTTCGGAGTCTTAGAACCCCGGACTAATTGCCCCAATTCAACAATTTTAGCAGCACGTTTGGTTGCAGGTTTTAGTGGAGGAAAAGCTGAGGTAGGTATGTTCACAGGCATGCTAGGTTAAACTCACCAGCTTGTCTTAAGGCTCCTTTGCCTTCCCAACAGAAAAGCAGTGAAAGAAAGATCTGATTCTGCTTTGTGTAAAGCTCAGCCCTGATGAGCCTTCCAATAATTTCCAAGGATTTCAGACGTTCATTTTTCTCCTCTACTTATTATAGCAATAGCCATAGCACTTAGTCTTATATATTGCTTCACGGCCCTCTCTAAGCAGTTTACAGAGTCAGCCTATTGCCCCCCCCCAGCAATCTGGGTCCTCATTTTACCGACCTCGGCAGGATGGGAGGCTGAGTCAAAATAATAAAATAAATAATAAAATAAATAAACCTTCAGCCAGTGAGAATTGAACTGTCGAACTGCTGGCAGCCAGGAGTCAGCAGAAGTAGCTTGCAGTACTGCATTCTAACACTGCGCCACTAGGGCTCATCAACAATATATATTATTGACAATATATCAATTGTTAGGCGTCTCACAAGAGTCAAATTTGGGAAAATAAAACCAGGAAAAAAAATCCCAAAGGCCTCTTCTCCATTTGAATGTTTCCTCGGAGAAGAGATGAGACAGATTTTTTGGGGGGGAGGTTAGACCCATAAAGACAACTCAGTGAATAAGACCCAACCCAAGGGCTCCAAAATGGGGCTGCCCTTGAAAACCATCTAAAAGTTACAACTGGCTCAGCATCAAGTGGCACTTTCACTGTGTGAGCTGTACTAACTTCCAGTTGTCTTATGAATACAGTTTGAGATGCTGGTTATCACTTTTAAAGCCTAATAGAACCAGATTATTTGTGGGACTGCCTTTCCCTAGAGCAGTGTTTCTCAACCTTGACAATTTTAAGGCATGTGGACTTCAACTCCCAGAATTCCACAGCCAGCAATGCTGGCTGTGGAATTCTGGGAGTTGAAGTCCACATGCCTTAAAATTGTCAAGGTTGAGAAACACTGCCCTAGAGGTATCTGCTTTTCTCGCCAGTGCAGAGAGACTCTCTTGCCTAAAATATTGCCAATTGGTGGGACCTCTGAGGCACACTTTCCCCCAATTTATTACCCTCCCAGAGGGTTAAAAAACTGGCTCTTCTCCCAGGTATTGGGTTAGGATGGAAGTTAGCCCACAGATAAAAATGTAAATTTGAAGTTGTAGTGATGGTTTGGAATATGGTAGAGTTTTGTGCATTTTATTTAATTTTATGAGTGTTGTTGTGAACCACCTAGGAATAGAGTGTATAAGATAGTAGGCCATAAATTTTTCTAAATGATGAATAAAATCCTTCTATACAAATGAGATTTTGTGCTCTTAATGACTTTCATAAAACAGAGACATGTGGAACAAAGGAAGGGGTAGAGGGGAAACTAAAAGGAACAAAGATCTGCTCCTTTTTTGCTTTGCTATGTCTATAAAAATTTCTTTGTGGGTTTCATTTGTTCATTATATGACTTAGCCAAGATAATTATTTTATGATGCCAATAGTTTTTTTTTCCCCTATAGGAAGTAATTCCAAGATGAATCATGCCCTTCATCTGCACAGTGATGTTGACAGACTCTACTTACTGAGGAAAATAGGTAGGTGTGGAATGTTGCAACTACACTGGACAGTTGAAAAAGAAAAAAGGGCATTGGAAGAATATCTGAAAGACAGTGAAGAAGATGCTCAAAACTAGTATAACATGAAGGCTTACTGAGCACTGGAGAGACCAAACTGGACTATAAGCAAGACCAAATGAAGCACAGAAAAGAGATATAGCAAAGGAAAAGATTACATAACTAGTAGACAAAACACTAGCAGGCCAACAAGACCTGACCATGTCTAAGAGCAGGAAAATTGAAGAAAGAGACAGATGGGCTAATTCTGGCTGCACAAGCCTGGAGAACAAGTGAATACAAAGCCAGACCTAAAAAGATGGTAACAGACAGTAAATCCCACCTCTGCAAAGAAACTGAAGAAATAATGGGCTACCTACCAGTAGCTAGATGGGTGCTATAAAATTTCACATATTGACTACCGGCCAATTGCATAATAAAATAGCAACAATGCTACGTTGGAATTTCTGCAAGAAATACCATTTCTGCAAGAAATACCAAGAACTGGTGGGACCAGAAAACAGACAATAGAAAATGAAGAAGCTAAAGTTCCCTGGGACTTTAGAATTCAAACAGATAGACACCTACCACATAATACTTAACAGTTAACAATTGTTGATAAGAAAGACAAAAAAAAATCTGGATAGTTGTTGTGAAACTGTCAAATAGGCTGGAAGGAGGGGCCAAGCGAGAGCCTAGCTTGGAGTCCTTGTGCAGCTAAAAGCGGCATAAGCTTGGCTTTCCCCAAGATCCATGAAGCTTTATCTGATCATTCCCAAGGGAAAGCAAGCAATCTGTTGAGAACAATAAAGTTACTGAGTTTCTTCACAAATGGCTCTAGTTGCTTGCACCTTACGTTAGTGGATGTTGCAGTACCTGGAGACAGCAGGAGAGGAGAGGAGAGGAGAGGAGAGGAGAGGAGAGGAGAGGAGAGGAGAGGAGAGGAGAGGAGAGGAGAGGAGAGGAGAGGAGAGGAGAGGAGAGGAGAGGAGAGGAGAGGAGAGGAGAGGAGAGGAGAGGAGAGGAGAGAAGAGAAGAGAAGAGAAGAGAAGAGAAGAGAAGAGAAGAGAAGAGAAGAGAAGAGAAGAGAAGAGAAGAGAAGAGAAGAGAAGAGAAGAGAAGAGAAGAGAAGAGAAGAGAAGAGAAGAGAAGAGAAGAGAAGAGAAGAGAAGAGAAAGAACTGGAGAAAAGGACAAAATACAAAAACCTTCAAGTAGAAGTAGAATGAGTGTGGCCAAAGAAAGCAAAAATAATACCATCAATAATACCATCAACCTTGGGTGCAATCCCAAAACATTTGGAACACCACTTGTATACTATTGGCATTGACAAACCAGTGTCAGTCAATTGCAAAAGGCAGCTTACTTGGAAGAGCTTACAAAACCATCAAATAACATTTGCCTGCCTTAGGTCATTGAGAAGGACTCGATAGGTGGATAAAATACGAAATCCAGTCTAAAGATCTGGCAACTGTGGGACCAACCATAATGATGCTATTATTTGGCTATACTCAGGAAAGACAACCTTTGATTCTCTGGGTACTGTATTACAACTGATAGCAATAGGTGGGATATCACAGATTGCCTGTTGCAAAGTTGCACGCATATGGTTATTCAATGTAGTATTTGTAGCTTTGATATATAGTAAGACCACACTTAGAATACTGCATCCAGTTTTGGTCACTTTATAAAAAAGATGTTGAGAGTCTGGAAAGAGTGCAGAAAAGAACAACAAAGATTATCAGGGGACTGGAGCCTAAAACACATGAAGAATGGATTACAGGAATTGGGTATGGCCAGTCTAGTGAAAAGGAGGACCGGGGTGACATGATACAGTAACAATGATTCAATATCTAAGGGGCTGCCACAAAGAAAAGCGGGTCAACTTATTTTCCAAAGCACCAGAAGGCAAGACAAGAAACAATGGATATAATGGCACAATATGAGTGATAAATGCAGATGTATTATTCACAATACCGAGTTATTTACATGGGCCATTAGCTACACTTATTGATGCCTGCTTAGCAGCGAGGATTAGTCTGGTTTTTTTCAGGTCGCACTTCTTTATTTACTACAACATCTTTTACAGTAGGGTCTGGATCACTTACATTTCAGCTAAGACAAAAATATAATCAGAAGATTAAAAACACAATTGGGTCACAGCTTTGGATTCAAATATGCCTGGTCTTCAGAAGAAACCAGATAGGAGAAGCTTGGAGACACACGCTGGTTTTGTGATGCTACTAAGTTCTTCAACTTTTTTTTTCTTTCCCCTTTATACAGTATTGTGCACCTGTCTTTAAAACAACAGCAAATGGTGTTGATATCAACTTTAATATCACATTGAGAGCTTGATAGAGATTTCTAGGTATTTCTTGAGATGATATAACGAGCTTAGTTCTGTACTTTTTATTTTTCAATTAATGAAGTAATGAATTTTAAATTTAATAATGTCTATATTTTTGTTTAAACATTCATATTTTATTTATTCTCTCTATGTCTCTTCCATAGAGAGTTACTAATAGTTACTATTTGTAACTATTTTGTTCCTTTAAATGTTTTAATAATTAATATTATGTATTAATAATAAATAACAGAAATAGAGCATTGTGGAGAATAATCATCAGAAACTATTAGGTTTTTTTAACAAGGATATGGAAGTTTTCACCGTAAACCTTTAATGCTCTTGCTTCTTCTAGTTCTACAATTTCATACAAAGCAAAAAAAAAAAAATCTTGATCCACATAACAGAAGTAGGCAGTTTAGTATATTTTTAGAGGCAAAATCAAACTATGTTTCTGCTTGCCCTAGGATCAAGGACTATTCTATTCCTGGGTTGTATTTATTCCTTTTGTGTGTGAAAGAAATGAGGAAATATGGATCACCATCTGAATAATAGAATCTGAGGTTTAGTGTTTTATGTGGGAATGGGAACAGGCATTCAGAAATTTCTCGCTCATATACAACATGTATGCATAACCAATTTGTTTTCATTCTGCAACTTCATATCATGATTACAAAGCACATGCCTTGAAACGACACTTGATAATGGACCAAAAATTTCATCAATGGTTTTTCACCCAACTAGTTGTACATTAGTCAATCATTCAGTCTCTTTTTAACTGTGCTTTTAGTCACGTGTTTATATTTTTTTTATGGTGTTGTTTCAAAACTGGCCAGAGTTACTTTGGTGACTTGATTGGCCTAAAAATTTGTTAATAAAATCAAGAATATGATAGATCTGTATGTCAGGTGGGCCATTCTTACAGGTGCCCAAAAACACCTTTGTGGTTTTCTGCACAAGAGGCTTTTATAGACGAGAAAACTTAAGAAAACATAAAGGATTCACTTATTTTGATATACTAGAATTTTCTGAAACTGGCAAAATACATCGAGAATCAGTGAGACTGCAAGACTTGGCAAACAGTTATAAAGATGAGCTGGTTGCCAAGCACCCAAAATGTGATCATGTGACCATGGGATTGGTGCAGCCATCATAATTTTGAAATCAGGTCATAAGTAGCTTTTGGGCATCATAACTTCAAATGGTCATTAAGCAATCGGTAAATTGGGGATTACCTGTAATGAGAAGGAATCTGCGAAAAGGAATGAGAATCAACTAGACACGGTATAAACTAGCAGGCCTCAATAGATGACAGCAACAGTCTGGGCTTAAAAACTCAATAAGGCCAGGCCAAAGAATATTGGATGGGTGATTGAATCACGAGGCCATTGGCTAAAATAGTAAATCAGAGAAATATCTCAGTTGCATCAAGAGACAAACCTCATATTTAATCTTTTTGAAGAGGACCACATTGTTGTTTCATGAAGTCATAATAATTTGAATCTCACTCTGGTCAAGTTATATACTTTTATAAAACCGCACAAGAATCTCTAAGCCCAATGCTGTTGGATTTATTCAATGAGGTTCTAACAAAAGCTAAAATACCAGCCTCATGGAGAGAAGCTCTCCTCACTTTGATTCCTAAGGAAAATTCAGACCTGGCACATATTAAGAACTATAGACCCATTTCTTTATTAAATTCAGGTTATAAGATTTTCATGGCTATAATGGCGCAAAGACTTGAAAGATTTTTAGAGGATTTTATAAATTCTGATCAAAATGGCTTTTTATCTAAAAGATACATAAGAAATAATGTCAGGATTGTTTTGGACATATTGGAATATTATGAAGTGCATAACAAAAAGCAAATTGGTTTAATTTTTCTTGACGCACAAAAAGCATTCGACAATATGAAATGGGATTTTATGTTCAACCAATTATTGTACTGTATATGGATTTTGGGGAAAACGTTTTAAATATGTTTAAATCAGTTTATTCTAAACAGGCAGCAAAAGTAATAATTAATGGAGAAATGATCGACAGCTTTCAAATTCAAAAAGGCACGAGGCAAGGTTGTCTGTTATCACCACTGTTGTTTATATTATCTCTTGAGGTATTAATCAGAGTAATTCGGCAAGATGAACAGATTAAAGGTCTAGAGATCAAGAAAGAAACATTTAAAATACAAGCCTTTGCAGACGATTTAGTTTTTATAATCGAAGAACCACTACAATTAGGGATAAGATTGATGGAAATACTGAGTAAATATGGAGAAATAGCAGGCTTGAAGATAAACAAAGAAAAAAACAAAATGCTCGTCAAAAATATGACTAAAATATACAGAAAAATGAATTGGTGGACAGAATAGGTATTCAAATCACGAACAAAATAAGATATCTAGGGATACAACTAACTGCTAGATGCGTTACACTCAAAAGAGATAATTATGATAAGTTAATTGAACAGATTAAGAAGGATTTAGATATTTGGACCAACCTGCAGCTCTCCCTTATGGGCAGAATTGAGGTAATTAAAATGAATGTGTTACTGAAAAAATTTTTTTGTTCCAATGTATACCCATAAAATTGGATAAGAATTTTTTTCAAAACCTTAATAAAATTATACTCAAATTCATCTGGCGAGGAAAAAGAGCAAGGATTAAATTAAAATTACTGCAGGATTCAAAGGAAAGGGGGGGATTCGGCCTCCCTGACCTAGAAAAATATTATCAGGCCATAGTATTATTATGGGGATTGGATATTACTAAAGGGATTGGATATTATTAAAGAACAGGAGATTATTATGTCTGGAAGGTCATGATTTACAAATAGGATGGCACGCTATGTTATAGGATCATAAATATAAGACACACAAATATTTTTGAAGGCACTATATTAGACAAGTTCTAATTGATGTATGGGTTAAAATCTGGCAACCAAATTATACTCAAGTCCCTAGTTGGATCTCATCATTAGAAATGCATGTACATCCAAAGTTTATCCAACTAGGAAAGATTATAACATATAAAAATGTTCTAGATGAGAGAGGGGAATTGAAACCCAGAAAAATTCTTCAAGACAAAGGGACAGAATTAGAATGGTGGGCATACCTTCAATTACAGGCGAGATATTGGAAAGATAAAAAAGAGTTAGACATAAAATTAGAACCGATAGGGGTGGATAAAATATTATTAGATACGGAGGATAAAATGATTAAAAAACTATATCATTATTTGTTATATCAGGCAATGTGAGGAACAGGTAAAAGAGACCATGTTAAAGTGGAGTAGGGATTTTGATCTCAACTTTGATCTGCACATCTGGCAAGAACTATGGGTAAGAAACAGGAAGCTCACTCTGGCCACCTCCTACAAAGAAAATCTCTACAAAATGTTCTATAGATGGCATCTCCCACCCACAAGATTAGCTAAAATGGGTTCAAATGCTTCTTCCAAATGTTGGAAATGTAAATTGGCAACTGGGACATACTATCATATGTGGTGGGAGTGCCCACGAGCCCGTGGTTTTTGGAATAAGGTTAAAAAAATGGCTGGAAGAAATTGTAATGTAGAGTTAAAACCAGAACACTTTTTACTAGGCATAACCACGCAGAAATATGACAAAGGGGTATTCTATTTGATGTTACACATTCTCATGGCTGCTAGATTGCTATACGCTCAAAACTGGAGGAATAAAGGAATTCCAACAGAAGAAGAGATTTTATATAAATTTTATCGTGTGCTGAAATGGATAGGCTCACAATGGAAATGAAGGATAAGACAGAATCAGACTACTTTGAAATCTGGGACAAATTTTATTACTGGCATGAATTAAGGAGAACTGCTCAGGCTTCAAGCTAGTGTTAAGACAGAAATACATTTAACTGTATATATAATTGTATTGTATAGAAGAATAAGTTTATTTAAAGATTAAGAATGATGTATTAATTATATGTATTAAGAGGAACAAATTGTTAGGAATATTTATTCTGGAATGTCACGTTATGTTCATTTTTGTTTTAATTGTATTATAAATAAAAAACTTTTTAAAAAAAGTTATATACTTTTTTCAGATATAATTTTTATTAAGAATTATGATCAAAATAGAGAAAACTAATTTAAACTAAACCAAAAGACAATGAAAAGAAAGAATAAAAAATGAAAGAAAAAAGAGAAAATATAATAAAGAAAAAATCCAAATATATAAAGCAGTGACTTTCAACCTTCATCACAAATATAAAGAAATTTCATAACTTTAAACCTCCACAAATGTTAGACTTTTTAAGATATTTGTTTATAAAATATAAATAGTAGCCATAGAGACTAATAGCAAGGTTATTGTATATGTATAAATACATATTTATACATATCCTACTATGTCCCAGTGAAAATATGTTTCAGAAAAAGGGTAGGTTCTTAAAGACGGAAGCTTCCATTAGCATTTGTATACCACTAAAACTTTTGTGTCTGTTTGATACTTTGTTACCCTCAATTAGGTGAAATGTTGTTATCATAAGGCAAAACTTTGTCAACAATGATACCTCATATAAGTTAATTTATAGAATCCCAGGACCCGTGGATCCACAGAAATGAAATTTGGAAAACTATAGCTGTTTCAATGTTGCCAGGCTGCTGTGACCACAAAGAAGCAGCAGTAGCACCATTGTGTTGCTGTGGTCACATGATCTTCATTTTCAATATTCCCAGACAACTTCCCAGCCACTCATGCAATCCCTTCACTCGCTCCCCTTCCCAGCAACAGCCAGGTGCCTGCCTGCTGGGAACAGAAGGGCAGGGTAGGGAAGGGAAGGGCAATTTCTGATGCTCTGTACTACAAGGGAACTCAAAGGGGAAGTAGACAGGAAGTTGGAAGTTGCACCTGCTCCCGCTGATTTTTCGCCCATTCATGGTCATTCTGTTTCTCTGTTTTTAGATTATGACCCAGTGGGTCACTGGTTGTCTAGGTATTAATTAATTGCCTCAAATAATAGTTTGGAATGGTCCAAATAACAGTTAGGAGTGGAAATGTACATTAGGCTGATGGTAGGTGGGCCAAAATTCTTTAGCTTATGCAGCCCTGATGTTTGTCTTAGAGAATTTTTATAATTCCTGCAATATGTGGTACAAACATCTAGCAAGTCATATTCACATATTTATTATTAATGCAGCGAGCACCTTCTGAGAAATAACCAATATTTCCTTTCTGGATCCATGGCCTTTAAGAACTACCATACATGTTGAGGAAGGAATTTTGAGGGAGCAAGCCTGTTCTCACTGTGTGACTTAGAATATTGAGTGATTAAAATCCTAAATCCTATAAGCACAACTTCCCAGCTTCCAATCTGTGGTTATGTCCAGCATGCATGTGCTATAGAAACAGGGTTTTGCAGTACACAGAAATGCAGACAGGAGTGTTAATAAGGCTCTTCTTTTGCAGTTGTCTTTAGCAAGATGTCTTGCATGACTGCTTCAGATGCTGTTTCCTTCTCCCTTTACTTTCACATTCATGTATAATATATGCTGGATTTTGTTGTATGTGGCTTCTCAAAGGGTTGTAGCTAACTAAATTTAATAAAAGTAAGTAAAGTAAATGTATGCAAGGGTCTTTTAGTCATTTCAAATAAAAGTACCTGAAATGCATTTGATGACTGTAGGAAACAGCTTTTCAAGCACTATAGGTATTCCTCAACTTATGACCACAATCAAGCCCAAAATTTCTGTTGCTAAACGAGACGTTTGTTAAGTGAGTTTTGCCCCATTTTATGGCCTTTCTTGCCACATTTGTTAAGTGAATCACTGCAATTGTTAGGTTAGTAAAACGGTTGTTAAGTGAATCTGGAGTCCCCATTTGATTTTGCTTGTCAGAAGTTCGCAAAACTTCACATGACCCCGGCACTCTGCAGCTGTCATGAATATGAGCCAGTTGCCAAGCATCCAAATTTTGGATCACGTGATCATGGGGATGCTGCAATGTTTGTAAGTGTGAAAAACAATCATGTCACTTTTTTCAGTGCTGTTGTAACTTGGAATGGTCACTAAACGAATGGTTGTAAGCGGACAACTCCCTAATAAGAGCCTTGCTGAAGTATTGCGGCTTTTACAGTTCCAAGAGAGGCATTTTGCTTCCGTTCCTTTGTACTGCAAAATGCTTCATTTGAATGCCTTGCACGGCCCTGGTGAGTCTGTTTGTGGCACAGCACTCTAAAGGAGGAATCAACTTTGATGGGTTCTTTCCCCTCATTTGCTTCTTTGTTTAATTAGTAATCTTATCATATGAGCATCTGATCATACTAGAGCTAAATAAATGGAGCTTAACGTGGAAATGCATTTATTAAAAAGGCTCCTTTTCATGCACTCAGCAGATGTGCCAGTTTAGCTCCTTTGGCTGAAGGTTTATAATGGTATGATTTTATAAAAAAAAAACACAAAATGAACAAAACATGTAGGCAGATACTCATACCTTGCATCTGAGCACAACAATCTGAAATGCAAAAAAAAAAATAGTTCACAGAGAAGAAAAGAATCTTGTTGGGTGTTGGCTTCTCAGATGATTACAGCTCATCAGATGTGTGCAAAGGTCTTTTGGTCATGTTAAGATAAAATCCACCAATATTGGTATTTAGTACATGACTGACTTCACCATCTATTTCTGTAGTCCTAACCAACAGTGTGTAGCAATCCTCATAGTATAGTTATGAAATGTTACATTTTGGATTCATGGTCTTACAGCAGGTTCTCTCCATACATGGTACGAACAGGGCTTTTTTTCTCATAGAATGCCAAGAACGGAGTTCCGGCACCTTTTTTGGATGGAACCTTGTAGTGTAGGCAAGGCAGGTTGTATGATGTGTGTGAGTTCCAGCACCTTTTTTTTTTTTTTTTAGAAAAAAAGCACTGGGTAGGTCAGAGGTCCCCAATCTTTTGGGCACCAGGAACCGGTTACGCGGAGAAAGGTTTCTCCGCAGACCGGAGGGGGCGTGGTTTTGTGTGCTGCCTGCATGGGGCTTTGCTTGTTCGTGCGGCCTGGTTGCTGGCATGCCACAGCCCTGTACCGGTCCACAGACCATGGTTGGGGACCCCTGTTATAGGTAATCCTCGACTTACGACCACAATTGAGCCTAAAATTTCTATTACTGAGACAGTTGTTAAGTGAATTTAGCCCCATTTAATGACCTTTCTTGCCACAGTTGTTGAGTGAATCACTGCAGTTGTTAAGTTAATGACATGGTTGTTAAGTGAGTCTGGGACCCTGGGACATGTCATAAATATGAGCCAGTCACCAAGCACCTGAATTTTGATCATGTGACCATGGGGATGCTTGCAAGTGTGAAAAGCAGTCATGAGTCACTTTCAGTGCCGTTGTAACTTCGAATGGTTACTAAATGAACTTTGTAAGCCGAGACTACCTGTATCAAGGACTGAGAGTAGCTACACAGGATTGCTCTTGTTTTCTTTTCCATGCTTATTTCAATGATTTCCATATTTTTCATTAGAACGACATTCCTTTAGAACACCCAGCCTGTCTGATGAGAGAATTTCTTATTTGTTCTCCAAAGTTAGGGCTTGATTTCCACACAAATCTATTGTTTTGCTGGACGTTGGATAATTGAATTCATTTTTAGAGTGATCTGCATTTTGATGAAGTGAGTTTCCCTGCCCACTCTAAATCAAAGTCCGTTCTCTAATTTTGTATTTGAAATCAAACAGTTGTGGATCGGCATGCTCTGAATATTAATAAGTCCCTTCAGGGCAGTCACAGGTTATGAATTCAGAAAACATGTTCTGGGTAGTGTACCATTGCTAGTAAGCTCATTTAGCCATTCTTCCATTTGCTGCACTCAGATTCAGAGCATAAAAACATCCTTGCTGCCTCACTCCTGCAAAAACATTGCACCGACCAGATAAACTTCAAAAAACAGAAGTACAGGTTTGGCCTCCCTATAAATCATCTGCCTGGCTGAATATGTTCCATGGTGTTCCCTTCCCTGGTGCTGTCAACAGGCCAGCTGCAAAGGCAGAAAAGTTGATGATGTTTCGGCATTCTTTCCTTCATGTGAATTTGACTGCATTCCTAAAATACATACAGCGCATAAACAAAATAGCAGGAAGGCATGGCAAGTTTATAATTTATAGCAAGATGCACAAGCTCTGGCTCCAAGGTCTTAGGATGCTCTAGAAAGCTTTAGACGGGACCATTTAAAAAAATTTTTTTTTCTTTTTACTAAGACAGAAAGGACAGCCAGTTTGATGTAGCGGTTAAAGCATCAGCTAGAAACTAGGAGACCATGAGTTCTAGTCCTGCCTTGGGTACTGTGGGAAGACAGCACCCCCACTCCCCAGAGAAAGAAATATTTTGGGGAATATTAAAAAGGCAGAATATTATATTTCCCCAAAAGAGTAATGGAGAAGATCTTTAAAAAAGCAAAACTTCTCCCTCCCTCCAGCCAGAAACTCAGCAGAAACCAGGTCAATAGAGATGCAGATGTGATAATCCTTTCAGAAAGGCTGGAGCCAGGAAGCTAGAAGCTGACAAGATTAGAAAGACAAAGACCTCTAAAATCTACATACCCTACCCAAACTCTAAAAATATGACCTTTAGGACATAACAGGATTAACCCACCGATACCAAAAAGGACGCACTCAAAAGCTCAGGTCAAAGTTCATGCCACAGGAACAGGAAACAACATCAAAGTCCAAGTAGGTATAAAAACCCACCATTCCCAGCTACATGTGGTCAGCTGCTCCAGAGCCACATTTCTGTCTGGCTCTGCTCTTCAATAAACTACAACCTTCTTTCTAAAGCAGTCTCTATTTTTGTTATGTCTGGCCCTTCTCAGCTTAGTAAAATCCACAGGAATATTTCTTTAAGAGTTTTATTTAACACATTTCAAGAGATTCATTGCAAAGCAAGCTGCTGGCATTTTGTTGGCCAGAACGGCCAAGTCTGATTTATTTACATTCAGCTTAATCATGCTCTCCCTCCCTTCCAATTAACTCACTCTTTATCTCTCAGGTTGTCCAAGAGCTCATTAATCTTCCGTAGAGTCCAAAAACACCAGAAAACTGAGTTCAAACGAACTGCGCAAGGCATCAAGCTACTCCTTGATATTAACGTTGCTCGTGACAAAGAATTAGTCCCTCCTTTATCTTCTAATATAGTTTCCGATACGTCACTTCCCCCATGGCTTCCTTTTTCCACGTAACTGAGACCTCCGCCTATCAAACCTTCGGAATCTCGGATCAAGCCATAAATTTTCCTGTTCCAAATCTGAGTCTCCGCTTTGAGAGTCTGACTCAGACTGCATGCAAATCTCCTCCCTCTCTGTCTCTCCTGCCGGGAGGGGAAAGCACCCAGAGGGGCCTGGTTGCTCCTCCTCATCCTCTGACATTTCCCCAGCTGGTCTAGAGACACCCACAACAATTTTGTTTATTCCAGGCTTGGACTGGATCCTGATGAAGATTTTTCTTTCAACAGTACAAAGCCTGCTGGATGACTTTGGACCCAGGCATTCTCTATTAGCTCTAAAAAGCAGATAAGGGCAAACCATTTTCGAAAAAGCTTGCCAGTGATTTGTCCAGAGATTCTTGGAGAGTCGAAAAGCTGGCTTGAAACTACAAAAACAAACAAAAGCAGAAAAATAAACTGACAGGGAAATAATTTTATGAAAGTTCAACAGGGTGTAGCACCTAGATCATCTTGGCTTATCTGTCTTCCACACTCAACCTAGAAATCAATCAGAGTTGGGATTGGTTAGTACTGTACCTGAATAGGAAAGTACCAGGAAACAAGGCAATTACAATAATCCTGGAAAAAGTCAATGGAAACAACTTCTACAATATTGCCAAGAGAACTACATGGATATAATTATACAATCACCAGGAATTGATTCTGATTTAAAGGAGTCTTTAGAAATAGCAATAAGACTGATATACTACTCCATAGTTCTTTACAGCTTTTTTATCTGAGCTTCTTTATTTTTGTCAGCTACATTAAACACATTTAATCAAGTTAAATCTAAGTATAAATTAAAATTTGCCTTTTTATCATATCCTGTCCATCTTTTGAAATGTGATTCCCAAAATCTCTCAGTCCCAGAAAAGTTACATACCTGAGACATTCCACATTTGCTACCATCTGCTTTCCTGAATCTGAGTTCCTCCATTTACGTTCAATGATAAATGCTCAGAATTCTCAAATCGCATCATCTTTGCCACTGGGACATATGCTCAGTGCTTCTATAGAGTGGGAAGACTCCACAGAAGTCAATTAACAAAAAGTACTATATTTCTTATAACAGAGAAGTTGTTTTTCAGGTTTTTTTAATAATTGTGGTTAAATCTTCTCCTTTCCTTGGGCTCAAATATATTATGTATATTCATATGTGTTTCTTCTTCATTCTTGGTTTCTTTGTTAGTTTTATATGCTTTTTCAAGGCTCTCTGAAGACTTGGTTCTACTTGGTTGCTCCAATACCTAACTAGTTTCAGGCACAAGAGTTTCAAAATGATCTTCTGGCTCCAGGCCCAGAGAGAAGAGTACAATAATTAATTGTTCTATGCAGCTGTCTCCTAAGTCTCTGCAGTGAGAAGGTAGCAATGCATTTCTGTCATGGAATATGTTTTACTAGTGGACCAGGGTAAATTACCAGGCCAGGGTAATGGGAAGGGTAATGCTTTTTGTAGTGGGAAGGGAACTTCAACCTGTGGGCCTCTCCTTGAAGTCTGCCTTTTCCCTTCCAAACAATTAATCCAAATAGAGTAATTTTAACCACTCTAGAATACTCCAGTAAAGATTCTTCTTCCTAGTTAATTATTGCAGGGTAACACACAGGAAGATGTGATATTCAGTTGGTAACAAAGAGTAAGAGAGGAAACTACTTTTTAAAAATTTAAAAGGAACCTATGGTCCTTGGGCCAACAAAACCTGTAATCTTGGTTTCACAGACCGCACAGTGTGATGCAAAGAATTGCCCAAGCCATCTTTACAAAACTGAAGGGGCAAACAAAAAGAACTGTCTTTCCCATCCTGGGTGCTCCCCAACTGCATGAGTTCCAGTTCAGTCAGTGTGGCCACTGTTGTAAATTCAGAATGTCCTGAGTGTGGGTGAGCTCATGGCACATACCTCCTAACTGATAGGCTGTTTTTTTGGGGGGAGGAGAATATGTTGGCTTATAAGGTAGTCTCTAGATTAGAGATCCTAGTTTGTATAGAATAGCATGTGCATGCTGAGGTAAAGTGGAGGTTTGACTGTGTTTATGGCACACTGCTTCCAAAAACTCAATTATATTTCATCATAACCATTTTTCAGGAAATGCTGCACATGGCATAGGTAAAACTAAGGTTAGTAGCCTGGTCTACTCTTTTTCTGTCTTACTAAAAAGTATTGCGTGAAAACTTCAGTTGATCAAAAATCATCATGAGCAGCTGTAGTCAATATTTATGGATTCATCTGGTGACAACTATGGCGAGACTGATTTGCAACATAAGAAGAGTAAGTGATAAAGAGCTTGAATTAATGCCTGAAAGAAAAGAAAGAAAAATAGTGATGCGTATTTGTGAAATGAAGAGAAACAGGAATAATGATAAATCTGAATGAAGATAGTCTGATGTTGATTAAGACATGCATAGAAGTGAAGGTGAAGCCTAATGAATAACTGCTTAAGACAGCTTGATATAGCCCATTCTGGCCAGTTAAGGAAGGAAGAGCCTTAAAGCCCTTGTTCTTTCTGAAGCACTGAGCCAGGATATCATGCGAACCCACCACCAAATTGGAGACTGTTTTCAATTGTTTGAGGTTTTCCTGGCAGAACCATTTTGTATCACTATCTAAATTCAATTAGGTGATATGAACAGATGTGTGGAAATGAGATAAGAGAATAGAATAGAATAAATAGAATAAATCCATTTGGAGAATAAAAATGGATCCTTCTTGGAAAATATTTGCTTCAAATATGTGTTTTAAATAAGTCTATTCATGGGTACAAACGGCAAAGGAATGAATGTAAATGCATAACTGACTTTATTGCTTCTGTTGAAAGACTAGGTGAGTTTATGAGTAAGCAGAAAGAAAATAAAAGTTTCCAAATGTTCAGATAGCTTGAAGAAGAATTATTGAGGGAAAAATTCACTTGATGGGAAAGAAATGGAAGAATTAAAAGTCAAACTAGAACAATTTCAGAAAGAGAAGTCTGACTCTTCTATGAAAACATATTAGAGAACAGATTACTCTTCCAATAGAATGGATGGAAAATGGATGGAAAGAAAGAAGATGCAGAGCAAGAAAAAGTCAGTTATAGAAGACCTTAGAAATGTGTAGACCTGCATTAATGAGAAGAGGGAGGCTCCTTTCAGACATGGCTATAAATTATTGAAATTAACATCTTTGAATGAATTAACATTTTTGGATGAAAAAATCCTTAAAGATGTATCATTATAATCTAGACCTCCAAATGGGAAAGTAATTCAATGCTAAAGGAATGTATGAAAAAGTATGTTTGTGAAATGAAGTGAAAGAAGCTATAGAGGAGAAAACAAATGCAACTGAAAGAATGATTGCTGCAAAAAAAACAAACGGAGGGGGTGTGAGACAGTTCCTTCAGGATTCATATTGAGAGAAAAGGATAAATGACCAAGATTGTCATCAAAGGTTTTGTTGTGGAGGGGAGGGAGGTAAGAGGGATCATTTTGAAAAATGGTGAAACTGCTAAACAGGGCACTTCCAGCAGTCAGTTGGTATTAAAAAATTAAAGTACTTCATGATTTGGGATGAAATTGAAATGAAAGAATTTGGAGGTATTTTGAAGATTTGTAAGAGTATAATAACATTGTGTGGAAAAGTGGAATTTAATTTTGCAAATCAGGGGTCCCTGACCCCTGGCCCACAGCCCACTAACGGGCTTTGGCCCATTAAGAACTGGACTGCAGAAGTGGAGGATGAGTGTGCACACACAGTTCCATTTGCGTAAGCTGTGTGCCCACCGCTTGTGCAAATGGAGCTGTGCATGCATGCACATACTCGCCCACCACTCACTCATAACCATTCTCTCTCCCTTCCCTCCTCCTTGGGCTAGTCAGCAAAGCCAGAAAGGTTGACAATCGCTGCTGTAAATGGGGATGAATCAGAAAAAAAAACTGATGAAAAACAAGTTATAAGTACTGTGAGACTCTTCAAAAGTGGAAAATGTGTTATTGTAGATGGAACAATTGAAGCAATGTTAAAATATGAATGTGGCTGTGTGATTTGTTTTACATTGTGTGTGAAGGATGTACCTGTGCATAACTATTGGAAAAAAAATGCCCCTTCTAGTAAGGTAAACTTTCCAAAAACCCACAGAGGATTTCATTTATTAAACGCGGGTTTGAGAGAATAGTGATTGAAAGGGTACAAGCAGCAACAAAGAGCAGCATGTGGGAACTGCAACACAATGGATCGGTGAAGACCAGATTGTTGCTTCTCAGTGAATGAGTGAGTGATTGAGTAACTAAGAAGAAAGATAAGAATATGAAAAAGAAAGTTCATTGTGTATTTGTTGTTTGGGTTGCTGAATACAGTAAATGCAGCTTAGAATGGGAGAACACCTACGTGAAAATAAATGGAATTTTTAGTTCACATTAACCTACTTCACATTATCCAAAGACCCAGCTCTATGGAGAAGAGACTAATGTTGGGAAAGCTGGAAGGAAAGAGAAGAAGAGGATGACCAGCAGCAAAGTGGATGGACTTGGTTACAGTGGTGTTGGGTGCATCTGAAGAAGCAGGCTAGAGATAGATCATCATGGAAAAAATTATCTGTGTGGTCAGTAAGAGTCAAAAATGACTTGAAGGCTTATAATCAATCAATTAGTTCAACACTGAGCAGAGAGTAGGAAAAGGAAGAGTGATACATCAAAGCTGCTGTAGAAAAATCGCAGAATCTAACAATGAATTAAATACTGCACAGAGTTTCTCGATTCAATAGAACATAATGGCCAATTACCACATCAGTTTAAATTTATATGAAGTGTGAATGTCATGCTTGTGAAACATACAAATGCAAGTATAAATGCAAATAATTGAATCAATGGAACAGTTTGCAAAAAAAAATGTTTTCTGAGGTGTTTGTATGTAGGTCTTTGGTTCTTCGGGTTTTCTCCCACGTAGAATTTGAAGTGTCTTGGCGACGTTTCGACGAAGTCCCATTCATCATCTTCAGGCTGGTGCTTTCGGCTTCGTGCTTCTAGGAGCAATGTGTGATCGTAGCTATTTCTTCCTTTTAACTGCCAGTGGGGGTTTGAACTGATTGGCTGGGAGCTTGGCTATGTTCTGATTGGGTGGAGGTGTGTTCTGATTAGTTAGGGGCTTGGCTGTGCTCTGGTTGGATGGGGGTTGGCTGTGTTCTGATTGGTTGGGGGAGTGTTCTGTTTGGGTGGGGGCTTTGTTGTGCTCAGGTTAGTCTGAGTTGCAGGGGGATTAGAGATGGTGAGCTGCATAGCTGTTTGGCTTCGCGTTCGTGGTTGTGCTTCATCTTCATGGTGGGTGTCAGTTTGCTTCATGTATGGATTGGAGGGGTTTAAAGTGGCTAATGATGCAGCTGTGGTCTGGCTTCTGGTTTGTGGTCGTGCCTCATCATCAGTGTGGGTTTGGGTTTGCTTTTTGCCTGGATGTGTGGTGGTGACATCCTGTGTGGTTTTCGTGAGTGTGGGTCTGGTGTCATTCTTTGTGTTAGGGATTCATTTGTCAATAAGGGCGGGTTTCCAAATGGCTGGTAGGTGGGAGGTATCATCTGGTTTGTTCATGCTGTGTGGGCGTTTTTCTATCTCGATGGCTTCTCTGATTGCCTGAAGATGATGAATGGGACTTCATCGAAACGTCACCAAGACACTTCAAATTCTACGTGGGAGAAAACCTGAAGAACCAAAGACCTACATATATATATACATATATATACATATACATACACATACACATACACATACACATACACATACACATACACATACACATACACATACACATACACATACACATACACATACACATACACATACACATACACATACACATACACATACACATACATATACATATACACACACACACACACACACACACACACACACACACACATATTCCAAACACCCATTTGAACAAAAATTACTGCAGAATATATATTTCATGTTTCAAGGAAGGAAGGAGGAAATGAAAAAAGAAATATAAAGTGCAATTTGAATTATAGTTGCCGAATTTAAAAGTGCAGCAGATGATGGAAGTAAAACCTGTATGAGAGTAAATTAATGTTTAGTGAATCCTTGGTTGAAGTTTATTTAGTGTTCAAACCAGAACAATACATAAACAATAAAATAGTTAAAAATAATAAAATAATACTATTTAAAACAGAAAAAAAACAACTAAACTCATTTCAGACACATTGTGTTCCTGGTTTCAATAGTCAGCCATGCCAAAGCACACTGGTCAGATTGTGAAACATTTCCATTATCCTTAGTCAAAATTCTTATCCAAGTCCCTCCTAACTCTCCACTTCACTTCACTTTGGATCATCTATTCTACACCTCTTTTTTCATCTACTTATGGTTGTTAACTTGGTTACCTCAAATAGAAACTGGGATAAATGAAAATGAAATGAACTTCATGATGGACCTGAGATTATGGCAACTGATTTTCCATCCCTTTCTTCTTAGGACAGGTTTATGGGAATGACAGGTTAACTATGTCAAATCACAATGATTTGCTAACTGCACCCTGAGTGACTATATATCTTGAATAGAAACAATGACTGGAAACTGATCAAAGAGAGAAGCAACCTGGAATTAAGGAGAAACTTCCTAACAGTGAGGACAATTAACCAGTGGAACAGCTTGCCTCCAGAAATCATGGATGCTCCATCACTGGAGGTTTTTAAGAAGAGACTAAACAGTCACTTGTCTGAGATGATACAGGTTCTCCTGCTTGAGTAGGGGGCTGGATTAGAAGACCTCCAGGGTCCCTTCCAGCTTCTATTCTATTCTATTCTATTCTATTCTATTCTATTCTATTCTATTCTATTCTATTCTATTCTATTCTATTCTATTCTATTCTATTCTATTCTATTTCTTAATTGAACTTCCACTCCAGAATAAAATAAGTTAAGAATTTAGAAGCTGGGGAGGTAGGGGGAGGCAGGATCAGGGGTTTTTTTATGGAAAGAAAAAATTAGAAGAGAAAGATAAAAGATGGGACAAATAGAATTCTGCTGTTGACTAATCTGCTACTATAGAGAATATTTTCTTTAAAGAATATATTACTAAGATAATTTGAATTAAGGTCTTTTACATAAGCTATTCTTTTATACATCCTTGGATTTAGGTTTTCCATTTATTGTTGATTTTATTTTTAAAATAAGAGAGTTAAACTGAAAGAAACGGATTCACATCTCCATATACCCTCTTGAGCAAGGTCTTTATTCCAGCAGTGAATTTCTCTTCTTCAATGAACTAAGCTCATTTCCATTACTGTTTGTGATTTTACCCCAATTTATTGCTACTGTAGCACATTTTTCCAGGCCAAATTCCATTGTTATATTGGTGCTAAAAATTCTTACAAGGTTTGTCAATGACTGGATTTTGATTTCTGATTTTCCATAAAGTTTCAGATCATCCATAGAAAGCCAATTTGAAATTTTATTAGCATTTTTTGCTGTTTGATAGCCAAGATTTGTTTTCTTCAATATCTTCAACATCACTGAAAGTGGGCAAAAGTGACAAAAAATAAGGGGGGTGATGAGTCACCATGGAAGGTGCCTCTCCTAATGTTGACAAGCCCATATTTTTTCATTTCCAACCACCAATTCTGTCTTCCATTCTAGTGTTCTTCTAGTGTTCTAGTGTTTTTACAGATACCAGTTGTTTCCAAACAATTGATGATCCAAAAGTGTGATAATGAATCAAATGCCTCTTTATAATCAGTCCAGACCATATGTAATTTGGGGGGGAGGATTTTGAAATTTTCCAAAGCCCATTTTATCAGTCAGAAGCCAATCTTTTGTATTTCTGCTTTTCTTTTTATTTCCTTTCTACCTTCCCCTTTCTGTGAAGACCCAGGTCTTCCTGGCCCTTCTAAACAACAGCAGAGTGGGAGCTATCCTGATTTTGGGGGGGAGAACCTCATTTCAGAGGGCAGGCACTGCTACAGAGGAGGCATGCTTCCAGAGTCCCAATAGATGGCATTGTTTAATTGATGGAACTTGGAGCATGCCAGCCCTGCCAGATTGAACTGTCAAGGTAAATGCTATGGGAAACAGGTGGTATTTCAAGTAACCAGACCCTTGACAGCCTTGTGTGGACTCCATTTGTGTTAACTACAGTCAGATTCACAAAGCTGCCAAAAGAAGCAGTATTGAATAAGTGTTGCCATAAAACACTGCTGCTGCTGCTACTGCTCAAAATGCAGTGAGATGCAGCAACAGCTCTTCAATTTGTTTGTAATGGAGAATCACCAAATAAGAGTTCAGTCACAATTCATTGTACTGCATTATCGGTTTAACTGGGGAAAAAGTTAAATATACTTTTTAATTGAGCAATAATTGAGCCTGCTCAATTAACTGAGAGGTTAGATCATGCAGGATAGTCTGTTTTATATATATAAGACGAAATGTTTTAGCTAAAAAAAAGGTATTTTTTTCTATAAAAGCCTTTTTAATTTACAAATTGTGCTACAGGTAGGAAACACAAAGCAATGAATCTTTTGTGAATCTCGGCTTGAATTCATGCTATTCATCATTCCTGCAGTCAACTAAAGGCCTTATCTGCACAACTATTTCCAGAAACCCTTCCGAGTAGTTTTAAGAACAACTACGAAACATCAGATATGATCCAAGAAAGATACTCAGTGAGAAGCCAACATAAGAGGCTTTTTGAAGAATTAAATCAGGGAGAAATCCCAATACAAATTAAGAGTCTATCCCTTTCTTCTACAACATGGCTGATGCTGGGGTAATTGGCTATAGAAGAGTAACACAATACCCCAAGTTCATACCTTACATGAAAGCTCCCTTAACTTGATCTTGACTCACAGTGGTACAAAGTGCGTAAGTTCTCAGGAGTTTCTTTGGCTACAGTAAGGGTTTTGTTTACTGCTGCATTCTTCTGTCGGGTTTGCGGGGGGGTTGGTTTGGCTATTTTTGTTTTTGTTTTTACTTCTCTATATAATCTTAGCCTCAGTATAACACTAATACTTTCCCATCTAATATTAACCAATACTGACGCTTAATTTTTTTTTCAAGCTTAGCCAAGATAGCAAAATGCTGCCCCCTGCTGGTTGGAGTTGATTTATTATTCCTTGCAATAGTATTCTGCCTTGAATTGTGTTATTCGAGGGACAGTAGCCTTAGGTACTCATTGCAATGTGGAAGAGATTGGAAAGGGCTGATTTGTCCAACTCTTAAGGAAGGGACTTCCCACTCAGGGATCGAGACAGAGAGTATCTCTCTCAGAGAGGCAAGTTTGGATATCAGTTATGAATGTTGTTTCTCATCTCCTGTTCTCCTTGGGGGCGTATCTAGGACAATTCACCATGGGACAACTAACGGTTCAAACCTAAAGCAAGACAAGGCCCATTGCAATTCACTTGTCCCTCTCTTGAATTATCCCACATTGAATTGTCCCGTGGCAAGTTGTCCACAGTGAGTGGACCAGGCGAGTTGGCTGGGGCAAGGCAGCCAGAGTGAGCCGGCCAGGGCAAGTTGACCCATTCTGCTCCTTGGGATGACTGCTGCAATCAATGAGAAGTGATGTAGTAACTGAAGAGTTCTTAAGGCTTAAGATCAAAGGATGCAGTTTCATTGTGCCTTTGATACTTTTTTAAAAAAAATTAGAAAGATTTTTTTTAAAAAAACAGCTTTATTAAATTTCACAAGAGGATAAAATACAAAATTACAGTAGAAAAGAGGGGAAGGAATCAAAAGGAGAAAAAGTAAAAAAAAAAGTAGGGGGGAAAGGGAGGGAGAAGGATAAACAATTTTTTTTTTAAAAAAAGACTTCTGACCTTCCTCAGTACAGATACAAATATATAATCAAGTATTCTCTTACTCAAAGATATATATAACATAGCCAATATCTAAGTTTAACAGCATATGTGATATTTTTACAGTCTGAAAATAAAAAACGTTTTCTTGAAAAGAAACAGAGTTTAAGTTCTTGAATAATAATCTCATCCTAACAGAGGGCTGGGATGTGAGATGAGCTCTGTTGCATGGTTATAGGATGTAAGTTACTTGGGCATCTTGGCTGCATTGTTTTTATGTGATAACTATGTGTGAGGTTTTTTCATTTGGATTGTTACATTCTTTTATTTTCTTAATCAGAGTCACAGATATGCAGCCATATTAAATTGTTTAATAATTTTAAAAATTCTTCAGTCCAAGTCAAACTTTAACCATTATACTACACATAATTGATCTTGAAGTTTCCTACTGAAAGAGAATTAGAATAACAGAATAACAGAGTTGGAAGGGACCTTAGAGGTCTTATAGTCTCACCCCTGCTCAAGCAGGAGACCCTACATCAGGGCTTTTCAACCTTTTCACCCACTGTACCACTTTTAGGATATGGCAATATCCGAGTACCATCAGTCGCCTAGCAAGGTGTCAAAAACTTGATGACCAAAAAAAAAAAAAGGAAAAAAAGTGATAAAGTATAGGTAGTCCTCGACTTACAATAGTTCACTTAGTGACTGTTCAAAGTTACAATGGCACTGAAAAAAGTGCCCCCCAAGCCACAGCTGAGCAAGACACCTGCCTGCCCGCCCAGCCACACTCTTCCTCCTGTCCAAGGTTTTCATTGTTGTGAGCATTTCTGTTGAGGATTGGCAGCGGGGGTGGGGTGTGTGTTTGGTTTTTATCCCCCCCCATCTGCTGGGTGGTTTTATCAGGTTTTGGTCACTTCACATGACCCTGGGACACTGTGTAAATACGAATTGGTTGACAAGCATCTGAATGTAAATGCTGCAACATTCCAGCTGTTCGGCCCTTCTTCTGGGCTCAGCAGAAGCACCAGGATCAGTGTTGCTTTCCAGCTGATTGGTGCTTCTTCAGGGCTCAGCAGAAGCACCAGGATCAGCACCAAGCTCCAGCTGGAGCCTGGCGCTGATCCTGGCGCTTCCGCTGAGCCCTGACAGCCCTGCAGCTCCAGCCATCTCTCACTCAGGCTTGTGCGGTGCTGCCACCGGTTCAGCTCATTCCCCTCCCCCGCTACTTTTCTAGGATGGTCGCGTACCACCTGCCAGGTGCCAATGTACCACAGGTGGTACCCGTACCACTGGTTGAAAAGCCCTGCCCTATATCATTCTGGACAAATGGCTGTCCAATCTCTTCTTAAAAACCTCTAGTGTTGGAGCACCCATAACTTCTGGAGGCAAGCTATTCCTATTTATAATATTGGAATTATTGGAATATCTAATATTGGAATTAGAACAGAAGTCCCCAACCTTTTGGGCACCAGGGACCGGTTCTGTGGAGAGAGGTTTTTCTGCGGACCAGAGAGTGTGTGGTTTTCTGTGCTGCCTGCATCCCACGGATGGGGCTTTGCTTGTTTGTGCGGACCGGTTGCTGGCATGCCACGGCCTGGTACTGGTCCACAGACTGGGGGTTGGGGACCCCTGAATTAGAAGAAGCAGATCTCTTCACTTACCAATAGTCAAAATTCAAAGTCAGCCAGATGCCTGGGACAGATCCCACATTCCTTCATTGCCTGTCTTCATCTGAAATAAAGCTATTCGTTCTTGCAGGTGGCATAAAAATGGATAAAGTCATTCAGAGAAATGTCCTCGGGACTTAGACACCACATGATTTAAGCTTATTCTTTAGAGGAATGGAAGCATGGGAAGGCTGATTCCACAGCTCAGGCAACTATGGATTTACTACATGACCAGAGGCAAAAGTCATATTCATTTTATTAGAAATGTGAAAACTCATTGGCACTAGAAAGTATTGCTACAAAAGTTCAAATCTTAAATCAAGTGTTACTTCGAATAATGTCATTAAGTGTCAGGGCTGAAATGTTGCAGAGATCTGTTACCCTGAATTATCTACGGTTGCCCTGGCAAAGGAGCAGGGAAAAAGAAACCATGGAAGGTTCAAAAATGGAAAATAGAAACATGGCACTAAATTGCCTTTTCTCACATCCTGAGTTACAAATCACTCCCAAAATATGTTGCTATATTCCATCTCCGAGCTAGGTTTTGCCTTGTTAAATGCTTGAAGAGGAGACAGACAGGGAGTTCAGCTCTGGCTATTCTAGCTCCCTTGGAAGAAGAATCATATACTTCCATGATGGGGAAAAAATGAAGTAAATTCCATTTGGTAAATATCATACTCTGCCAAGCAGAAGAGCCACACAGGACACATGAGGAGAGATCCTGCATGAGGCTTCCAGAAGGGAGGAACTCATTGATTGATTGATTGATTGATTGGGAAGATAACGCACTCCAATTCTTAGACTCTTAGTAGTGTATAATTGGGTAAAAATAAAAAATAATAACAGAAAGAAAGCCATACCCTTAATAAACTCCCCAACCCTTCCTATAGCCACCAGATCCAGATAGATTCAAACCTGTTTTTTTTTTAAAGGATGAGAATTGTGTTGTTTTCACAGCTTTATGAAATGCCAGGGGGAAAAAATGTTGCTCAAACATCCAGAGGATGTTCCAAAGAAGAGAGGCTCAACAGAGAAGGCCTGCCAACAAGTCCATATTCCCTTCACCCTATATAGAGATTTTCCCTTGTGAGATCTCGTGAAATTCCATACAAAAGGACCAGACTGTTAGTGTCCTTGAAGGTAATGTTGTAGAACAGACATGTCAAACTCGCGATGTCACGGGACGTTGCGCAACATATCGGGATGGTTTTGCCATTGCCAGCAATGGGGTAGGCGTGGTTCCGCGTGACGCATCCGGCCCACACACCGGCAGTTTGACACTCCTGTTGTAGAGAGAGGACCTTTTTTAAAAAAAATACAGGGCACATCCTCTTTTCGAATCTCATCTACATCTATATGTGAGGAAGAGTCACATATAGTGCAACCTTATTGTTGCCATACTTTGAGAACTTGAAAACCCCAATATTAATTTCTATGCCTTTATTATAACCATGCTAGACTCCTCCTTCTTGTCATGCTGCCTTAAAAATAATTCACAAAATGCAATCCATCCCCAAAAGAGCTTCCAGATGGTAGCTGGGGCTCCAGTATTTTAAGCATTGTAATTCTGCCACACTGATTTTGTTCTGTTTCCAGGCTCAGTTAAAAAAATTACAGGCAGCAAAACCACAGGAGTAATAAACTATCCTTTCTCTGGGATAATACAATCAGCGACATTAATACCAAAGGCCAATTCTCATTTCATGTGCACACCCTAGATTTGATCCATGAGGTTGTGCAAGTGTAACGGAGTGTTTTAACTGCTTTTCTACCTTAAACTGCTTGTGCAACAATAAAATCACAGTGCCCCAATTGAATGCATTAAAAGCATACAGAGAAAAATGACATCCAAACATTGTGTTTGACATCCAAACACTGTGTTCCAATCTTATGATCTCAGTATATATCATGACATGAAGGTGATTGGAGGTAAGCCCGTGTTTCAGGTGTTTTTGTGAGCATGGAACTGTAGGGTGGATTGGGGTACATATTTGCTGGTGGTAATGGCACAGGCTTTATAAATTCAGTCCAAACCATCTCTGACTCAGTTAATCTCTGGTGCTGCTTTCAATTCTTTTCCTGCTTTATCTCTAGATTGAATATTGAATCTGAGAGATGAGTTGCCAAACCTCCCATTTTAAGAGACTGAGACAAATTATTAATAAACGAAGCTCTGCACCTGCTGGCTGTAATGTTCCATCAAGGGTGGGAAAACTGCAGGCCCCGTGCAGCCCCATCGTCCTCCCACTCCCCTAAAACAGTCCCAGACCTCAGAGCGATAATTGGGTGGTCAAATATAGAAATCCATCAGTGCCGTTTCTTACGTTTTCAGTGGAAAAAAATATCAAGGAGAATAGTTTTATTCAGCTGATCCTTGATTTCCACCCAGCAATTTTTCCACCTGCTCCCCAAAACCCAGCTCTCTGCAAAAGGCTGGATGTTTTAGCCTTGTTCTTACTGGCTATGTCTCACTGGAGTTCTTGCAGACTTTGGACATTACTTTATTAATGAAGCCCTGGGATACAGGAATGAAAACAGCCTCTGGGATATCTCCTGAAAAAAAATGGAGACTTTGTTGAGCTTTATCCAGAATATCACTAGGCATCATTTGCATAGTGATGATATCAAATGCCAAACCCCCATGGCTTCATGTAAAACAGGAGGAAAGAGAGCATTGAGACCTGAAGCACCCCACAAGAGAGGGGCCATGAGAGTGACCCCCTCCCCCCATCAATCCTACCTGGAACTAGCTGCAGATAAAGTAGGAGAACCACCATAATAGAGTGTCCCCGATTCTCTACAGTGTGTAATCATTTGTAAGATACTTTTGCTGCATTTATGGAATTATATTATGTACTCTGTTTGATTGGTTTTCATTTGATTTCAGACCGTACTTGAGCATTTATATTTCATTTCTAGCTTGACTGCTACTAACTTTGATCAGTGTGAAGCTTCATATTCTACCTTGATTGCTAAGCTGCCTTTGGAATTTTCTTGCAAAGATGGAAAGGCAGAATAAAAATATCCTAAATAAGCAAATGGCAATTATATAAACAAAGGGAAAGGTTACCGAGCTAACGTCTTACAATTCCCCCAATCACATCAATTAAAAAAAACCTCTACCACACAAAATAATACTGTGGAGAAAAGGTAGAGAAAAAAATGAAACTTCTTTTTTTTACGAAGTTAGTAACTGGGGTGGTGTGTGTATGTGGGGTGGAATCTTTTAATCCCACTGCAGGGTTATAGCTTGCTTGTCAAACCAAAAGGAACATGATTCAGGGGCAAACAGCCAGCACCTTTGTGTTCAGAGGAAAGTTGCCAGCACCTTTGAACTCGTCAAGCTGGCACAAGGCATCACCACATGAGGCCTGGCAAGGGCAGCTCATGCTGGACTGCATTTCAATGAGATTCCAAATGGCACAGCAGTTGGTCAACAGCGGAGCAGGCAAACTGAATTACTGGTGAAGAGCAGGTGCAACCTCCAGACTCTGTCCAAATGATCTGGATTAGCTTTGATAGTTAAATGAGATGGCTAAAGCCTTAACGTAAAGATGAATCACTGAGGCAGACAGAACTGGGCCCTTCGCAGACTAGTTGATTGTGTTGGTTGTCCCGTTATTCCTTTTGCTAGGAGTTGGGTTCTTCCGTTAAGCAAAGAAGATGGACAGGAAAATGAGATTGAATAACTCACAACATAGCTCTTCAACGTTGCTTCCTTAAGTCATAAGATATTGGCTTCCTTCAGGCTCTTTCATTATTTTGTTCAAAGCATTTCTTTGCAGTCTCTTGGCAAATAAAATAACAAAAGCAGTCCTTAGGGTGAACATTGTCTTAAACAAACTACTACCACTTGTTAAAAAAAGCTGTTGTATTTTTACATTATTTTTAGACAAAACACCCAAAGCAATTAACATTTTTACAGTTGTGGCATTATTCCCTGGCATGGTGTTCTCATCATTCCTAGGCAGCAGAGTCATAACATGAAAGGAACAGGAACAAAAGCAGGTATCAATGCTGTCGTACTATTTCAGAATGAAACATCTTCATGACCAAATAGTCTGTGTCCAAGAATGGCAGCTACCATCATGCTGTGTCATTTTCTTCTCCCTGACATTATCGTTAGAATTTATCTAACATATTTTCTTTAAATTCCAAGCATCACATATTTTATTTTCAGAGTACTATTTACAATTGCCCCTTGAGGTCAGAATCATTACTCTGATTTTATGAGTCAGGGAGAAGGTGCTGCAGCAAATGGGCCACAGCTATAGAAGGATTTCAACTAAGAAACGAGTTGAATTCTTCTCCATTCACATGGCTCTATCTTTTGTCTATCTCTATCTCTAACTATCTGTCTGTCTATCTATCTATCTCTGTCTATATATTTCTATCTCTTTTATCTCTATCTCTATTTATCTCTATCTCTCAATCTCGACCTATGTCTGTCTGTCTTCTCTCTGTCTGTCTGTCTCTCTGTCTGTCTGTCTGTCTGTCTCTATGTCTATCTATCTAACTAACTAATTAACTAACTAACATACAGACTTATTCAGTCTAAAAAAATACAGAACTACACATGTGTAAGCAATTGTAATGATCCATGTATCACACATATTAAACAATAAATGTAACAACCACCTCCCAGGTTTGAAGCTGACAACATAACCAATCTCCGAATGGATCTCAGGTGAAGGGGGGTATTGTTTTTTTCCCTTTCTACTACATTTATTTTATATGAATTAGTATAATATATGCAGGATTTTTTCCTTCATTGTATAAACACTACTGCATATTTTGTTGATGGTGGTGTGGGAGCATGGCTGTTAGTACTTTGTTACTTTAATATAATAAAAAATTAAAACTATAAAACTCTAGGACTCCATTGATAGGACTCAGTTATGATCTGAGTGTTCATTCATTCATGAGTTCTATAATCCAAGTAGTTATGCAGCTGAGAAATGTCAGAGTAACTAATGGTGAAGGTTAGTAGGTTATGATATAGAAAAGGAATGGTTGATATATTTACAAAGCAGACTAGGGATGGAGTAGGCTTTCTAGAAATCTATAACATAAGTCTTCAAAGTGGGAATACTATATTTCAGGAGGAACCACCTTATAATGAAAAGCCATCTTGTTCCAATATGCATGCTGAATGGAATGCACTATGTAATACAGTATAACCACTGTCTAAATATATAATGTGCAACTAAGTGTAACTATGAAACTTGTTGTCTCCAAGGATACTATACAGGTTAAAATTTTGAAATCACATTATCATAGTGGAAGCTGAGAAAAACAGAGATCAATATAGTTTTGCATGATTGTTTAAGAATAAGAAGAAACTTGTAACACTTTTATGTTATCGTTCGAAAGAGTATAGACTTTAAGAGTAAAAGTAAACATCTATTACAACAAAAATAGATGTTTGCTACGTAGTATAAATATAAGCTGAAAACTCCCTTGGTGCAACTTCTTAAGCAGAAGGCTTTGACATCTGTCAATAAACAGTAGTGACTCCACTTATCCTGTTGTCCCAATTTCTTTCTGGCTTTCTCTCAACCTCTACAAGAATTTTGCACATGATTTTGAACATGACAATATGTACTTTGCACATTGGGTCCATATGATCTTGCATTTCACTTTGAGTGGCTGGAGAAACTACGATATAAAAAAAGGAGGAAATGGTATATGCAAATTTACATAACTTGCTTAATTGTGCATGTTAGCTATTCATTTTGCAGATTTTCATCCAAATGAGTGAGCCTACAGATTATTTTCCAAGACAGTCCCAGCATCCAAACAGAATCATTGTGCAACTATTATTTTTAAGAATGAATGATTGAGCATCTCTCTGCTTTTCTGAATTCCAATTGAGCTCAGCAGAAAAAACATGACCACTGATTGAAAAGGGGGAAAAAAGCATAGCAAGCTTTTTTTTTCAAGACTGAAACAAAAGCAAATACAATTATGCAGTTTTGAGTGGAAGTGCTAAAATTGAAACAAAACAAATTATTCTATCATGAACCAGAATATGCAGAAATTATGATAGATACACAGGACTATGAAGTATTGCTTCCATCTCATCATCACAGCTCCACATACATTCACACCTACCACCTATTTCAAATTTCCAAGCCTTGTACATTTTTCAAAAGGCATTCCTGTAGGACAATCTTTCTGTAAGGTAGCGGCCCCCAACCTTTTGGGCACCAGGACCAGTTTCGTGCAGAGGTTTTTCCATGGACCGGAGGGGGGCATTGTTACACATGCTGCCCGCATCCCTGGATAGGGCTTCGTGCAGCCTGGTTCCTAGCATGCCATTGCCCAGTGCCGGTCCACAGACAGGGGGTTGGGGACCACTAGTGTAAGGAATTATTTATTTCATTCTCTTAAGGAAACTGCAATTGAATACATGGTGTCTGGCAACAAACCATATTGAACTGGGATACAGAATTATTCTGGATGGGAGCAGAATTGCAATGCCAACCTTTAGTGCAGTGTTTCTCAACCTTGACAATTTTAAGGCATGTGGACTTCAACTCCCAGAATTCCACAGCCAGCAACGCTGACTGTGGAATTCTGGGAGTTGAAGTCCACATGCCTTAAAATTGTCAAGGTTGAGAAACACTGCTTTAGTGAGATTGAACTGGCAATTGTTCATGTACAGATAGTCCTCGGCGTACATCCACAACTGAGCCCAAAATTTCTGTAGCTAAGCGAGGCAAGTGAGTTTTGCCCCCATTTTATGACCTTTCTTGCCACAGTTGTTAAGTGAATCGCTGCAATTGTTAAGTTAGTAACATGGTTGTTAAGTGAAACTGGCTTTCTCATTGGCTTTGCTTGTAAGAAAAAGGGGATCACGTGACCCAGGGCACTGCAACAGTCATAAATATGAGCCAGTTGCCAAGCATCTGCATTCTGATCACGTGACCATGGGGATGCTGCAACAGATGTAGGTGTGAAAAATAGTCAGAAGTCGCTTTTTTCAGCCATTATGATTTTGAATGGTCACTAAACGAATGGTTATAAGTCAAGGACTAGAGGGAACTTGCCACTTTTGCCTTGAGATGTTTGTTAGCTGCATCACACTGGATTCTATTTCAGAGGACAATTGGCACAGTGAAAGGGAATGCATGTCTGGCTTGCTCTGTATACCAGAGGGATAATAGCAGAGATCAACTGTCAATTCTTTGCCGTCGTACAATAAACACTAAGATAGGGCACGTTTTGAAAATGATACCGAAGAAGTGATTTGGACTTTGCATGATCACAGATCCTCTCTCTTTTTCCTCAGGTTCTTTGGAAGATGTAGCTGCTTGAATGCATCAACTTATGAAAGAAGCTGCATGTCATAAATGTGGCTCTTAATTCCGCTGCATCACCTGGGAGCTCATGCGGCTGGTGAAAGCCTGAAAAAAGATGCAGCTGCTTTAATGATATAACTTTTTGGAGACATCACAGGCTCTAAATGCTACTCTTAAAGCCACTGCGTCTTTTTTTAAAAGTTCTGCAGACACCTGGGGAAAAAAACTAGGCTGCTTTAATGAACAGCAGAGAGGTTAGAATACTCGTGAAAGTGCTAAACACTATTTCCAAGTCATTTCTTAAATATGCTCAGTCCTAGTAAACACTTCATTTCAGTAGCATTTTGGTAACTGTAAAAAAATAAAAACAGTCAACTCATTGCTTGGCCAGACAATCTGGTCAATGGAAAAGCTAGCCATTTAGAAGTTCCTTGACTTCTAATAGTCATTCAGAGAAATAGCTTTTTCAGTGGATACCCTTACTGGATGTTATAGAAGGAAGAGGGGATGGCCTTAAAGATAGGAGGACCAGCCTCTTTCAAGGCAACAGTCAGATAAGAGAGACTTGAGCCCAGGCCAAAAAATGTAACATTTCAGACAAGCCCTTCTCTAGTTTTCACTAAGAGAAAGTGAAGGAGGGAGAAGCACATTCAGACTTGCAAGATGCTGTTTACAGTAAAAATAATCCTGACTTATTAAATATGGCATTTGCTTCTTAGCCTGGTCTAATTTTGGGATTGACATTTGTAAAATAGGCATACAGGGGGGAAAAACTGTGCAACTGATGTTCAGGAAAGTGATGCACACAACCAGTGCCTCTGCATATTTTGAAAGTTTCTTTTTTTAACTTTAGCTCCTCATAATAAGAATGTGGCTCCTGAAGCTTTTTCAAACATTGTGTTGCCAAAGGGTTTTTGCCTCAATATAAACATATTGTGGTATATATTAAGGAATCGATATTTGCAGGTTGTCTTTAAAGGTTTAATCTATTGGAAGAGTATCTTTTTAGGGCTGGAACATGTGTTTGTCCTGGGGATAAAGGGAAGGGCAATCCGCATGTCCTATTTCAGATTCTGAAATGTCAGCAGAAAGAAGGAAACATCTTCTTTCCATATTGAAAGGATGAAAACAAATGACAAGTTACCCTTTGTAAATTATTAAATGTTAAGGCTTTATAATGTACACGAACACAGTGTGCTTTGTGGCTGCACTTTGAAAAGAAAGGAATACCTTTTAGGCAAATGTATGCATATTTTATATCCCAGGCTACCCCATACCTTTCTTAAGCTGTTGCACCATTTTATACTTTATTGAGAGAGAGAGAGAGAGAGAGAGAGAGAAAGAGAGAGAGAGAGAGAGAGAGAGAGAGAGAGAGAGAGAGAGAGAGAGAGAGAGAGAGAGAGAGAGAGAGAGAGAGAGAGAGAGAGAGAGAGAGAGAGAGAGAGAGAGACTCAGTGGGAAAGAACATCTGTATTTTCTGTGTGCTTTTGCTACCATCTTGTGGCACCAAAGCACTCACTGAAATACTCAGTTATTTTGCTCACCAATGCGATTTTACTACTCTTTGAAATGCAACGGATAGATCTTTGCTTTTTGCTGCAGGACCCCACGCTGCAAAACCCAGCAGACGAAGCCAAGAGATTTCTCCCCAAGGGCAACCAAAGGCAGAATATTTATTTTTCTCATCTCTTGGGAATCGATAGACCTTACGGATGGTTAAATATAAATAAACAGAAAAGAATCATATGAACTGCCTTTCCCCCTTCAGCAACGGTACGCAGTCTAGTCCCCTACTTCTCTCCATTGCTTTAATTTGATACAGTATTTGATGAGAAAAGATATTTATCCCTTGGGTTTTCTACATCATACATTATAATGTAGATTATTTAGTCAAACTTTTCATTGATTTCTGTTTTTTTTAAAAAACCTATTCTGTTCCAGAAAATAATCTATTTTATAAATATAAAATGCTGGTTGTAAAGCTGCCTTCCCTTCTTAAGAGATTGGTTAAACCAGGGTTTTCAAAATGGACAATATCAACCAAAAGATGGATGGGACTTTCCTTTACTACTGCTGCTGGTGCTGTTACTGTTGCTGTTATTTACAGCACTATCAGTTAAAGTTGTATTTATTAAATTATTTCCATATACTAAACTTTTGGCGGGGGGGGTGTCAATGAACAATCTGAAACTTCATGAAGAGGTTGATGGGATGAAGAGTTTGGGGAACCCTAAGTTAACCTAAGCAGTGCTGATGTCACAATGGCTAATGGGCAGTGAGCAGTGCTAAACATCTAAGGAAGAAGGAATGAAAGCCATATTACTCCAAAGCAGTGAAGGAAACAACTAGAAGGCTTCCGAATTGTGGGCTTTTACAGCTTTGCTTCATCTAACCATGCACAAAGAGGGGGTACAAAACATTTATAAAGGAGGGGTCCTTGGTACTCTCTGAGCTTGGTTGTTTTCTTGCAAATCTTTCATTGTCCAAAGGCACATCATCAGTGCTAGTAGAATAACAGAGTTGGAAGAGACCTTGGAGGTCTTCTAGTCCAACCCCCTGCTCAGGCAGGAAACCCTATAGCAGTGTTTCTCAACCTTGACAATTTTAAGGCATGTGGACTTCAACTCCCAGAAATCCACAGCCAGCATTGCTGGCTGTGGAATTCTGGGAGTTGAAGTCCACATGCCTTAAAATTGTCAAGGTTGAGAAACACTGCCCTATAGTGACCAGCACTGATGATGTTACCTTGTTCATGTCTTGTAGACATGAAATGTTTACAAGAAAACAACCAAACACAGAAAGCACCAAGGATCCCTCCATCCAATCCTGAGCTACAAATATTCTTCTTTATTGATTTATAAATGACATGTCCTGGAGTTGCCTTCATCTCATCCCATCCCAATAAAGACACAATTTAAATTCTGATTTAGCTTGTTTCAATTTCAAAGTAGTTTGTTCCCTCTTCTCCCTATCCAGTTTTGCGCATCAGGCTCAATCATTGAGACGTTTTCCATTATGTGGTCGATGAGGCGATCAGGTTTGGGATCGGCCCAGCTTTTATTGGCCCTGTCGAGGGCCTTTCCCAGCCCTGCAATCAGTGACATTGCCCTCTTTGGCGACTATGGTTTGGGCTGCAGGAGGGTCTGGATTCCTTCCCATCACAAAGTTCTTGGATGCTACAAGATTTCAGAACGATGAATCTCGGGGAAATGCAAGATTGCAATTGCTTTGATGATGATGCATTTGAGTGTGCCATAAAAACTGACTGAATGAAAAGCAGCAATTCAAAGTAATTATCTAATGTGGAAACACCCACAGAATAAGAGAGGAAGATGAAAAATGAGAGATGAGATTGGGACTGTGTTCAAACAATAAAGAAAATCAGATTTGCGGGGAAAGTACACGGCTCTTTGCTTTGGGCTATAGCTTAGTGCAAAAGCAGCTTAAATTGTCTCTTTTTGTAAGATCAGACTAATGAGCAAGTGCCTTCAATAAATCATGGAGAGAAGAAGGAAGAAATTAAGTTTAGAGAAATGTAAACTGGCAAAGGAACTATCATGAATCTGCAGGTGATCCTTGGGCTACCTGCATTCAGATGAGGCCCAGGTTTCCTCCAATCTGCAATGCACTTGTCAAGCTATTAAGACTCATTGTCTCATACACAAATGCGCAAAGTACCGACCACACCCACTTCTGCCATCAAACTTTCCAAACAAGGTCTCTATTTATTTTTCTCCTCCTCTTTGCGTATTTACCTCTCCGCCTGAGATTTAATTGCCCCAAACGGAATAATAAATTATATCAAAATGACAGGCACTATTGAAAGAAGTGGTCTCCTGCTCGAGCAGGGGGTTGGACTAGAAGAGCTCCAGGGTCCCTTCCAACCCTATTATTCTATGTTCTGTGTTCTAAATCTGTTGTCTGTGAAGCCAGCATCGATTCTGTGAGTGATGTGTAGCAGCAGCCAGACTTTCATCCTGATTTATAGGACTGTAGTTCATTGGCTCACAACAACACGAGGAGGTCAGGGTTTATTTATTTATCACATTGATATAGACACTCTTCTCGCAATAAAGTGACTCTAGGTGGCTTACACAATAAAACAATTATAAAATCAGAATATTAAAATAATTAAAAGCACCCTCGAAGCTGACACCAGCCAAAGCATAGAACAATTCAAAGAAGTAGTACAAGATCAGAAGATGGGGAGAATTGCCAAGATTGGACACAACTGAATGGACATCATCATCATCATCATCGCAATTAAAAGAGATTAACAATAGTATTAATAACAAAACAGTGGAAGAAATTCAGGTAAACTGTTGCATATCATGAAAGGCTTTAATGGTCACCAGCTGCACTTTGAATTGGACCTAGAAACAAACTGAGAACCAGTGTAGTTTGTGGAGCAGATGTGTAACAAATGCCATTCTAGGAACATATGTAGATACCCACAGTGCTGTATGTTATACTAGCTGAAGCTTATGGATACTCTTCAAGGGTAGCTTCACATGGAGCACATTACAGTAGGCCACTTTGAGCTGACCAGGGCATGAGTGACTGTGATGCAGGAAGGATACAACTAGCACACAACACAAAGCTGTGCGGAAATCCTCCTGGCTATGACTGCCATCTGCTGTTTGAGCAGTCTAGAACTCCCAAATTGTGCACTGGTCTGTTTGGGACATAACAATTCCATCCAGCACCAAAGATGGCATAGTCCCTGAGCCAGAGGACCTCAAACCCAGAGCCACTCTGTCTTTTTGAGGTTCAGTTGAAGCCTTTGGTTCCCCATCCAGTCACTCACATCCTCCAGACACCTGCTTCAGCTCCTCTTTCCAAAAAAGAGACATTAGATGGAAATGGAGCCAAGCAACTCAGGCAGGGAGATGCCTATAGAGCCAAGAGGCTGATATAGAAGCAACAGTCCCAACTGCTCCTAAAAGCCTAACTTAGTGAACAGGACCTCACAATCATCAACCTTGTAAAATAGCACCCCTGAAAGCATTAAGAAAGGAGCCATAATTCAGAAGATTGTCCGATGATCTATATCAGGGGTCTTCAAACTTGGCCGTTTTATGACTTGTGGACTTCAACTCCCAGAATTCCTCAGCCAGGCACGCTGGCTGAGGAATTCTGGGAGTTGAAGTCCACAAGTCATAAAACGGCCAAGTTTGAAGATGCCTGGTCTATAATGTATGTGTGTCACTTGTTAGGGTGATGACTCATGGCGATATCTGCCTGCAGTTACTTCATCTGTAGGTAATTTTGGGACTCTATTGTTTCCCCATCAAAACTTCTACTGTGACTCTACTGTGTTTCCACCTTTTGAGCTGCCTCCTCCAGCACATTAACCACTGAGTAGGAAGAAAGGACAAGAAAGCTGGAAAAACTTGTTTGGCCCCAACTTTCTAGTATTTATTCTACATTTGAAATGGAAACACCTCTTGGGACTTGTCTCTTAAGTCGCCAGATCAAGCAGAGTTTGGAACAAAAGAAAGCACTGGCTCTGTGCCTATCATTGTGTGGGGAGTCAGCCCACACAGAGAAGGAAATATTAAAAGGGAGAATATTATGTTTCCTCAAAGAATCTTAAAGAGGCAGAAAAGCATGCCCAGTTTTTTTTTTAATTTTATTGAATATACAGTTAAAAACAAAAAAGACACCGTGGACATAATACAACTTCCCTGGTTTAAACAATACTATTAGTATTAACTTATGAAAAAAAATTCTTTATATTATAACAAAATATGCATATAGGATCTGTGATCTTTCTAGTAAACGTTCTTTCAATTGTATACATTGTGGTTAAATAACTTTCAATTCTGTCTTGTAAGGAATACTAGTATAAAGATTTCTAAACTATCAATTTATCAATCAACATTCATCCCAGCATGCCTCTTTAAATCTAACCATTTATACACTCCATTCCAAATTTCGAAATAGTCTGTTTTGGTTTTATTTTTAAGCTCTAATGTTAATCTATCCATTTCCGTGCAGAATAGGATTTTATTTGTTACTTCTTCTTCAGCAGGAAGAAGTAGCATAGGCTAGTCTCACTGCAGTTAGAATATGCAGTACTAAATATAAAGATCCTTTGCTGGATTTCTTCTTGATAATCCCTAATAAAAAAATTTCTGGTTTTAATTTGATTTTTTGTGATAATATCTCTTCCAACCAATTTTTTATCAGATGCCAAAATTCTTGAGCTTTTGGGCATTCCCACCACATGTAATAGTAGGTCCCTGGTGATTTTCTACATTTCCAACATGTCAATGAGGTTTTTTTGTCCAAAAAAATGAACACAAATGAACTGAAAAATGACCAGTTTTTTCTTAATAGCCCCAAGTCTGCCTCCCCCAAGCAGAAACCAGCTCTGTAGAAATGCAGATGTAAATAATCCAGAAAGGATGGAGGTCCCCAGCTAGAAGCTTAGAAAGACAGACACCTAAAATCTACATACCCCACCCAAACTCTAAGACAGGACATAATAGGATCAACCCACAGATGCCAAAAGGCACACTCAGACTCAGGTCAAAGTTCATGCCACAGGAACAACTCCAAACAAAAGGCTCTAGAGGGTGTAAAAACTCACTCCCTACATGTGCTCTCTCTCTTTTCTTCCAGAGCCATCTTTCTGTCTGGCTCTCCTCTTCAATAGACTACAACCCTCTTTCTAAAGCAGTTGCCATGTTGTTTATTCCCGGCTTGGACTGAACCATGATGAAGACTTTTCCTTCAACAATTGGCTTGGCCAGAATGGCCAGAAAGGAGGAGCTTTTTGGCATGCCCTCCTTTCTGTATTTCTACCTTCCACAAATAAGCCCAGCATGCTATATCAACAGATAATCATTAATACCCATCTGCTTTCAGTGGGGTACTATTAATTTCTTAAGCAGATCCTGTTCCATCTAATAAATTAAATAATGTAAAATAAAATGATCCCTTTTCCTAGAACTAGCACATGCATCCCATAAACTTTCAAAGTATACATCCAGAACCATCAAGAAAGTGAAGAGTCACTGATCCATCACAGACAGTTGACCTAGGTCAGGGGTAGGCAACCTTGGCTCTTTTATGACTCGTGGATTTCAACTCCCAGAATTCCTGAGCCAGCATGGCTCAGCTTGGAAACCTCTCCCTTTCCCCTCAGCATGGCTGGCTCAGGAATTCTGGGAGTTGAAGTCCATGAGTCATAAAAGAGCCAAGGTTGCCTACCCCTGACCTAGGTAGATATAAGACACATTGCCTTGGAAAGGGAAAGCCAAGCCACTCAGAGATGAAAGAGGACGGTCCAGGACCTATTTGGCCAACAGCCATTGTGGGCAGGAGATTAAAAATCCAGATTGGTATCTTGATTGATTTGGAGCTTCTCCCAGGGGAATCCAGAACTGTTTCCTGAAGTCTCAAGTATAAAATAGCTTCTATGCACATCCACAGGATTTGCCCTTTTGAAAATAGTTTGTGATTGTTAATTATTAAGCGGGGATCCTGTCTCCCAACAATTTTACCTTGTGTCTTCATTCCAGTAGTACATTTTATTAAAATGTGAAATGTTGGAATGTATATCTAATTAAGGAAGGGGTATTCTTTGCAGGAATGTGGAATAAATAAGAAATAAAACTACACCTTATGACCCTGCTATTTAATAGCAGATGAACTACTGTGAAAAATCTTACAGCAAATGAATTCTTTCATCCTTCTTGCTTAGTATTATGTATCTCACTGATGTGTCACGGCTCTTAAGGGCCTTACCCAAATTTTCTGGCAGATATAAGACAATTCTGAGTATTTATCCACACATAAGCAGATATAGGTAGTCTTGGACTTACACCAGTTCATTTAGTGACCATTCAAAGGTACAACAGCACTGAAAAAAGTGACTTATGACTGCTTTTCACAATTACAACTGTTGCAGCATTCCCCAGAGTGATCAAAATTCGGATGCTTGGCAACTGGTTCATGTTTATGACGGTCGCAGTTTCCCTGGGTCATGTGACCATCTTTTGCGACCTTCAGACAAGCAAAGTCAAGGGGGAAGCCAGATTCACTTAACAACCATGTTACTAATTTAACAACTGAAATGATTCACTTAAAAACGTGAGGCAAAAAAGGTTGTAAAAAGGAGCAATATTCACTTAACAAATGTTTCACTTAACAACAGAAAGTTTGGGCTCAATGGTGGACGTAAATCGAGGAGTACCTGTACATGACCACTCAGCTACAGCCCTTCATCTAGAGTTAGCACTCGAGGTCAAACATGGTGTTAAAGAAACAGTTAAAGAATAAAGATGCTTTTTCAGCAAAATATCTGCCTTAGTAGGTTACTTCAACAGCATGGAGTCTTTTCAATGGTAACTCAGTGCTAATTTGAAACTAGATTAGTTTTTTTTTCTGCAGTGGATATAAAATTTATTACAACATGCATAAATGCATCCCTCTCTCCCACCGAGCTGCTTGCAGGTTCATTGTGTAGTTCAGTGCATCTCGAGCATGAAACATGAATATGTTCTTTCTTCCAACAACCACAAAGCACAGAGGTAGGAGTTTGGAAACGTTCCCAGTTAAAAAATGAAGAAGATAAGAAACAGCAGATTTGATGGGGTTCATTTAAACTTGCAAAATTTAAATTTCACTGATGAAGGCTAAGGACTAATATAAAAAGCTGTGTAGTTCCAAGAGTTACAAAAAAAAAAAAAACCTTCAGCAGCATCAGACTTTTCATTCAGATTTCAGCTCATTCACCAACCCCATCTTTCTCCCCAATACATGCAGCAAATATTTACTAGCCTACAGAATTCCTCTGAATGTTGCCAACTAAATGAAATTATTAACACATACCAAAACAGGGAAGTGACTAAATATATGGGAGCAATCATATTATAGCAATCATTTTTTGAGTTGTGATTCGACAGTCTTCTATACAGATTTCTTAGTAGCAGTACAGAACTAGTGTCCCACTTTCTTCTTCCAAGATAAAGTTGACATACCTAGAACTTCCTGGCAGCATTCCATCAAAGCAGTTCCAACTCTACTTAGCTTTTACTATCACTCAAGACTGGCTAGTACAACAATTACCTGAAGTGCAGATCATGATCCCCCCAAAAAATTCTGAACTACAGATTTATTGCATATACATCTTGCTTTCTGTCCAAAAATTCAGCTTGATTAATAAGACTTCTTTTCTAATATGAAGATGTCATGCTAAAAAAATAAAAGCTGAGCCAAAATCATCTACTGAGATTCATGGGCAGCTTAATTGTGATGGCACAAGATATGGAGGAGATACTTGAAAACAAATTGGAGCATGTCTTTTCATCAGATCAGTAAAGCATCAGCATGGGTCCCCATTCAGATGTACATGTGAATCTAATTTGTGCAGCTGCTCAGGTTCCACTTGAGACCTATCAAGACACCCACACCCCTTCCACAGCTTGCTGCTCAGTATGGAACCCCCAAGTGAGTTATTTTTCCTATTGAAGTGTAGGGCTTTGTATTTGTTCCTATTGAGACTCTTTTCTCTAGTTTCTGCTCATTGTTCAAGCTGGTTCACATCCTCCTGAATCTTGACACTAATAATGCTGGCTCCTTCCCAGCAATTTCTTCTTTTCTAAATAATCATAAATATAATTGCTTATATTTATTGCTTAATAATTGCTCCAGAATAGCAGCATTAGGCTGACCTATCTGTAGTTGTCAGGACACTCTTTTCTGTTCTGAAGATACTTGCTCTTCCCCAAATTCTCCAGCACTACGCCTGTCAAAATAAAAAAAGGAGCTTTAAGTTGACATATGGAAGTTCTTGTAGGATTTTCAGATAGTCTGGTACTGAAAATTTAAACTTATTCATGGTAGTCAAGCATTCATTAACTTTCTCTTTATTTGCCTTGTTGCCACTTTCCCCTTTGTCAATATCTTGGTTCCCTTGGAACACAGATCCCCTTTGTGGAGAAGAAGGAAGACAAGGATGGGTTGAGTCCTCTTGCCATCACCTGTTACTATCTACCATCTTCTCCTAGCAGCAGGCCCATCTTTCTTTTTTCATCCTTTTATTACTGACATAGAAGAAGTCCATTTCTTCAAACTTCCATTGTGAGGACAACTGCAGGGTGGCAATTGGATTCCTACATTGAACAGGGGGTTGGAATAGGTGATCTCTAAGATCTCTTCCAATCCTTGCATTATGGGACTTTCAATGGTAGCTCCATTATTATACTTTTCTTTTAATGGAAGACTAGGAACAGGGGGGAAAAGGTTCTTGGCGTCTACTTTTGATAGAATTTGATCATTCTGGTGTTACATTATTACACAGGCATTACCTGTAGCCAGCTGGGTGACCTTGGGCCAGTCCCTCTCTCTCAGCCCTAGGAAAGAGGCAACGCCAAATCAGTTTTGAAAACCTTCCCAAGAAAATTGCAGGGACTAATCCAGATAGTCACCAGGAGTCAAAAACCTGGTTGGGAGGGAGGGAAAGAGAGAGAGAGAGAGAGAGAGAGAGAGAGAGAGAGAGAGAGAGAGAGAGAGAGAGAGAGAGAGAGAGAGAGAGAGAGAGAGAGAGAGAGAGAGAGAGAGAGAGAGAGAGAGAGAGAGAGAGAGAGAGAGAGAGAGAGAGAGAAAATAAACTAGATATTGTTTTTATGTCTCTTTCTAAGAATAGCTGACAAATATTGTTACAACCAAACAACCTCCTGTCTCCTGATATGTGGGACCTCAGTCCCTATAATTCCTAGTTAGCATGTACTTGTTGACTGCTGACTGCTGACTGCAGAAGCCAGCCAACATCAGTTGGGGAGGAGGAGGGGGGGCAAGTGACAAATCCAGTGTCATACTGATTTAGCCAACACAAGTGCCATCCTTTTTGTACATGTCATCACATGAATAACAAAAAGGAGTGGAATTGGCATTGTGATAACACAATGCTGCTTCCTCTGATGGAAGCTTAAGTCCAACACATTTGGGAGTGTCATATTAGAGAAGATGGTGAGAAATAAAAATGGGTCAAAGATATAGCACTTTTACAAAGATGTTTGTATTTGGATGCTTAGAAATTCTGAGACATTTTAAAAAAAAATAAATTTAGCATAATAGATATCAAGTAGCCAAACTTGGCATCCATCGGTCTTTCATCAACTTTTTTTTACCATTGTTCAATGCTACCCTATCACCTTATGCTGTGGTGGAGCTAATATAAGTCCAATTAGCACAATTTGCATAACAATATGGTATCCTTCCAGAGAACTAATGGTTTTAATACAATGACAATGAAAGAGGTTGGTCGGCATTAAAACAATCCAATTGTGAGAAAGCCAAAGCAAAATCAAAACAAACTTTTATCATCTCAAAAGCTGGAAAGGCTACAAAAACCTGAATGTTTTCTGGACTATGACCATTTTATCCTACACACCAGTGAGGGAAAGAAGGAGAAAGAAAGAAAGAAAGAAAGAAAGAAAGAAAGAAAGAAAGAAAGAAAGAAAGAAAGAAAGAAAGAAAGAAAGAAAGAAAGAAAGAAAGAGAGAGAGAGAGGGAGGGAGGGAGGGAGGGAGGGAGGGAGGGAGGTTGAAAAGATGACAAACAATAAGGGGTTTCAGAATCTACACACTTCAGTGTAGAGCTGAGATTATCCCAGATTAAATGGAAATGACTCTTCAATATCAGGAAGATGCCAAAATTGCCTGTGTTTTCTCTTCCAAAGGAAAGCTGACCTCACTTGTCCTGCCTTCACTGCTCAAGAAAAAGGGAAGGGGTGTCCAGAGGGTTTGGTCAAAAAAGTCAAGATGGTGGCCATGATACCAACAGAAATAATCAAGGAAACTTTGTCAAACTTGGCCCTTTTAAAAAAAATATTTGGATTTAAAAAATTGAGACAGGCCAGGGTTTCTACATTCTAGAGAAATGTAAATTCAGTCATCTCTACCACAGCTAGCCTGAAATGATGGAGGACATAATCCTGCTGCGTTTGGGGACCTAAGGTGAGGAACCTCAATGTAGGAAATGGTGCCACTTTTTAAAAATTCCAGCCCAGTATATATTTGCCTACAGATATTCAACATTTATGGTGATTGAGTTGACCCTGAAGTAGAATAGCAACCAGAATATTTGCAGGCAACAGCAATGAATCAGATCTGGCTCCACAAGATAAAAGCGAAGTTTTCTTTAGGGCACCATAGAAATTACAAGTTGTCATTTGCAAGATTTCAGTTATCAAGGGAAGGAGGGAGGGAGGGAGGGAGGGAGGGAGGGAGGGAGGGAGGAAGGAAGGAAGGAAGGAAGGAAGGAAGGAAGGAAGGAAGGAAGGAAGGAAGGAAGGAAGGAAGGAAGATCTCTTCATGGACAGGAATTGTTTAGAAACCAAGAGAGCTGCTTCAGTTTTTCTTGTTTCAAACCTCTGATCCTCACAATATTGCTATATGGGAGATGCACTAGATTTCTGGCATGTTGCCCTTTCTCCTTCAGCTCCTATGATCCTCAGCCAGTTGATCTTACAAGATTTGGAGCAACATAGCTGAAAAGCATCATACTGGGAAGTCTGGGAATACACACAGGAGTACTAACAAATATACATAGCAGATTACTCTCTCCATGAAACTGGAACAAGGCAGCTTCTACAATGGAAAGCAGCTTCTATACCTCAAAGAATTTAAACATGGCAATACACAACTTTTCCCAGTTGTGTAAAATGGTCACAATTAAAATTGCTACTCTGCTCACAAAGGAGTCATGGCTCAAAAGCTTATGTTTCAGTTCCTTGGACATTCCAATTAAAAGGAACTCTTGATAATAAGTTTGGAAAAGATAGAAGAGCAGAGGAGTAACTGAACAGCCTCCCAACCAGAAACGGCTTTAGCGTCTGGCTTCCTAGGCCAGAGGTGGGGAAGCCAGCATGGCTGGCTCAGGAATTCTGGGAGTTGAAGTCCACAAGTCATAAAAGGGCCATAGTTCCCCACCCCTGTCCTAGGCCAATGCCCAAAGCTCAGCAAGAGCCATTCTCCTCTCCCAGAGAAAGTTGAATGGGTTTTGAGCTCATCTGATGTAAAACATCTCTCATCCAATTTCTTTTTCTTCCTCATCCTCATGATGCTTTTCAATTTCTCTCAAATTTCTTTTGATGATCTTTTTAAGCTTTCTGGCTGCACATTGACAACTTGCATCTTCTACTTTTTATTTTTTTAAAACACCCCTCTGATGCGAGAAATTCCTCCGATCCCTCTGATAAACTGTCTTCCCAGTAAGAGAACAGCATTGTTCTTTTTGTGTCACCCTTCCATATAGAAACTGACCCATTTCTGTGCATGTCTGCCCTTCCTGCAAACAGCAGCATCCTGAAGGAGTCAAAAAGACAAATTCATATGAAAGTCACAAGAAACTGATCAAAGTCCTATTCCATTGTCTATGCTTGGGACATTGATGCACCTGCAAAAGATGCAGGATTTTGGTCACATTTCCACAATCACCATCCTGATTTTTTTACCCTCTTTCTGGATGCTTCTGTCTGCGAAGAAGTTAGGAAAGGCTGAATCTCTGAGTGAGAAGGGAAGGGGAGGGGAGGGGAGGGCCTGCTGAACTATTCCTTTTTGTCGTTCCCCCATTCAAAATTGTCCTTACACAGGTTTCTCAATCATGGGAAAGAGAGTGGGTCTCTCTTCAACTCTATTCAGCTGGGGGGACAATAACAGCTACAGGAGAACTAATTAAAAAATCAGTCCTGTGGGAAGAATCCAGAGAAAGAAATATTTTGGGGAATATTAAAAAGGCAGATATATTTCCCCAAAGGAATAATGGAGAAGATCTTTAAGAAGGCAGAAACTTTTCCACACACACATACATCCCAGCCAGACAACTCAGCAGAAACCAGCTTTTAGAAATGCAGATGTAATAATCCATTCAGGAAGGCTGGAGCCCTCCAGCTAGAAACTGAAGAGATCAGGAAGACAAAGACCCTTAAAATCTACATACCCCACCCCTTTCAGTCTGAGTGAAAAGGCAACAAGTAGACGGACTAAATTTTGTATTGTTCTGGAGGAGTAAAAAAAAATTAGTCAACCCAAGTCTTTGGTTAAAGATTGCATGAGGACCCAGATTGTTGGGGCAATATGCTGACGTTTGTAAACTACTCAGAGTAGTGCTGTAAAGCACTATGGAGCAGTATATAAGTCTAAGTACTATTGCTATTTAAAGTAGCAGTGATCAACTAAATGATAATAATGAAGTAACTAAGAGAGAAAATTAGAGATACTGAGTTGTAAGTTTCATCAGTAGGCAAGTATAATAAAGAAATACATTCCCAAATTTCCAGGATGCAAACCAACTAGAAACTTTTTATATTCCCTCCTCTCCCTTTTTTATCAGCTTAATGACTCAATTGACTGAAAGGCATTATTGGAAGGAAGATAGCAGTGACATAAGAACTCTAGTCCAGCTTGTCCTTCCCCATTATATCTTCTTTTCTCCTCTCCTCTCCTCTCTTCTCTTTTTCTTTTTCCTTCTAAAAACTAGGTTTGGGTTGTTCTTCATTTGGGGATCCTCCCCGCTGTTCACTCACTCAACCCATCCAACCCATGCAAATGTTGGGATTTGCCTGGTTTGAGAATCCCCAAATGGCAAGAAGGTGGATCTTATCACAGATAGGAAAGGAAGAGAAAACAGACAATTTTTAAGACTATCAGATCACAAGAACATTTTGAATATCATAGCATAATAGAACTTAAATTAATGTGCTTAATGCCCCAGGAGATTTGATCCTGTTAAAATGCAAGATTTTCACAAGTGACTGAGCAACAGTGGGTAATGTATTCAGAATAAAATATTGGCATATTATTCTACAAGAATTAACAATTTGGGGTGTAAAATCATTAAAGCATATAAGATATATCAGACAAGTTAACAGCAAAAGAATGCAATTAAAAATGTCAGTGCAACTGTGGATGAAAGGAGAAACAAGGAAAAATAAAACCCTGAATAGAATCATTTGCCTCAACTACCGGCTTGGTTTACAGTTCAAATCCTTTGCTATTGCACACATTGTCTGTGAAATTAATATTTAGTCTCTGTCACTTCCATTCCAATTTTGACAATGTTTCACACATCATTTACAAGGCAATCTTTGCCAAATTGCAAGAAGCAGAACCGATAAAAGACTTAGAACTGTAATGCCACTATTTAAGCAGCAACAAGTGCAGGAGTGTCAAACTACCAGCCCATGGGCCGGTTTCATCATACCAAAGCAACGCCCGCCCCATTGCCAGCAATGCAAAAAGAGTTGTGATACATCGCAACGCATCACGTGACATGGCGAATTTGACACCCATGATCAAGTGGATCAGAAAAAGGCTCTCTTGCTATTTTTGATTCAGAGACCAACCTGTTTCTTCAATGGATCCCCCATGTCAGTGATGGCGAACCTTTTAGAGACTGGGTGCCTAAAAACTGCCTTGCCCCCCTGCCTACCACCACTCTGCCTCCTGCTCCGGCCCTGCCCTGCCTGCCCACAGGGCCACCCACCACCTCCATGGACCGCCACAACAGATCACCCAGGCGGCCCTGCAGTGCCATGGCGGCCACGCCCTCCGCCTGCACCCCGCAGCATCATCTCCACACGATGGGGTGTGAGGGCAGAGTCTTGTCCTTGCTGCCCGGCTGCCATGTCCTTGGCTGTACTGCTCCGTGTGGGCTGCGTGCCATAGGTTCGCCACCACTGCCCCCAGGTGAAGCCTGGAGCATCTCACCTACCAACTGCCAACAGCCAACAACCCAGCGTCAGGATACAGTCCAGTGAAAGCCAATAATGCTTTCAGGAACATCTTTTTCAACCATGTTTAATATTTAGGGATAGCCAACCAGCCATGTCTGTAATTCAAAGTGTTCTTTTATTACTTTTAATTTCAGTAGGCATCCTTTTTCTGCAACAAAATACAGCTAGTCCTTGACTTACAACAGTTTATTTAGTGACCAAAGTTACAACAGCACTGAAAAAAATGATTTATGACCATTTTTCATATGACCATTGCAGCATTCCCCAGAGTCATGTAATAATAATTCAGATGCTTGACCACCGACTCATATTTATGATGGTTGCCGTGTCCCAGGGTCATGTGATCACTTTTTGCAACCTTCTGATAAACAAAGTCAACGGGGAAGCCAGATTTACTTAACAACCTTGTTACTAACTCAACAACTGCAAGGATTCACTTAACAACTGTGGCAAAAAAAGTCGTAAAAAGGGGCAAAATTCACTTAACAAATGTCTCACTTAGCAAAAGAAATTTGGGGCTCAATTGTGGTCGTAAGTCGAGGACTACCTGTAGCGTTGTTGTTTTTTAACAAGAAATTATAAATAGGCTCTCATTAATTTAAAGAACAACACTAGATAGGGGTTTTAAAAAAAAAATATTGGATGGCCATCCAGTATTTTTTTTTAAAAAAAAAATCCTCTATCCAGTGTTGCTATGTTTTGTTTTCCCTTTAACATCTCAGGAGGTATACCTGGAAAATAGATAATGACGGTGGTTGTGTGTGAGCTATGTGTTTCACAACTGAAATAAATCATCCTGGACATCTGTAAAAAGCCAGGGTTTTTTCATTATATTTCTTGAAACGTCACTATACATTAAGATACTGTATGTATATTTACTTTCACAACCCCTTCTTCCATCCTAACTTTTTCACACTGAAATTGGCCTCTTGCCCTCCACCTTTAAACACTCTGCTGGCTGTTGCAGATAACTTGAAGTAGAGTATTTTCTCCTCTGATTTCCCTCTTCCATTGTAGGGGATTATTAAATAGTAAGCTACCAGTTGAAGGAAAGAGAGAAAATCCCTTTAAACCAAGCATTTGGTTTAAAGGGATCCTGGGAAATGCTCAAACAAATCAAGATAGTAACCATGATCATGTGATTGATGCCCCACCCCTTTCAGCTAAAAGGGGAGGGGCTTTGATCATATGTCACATCCATCATTTTTGATTTTTTCCTCTTCCTCACTCCCTTCATTCCCAAGGACGCCCCTGTTCATAAAATATCTGTGTAGTTTTCAATGCAGCCATATTGAAGTTGTCTGCTATTGCCTTCTTTGAAAATGTTTCTTTCAAATTCCTACTTGTCTCCCATCCAACTATTAACCAGGATTAGACAAAGTCAGCTAAGTGTTGCAGATGGCCATGCAAGTCTTTAACTCTATGGCTTAAACTGATCTAGCTGCCTCACTGCATTTCAGCAGGTAGTATAATGACAGTCAAATTTCCTAATCCTATAGTAATAGTAGTAGTAGTAGTAGTAGTAGTAGTAGTAGTAGTAGTAATAATAATAATAATAATAATAATAATAATAATAATAATAATAATAATAATAATAATAATAATAATAATAATAATAATAAAGTTGGAAGGGACCTTGGAGGTCATCGAGTCCAACCCCCCGCTGCTCAGGCAGGAAACCTTACACCATTTCGGACAAATGGCTGTCCAATCTCTTCTTTAAAACGTCCAGTGTTGGAGCATTCACAGCTTCTGGAGGCAGGTTATTCCAATACTATAATACTATATAAATATAAATATTATAAGTATTTCCTAATACTTCAAATATATGGAAGCTTATGCCAAGTCTTTTCCCCAGAACTAAATACAAAGAGGCCTCTTATCTCCTTCTGATGTCTTATTCAGTTTTTCTTCTCTGGGCTGCTCTGGCAAACAGCTTCATAGTTTTTTTTCAACTGAGCAAGGACAAAGGTGTGCAATCTTGCAATTTTCCCCTCAATCATGCATCCACAATCCTGGGGAAATTTCTATTACAGTTAACAATGGCCTATACCCAAGCCTGCTTTTAACCTACAGTGGTGCCTATACACCCTGGGAACTTTATCTTTATCTTTATTTCGACTTATATGCCGCCCTTCTCCCCAGACTTAGGGCGGCTCACAACAGAAATACAAGTACAAAAATATAAGTAATTTAAAATAGTAGTACAATATAAAACTATAAAACTATACTCACTCATACAACATACACTCCCAATCAAAGGCCCAGGGGCAGAGCGCAGCTCACACACCCCAAGCCTGTCTGCATAGATGTGTTTTTAAAAATTTTCGGAAAGCTAGGAGGCAAGGAGCAGTACGAGCCTCTGAGGGAAGTTGATTCCAGAGGGCTGGGGCAGCAACAGAGAAGGCCCTTGCCCTAGGCCCTGCCAGACGGCACTGTCTAACAGACGGGACCCGTAGGAGGCCAACCCTGTGTGCCCTAACCGGTTGTTGGGATTCATGAGGCAGAAGACGGTCCCGCAAGTATCCTGGCCCATTGCCATATAGGGCTTTATAGGTCATAACCAACACTTTGAATTGTGTTCGGAGACCAATTGGCAGCCAGTGCAGCTCACGGAGGGCTGGAGTGATATGAGCATGTCTTGGGAGACCCAAGACGGCTCGTGCGGCCGCATTCTGAACCACCTGCAGTCTCCGGACATTCTTCAAAGGATGCCCCATGTAGAGAGCATTACAGTAGTCGAATCTCGAAGTGACAAGGGCATGGGTGACTGTGAGGAGTGACTCCCGGTCCAAATAGGGCCGCAACTGATGCACCAGGCGAACCTGGGCGAATGCCCCCCTCACCACTGCCGAAAGATGGTATTCTAAACTTAGCTGTGGATCGAGGAGGACACCCAAGTTGCGAACCCTCTCCGACGGGGATAAAACTTCCCCACCCAGAGTAATGGATGGACAGATGGAATTGTCCTTGGGAGGCAGAACCCATAGCCACTCCGTCTTGTCGGGATTGAGTCTGAGCCTGTTGGCACCCATCCAGACCCCAACAGCCTCCAGGCACCAGTTCATCACTTCCACTGCTCCGCTGTAATGACGCGGGGTAGAGATGTAAAGCTGAGTATCATCAGCATACTGATGAAAACTCACCCCGTGTCGACGGATGATCTCACCCAACGGTTTCATGTATATGTTGAAAAGCAGAGGTGAGAGAACAGACCCCTGAGGGACTCCACACGGAAGAGACCTCGGAGCCGATCTCTGACCTCCTGCAAACACCGACTGCGACCGGCCAGAGAGGTAGGAGGTGAACCACCGTAAAACGGTGCCCCGCACTCCAAGCCCCTCCAACCGGTGCAGAAGAATACCATGGTCGATGGTATCGAAAGCCGCTGAGAGGTCAAGAAGCACCAGGATAGTGGAATAACCTCTATCCCAGGCCCGCCAGAGATCATCGGTCAGCGCGACCAAAGCAGTTTCTGTGCTGTAACCGGACCTGAACCCAGACTGCTGAGGGCCCAGATAATCAGTTTCATTCAAGGACCGTTGGAGTTGGAGTGCCACCACCTTCTCAACAACCTTCCCTAAAAAGGGAAGGTTGGAGACTGGACGATAGTTATTTAAAACTGCCGGGTCCAGGGAAGGCTTCTTGAGGAGGGGGCGCACAAGTGCCTCCTTTAAGGGAGCCGGAAAGGACCCCTCCCTCAGTGAAGCGTTAGCAACAGCCTGGACCCAGCTCCGTGTCACCGCCCTGCTAGCCGAGACCAGCCAGGAGGGGCATGGGTCCAGTAAACAGGTGGCAGAACTCACAGCTCCAATGGCCTTGTCCACGTCATCAGGAGTTACCAGGTCAAACTCCTCCCATTCAACAGGACTAAGACGGGCCTCTGTCATCTCGACTGACTCATTGTCAGCCGACACTGTATTCCAATTGGAGTCCAAGTCAGCCCGGATCTGAGTGACCTTGTCTGCGAAAAAGCTTTTAAATTCTTCGGCATTGCCCTGCAAATGTTCCTCCCTCCTCCCCGTATCCAGGAGAGAGAGAGTCACCCTAAACAGGGCAGCCGGACGAGATTCCGCAGACGCAATCAATGCGGAAAGATACTGAGATCTTGCCGTAGTGATTGCTTCCAAATAGGTCTTAATATAAGCTCCCAATTTGGTTCGATCAGATTCTGAACTGAAGGAAATTCATGAGCTCCAGCCTATGGCAGCCTCTCTGAAGTGCAATCTTTTGCTATGGGTTGCACGTAACAGAAACAACATCACTGTGCACAGAACTAACTTTCTAAGGGCTGCCACTAGCACAGAGATATTGGGAGCAAAACTGAAAAGTGGAATCTTCCCTTCCTGCCTACAGAAAAGGTGCTTGAAAATATCTGAACAAGGACTAGTGAAACCCAAGAGAAAAGGAGCAGCTGAGTCAGATACCACACAATTTTCACCTCAAAAAGTACAGCCAGAGCTAAATCAAGACCTCACCCAACAGGATACGTATCAGCATAAAGAAAAGTCATAAGCCTATGTGCAAAAGGATGTTTTCAGAGACAAGGCTAAAACAGGAGTGAACTCCAAAGAAGTTTACAGATACATTCTTACTAATCCCTAACAATCTTACTACAGGCAGATATAAAGAATTACAGCAATTAATTGGCACACAAAAACTAATTCAATTAAATAAACCAGTGGAAGGTCCTGTTTTACAGTACCGTTTAACTGCAAATGTTAGAGCCAGATTCTTCATTAATTAGATCTATGGAGGGAAGCTAATCCTGGTTTGTCAATAGTAACATAATTATTAGCTAGCTAAGCCAAAGAGAAAGATACATTGCCTGAGATCTGTAATTTCTTGCTATATATTTCCATCAAGTGGGCACATCTACAAGGCTGTCTTTAATTTGACTCTTTTTGTTAGTGCTTGATTTTTCCTTGATTATTCAGACTCTCTGGTTTTCCCTAGATTTGGAGGGGGGGATGTTAGATATCCTTTATTCCACCTTTATTATTTTTTTATAAATAACTCAAGGTGGTAAACTTATCGAATACTCCTTCCTCTTCCTATTTTTCTTTGTGAGTTGGATTGGGATGAAAAGAGAGTAACTGGCTCAAAATCACCCACTTGGCTTTCATGTCTATGGTAGGACTAGAATTCACATTCTCCTGGTTTCTCAACCATTACACCAAAATGGTTCCCTGGTTCTTTTGGATCCCTTTATATTTGTACCCAGTAGATGTCAGAATTGCTAGTGATGCCCTTTCTCAACATGAATATTGTTTGCTTCAACTGTTTCCTCTTCTCAGGTCCAGATTTTTAGACAAAACATCACATCTACAATTACCCAAATGGAAGCTTACTGGAGATAGATATTTGGTTTTTTGTTCTTAGTTCTTTATTTATCACAGGAACATTCCAGTAGATTCAATAAAGAGCTGAAATTTATAACCCACAAAATAAATGTTGTGTGCACACATGCACAATTTGTCTCCCATTCCAGTGATACAGACCAACCTCAAACATATGGCCTTCTTTGCATTCAGACATTCCCAGATTCAAGCTCTGGAATCTCTAAGAAAGGCTGCTTTAAATGCTGGAGAACCCCCACTTCCTAGTTAGCACTGACAGAGAAAAAAGGCTGCTTCTTAACTTTCAGTTACATCAGACAGTGTACTTAAGAGCATCAACATCATTTCCAAGACCATCCACTGGGAACAATTTAATTCTTTTTTAAGAGTTAAAGTAGAGGTCTTCAAACTTGGCCCTTTTATGACTTGTGGACTTCAGCTCCCAGAATTCCTCAGCCAGGCATGCTGGCTGAGGAATTCTGGGAGTTGAGATCCACAAGTCATAAAAGGACCAAGTTTGAAGACCCCTGAGTTAAAGAGCTAAAGATGCTCTGGAACTGAATTCAATTCCATGTCAACAGTATGGAAGTGGTTTACTATGTATTGCCATCTTCTGGCCTACAGTTATGGTATTGCTGAGTGGTGTCCCATCAGAACTAGGTCCAACCTTGCTTGCTTACTTGCAGATCCCATATAGATTTGGCCCAATGCAGGCGCTTGTTGACTGTAAACGCTAGGCCTATTCCTAAACATTCTTGGCAACTTGTATATGGACTACTATATTTTGTTTTGAGAGCCAGATTAATATAATGGTCAAAGACATCTTTTTAGAAATTGAGAGAGAATGACTTCTGGTGCTGCCTTATTCAAAAGCCATCTGGGTAATTTGGGGCAGAAGAAGATAACGGCAGATCAGTTTTGAAAATGTTGCCCAGAGAACTGCAGAGACATTTCCAGGCAGTCACCAAAAATCAAGTCTGATTTGAAGGCATTTCCCCCCTCCCCCGCCAAAAAAATTCTGCTTCTTTGGGTCCACTAAAATAGCTTCTCGGTTTACTTTAACATGCTCTCAATTGTTTTCTCAAGTTTGAGTAAACAATCCACCTTTTTAAATCCTGAAATCCTTCTCTTATATTCTCAGAATTCCCTGGGTTAGCTGGAGAATTCTGGGAAATACAGAATATTAGGTTGAAAGAAGTAATTCAATAGATATTTTTTAAAAAATAAATAAATAAAAGGAACAAATCAATAAAGCAGAAGTATGACAAAGGCATCTGCAAGTCTATTGTATGTTTGGGGAGACCTATTCTTTCCTAAACTGAGGAACACATACACATATCTTTATTATTATTATATATAGTTATATTACTCATATAATGCATATTATATAACTTATAATAAACATCTCTCCTGCTAGAAATTTTCAGGATTACTATGGTTTGGTGGATGTTTACCCTAAGCAAGAGGCTGGCCAACTCATACATACTCAATACAAACATTAGAAGATATTTTTTTTCAATCTCTCCCTCAGTTTTTAATTAATGTTTTATTGACTATTGTATTGATTTTGTTTTTAACTATTGTTTTATTATGCATTATATTGCTTTTTAAAAACTATCTTGAGATACTTTGGCATATGAAGCAGCATAGAAAGGTAATCAATCAATCAAATAAGCATTGCCATCTATTTTAAATCTTTTATTGAGAAATCTTGTAGCTATTCTGCTATCTGCATTGATATGCATCTGGTATGTCAAATGTTATGCACTGAGAAGTAAAATGGAAATCAAAAATTGATTTCAAGCAGAGTCAGTACATGTGAATATAACCTTTAAACTATGAAGTTACATAAATAGTGTCACTTTCAAAACAGCCTTTAGCCGTCTTGTGAAGGGGGAGAGGAGAGCAGTGGACCAAGTGAGAAAGAGATTCAGTAGAAGAATATGCATTTCCCATTCAAGGGAAAAATGTGGAGTAATCAAATTTAGCAAACTTTTCTTTCAACTATATTGTCTCTCTATTCCAGGGGTGTCAAACTGCCAGCCTGCAGACCAAATGTGTCATGGCGAAATCACGATATGTCACGACACGTTACATGAAGTTGCAAGTTTGACACCCCTGCTCTATTCTGTCACTGTCAGCCCTCCCAAGTAAACCAGACAGAAAACACAACTAAATGAACGAATTCTACTTTATTGTAAGGCTACATTAACAGAATCTTGCAATCTTAACTGTTTGATTTCATTAGAGCAAGTCCTTCCTAAGTTTCTTTCTCTGACTATTAAGGGACTGTGGACTTCTGCCTCTCTTGTCTGACTGTTTCCTGGGCAGCTTCTCTTCCCTTCTTCCCCCAAGGTCATCCACACATCCCATTACAGGCACCATGTCATGCCCTCTCCTCAGTGGTCCTTGAAAACTAATACAGGAAGATTCCTTACCTGAAGTGATAGTGCCCTGTGACTCCGGAGACACAGAAACAGTGTGTGTGCTTTTCTCTATACAGAGACATTCCTACTAGCCTCATTTCACCATTACTGCATAAATACCCATTGTGCACAGGACAATTTTACAACACCCTGCTACTTTCAGATCCCAACCTTGCTACAACATATAATATTGCCAGGTTCTTCCTAGCAGTGTTGCAAATTTGTCAGATGATAACCTGTGCCCTAAACTAGAGTTAATGAGCACCCAAATCACCATATTAGAATGCTCTGTAATTTAATATAGCTTTTACATACTAACCTTTTGTGATCACCTATGCCCATCAAATGCTCCTACCTCCCTTTTGTTAGATTCTTTGACTTGTTTTTCATATATACTTTGCTTTAATACATATCTCTTACATCGTTTAGCTTTTCATAATTTTTAGGCATTGATGTATCTTCTACCATTTTAAACTGACTGTATCCCACCATCTCCTTATGCTGGTCTAGGACCATAATAAAGATTTGATTTGATTTCCTTTGCTATATTATCTTCTCTTTCTGGGAAAGGATAGATACCTTTTGACAGCCCTTTGCAGCATCAGTGGGTAAGATTTATGATGCAAACTCCCTTGAATGGAACAAGAGCCAGTCACAGGACCAGCTTATCCCAGAATTGTATTTTTAACATTCACTGGGCACCACTAGACAGCAGTGTGACTCAAGAAATAGAAGGACCGGTAGAAGAAACTGAGAAAATAAAATTCATTGACTAAAAAAATAGGTGCCTTATAATACAAAGCAAAGATCTTATTCAAGATTGTAATGCAGATAGATAAAATCTGTCTTTAAAATTCTTAGAACCCCCATATATGTTTATGTATCAGTTGTGCAAGCATCTAAGCATTTTTAAGACACCTGCCAAAAACTGTTTATCGACAATTTAACTAATATACACTGGCAGGAAGGGGGGAAATGCACCCCATATAGCTGAATCATGAAAAATAAAATGAGACAGGCAAATCACAGCAAGACATCTTTAAACAACTTCATCAAAAAATCTTATGGGTTCCAATTTAAAACATTCAACACAAATGAAAAAGTTATTTGCCTAAATTGCTACAGTAAGAGTGAATTTGGTTGTATAAACAAGCTATGATGGCCAAATCTGCAGTTAATGCTAAGCCTTAATGGGCAGGGTCACCATATTCTGGGAGTTGAAGTCCACGAGTCATAAAAGAGCCAAAGTTGCCTACCCCTGCCCTAGGACCACCTAGGAGAGTCCCATGAGCAATAGTTCTATAGCTACTAACTATCAACAAAGAGAGACTGGGATGTTTTGCCTCCAGATCTGAGCATAGGATACATTTCCACAAATTGTAATGCCTGCTTTTGTCATTGTGCTTATACAGTATATTATCTCCAGAATGAGCCAGTCACACACTGAACTGTAGAAGAACAGCTGAGTAGAATCCTATTATCCTAAAATGTTTTAGAATAAAAGCAGGGTAGAAATCACCAGTTTAAGAGAAAGCTTAAAGAAAGGAAATGGTTAAAGAGGGACAAATTTAAAAGGGAAAGCTGTAAGAAATTTTACACATTAATGTTGGGTCTTTCTTTTTACTGTAAAGAGAAAGCCATTCCACTTGGCAAATGATACGCATGAGACAACCCACCATTGAAAGAGGTCGGTGTTGCTATCAAGTGGAAACCTACAAACTGTGTTAGGGGGGCTAGGGCTATCTTTAAAATCATAGGCTTAAAGGGGTCATGTAGTTGAGGACATTTCTTTGTTTGTTATATGGCTCTACAGTAGGTGGCTCATAACAATCCATCGAAAGATAGATCAGTGTTTCTCAACCTTGGCTGCTTCAAGCTCTGTGGACTTCAACTCCCAGAATTCCCCAACTAGCATGGCTGGCTGAGGAATTCTGGGAACTGAAATCTACATAGCTTAAAGCAGCCATGTTGAGAAACACTGACATAGATAAAAACAAAAGTGCTCTCCCTCCCACCAGCCCAGATCCTCCTAGCTCAGGGGTGTCAAACTGGTGGACCTTAGGCCAGATGCATCATGCGCAGGCCACACCCACCCCAGCTCCACAAAGGCAAAAAAAACATTATGATACATCACAATACGTCACGTGACGTGATCGAGCTTGACATTCGTGTCTTAGCTCAACCCTCACCCCAGCCCAATGGTTTGGGGAAGAGCCAGGTTGTCATGGCTAAAAGGGTAGGGATCCCTGTGGGACGCTGTTCCAAAGGACTAGGGGTGGCCTTTGAGAAAGCATGCTCCAAGGCTCTATCAGATGGCAGCATTTAGAGGAGGGGATCTGGAACACACCCACCCTGACCTATTGGGACAGACTGATAGCCTCAGGGAGAGGAGGTCCTGCAGATAACTTGGTTCTCTCAAGATCCAATCCAAGCAAAGGAATGGTTCAAATATAAATGCTCACTAAACCATCCAAAGAGCTAAGTGTGCACTTTGGGATTTAGAATAGCCAAGCTGGATCAATTGTTTCCAGAATGAAATATTGGGGTTATGGGAAGCAGGCAGTATAAACAGATACTCACCCTCAGGTTGTTTTGAATTAGCTTAATAGTTATGACCTTTTCCACTGATGCAGAAGGCAGGACATTCCTCAAGTAATAATAACATTTCATGAGGATAAGGTTAATCATATGTTAATATTTTCAACAGCTGAGAAGGAGTCATGTTAGTCTGAAGCCAAAAAAAGCAATAAAATCTCAGGCCACCTTAAAAATTAATATATTATCACATAAGCTTTCACAAACTACACAAGTCATCTCATCATATCATCTGATTAAATAGAAAGCGTTTTATAAAAGCCTATGTTATAACACATCTACTACGCTTTAGTATGCTACAGAACGTTGAGTCTCATTGTACACCAGTTGCGCCCTTATCGGGATCCTGAGGTCCTGCTCACGGTCACACATGCCTTAGTCATCTCTCTGCTGGATTACTGCAATGCACTCTACTCTTGAAGAGTATTCGGAAGCTGCAGCTGTTACGGAATGCCTGCATATTCCTAGGAGTTCCTAGGGCTGCACATATAACCCCATTACTGCACTAGCTGCATTGGTTCCCAGTTCGCTTCTGGGCCCATTTCAAGATATTGGTCACTACTTTAAAGCCCTACATGGGTATCTAAGGAGCCATCTCCCCCTGATAGGACAGGCCCACCCCACTCATGCCAGTGGAAGAAGCCTGCTACAGATCCCATTTGCTAAGGAATTAAAGCAGGCAGGATCAAGGAGAACAGCTTGTCCACAGTGAAACATTCTTCCACTGGAGGGGAGAACTGCCCTTCCTTTTTGGCCTTCCGAATAGGGCATCAAAACTTGGCTTTCCCAATTGCCCTGAGGCCCTGGAGGGGGTCGCTCGCTGCTGGAAGTGGCTGATGGGGTAAGAAGATCTCATCCCCATCCCATCAGTCTCTTGGGTCTTGTGTCAGAACCTTAACACAAGATCCAAGAGATGGATGGGATGGGGATGAGGGTCTCAGGCCAATCGGGAAACCCAAGTTTTGATACCCCATTCGGAAAGCCAAAATAGAGGGGGCAGTATTCAGACTTAGTTTAATGTCATGATTCGAACAGACAGAGATGAACAAAGCAGAACTCTAAGGCTTGAAAATTTCTCAAAGAACATGTTTATTAGTTACAAAGTATTGGCATGGTCAAAAGTGAAACCAAGTCTGAATACACAAGTTAACAATTGCCCAATTACAAAGTTTAATGTCCCACCCACAAAACTATGCAAGCAACTATGTTCCCCAATATACTCATTTGGCGGACTTTTTATGCAACGCCCAGTCCTTAGTCTCGGGAGCAGCAGGTGATGTTGGTTCCCACAGGACAAAAAAATATTTTGACTAACGAAGCACCTTGGCAAACCCCCCCCCCCGTTCTATGTGGCAACCTAGAATGAGAAGAAAAAATGGCTGCAGCCATGCTCATTGTAGAGTTGACATCTTGTAGGCATGGTTTTAGCACAGTTTTTAATAATAGTTTAATGTTGGTTTGCTTTAATATTTTAACTGTTTTTTAGTTGTTTCTATTATTTGTAAGCCACCCAGAGTCACCTTGCAGGGGAGATGGGTAACATAGAAATTGAATGGATGGATGGATGGATGGATGGATGGATGGATGGATGAATGAATGAATGAATGAATGAATGAATGAATGAATGAATGAATGAATGAATGAATGAATGAATGAATGAATGAATGAGGTGTTTTGCCAAGTAACAGAGCAGGAATCAGGTGCCCAGGCTACTGGTTCTTTTGGATTCAGAGTCAATAAGCATACTGGTGAACAAGGAGACTTCAAGCTCTATTGTTAAACCATAGCAGGAAAATTCAACAGAAACACAAGAAAGCATCACATACTGGGCAAGATGCTCTGCCCTCAGCTCCTGGGAGTCCCACTTCAAGCAGTGGAGATGGCTTTGAGTGCCTAGCGCTGAGCCTGTGCAGAAGCTCAAAGCTTAATGGGCAGTTTCAGGGCTTTTATTAAAACCTGGCACAAGACTTCATTGTCCTGCTTTTGTGGTCGTAAGACTGCAAGACCTGATCTTGACTACCTACCAGTAGTACATAATCCTGGGATAGGAATCTGGGATAGGTTCTGAAGACTTTACAGATAAGCCAGTGCTAACCTAAACAATCTACATGTGAAGATTTCCCCCCCTTCCCTTATTCATCAAGAAGAGTGAAAACAAGCAGTTTAAACATAGCTCAACGTGAACTCTAAACTTCTAGAATTTTCATAACAAAAAGGAGAAATCAGAATATGTCACTAAACTCTTTGAAATACAATGGTCTTCTGCACTGGCACTATAAGAGAGAGACTTAAAATAGGATTTTCACTGTTGCTGTTAAATATAATTGTTTTTCAGGAGTGGAGTACATACATTTCTTCAAGCCAATCCTATGTATGTTTAATCAGAAATAAACTTTATCTCTACAATAATTCCCAAATGTCTCTATAGCAGTGGTTCTCAACATATGGGTCGTGACCCTTTTGGGGGTCAAACAACGCTTTCACAGGGGTTGCCTAAGACCATCGGAAAACACATATTTCCGATGGTCTTAGGAACCGAGACACCGCTCCTCTATCTGGCCGCAGCCACCCTCCTCCTCCTCCACTGGCTCCTCCGCCTCCAGGGTATCCTTCTCCTCTGATAGCGCCTGCTCCTGCTGCCGCAGTGCCATCGTGTGTGCCCCCAACCAGCTCAGCTGCGTGGGCAGCTGGGCCGAGCCGAGCTGGGTCTGGGCCGCTGCTGGCACTGCTGCTAAGCTGAACTGCAGCGCCAAGCCAGTCCCCACGCCTCCTGGTTGCCCAGCCATGCTCCCCCCAGCCATCCTCTACACCGTGCCAGAACCTCGCCCACACCACCTGGCCCTCAGGCGCCCGGCATGGCCCTGGGGCTAGAGGGCAGGAGTATCTGGGAAAACATGACTCTCCAAAGATCAATCCATCCTTCCTTCCTTCCTTCCATCCATCCATCTCCTTCCCTTCCCCTTCAATCTCTCCTTCCTTCCTTCCCCCTTCAATCTCCTTCCTTCTCCATCTCCTTCCTTTCCCCTTCAATCTTCCTTCCGTCCTTCCCCCTTCAATCTCCTTCCTTCTCCATCTCCTTCCTTTCCCCTTCAATCTTCCTTCCGTCCTTCCCTCTCCATCTCCATCTTCATCCCTTCCCCTACAATCTCTCTCTCCTTCCTTCCTCCTTCAATCTCCTTCCTTCTCCATCTCCTTCCTTTCCCCTTCAATCTTTCTTCCTTCCTTCCTTCCATCTCCATCTCCATCTTCATCCCTTCCCCGGCAATCTCTCTCTCCTTCCTTCCTTCCTCCTTCAATCTCCTTCCTTCTCCATCTCCTTCCTTTCCCCTTCAATCTTCCTTCCTTCCTTCCATCTCCATCTCCATCCCTTCCCCTTCAATCTCTCTCCTTCCTTCCTTCCTTCCTTCCTTCCTTCCCCCTTCAATCTCCTTCCTTCTCCATCTCCTTCCTTTCCCCTTCAATCTTCCTTCCTTCCTTCCATCTACATCTCCATCCCTTTCCCTTCAATATCTTTCTCCTTCCTTCCTTCCTTCCTTCCTTCCTTCCTTCCTTCCTTCCTTCCTTCCCCCTTCAATCTCCTTCCTTTCCCCTACAATCTTCCTTCCTTCCCCTTCCCTCCCTCCCAACATTTTTGAGCAAGGAAGAGTAAGCTTCTCCAGTGAGCATTGCTATATTGTTTTTGTGATTAATCACTATGCTTTAATTATGTTCAGTTCGTAACAATGAAAATACACCCTGCATATCAGATATTTACATTACGATTCATAACAGTAGCAAAATTACAGTTATGAAGTAGCAACAAAAATAATTTTATGGTTGGGGGTCACCACAACATGAGGAACCGTACTAAAGGGTCGTGGCATTAGGAAGGTTGAGAACCACTGCTCTATAGGATTATAACCTTAATTTATCTGTTCTGCCCATCACAGCACCAGTGTGCTACGTACTAGAAGCAGAGATTGGCAACCTGGTCCCCTATAGACATTTAATCTCCAGCAGCCCAATTTCATAGCCGATAGCAACAAATTGTGGGAAATGTAGTACAAAACATCTGGAGAGTACTAGGTTACCTATTCTTGATATAGGTTTAAGAATATCTCTTAGCATGTCCATTGTTTCACACGCAGGTAGTCCTTGTTTAGTGACCACCTTTTAGCAACCACTGAGTTACAAGGATGATGAAAAAATAATTTTACAACCAATCCTTGCTATTTATGACCTTCACAATCTTTCCTTTCAAAGGAAAGCTGAAATAAGATCACGAGCACAGTTCTGGTTTCACTTAATGTCCACTTTGCTGAATGACCAAGCTGACAGTCCCAAATGAAGACTAATAAAGGAGAATATTTGTAGTTCAGGGTTGAAATGAGGGGTCCTTGGTGCTCTCTGAGCTGGGTTATTTTCTTGCAGACATTTCATTGCCCAAACTAGGTAACATCATCAATGCTAGTGCTAGCACTCATGATGTCACCTAGTTTGGATAATAAAACATCTGCAAGAAAACAACCCAGCTCAGAGAGCACCAAGGACCCCTAAGTTGGGACTACCTGCATAGCAAAACCAGAAATGCATCACCAGAGAAATTCAGCTCAAAATAAAGCATTTCTGAACCACTTCCAAAAGCAATTGCCCTTTCCATCCTAAAGGACAAAGCAGACAAAAAAGAAACATGTCACCATTTGTCTGGTTTGCCTGTTGAGAATGAGGGAGACAGTCTCCGGGTGAACGCAAGCACTTTTGATCCAGAAGTAGCCAGAGCTTCAGCAGGAGGCTGTACCACCGCACACAGATTTTTAGTGGATTTAGTGAATCAGTGATTACTCAGAAGCTTCCTTGCACATTCGCTTCATTAGCACTTTACCAGAAGAATGCTGACTTCGTTGCTTCTGTTCCCAGAACCATCATGACATTGGGTCTTCCTGTTGATCGATGGCACGTGGCTGTTTCCTTCAGCAAGTTCCTACAGGGAGGCAGTTGCTCACAGCTCCACAAACAATTATATGGATTATAGAACCTCAGAGCTCCATCTAATTAAAGCCTAAACAGGCTGCATAAACTGAGATTGTAAATATCTCTCCTGCACTCACAAAGGTTGTGAGTTGATCACAATTGCAGTATTAAAAAAGGAAGTGTATGCCTTTTTCTATTTTTAAGAACCATGGCTGCAGCAGGTGTTTGGCCCTTAGTTTACATGAATTGCATATTTGATATGCTTGGGGTTTTTTTTAATAGTTGACTTCTTTCTTTTATTAATTTTTATTAAGTAAACATTTAAAAACAGATAGATTCCAGACCAGACCTGTTTTTACTGGGAATGATAGATGGGAAGTTTAACAAAGGAGAGGCATATCTAGTGTTGCATATCATAACAGCAGCAAGGTTGTATGCCCAGAACTGGAAAAACGGAAATTCCCCAGTGGAGAGTGAACTAATTAAAAAAAATTTTGATATGTGCAGGGATGGATAGATTATCCTTAGAAATTAAAGACAAGGATGAAACAGAGTATTACGAAGTTTGGGATAAGATGTACTATTGGTTAGACTCAAAGAGAAAAAGTCACAACAGAGAAAGCTCATCTAGAAGAGAGAAAGTGTAGATTTCCAACCTGAAAGTGAGCGTAAGATAGAGATCAGAATATGAATTAAGTTATGTTATAAATAGACGTAAATATATATGTAAATATATAAATATGTAAATAGTATAAAATGCAATATGTAAATGGTATAAAAGATCAATGACTAGGAAGATATATGGTATAGTATGTATGGCAAAATAACAGCCAGAAAAGTCATACTGTGTTCAATAGTTGACTTCTATTATTTGTCTATGTATATAACTTTTGAGTGCTTTTAGAGGCCAGGAGTTGATCTTTTTATACTCTAGCCAATGTCTGTTAGGATTGGAGATGCTTTAATATTGGAAAAATAAATTAATAAACAAAATGGACCCACTTTTTTTTTAAAGCCAAGATAGCTAGAGTCAATGTTTCTTTCATCTGCTTAATGCTAATGCCAACATCACAGTCTGTTATGATGTTATTGTATTTTACAGCATATTATTTGTTGCTGTTATTTTTATCCTGCCTTTATCATTTTTATAAATGACTCAAGATGGCGAACTTACCTAATACAACTTCCTCGTCTGTCCTATTTTCCCAACAACAACAATCTTGTGAGGTGGGTTGGGTTGAGAGAGAGCAATTGGTCCAAAGTCACCCAGCTGGCTTTCATGGTTAAGGTGGGGCTATAACTCAGGGTCCCACTGTTTTGTACCTGGTGCCTTAATCACTAGATCACGGGTCAGCAACCCACGGCTCCGGAGCCGCATGTGGCTCTTTGAGCCTTCTCCTGCAGCTCCCAAACTCCTCCGCCATTTGCAGAGAGAGAGAGACAGAGACAGAGACAGAGAGAGACACTTGTGCTTCCCCCCTCTCACTCTCTTGGGCAGGAGAGTGCCAGCCCAATAAAAATGTGCATCAGCTTGTCGGAGAATAGCATGAAGCCAGCTTGCCAGGTGAGCAGAAGATCGGAGAGAGGGAGAGAGAGAGGGGAGAGAGAGAGAGAGAGAGGGAGGGAGACAAAGAGAGGGAGAGAGAGGGAGGGAGGGAGAGAGGGAGGAGGGAGGGAGAGAAATAGAGAGAGAAAGAAAGAATTCATGCACAGTAGCCTCTATTTCTTTTTAATTAAATTCTTCAGTCAAGCTTCCCCCTCTATTTCTTTTTAATTAAACTCTTCAATCAAGGTTCCCCCTCTTGTGCACACGCGCGCACGCACGCACATGTTTTGTGGCTCCCAGTGTTTTCTTTTCTCTGGGAAATGGGTCCAAGTGGCTCTTTGAGTGTTTTAAGATTGCCGACCCCTACACTAGACCAACTGATTCTCAGTTTAACATTATACATTGCTTGGAAAACCTTAACAGGCAGAAAAATGATTTCCACCTTTGTACATGTCATCATCTTGATGGTGGCATCTTAATAACAGGTGTGAAACCTTTTTTGGAGGAGTTTTATTTGAAGGAGCAATTCTTTAAAATATTTGATTCTTATTATAGAAAAATGTATCTTTCATCAAAGAATACATAACAATTGCCAATAGTAACCGGTACATGAATTAAAGTGCCCATTTGGTACAGACTAGGAGAAACGCAGGATAGCTCACCTGAAGGTGCAACATTATCTTCTGTCACTAGATGAAAATGTTCAGTTTCCCACAAGTACAGGTAGTCCTCATCTTATGGCCATGACTGAGCCTAAATTTTGTGTTGCTAAGCGAGACAGTTGTTAAGTGAATTTTGCCCCATTTTACGGCTTTTCTTGCCAGTTATTAAGTGAATCATTACAGCTGTTAAGTTAGTAACACAGTTACTAACTTAACCGTGGCTTCTTCTCCATTGACTTGGCTTGTCAGAAAGTCACAAAAGGGACACTGCAACTGTCGTAAATATGAGTCAGTTGCCAAGCGTCTGAATTTTGATCACATGACTATGGGGATGCTGCAACAATTGTGTGAAAAACAGTTGTATAAGTCACTTTTTTTCAGTGCCGTTGTAACTTTGAACAGTCACTAAACAAACTGTTGTAAGTTGAGGACTGCCTCTATATCTGACAATAAGAGTCAGTTTAGTAAGTTTTAAAATGGTAACAGGCACATTTTACCTTGACGTGCTTTTCTTCATAACTGCTATTTATTATTGTATTTTGTTGTTCATTTTAGTTGATGAATTATTCAGAAAACAAGAAAATAAACAAATGTCCATGGTAATTCCCACAAAGAGTACAGTGGGAACATTTGGGATGACTTTGACTATGAAAGAAAGAATTTTTCAAAGCATTCTCATCCAGATTTTGTTAGTCATATACAGTTTACAACTTGAGAAATATCCAAAAATCAATTCTTGGCTTTCTTTCAAGAGTTGGCATTTATTATTGGTTGAGCTGATTTAATACTTAATTTACCCAGCAGAAAACAAGGCAATCTTGTTGTTTTGCCACTAGATGGTGATCTTTGCACAGTCTTTGATTTATAAAAGCCAGGGAAACAGAGGAGAGTGCACATTCTTGTTAGCAAAGGTGAAAAAAAATGAAACGAAGGAAGGAAGGAAGGAAGGAAGGAAGGAAGGAAGGAAGGAAGGAAGGAAGGAAGGAAGGAAGGAAGGAAGGAAGGAAGGAAGGAAGGAAGGAAGTCATAGCACCTTTCAGTACAGTATCAGAAGAGACCTCTGACTTGTTCTGAGGGGACTTCATCAGGCTGTTTTTCCCCTGGGGAATGGGAAAAACTAATGCTGAACTACATTCAACATTTCACACATATCTTTAAAGCAGGGCTTTTCAACCAGTGGTATGGGTACCACCTGTGGTACATTGGCACCTGGCAGGTGGTACGCGACCATCCTACAAAAGTGGTAGTGGGGGAGGGGAATGAGCTGAACCGGTGGCAGCATCGCACAAGCCTGAGCGAGAAATGGCTGGAGCTGCAGGGCTGTCAGGGCTCAGCGGAAGCGCCAGGATCAGCGCCAGGCTCCAGCTGGAGCTGGGCGCTGATCCTGGTGCTTCTGCTGAGCCCAGAAGAAGCACCGATCAGCTGGAATGTTGCAGCATCTCCAGGGTCTTGTGATTTACATTCAGATGCTTGGCAACTGATTCGTATTTATGACGGTCACAGTGTCCCAAGGTCACATGAAGTGACCAAAACCTGCTGCAACCACCCAGCAGATGGGGGGAATTAAAACCAAACACCCTCCATCCCCGCTGCCAATTCTCAACAGAAATGCTCACAACAATGAAAACCTCGGGCAGGAGGAAGAGTGCTGCCGGGTGGGCAGGTAGGTGTCTTGCTCGGCTGTGGCTTGGGGCGCACTTTTTTCAGTGCCATTGTAACTTCGAATAGTCACTAAGCAAACTGTTGTAAGTCAAGGACTACCTGTACTTCATCACTTTTTTTTTCTAGAAAAGATGCATAAATTTTGGGAATGTAAAAGCAAAAACACACATCATTTGCTAAAATATGCACAGTAGGATACAGACCTACAAAATTGTTTGCTATGAGAACTCAATATAAAAATGCACAAAGGTGTTCGTGCAGCTTTGAGAGTATGGTAACTGAGGGCAATTTAATATTGAAATTTATGTAAATAACTTATAGTTAGGAAATGAGAATACGAGCAAGGCCCACACTGTCATATCCCTAAATCTAAGAATATGATGAATCTAGTTAAGTGTGTCCAAAATGAATCCTTATCTATAATCCACTGCAAGATGTGAAGTATGTGAATTTAAATATCCTTTCAAAAGCGCTGACTGCATTTTGAGCAGAAAGTTGGCTATTCCATCATCTCACAGAGCACTAAAACTGCACACAATAAACCTTCACACAATAAACAAGAAGCAGCCATCCGCAGTACTTGTGGACAGTCTTAGGATCTCTCCTTGTCCAGACAAGAATTATCAAAGAGTTGATCTATTAGCCATCTCTTCATTCCATCATAGTTTTCAGTTCCGCTTTTTGTTTTTGATAGATTGCTTTTCAGTCTACCAATTTCTCCTTTGGAAGAACAAAAATGGTTTCAGCCTTCCTGTGGAGTTGATTTCCCAATCTGATGTACCTAGTGGAGCTAATATAAATGACTTGTGCAACCTTTTAATGCATTGCCAGGAGCTAAAAGGGAAAGCTCTCGCCTTTATATTCTGCTAAAGGGTTCCAAAGATACCTGATGAATTATTTGGGAACCAGAATGCTGGAAGAATAAGAATTGGGTTTGTCTAGTCTAGTGAAAAAATGATTAGGGGCAGTGCTTTTTTTGTAAAAAAAAAAAAAAAAAAAGGTGCTGGAACTCACACACGTTATACAACCCGCCTTGCCTACCCTACAAGGTTCCATCCAAAAAAGGTGCTGGAACTCCGTTCTGGGCGTTCTATGACAAAAAAAGCCCTGATTGGGGTGACATGATAGCGTTCCAATATTTGAGGGGCTGCCACAAAGGCAAGGCAAAAAACAATTGAGGGAAACTGAACAAAGAGAGAAGCAACCAAGAACTAAGGAGAAACTTCCTAATGGTGAGAAAAATTAACCAGTGAAACTGCTTGTCTTCAGAAATTGTGGGTGCTTCATCACTGGAGGCTTTTAAGAGACTGGACAGCCATTTGTCTGAGATGGTATAGGGCAGTGATGGCGAACCTTTTAGAGACTGAGTGCCCAAACTGCAAACCAAAACCCACTTATGCATCGTCGAGTGCCGGGTGGGTGTGGCCCATTGGCTGGGTGTGGCCAACTGGGTGGGCATAGCCCATTGGGGGGGCATGGGTGCGGTGGTAACGGCAGACTGGGTGGGACTAAAAAGTTCAATCAATCAATTCCAACTTTGCAAGATCTTTTTTTCCCTGGAAGAAATTGAACTTGACTGATTGAATCTTTTTTTTTTTTTTTTTTTGGACATGGCGGCGGAGGCCTAAAGCGAAAAGTTTTAATAATACCCAGCTGAAGGCCTAGGACTGGGGCGACGGTGCACGTGCCCACAGAGAGGGCTCTGAGTGCTGCTTCTGGCACCCGTGCCATAGGTTCACCACCACTGTTTTAGCATATGTTAGACTGGAACCTCAGAAAAGGGTATACAGTATAAATTTACATTTGGATATCAATCTTCCTAGCTAGCCAGGAAACTTTGCTGAATGTCACTCATCTTGGTTTCTTGCCATTAAAGATTTCCTCAGAAACAGACATATTAAAGAAAAATATGAAAAATGTCTTTTGAAGATTTACATTAAACACCTGCCAACGCAGTAGTAGACAATTGTGTGTGGGGGGGGGTGTAATTCATTACCTTGAGCCAGTTTAAAATTGGAGGTTGGACTACAAGACCTCCAAGGTCTCTTCCAGCCCTACGATTCTATAGAAACTGTTGTGTTCTTGGTTCGCGTGCGAATGATGAAGACACATGGTGACAAGTAACAAAAACTTTATTCTCTTTCTCCAACTCCAAGCAAAGGAACAAAAGGCATGCAGACCTTTTATAGGGCCAGAGACCCAGACAGTGTTAACCAATAGGAATTTAGCCTGTTCGCGCTTTGCGCATGCACACAAGGCTGGCACCACTCTGTCTGGTCCCAGGCAGCTTTTGGAATGCCCGGGACCAATTGCAACATTTCTCGGCCTGCTGAGTTTCCTCATCAGGCCCAGGACACAACACCCCTCCCCCCTAGATAGAACACACACACTTCCAATTCCTTTTACAATCATCATCATAATAAAATAATATATATAAAAAAATAATAATATTCCTGCTCACATGCAGGCAATATTCTTATAAAATAATCAGGTTCTCTAAACAACCCACCCTTTAATGTGGACTTCCTGTGTCTATCTTCTACCCCACATAGGTCCAACTCCTAACCTAGACTGGTAAGGTTTCCTTGTGCTGACAGGAACCTCACATATTCACCTAGGTGCTTAGGAGGGGCCTTAGCCCTTTGTGACCTACGCAAGGTCAGGGAGGGTGCCTGGCCTGTCAGCTCACCTGCCCAGCTAGGCAGACCAGGACTTGTACCGTCTGGTGGGCTTGCTAGACCAGGATTTTTATGCACAGATTTTACAGGTGACCCCTGGAGAGGCGTGCTGGCAAAGTTGCCAGGGCTCTTCCCAGGCTCTGTTAGAGCAGCGGAAATTCCCCAACCCTCTGAAGTGGCTGAGGATTCCCCAACTACCCTGGATGGCTCCAGGGAACTTAGTCCCTGAAGCCCACGACCAGTCTCGGACATGACCTGCGTTGCAGGAGTGCCCCAGTAGTCCCCTGTGGCCAAGGTGCCAGAGTCAGGAGCCGCCTCTATGGCAAACCTCTCCTCAGGAGAATTCCTGTCTGGAGCTCTTGCGGATATGCATGACTCCCTGTTCGGTGCAATAGCTGAACCGTGAGGATGCCCTTGCACCTCCCTTGGGAAATTCCTAATGACTTGCGGTACTTCCCAGGAACAGTGAGGCTGGGTCTCAAAATGTTGACTGAAGTGTGACGTAGTTCCTGGCCCCCTCCCCCCGAGAGTGGAGGCAGGGGCGGAATCCACAGAGGACAACCGCCAGCACAGTTGATCAATGTGGCGCTGCAGGACACGGCCCTCTTCCAAGGTCACTTTGTATGATAGAGGTCCAGAGATCTTACAGATGACAGCAGGAACCCAGAGATGTCCAGGACCATAGTTCCTAGCCCAGACCAGATCGCCCACCTGAAGTCTTCGAGGAGCCCGTGGCTGTGACACCTGAGAAGACACCCGGTTGGGGTGCAATCTGTCTAACTTCATGATGAGGCGGCGGCCCCAGCGGAGTTCCAATGGGCTCTTCCCAGTGGCAGTGCAAGGTGTGGTGCGGTGTGCAAGAAGAAAATCTGCTAACCTGTGATGCCAGTTACTGTAAGTCAGTTTCTTGAGAGCATCTTTGGTGGTGCGCACCATTCTCTCTGCCAGTCTGTTGGAGGATGGATGGAAGGGAGCAGAAGTCACATCCCAGATCAAGTTGGCCTGAAGAAAAGCCTGGAACTCAAACGAGGTAAATTGAGGACATCTGGAAGTCCGTGTGATGCAAAAATTCCTCTCAACACCTGGATGGTCCTGGTAGTAGTAGTGGAGGAAACAGGAATAACCTCTAGCCACTTGGAATGGCTATCAACAACAACCAGGAAGAATTGCCCCCAAAAGGGCCCAGCATAATCTATATGCACCCGTGACCATGGGGTTTTAGTTTCCTCCCACCTATGTACTGGGGCCTGAGGCATTTCAGGCCGTGACTGTTGGCACAGTTGGCACCCATGCACCTGAGCCTCGATAGCTTTATCGAGCACAGGCCACCAAAGATGGCTGTGCACAAGCGCTTTCATCCTTACTACACCAGGATGTCCCTCATGCAGAGAGAGCAAGACTCTAGACCTCAATGAGGCTGGAATTACTAGCCTGCTACTCCATAACAAGCAACCCTTGAAAGTGGAAAACTCATGCTTCTTGTGCCAGAAGCTTTGGGACTCAGTATCTGGGCACTTGTCAGGCCATCCTGACAACACCCAAGTCAGCACGCGTGTAAGAGTGTGATCAGTGGCAGTTTCTGCAGCCACGTCCCTAGCAATTATGGGAGATTCAGGCAACTCTTGAATGGAAAGAATATTGATGGCAGGAGCAGGGTCTGCCTCTACCTGTTTCAGAGGTAATCTGCTTAGGCCATCTGCATGACCCATCTCTTTTCCAGGTTTGTGAACTAGAGTGTAGTCATATGCTGACAGGAAAATGGACCATTTCAGCATACGAGGAGAAATGATATGTGGTGTCTGTTTGTTAGTGATAAACAAACCCAGCAGAGGCTTATGGTCTGTTTAGACCGTGAAGTGGCGGCCATATAAGAAATCATGGAATTTCTTTATGCCAGCCACTATGGCCAAAGCTTCTCTGTCAATCTGTGCGTAATTTCGCTCTGCAGATGACAGAGTCCTTGAGTAATAGGCCACAGGGATTTGTGTCCCACCAGCCTTCAGATGGCTAAGTACTGCTCCCACCCCATAAGGAGATGCATCGCATGCGATGCAAACAGGCAATTTCTCATTGAAATGCGCTAAAACAGCATTAGAAGTGAGCAAGGCCTTAACCTCATTGAAACTCCTGTCATGGACTTTGGTCCACTGCCATGGAGCCTGCTTGTCTAAGAGCCTTTGTAACAGCTCTGCCACTGCAGCCTTATGTGGGAGAAATGCATGGTAAAAATTTAAGAGCCCCATGAAGGCTTGCAGCTCACTTTTGGATTTGGGGCTTGGGGCCTGCTGAATAGCTTGCAATTTAGATTCAGCAGGGTGAATGCCTTGGGCATCAATCCTGAAACCTAAGAAGTCAGTGGAAGTGACTCCTGTCTTGCATTTATCCTGCTTTAATTTAAGGCCTGCTTTTCGAAAACGAAGCAAGACAGCCCTTAGCCTTTCTGCTAAATTTTGAGATGACCCCCCCCAGCAATGAGGACATCATCAAAGTAGGACAGACCCCAGGAATACCTCAAAGTGTGCTCTCCATAACACTTTGGAATATGCCAGGGGCTACATTTACCCCAAATTGCAGTCTTTTGACCTTGAAGGCCCCCTTGTGAGTTACAATAGTCTGGGCCTCTGCAGATGCCTCATCAACAGGTAGCTGTTGATAGGCCTGTGTCAGTTCAGGTTTCGCAAAAATGCACCCCCCCTTGAGGGAGGCCAGAATGTGGCTTACAACAGGTACTGGATAAGTGTGCTGTTGCAACACTTTATTCAGTGTGCACTTATAGTCTGCACATATACGGATTTCCCCATTAGCCTTTAGAGGTGTTACTATGGGGGTTTCCCATGGACTAGAATCCACAGGTTCTAAAATGCCCTGCTGGAGCAATTTGTCCAGCTCAGCATCTATCTTACCCTTGAAGGCTTGACCCGGATGGGTGTGATGGTTGGGTCTGAACTAAACACATCTGCAAACTCCTTGCAAACCTCTGCAAGGCCCAGCGTTTGCAAGTTGTGCAGCCCAGTTACTTGGATTCCCAGGGCCTCGAACCAATCGAGTCCAATAAGACTCATACGTTCACCCCCAACGACCACCACATCCAGGAAACCTTCAAAATTCTTACGCTGTACCTTGAGTGTGGCCTCTCCCTTTACACAGACCTTAGAATTTTGAAAATCAGTGAGTATTAGGTTTGATGGCCTGAGTTTAACTCGAAGGCCACTATTGCTGCAAATCCTTTTGAAGGTGTTAATTGAAATAATTGAAAGAACAGACCCTGTGTCCAACTCCATCGATAAGGGAACTCCTTGCAACCTCACGTTAATGCGAAGTTTCTTTTTAAGGGGCTTGTGTGTCCCTGTCCTTAGAATACTCCTGCGTGACGTGCAGAAGCCCACCCTGTTTTAGCTGGGGATCCTGGTACCTTTCTGAAGCAATTCTTCCCAAGATTGGACCTTTTGGAGACCCAAACAGATGGAGGCAATGTGGTCTTGCCTGCCACATGCCCTGCAAATGGCAGAGCGGAACCTGCAGTCAGCTCGCTTGTGGCGTCCTCTGCACCCGAAGCACTGAAGAGATGCTGGGGCCTTGTCCGGATGCCCCTTCGGCCTCCTCTCAGCTAGCTGGTGAAGTCTGTCCACCTCCTCTTCAGGATCCGCTTCTGATTCTTCTTGAGCGTCCTCTTGATGAACAGTAGCTGTGGCTGGAGGGTTCCTGGTGAGCCCCAAAGCCTTCATAGCCCTGCCTGCTGCTTCCTCAGCTGCCACCTCTCGTAACGCATCTTGGAAGGAGACATCTTCTTTTGCAAAAATCTTCTGTTGTAAGTCTCTGCTTCTTAAGCCACATACAAAGCGATCTCGCAGTCTCTCTTCCAGATCCTTGAACTCACAAGGCCTGGCCGCTTGTCTTGAGGCAGCAATAAAGTCTGCAGCAGATTCACCTGGCCTCTGGTCTCTCTGCTCGAATGCGTGCCTCCAAGCAATGATGGATAACTTCGGCTGGAAGTGTTCCTTCAACATCTTTTTCAAGTCAGCATGTTACCGACTTCAGAGGTGCAGGGGCCATCAGATTTTCTGCGATGTCAAAAGCTTCTTGTCCACAGGAACACAAAAGAGTTGCTGCCTTCAGGCCATCTTCTCTTATCTGATTTACTCTAAAGTAGTTCTCTACCCATGCTACGTAGAAATTCCATCTCTCTGGGTGGGAGACATCAAAATCAGTCAAGCGGCCAATCTTCGACATTGTAATGTTTACGACCTTTGCAGTTGAGAGACAGTTGCCTCTTCTGCAAGCTTATGTTTGGGTCCTTTAGCCGAGCTCACCCCCAGCAACGCTGTACTGGCAGGCTGAGGCGCTGATGCAGACGCCGTCTTCCCCCTTGTCAGGACTTCCTGGGTGAGTCCTTAAATCTTTTTCTTAAGCTTGCAGAAGATCCCACCTTCGTCGCCAGTGTTGTGTTCTTGGTTCGCGTGCGAATGATGAAGACACATGGTGACAAGTAACGAACACTTTATTCTTTCTCCAACTCCAAGCAAAGGAACAAAAGGAACGCAGGCCTTTTATAGGGCCAGAGACCCAGACAGTGTTAACCAATAAGAATTTAGCCTGTTCGCACCTTGCACATGCGCACAAGGCTGGCGCTGCTCTGTCTGGTCCTGGGCAGCTTTTGGAATGCCCGGGACCAGTTGCAATATTTCTGGGCCTGCTGAGTTTCCTCATCAGGCCCAGGACACAACAGAAACAATCTGCATTTTAAATCAAATTCAAATGTTGTAAATTACAATATCCATTGGGTACTTTTTTCAACAACTGACCAAAAGAGTTGCTGTCACTTTAAGGAAGAACTGGAACAGATCCCAATCAGGGGAATGGATGTTAGCAGTTTGCTTGCGCAACTTCATTAAGGGAACGGGGAGGAGCGGACTATATTTAAAGCAAATCATTGAGGGAATCAACCTTCTTTGCTGCAGGGAGGGCTTCTCTTCCTAGTCCGGTGACGATGCTGCTTCTCATCTTCCAACAATGCATAAAAATCCTCACCCTGCCCATCCATGTGCTTGCCTATTTTGGATTATGGGACCCTATTTGTAAAAAAAACTTTCCCATTTTTCATGAAGAAGTTGAGCAAAGACTACAATGTAAGAATGCACAAGGAAAAGGAGACGCTGTTCAAGAACCTGCGGGACTTTGCCGATGCCTCGGGAAAGCTCCACCTGCTAGAGATTGGCGTCGGCACCGGCACCAACTTTCAGTTTTATCCACCCAACTCGCGCGTTACCTGCGTGGACTACAATCCCAACTTTCAAAACCTCCTCCTGGAGAGCATGACTCAGAATACGCACCTGCAGTTCGAGAATTTTGTGGTCGCCTCCGCTGAGAACATCTTTTCAGTACCGGATGGCTCTGTGGATGTGGTGGTGTGCACGCTGCTCCTTTGTTCTGTCAACAGCATCCAGGCTGTCCTGAAGGAGGCTCTGCGAGTGCTCAGACCAGTAAGTCGAAGGGCAAGGAGGGAAATTCAGTCTGGTCTGTCCAGACCACCAAATAATGAGCACTAGGCTGTGCATGCTTTGAAAATGATGGGGAACAGGAGCTTTAGAACCCTCAAAACAGCACCTCTCTGCTGCGCTTTATGTTGATTCTCAAGCTTAACGTAAATGGGATTCCTTCTTAAAGCAACCACACCTTTCCCGTCTGCCTGTGTTTCGGAATCATTTTCAGACAAACTACTTTTGAATTGTTTCCAAAAATGCCCTCCCCACGTGGAAGTCTGCATGAAATCACCAGGGATCAAGGTTGATTTGGAGGAGACTTTTATAGGAACCAGAATAGATCAAGCTAACATTGTAGTAGGAGGACAAAGAGGCTTACATGAGGAAAACATAGGGAAAAGAGCATTATGTTGTTACAGCACAGGTATGTCTGCTGGGGCACAACACTACTTTGGGAGTTTTTTGGCTAGTCTTTCATTCTGCGGAAGCCTCTGTATCTTAAGTAAATAAACTAAAGGTTGCTCTTCACCTTTAAATAAAAGTTTAAAATGGTGCCCCAAATCAGCCATTTCCCTGCAGAATTTCAAAGCTATGTTCGTGTAGTGATAAGAAGCACAAAGAGAGTCTGGGAATAGCATGCAATCCAGTGGCTTTCGGATGCTATATATTGATATTATATGCAATTTGAGAAATGATCTACGTGTTTGCCGTAAAGAGAAAATTAGCAGCCATTTCCATGGGTGGAATAGTTACTCTGTGTTGCCCTCTATAATCAAATAATAATCACCAATAAAGCCAATGTAGTCTTCCAAATAGGAAATGTAGGGTTGTTCCTAGCACCCTGGAACATGACTAAAATTTAGATGTTATTCTTCACAGGCTATTTGTCCAACTAGCTAGTTTGTCTCCAAAGAAACATAGTGTTTATTAAACTTTATTGTTGTGTTTATAGCTATGTTCATCTAGTTTTTGTTTTTCATATTTTATTGAATTATAGAGTAAAATACAAAATATAAAGCAAACAGTAGGACACAATAGGGAGAGACAGGGGAAAGGAAGGGAGGGAAAGAAGGGAGGAAAAAAGTAATTGACTTCCAACTTCCTCTATTGCAGTAGAATAAAGCATTAATATCAAACCTCAACTTTTTACTTTTTCATAATAGTATAAACTACCCATTTCTGTAACAACAAATCAATCTAATCAGTAAGATTTGGTGCTCCAAACCTCAGACTGAATTTGGCTTCTCTTAGGAAACTACTCAGGCAAGCTTGTACTTCCACAGACTATTTAGATTTTGATGTATGTTCCTTTCTTTGTTATCCTCTTGGCCTTGAGTAAATTACAGTTCTAATCTAGCAACTGTGTGTAAGTCGAAACCTGAAAGAGGACTGCTTGTTCCATACACAAACTTTTCCTGCCTGAGAGAGTGAAAAAACGTTTGAAACTACTTGTAGCCAGAGGCTGCTGAAGGGGTGTCTGTCTGTGTGTTGTCACCTGCTCTGGGACTTGCGACAAACATGAGAGCGTTTGGGGAACAATTGGAGCAATAAAGGGGCAGTTGGAACTGTCAGCTGACTATGTTGCCTCTGTGCTGTGCTCTCCCCATCATTCCTTTGAAATTTTGGTGACTGCATCTTAAAAGGATATTATAAAATGAGGAAGAAGCAGTGAAGGGCAAATAAAATGAACCACTCCTTTAAAAAGAGAAGCTCCAACATTTGATACTTTTTAGTATAGAAGAAAAGGAAAACAGTTCAGCAATTGTGAATCTGTATAAAGTAATTATTAGAAAGGGATTTATCTTTTCTCATAATAATGGTATCTAGAGCGAATGCAGCCTCACTGGATATTCGTGATAAAATAGCCCTTTTATAGTGGAAAGAATTGAGATAACAAATGAGTTAGGAGACTTGTCCAAATATAAGTTGTAACTGTACATACATTACAGCTTCTTTGTCCTTTAATAGGACTTGTTTGACTTTCGGGTCAAGTGTATCTCTTTATTCATTTAGCAATAGATAAATCAGCTTCCTTCATCGTATCTTGATGTATTGAGTTCTAGTCCCGTCTTGGCCATGAAAGCCACCTGGGTGACTTTGGGCCAGTCATTCCCCTCGGCCAATTCACCTCACAGAATTGTTATGGTGGTGAACATAGGAGGAGGAAAGTGTGCTGGATGTGCTCTCCCCCTTGAGTTATTTGTAAATATAATAAAGCAAGGATATAAATAAAAGAATAAATTATTAAAATTTTGAGTTTGATATGCGGAAATATATTGAACTGGTTCAGCTACTTTGTCACTGTCCTTAAATAAAAAAGGCCAGTTCTGCAGTTTTCCTAGAACTTGAATTTTCTGTAAATCATTAATGGCTAAATTGTATTCCAATTTCATTTTGTCTCTTTACCTAATTATTGCTTCAGATCCCCAGGAAGTTATATAACAACAAATTTGATTACAGTGTGAATTATTTATGTAATATCAAAGTGTTCTGCTTCAAATTCTTTCTTTTTTGTATTATTTTACTTTTTCCAGGGTGGTGCATTCTATTTCATGGAACATGTAGCAGCTGACAGATCAACCTGGACCTACTTCTGGCAACAAGTCTGTAACCCTACCTGGAAATATGTGGGAGATGGGTGCTCCTTGTTAAGAGAGACCTGGAAAGATTTGGAGAATGCGGGGTTTTCTAAACTGAACTTGCAACACATCATAGGCCCATTGTTCATAAGTTTGGTTCGTCCCCATATTTATGGATACGGTGTGAAGTAATTGTTCAATCTGGAGAAAAGTGTCTTTCAGATTTCTGAATTTAAGGAATTAACACTAACAATGCATATACTGCTATAAGAAAAGGGTTTCCTCTATTCTATATGATTCAGAATGGAAAAAGGTTCCTAAAAGTTCAGGCAGCACTAAGCCTAAATGGTACCTTGGATCAGGTTTGGAGGGAGGGCAAATAATAAAGACAAAAATTAATATAAAAGAAAAAACAATCCAAAGACTATTTGGGGGGGGGGAAAGCCCACACCATTTTGCTGTGGCATCACTCAGTCCACCATATCAGCTGCCTAGGAAGGAAAGCAAGAGGAGTCTGTTTTGGGATATTACTCACAACCTGTGTGGAGTTCTCTAATAACAAAGTGGTAATGGACAAAGCTCTCACTCAGGGGTGTCAAACTCGCTGCATCACGTGACATGCCACGACTTTTTCCCCCTTGCCGGAGCTGGGGTAGGCACAGCTTCCATGTGACGCATCCGGCCCATGGGCTGGCAGTTTGATACCCCTGCTCTAACTTAAGCAGAAGCGGAGCAGAGAATCTTGCTTAAATAGAACTTCAGGCAGAAGCTTTGATGGCCTTTAGGCAGTGGTGGGATTCAGCCAGTTCAGCAGAACAGGTAGCTAATTTTTTGTTGCCCAGGCCGAGAATGGACTTCCAGAAGTGGCATCCACACAGTGAAGCATTTGTCACTTATTTGAATCCCACCACTGGGTAGAAGGTTACACTAGCATCATTCCTGAAGATCTCTCTTACCTTTCTCAGTTTCTTACTGCCTGTACTTGTAGAGTGGATAAAACTGCATATATTGACATGGAATTAGACTGAAAGCTAAGGCTTAGCATTTAGAAACTGATAATGTTGTATCAAAGGTTGCTAACTGCTGAATTATGTATTATTTCTTACTTTTACTTATAATACTTTTCATTTTCAATAAAAAAGGGTTTGGAGTCTCATGACTTTTTCTGAGTATTGGCAAATGTAAATATTGGATCTCCTGGTTCTGGGGTATATTGTGAGATGTGTAACTGATCCATGGAAAAGCCTGGCCCTCAATAACCATTTTAAGTGGGGACTGAGAAGAGATGTGTTGTTAAACTTTAACCTGATATTTACATGTTTGTAGAAACATTTTTGGAAAATAATTTGGCTCATTTGTTCAGCACCACTCCATCGCATTTCTATCTGTCATTTACAAAAGGTCCCAGATCAGCAGGGACTCACTTTGTGGCCAATTAACGAAAAGTAGTGGTGCAGCACAGAGAATCTTCCCTGTTGATGGCCCCTGGGAGATTCCAGAATTCCAAAATCATAGATTTATATGCCCTCAGCCTAGTGCTTTTTTCATTTTTTAAATTTATTACAGTCAAAGACTTATACAGAAAAAAACAAACTGTTTATAAATAAAAGGATGGATATAAAACACAAGGTAAAAGAATGAACAGAATATTACAGATAGCCCTTGACTTAGGACCCATAACTTAGCAACCCTTCAAAATTATGACTGACCTAAGGTCATCTAGTCCTGCTCAGGCAGGAAACCCTATACCAGTGATGGCGAATCTTTTAGAGACCGAGTGCCCAAACTGCAACCCAAAACCCACTTATGTATTGTTGTGTGCCGGGCGGGCGTGGCCCATTGTGTGGGTGTGGCCCATTGGGTCGTGTAACCCATTGGGTGGGCGTGGCTGTGGTGGTAACGGCAGACTTGGTGGAACTAAAAAGTTCAATCAATCAATTCCAACTTTGCGAGATCTTTTTTTTTCCTGCGAGAAGTTGAAATTGATTGATCGATTGATTGAACTAATACGAAAAGATTTTATAAAACCCAACTGAAGGCCTTGGCCTGGGGTGATGGCGTGCATGCCCACAGAGAGGGCTCTGCGTGCCACCAATGGCACGCATGCCATAGGTTTGCCACCATGGGTATAGGGTCTCCTGCTTGAGCAGAGGGTTGGAGTAGAAGACCTCCAAAGTCCCTTCCAACTATTATTTTATTAAATCACTTATTAATATTTTGTTCCTTTCTAGGCTTTAATTTTGTGTTTTGTTATCTGCCACATTCTTTCCCTAAGGTCATTTCTGTGGTTCTCTACAACTTCCCCGAAGCTCTTGGTAATTTTTAATACATCTGCAAAGAGAGATGAAAGCATTACTGAGAAAAGCCACTCTCCTCTTCCTGTACTCCTCTTCATTTTCTTTGCCCGTCATCTCCTTTTTATTATTTCCCCCCTCATTTTTAAAATATGTTCATCTATGCATGTGGTTGGATTATGGAGATACAGATGTCCTTGAGTCAAGTTGAACTCTTGGTAACTTCTAGCATACAATCATACCATTTACTTGGCAACAATAGAACATTTCTCATTAGTTTCTTTTTTCTATTTCTTATTCTAGCCTACAATCTTTGTATTCCCAAGGAATCTGCCAGCCAGGTAGTAATCAGGCCTGCACCTGCTTAGCTTCCAGGGAAGGTCTGCCAGGTACTACTGCCTGCTGTTATTAACTAAAAGCTGTAGGCTCATCATTAAGAACAGTTATTGGCTGAACACAACGCAGGGTTGTATTTGTATACAAATACCCATTTGTATTTATATACAAATGCATATTTGTATTTGTCTGCAAATGCACAGGTCAACAAATGTTGGTTGGAAATCTTGACTGATATTATTTATCTGAATTCTTAAAAAATGAATGATTTCCAAATGAAATATATGATAATATGAAACTGATTTGTAAAATAATCTTAATGTCACATTCTGTTTTAAAGGGGAATATTTGTAGTTCAGGATTGAATTGAGGGAATCCTTGGTGCTCTCTGAGCTTGATTGTTTTCTTGCAGACATTTCATTACCCAGATTAGTGCTAACATCACTAATATCATCAGTGCTAGGTAGGCACTGATGATGCCACCTAGTTTGGGTAATGAAACGTTTGCAAGAAAACAACCAAGCTCAGAGAGCACCAAGGATCCCTCAGTTCAACCCTGAGCTACAAAGAGGACCAAGGACCCTGACATTCTATTTTACATTTAAAAAATTTAACTGCTAATTTCTGCTTGTTTGAAATGCTTGTATAAAATTGTCACTTTCAAAAAGAGAAATATTTGAGTTATCACTGAAACATGGAAAATGGATCACCAAAGAGTCTGTTTGTAAATAAGAAGTACTGCAAAAGTTGATTCTGAGTCTTCGTTCAATACAGTACTTGAACTGCAGATACCATAGGATTTGGGGGGTAATCTTTCCTCTGAGTTAGAGAGGGAACTCTACCCATGAAAACCTCTTCTACTTCTCCTCAATCAGCCTCCAGGACTGGTTCTTTCTGATGCTGAGAGGTCATTCACATGCTAGGAATGACCTGCAGAATTCTGGATTCAGTAGATCACCTTCTTTAAGCTACCTAATAGCAAAAGCCTCCAGCTATTTTATAGTATATTGCAGAATGAAAATAGCAGTTACATGAGGCAATGAAAGGCAGGATAGATGAAAATGCATCACTTAAAGTGATGATCACAGGAAGTGGTCAACCAAGTGAACCAGGCTCCAAATGGTGGCAATCTTTAAAGATCAAAACGCTGGGCCCCCAAATGGGATGAGAACTTACACGAAGATAAAATACTAGCACACATATTATCACCCAGGTCTAGTTAGCAATTAAGCTGTTGTATTCTGTACCAAGTGGGTAGTTTTCTAAAAAGGCATCACGTGCTGTAGTTGCAGCTGCCTGAATGCCAAAGAACTGTGCAATGAAAAACATATAACCCAGTGACACTATGCAGCAGGTCTAAATTCTAGGGCAGTATTGCAGTTGTTCTATACTTAGTTCATTAGTTTTGCCCTCAGTTCTCCCATCTATAAAATGGCTGAAATAGTAAAAGTATTTCCTTGTGAGGACTCGGCTTATAAAGGGTTCAAATCTCAAACCATGCCAGCCCTGATTAAGAGGGTTGCATCCTAAGGTCAGATTGAAGCCCAGCACCTTCTCTGCACTATGATAAATGAGGATTTGGGTGTTTCATCACATCTACCACGTGTCTGCCTGCTCAGCATTTGTCAGCCAGAGTTCCCTAAAGCTGAGTTGAGAAAATGAAGTTTGAAAATCCCATGAGATACTGCCTAACCTACAAGGTGTCCTATTATTTTTATATAATACCATGACCTAGCATTTTCAGGCTTCTGCTGAGAGACCCAAGCCTTTTAGTGCAGGAGATGGGCCTCATAAAGAAGATAAGATTGCTTAAAAAAAAAAAAAAGCTTTGGATACATTTCAGTGGATCAGTCTAAGACAGGGGAGGGGAATCTTGTCCCTTTTATGACTTGCTGGCTCAGGAATTCTGGGAATTAAAGTCCACAAGTCATAAAGGGTACAAGATTCCCCGCCCCTGGTCTAAGAGATAGCAGCTCTCCAGGTTTTCTTTATGTAAATGCCATCAGTCCCAAATCTAATGGCCAGTTACAATGACTGGAAGTTGTAGTTCCAAATAGCACTGGGTGACCTCTCCTTAGACAAATCAAGGGGTGAGGGTGTTTGTTCAGATTGTTAAAACAGGCAGTTCTTGAAGGACAACCACAATTGGAATCAGACTTTCCGTTACTAAGCAAGTGATTGTTAAGTGTGTTGTGTCTGATTTTACCTTTTTGCCATGATTATTAAGCAGTTGCTGAGGGAATCACATGGACCTTAAGAAAAACGCGGCTTCCCCGCAGGTTAAAGAAACAATGGTGACGTGGGCAATAGATCTAGGATATAATATAAATATGGATCAGTGGCAGCAAGTATGGGAGCGAAATAACAAAATCACATTGGTGACATCATATAAAGAAAACCTGTATAAGATGGTTTACAGATGGCATCTTCCTCCGGCCAGATTAGCCAAAATGTATAATGGATATTCATCTATGTGTTGGAAATGTAAAAAAGAAAAGGGCATCTTTTTTCATGTATGGTGGACATGTAGAGAAGCACAGGTGTATTGGCGTATGGTCTGGGAATGGGCAATAGAAATGACTAGGCAAAACATTTTATACAAACCTGAGGCATTACCATTAGGAATACTAGAGAAAAAAATGTAAATAAAGAGGACACATATTTAATTATTCATGTGGTTACAGCGGCAAGGATACTATTTGCTCAAAAATGGAAAGCAATGGAAGTACCGAGTGAGGAAGAACTAATAAAGAAAATTATGTATTGCGCAGAACTAGATAGGTTAACTAAAAGATTAAAAAATCAGGAAGAAACAGAATTTTATCGAATATGGAATAAATTTTATAGATGGAGGGGGAAAATGGAGGTCACAAATAAAGAGATAAGTTAAGATAGAGACCAGAAATGTATAGTTTGTATATAGATATATTATATGTAATTAATGTACAATATGGACTGAGATGTCAGTCAAAGACGATTTACCATGTTCAATGTTTTTAATCCTTTTTTTTTGTTTGTATTCAATAAAAACTTATAAAAAAAGAAAAGAAAAGAAAAGAAAAACGCGGCTTCCCCTACTGACTTTGCTCATCAGAAGCCCCCTGGGAAAGTCACAAAGGGTGATTACGTGAGCACAGGATGCTGCAACTATTATAAACATTGGTTGCCCGGTATCAGAATTTTGATCAAGTGATCACGTGGTTGTTGCAACAGTCTTAAGCGTGAGGATCAGTTATAAGTCACTTCTTTTCAATGCATGATTGCATAATCTGTAGAAAGAAAAGAGCATAATAAATACATAATCCAGAGCACTCAAATCAGGCAGACTATAAATCAAATAGTTTATCATTAGTTTAACATAGTTTAACATAGTTTAACAACAACTTTAAGATGTGTAGACTTCAACTCCCAGAATTCTCCAGCCAGCCTAGGTGGTTTCAAAAGAATTTAAATTCAGAAGGGCACATGCCTATTTTTTTTTAAAAAAAATATTTTTATTAAAACTTTGAAACAAGTTGATAAAAACTAACAAAACTAGTAAGCAGTAGGCAGAAACAAATCAGAAAAAACTAGTAAGCAGTAAGCAGAAACAAGAAGCAAAAAGTGTAAGAAAAGAAAAAAGTTTAAAAAAATAGAAAAAAACTAGAAGTGGCTTCCAATATTCTTCACAGCAGTTATAAGTACAAATATATTTTAACCTTTCTCTCTAAAATTACATCGTATTGCTCTTCTTTTCTAATCTATCCCATCTGATTCTCAAAACCACAAGTCACAAGTTCATTTTTTTTTATTTTTAGGCAAAAAGTCCATAAGAGGTTTCCAGTTAGCAATAAATGTAAATATTGATGTCATTCTTGTTTTCTTTGTCATGGGGCTTGATAAGTTTCAGGGAGAGAGGAGAAATTATTTTCTTTTCCTATCCATGAAAAATCCTATAAAATTATAGCTCGTGGGGGGAAAAAAGATCTCACAAAGTTGGAACTGATTGATTGAACTTTTTAGTCCCACCCAGTCTGCCATTACCACCACAGCCACACCCACCCAATGGGCCATGCCCACCCAATGGGCCACACCCACCCAATGGGCCACACCCACCCGGCACCCGACGATACATAAGTGGGTTTTGTGTTGCAGTTTGGGCACTCGGTCTCTAAAAGTTTCGCTATTACTGCCCTATACCATTTCAGACAAGTGGCTGCCCAGTCTCTTCTTAAAAATCTGTCCTAAAATACCTTTAAGGTCATTTCTGATAATACTTCCATGTATACTTCCATCATGCAATTCCAGAACCAGCTTCACACTTGTGTGATTTCACCTGGTGTCTGTACTCAAAAGTTAAGCCAATTATTTCCAGCTCATATAGGGAGTATCTGATTTCTCACCAACAGTGATCTTTCCTTTGAAAAATTAAGGCTCAGTTGGTGGGCTGAAACTAATTAGACTAGCTCATAAAACCCAGGAACTTTTGAGAAATCATTGTACACAAACTAAGAAACCATTCTGGAAAAAGAGAACTCTAGCAACTGTCGTGTATCAAATACAAGATATACAAATATAATTTGGGTCTTTTTCTCCTGCCCATTCTGTGTAAAGGGGTAGAAGTGATTTTATTTTGAGTGGGAAATTATTATTATTATTATTATTAATTTAATTTCTATGCCGCCCTATTCCGGAGAACTCAGGGCGGCTCACAGCATGTTGTTGCCATTTCCTTTGGGTTTTGGTAAAGACCTGATATAGTTTGGCTGTGTGAAAACTATATTTCAAAGCACATCCTCCATTGCTGTTATTCCATAAGAACAAAAAAAAATTGACTGGGTCATTTATTTAGTGGCTAGATGCCCTTTATTCTGAAGCTAAAGGCCAAACCACAACTTCTTTCTCTTTATGATTGGAAGGACAGGGGAGAATTTTTGTAGCTCTGTTATGGCTCAGGATCAGAGGACTCAGGAGAGGTTGGGCCTTCTCCTAGAGATCAGTTGGAGGAAGAAGAAACATCATTGTGAGGCTTGTGGACATGGAGAAAATGGCAGACTAATTTTGAAATTTTCACACAACCATTCCAGCTTCCCATGGTCACATGACCAAAAGTTAGACGCTTGGCAACTGGCATGGATTTAAAATGGTTGCAGTGTCCTGGAGTCATGTGATTACTTTTTACAACCTTCTGACAAGCAAAGTCAATGGGGAAGCCAGATTCATTTAACAACTGTATTTACTTAAGTGCCATGATTCCCTTAACTGGAGCAAGACAGGTGTAAAATGGAGCAAAACTCACTTAACAACTGAAATTTTGGGCTCAGCTGTGGTAAGTTGAGGACTCCCTATAGTTCCATCAAGTTGTTTCATTGTCTTAACATATGCATAGATCAGCGGTTCTCAACCTTTTTCAGGCCGAGACTCCACCTGCGCCGCCCATGCGCGGCATGACCCTGACCTGCGCCATGCATGTGCGGCGCGACGGGCCGAACCGTGCATGTGCGACGTGGGCGCGACGGGCCGAATTGCGCATGCGCGGCACGACGGGCCAAATCGTGCATGCGCGACATGCGCGCGACGGACCGAACTGCGCATGCGTGGCGCAATGGGCCGAATCGCGCATGCGCGATGTGCGCACGACGGGCCGAACTGTGCATGCGTGGCGCAATGGGCCGAATCGCGCATGCGTGGCGCGCGCACGATGGCCCAAACAGCGCATGCGTGGCGTAACGGGCCGAATCGCGCATGCGCGGCGTGCGTGTGACAGCCGAGAGGAAATGGGGGAAAAAATGGGGGGAAAAATGGCGGACTGCCGTGTTTGGCGACCCCCGTGAAACGGTCATTCAACCACAAATGGGGTCACGACCCACAGGTTGAGAACTGCTGGCATAGATCATTCTTCATCCAGGATTTAAAAAATGGTTAATTACAGACTATTGAAAGATGGAGTCTGCTTTATAGTTCCTCCAGGCCAACTTCCAAGCTCCCTTTCTATCCTGCAGTAATACCGTGTTTCCTCAAAAGTAAGGCCTACACCAAAAGTAAGCCCTATCTTGATTTTGGGCGGTGGGCCTAATATAAGCCCTACCCCAAAAATAAACCCTAGTTTTGGAGCGAGACACAGACTTAAAAATCAAGCTAGGGCAGGGGTGGGGGTATGGAGCTACCCCACCTGCCCTGCACCTACTTACCTTGTAGCCAGGCCTCTCCTTGCCAGCCCACTTCTTCTGAGACCTCTTCTGCAGCTAGGCCTGCATTGAATCCATAGCTCGGTACTCGGCTACTTAGGCCTTCTGGAAAGGCCTGAGTGCAAAATGCAGGTCCGAATGCAGCTGCAGAACTTTGGCCCAGTGGACCGACTGGGTGGGGCTGTCGCTGCCGGAGGTGAAGTAAGGCCTACCCCGAAAATAAGACCTGGTGCCTCTTTTGGAGGCAAAAAAATAACTAAGACCTGGTCTTATTTTCGGGGAAACATGGTAGTCTCTTTGTCCTGCTCACTAGATATGGATGGCTAATCATGATATCAACTCGAGCCATAAAATTCTGATGAGCCTGACAATAATGTTAATCTTAGAACTGAGAAAGTAGTGTGTTCCCTTCAGTATTTTGATTGCCTTTTTTCAGTGCACATCTGCAGGAATTAGTAGTACACCTTGTTTGCCTAGCCCACCTCTTCTTGTCCCTTATAAATCTTGCAGTGACCTAGTTTTCTAACCTCAAAAGCTTCTTCCACCTGCCCCTTACCTTACTAACTCAGCATTTCAGCCCAAGAACCTCATAAATCCAAAAGGGTTGTCACAGATCTGATGGTGCTTTTTTACACTCACAATTTTTAGAGGCAATAGCCTCAGTTGCTTTATATATTTGAAAAGGGTTTCTATAAAACGCAGCTGCACTTGTTCCAGGAAATTTCAAATCACTCTTTTTGCTAAAACCAACAATTCTGAATCATATTAAGCAATAATTGCTCATTAAGCTGAGAATCATCTGTCTGTTTGGGATGATTTTGGCTGGGTGGAGTTGGAGAAGCTGCCTCAGGCTCTACACATGGAGGAAGTCTAATCCAAAGCAGAATTCAATATTTGAAATGGACGGATGGATCAACTTAATAAATACCTCAGTTAAAATATAAGCCCAATATAGGCAGTCCTCGACTTATGACCACAATGGAGCACAGAGTCTCTGTTACTAAGCAAGACAGAATTTTGTCTCATTTTATGACCTTTCTTGCCACAGTTGTTAAGTGAACCACTGTAGTTGTTTACATTACTAACATGCTTGTTAAGTGAATCTGGCTTCTGCATTGATTTTGCTTATCAGAAGGCCTCAAAAGGTGATCCCATGACCCATCATAAATACATGCCAGTTGCCAAGCATTAAATTTTGTTCACGCGACCATGGGGATGCCATCGTTAGTGTGAAAAATGATCATAAGTCACTTTTTTCAGTTCCTTTGTAACTTCAGTCACTAAACATTTAGTTGTAAGTTGAGGATTAGCTGTAATTAATTTAGTATTTTGACACATATACCCTAAATTTTTCCATTTGCCGGGATATTCCATTCCTTTGGCCAAAAAAAAAATTAGGGAAAAGAAATTGCATTGACAAATAATGCAGATAAAAGAAAGTGAGGGGGAATGGTGTCTCCAATGAATCTTCTTTGTCATTAAATTATCTCCAACTCTTGCTATAGAAGTGGAAAACCACCTTTTCATGCTCAGGGGGGGAAAATCAGGTTAGTCGATATTGGGCAGTCCCTGATAATGCCATCAGGTGTATTTATTTAATTTATTTTTATATTCCCAATGTCTATGGGAAATTGGCAAATAATACTATGTACATTTGCTTCATTTGTCATGCTGCAACCGATTATTATTAACAAAATGCAATTCCAGGCAGTTTACAAATAATTGAAACCATGAGAAGCATGACAAGAAACAAAAATGGGTAGATATGGAACAATAACAAACCAGCTGAAAACCAAAGAAAGCAACCTAGGTTAAAAGGGCGTTTCAGTCATACTCGCCAAAAGCCTGGGCAAAAAGCCTTGTCTTTAGGCCTCTTCAAAACACTAGCAGGATGGGACCAGTCAGATTTTGGAGGAACATGAGGAGGAGAGGGGAGGTGCTGTGATAGAAATGATGCCCGTTCTGGTAGTTGGCATTGCTTAATTCAGTGGTGGTGAGCTATGGTCCTTTTATGATTGTGGACTTCAACTCCCAGAAATCTTGGGCTAGCATGGCTGGCTCAGGAATTCTGGGAGATGAAGTCCATAAGTCATAAAAAGAGTATAGTTGCCCATCTCTGGCTTAACTGAAGGAACCTGGAACATGCCAGCCCTGCAGAAAGTAGATAGTATGGTAGACAAGCAGTTTCAAGTAACTAGGTTCTGGGCCATGGAGGGCTTTGTAGGTAACAACCAGGTACCTTGAATTGCATGCAGAAGCAAACTGGCCACAACTGCAGCTCATGAGGTACTACATGGCCATTCCAAGGCAGAATAATAATAATAATAATAATAATAATAATAATAATAATAATAATAATAATAATAATAATAATAATAATAATAATAATAATAATAGAGTTGGAAGGGACCTTGGAAGACTTCTAGTCCAATCCCCTGCTCAGTCAGGAAATCCTATACCATTTCAGACAAATTGTTGTCCAGTCTCTTCTTAAAAACTTCCAGTGTTCATCACTATTTGCACTATTGCATTCTTGACCAACTGAAGATTCCAGGTGGTCTTCAAGATACATTGCAGTAATCAAGCTGTGAGTTGTCCAGGGCATTAGTGACTGTCTGATGGCCCCCCTGATCTAGGAAAAGATACGGATGATTCATCAGATGGAGCAGTGCAAAAGCCTTTCTGTCCACAGCTGCCATTTGCTCATTGAGCCGGAGCTGTGAATCCAGGAAAACCCACAAGCAGTACACCACCTTTGAATGAGGAAGTGCTGCCCCATCCAAGGTCACACATGAACTATCCACCAATCTGGGTAGCCAAAGCACCCACAACCTCTCTGTCTTGGTAGGATTGAGTCAGATAGTTCTTCCCCATCCAAACCCAGCATTGAGACAGAATTTCAACAGGCTCAGTTGGCTGATGCAGAGTTGAAAGATATAATTGGATAACATCAGTGTATTGATGATACCAAACCCCAAACCGATTGATGACTCACGGTTTCATTTAAAAGTAGAAACAAAGAGAGAAAGCTAGAACCCTGCAGGATTCCACACAGAAGGCACAAAGCAGTGATCTCTCCTGCTCAACCAACTAGAACAGGCCCTAGAGAAAGGAAAGAAAATCAGCATAAAATAATCCCCAGAGAGCCAACTCAGAAGGATACCGTGGTGGATAGTGTTCAAAGCCACTGAGAGATAAAGGAATACAAAGATGGATGTATCACCACCATCTCAGCTCCACTACTGGTCATCTACAAGCATGACCAAAACTATCTCAGTACTAAATCTCAGCCTGAAATGGGTCTAGACTCTAGACCAGGGGTGTCAAACTTGCAATGTCACATATCGTGACTTATTGTGACTTTTTTTCCATTGCCGGCAATGGGGTGGATGCGGTTTCGCTATGACACAAACCAGCCCATGGTCCGGCAGTTTGACACCCCGGCTCTAGACAGTCCATTGCCTCCAGAGTCCTCATCAGATGCAAACTGGTCACTTTCTCAACAACCTTCCCCAGAAAGAGAAGGTTCAAGACTGGTTGATAATTATCGAACATGTTGTATCTAAGATGCCTCTTGAGGGGAGGAGGGTTTCACTGCATCTTTTAGGGTAGGGAACACTGCCCCCTGTGTCAAAGACTGCTGCTGGTCACAAAGTTCTATTTCCCCAACTGTTTCTAATTCTATATTAAAGTTCTCTTACAGGTTACACAACAGTTTCCATGTATTTGACAGAAACTGGGAATATAGGCGTTGTGGGATCAATCTTTCCTATTTCTGTGATTTCCATTCCATCTTCCCAATCTCTAAGACATTTATTACTGAGTTTGGTTTGCGTCCTACACAGGAACACAATCCCACAGCTTCTCCATCTGTTGTGCAAGGTATGATTCTAATTTCTCATCCTTCCATGTGCATATCTCGATGACAGACTGCTTCCCCCTTCCCCCATCACAGCAGGAAGCTCTTTGGGATAGACTGAAGACTGGCTAAAACAATTCAGATTTCTTCTTGCAACCTAAATTGCAGTGTTAAAGGAACAAACCCGATGGCAAATCGGGGAGGGGGTAAACTGCTTATTCCAGCAGCATGATTAGATATTCTGGACTTACTTCCAAGTAAAAAGAATGGATGGATAGATGGATGGATGGATGGATGGATGGATGGATGGATGGATGGATGGATAAAGATAGATAGAGAAAGAAAGAGATGATAGATGGAGAGAGAGAGAGATCAACTGGTTTGCTCATCTCATACTAACATTGAAGTGGAAAAATAAATACTCTTTGGGTAATGTTATTTTCTGTTTGGTGAAGCATGATCAAAGTGAATTTGAAGATTATGTGTTCCATGTAGTTTTTTCCTTATTACCTCACTTCAGGTCATATAAACCAATCAGAGTTTAACATTGACCCACAACTTAGTAAAATCTTAATTCAGAATAACTCTAAACCAATCTAGAGATTCTAGAGATTATATCCAATTGATGGTGTTGTTCATGTAATTTCCCTGTAAATGATTTCATAAGTAGTCCTTTGGCTGTTACCTGTAACTTTGAATCCAGTCCAGTAGCAAACTCTGCCTCTGCCGGTTAGTCAAAAGCATTGGTGGGCTTTTTCCATTGCACATGACTTGGCTTTTTCCTATGGCAATAGTGAGTTTGGTACAAGCAAAAGAGATTTCTATTTCTACAATCAATTTGACAGCAGACAACCTCTGCATAATTATTCCCGAAGCTTTCTGTGATGCCTTGTTGTTGATAAGAAGAGTGTGTCCAAGTGCCTGGCATTTAAAAAATAATTAAACAAACACGGGACTAAATAGAAATGTGTTGAAATTATAAAACTGCAACTAAACTACAATCGTTGTAGGTTGGTTTATATGTGGCTAAGTCTGGGGAATGTGATGTACATACATGAACTATGGAGCCTGTTTGGTGTAATAGTAAAAGTGCTGGCTTAGAAACTAGAAGACCGTGAATTTTAGGCCTGCCTTAAGGAGGGTGTAGTGGCCTGGTGGTTAAGACGCTGGGTTTGTTGACCTGAATGTTGGCAGTTCAGGACTCAAGTACTGTGTGATGAGGTGAGCCCCTATTCTTGCCCCAGCGTCTGTCAACCTAGCAGTTTGAAAGCATGCACATGTGAGTAGATAAATAGATATCACTTTGGAGGGAAGATAACGGCATTTAGTGTGCCTTGGTGTGTAGTCATACTGGCCATATGACCACAGAACAGTCTTCGGACAATGCTAGTTCCCTCGGCTACGAAACAAAGATGAGCACCTAGAATTGGATGTGACTGGACAGGGGAAACCTTTCCTTTTGCCTTTTAAACATGAAAGCCAGCTGGGGGATTTGGGGCCCACCCTTCTCTCTCTGTCCAGCTCACCTGACAAGTTCGTTGTAGTCGGAAAATAGGAAGCATCTTCAGGAGGGCATAGTGAGGCGAATGACAAAAAGAGAATCACAACATTCAGTACAAACTCTGTCCCTTTAGTGCATGCCTTATGAGATCACAAACACATGGGAAAGGGGTACAGTTTTTACCATTCTGATGAAAATCTTTCCTCTTGGAAATGTCTTTGTGCTAAGAGCTAATATGAGGATGGCATCACATGAGGTAACAATTTAATGTTGTGTATAATCCATAGGTGAAGAAGGTATCATAGTTCCTAAATTATGTTTAGCTGAAAAGAAGATATGGAGTCATCACAATTTGTCCCTGTGTCATTGCTACTATAGAAGCTGTCCTGGCTATCACTGAGGTTCTAGGTACAATTCAAAATCCTGGCAGTTACCTATAAAACCCTACATGGTATAGAGATTACATATCTTTGGGACCATGAGTCTCCATTTGTCTCTACTCAGCCTACAAGCTCAGTCAGGGCTGGCATGTTCTGAGTCCCATCAATTAAACAATGCCACCCAGATGTGCCCCCTCTTCCTAATTCTGTTCTGTGAAACAAGATTATGCCTGTGATCCAGATAACCCTAATCTTGCCAACCTTAAAGACATTGGGCCAGGAGATTACATTATCCTGTGCCAGCATGATATGTTTTTATTGAGATGTGATTTGGCCTGTTGATTTTTAATTATTTGTTAGCCACCAGAGTCACATGGCAAGTAGGCAACCTTAAAATAAAAATTGAATAAAGAAATAAGATATGTCATTCATATGAATCCTATTGCTTCCTCTATGACTTCATTCATGCATGTGAGGTTTGCAAACTTTAGCCAAAAGTATAGGGAGAGAGCTTCCTGCCCTGAGAATTTTATAATTAAAAATACAAAAGAACAGAGGCCAGAGGAATGAGCAGGTTGGGGCGAGAGACATATTAGACTGTGGAGACTAGGAGGAAGTGAGACAAATACTGAAATTGCAATCCAAAACTTAATCCCTTGGGATATACAGAACTGACTCTTGGAAAACTGTATTCTTAAGATGTGTTTCTCACTAAGTTTACATCATGCAAATTCCCTCCTTTGTGTATTATTTGCAATTGTAGATACATGCATATTTTTGTCCCACCAATTCATGGGGAAAGGAAATGCAGAGTAAATGCATTTGCAAGCAAACAAGCAGGAAATAAAAGACCGCAAAACTAAAGAAACAAATAGGTAGCTAGGACCTCCTTCATTTTGCTAACATGTCTGAAACTGATAATCGGAAAAGGTGAGGCTTCTTTGGCCTGTGAACACAACTGAGAAATGGGGCTGCACAAGAAAGCTCTGTTGGTAAATAATTAATTGGATTGGCGTGGAGCTTGTTTGATAAATGCACTGAATTATAGATAAATAAATCTCATTGCCAGCAAAGGCAGAGGACAAGGACCTTTCCTTGGGTTCATTGCTGTGCTTATTAAGCTTTATTCTTGGTGGTTCATTACGAAAAAAAGAAGAATGATTCAGGGCTCAAGCATATCTACAGCTTCTCCTCTCTGTCCTTCTCAGTATTTTTGATTAGTTTGTATTCATGGAATCACATTTGTTATGCCATGAGCCATAATAATGATTGTCAGATGTCTGAAAGTCCCATGACAATATTTGGGTAATATCCATGGTCAAGACCCAGCTCATTATATAGGTAGTTCTCAATTTACAACCATTCATTTAGCGACTAAAGTTACAGTGGCACTGTAAACAGTGACTTAGGACCAGTCCTAGCCCTTACGACCATCACAGTATCCCGACAGTTACATGATCAAACTTGGAGCCCTTGGCATCTGGCATGTACTTAAACAGTTGCAACACCCTGCAGTCATGTGATTGCCCTTTGTAACCTTCTCAGCCAGATTCCAACAAACAAAGTCAATGGGGGCTGGATTCTCTTAATAGCCATGTGATTCACTTAACAACTGTGATGATTTCCTTCTTAACAGTCACAAAACAGGTCATAAAACTGGATGCAACTCACTGAACAACCACTTTTCTTAGTAATGGAAGTTCTGGTTTTAATTGTGGTTGAGGACTATTTGTAAAGTAATTTATAGACTGGGACATTCCAACTTTGTTTATTTTAAATACTATAGATGTGAAGAAGCCACAATATTGCTGTGGGAAGGTTATGATCAGTTATAAAATGGCTACCAGATCTAAAAACAGTTCTGATTTTAACCCCTGGCATGTACTACTTCTTTGTCTGCCTCAACTAAACAATGCCACTCTATGCTGTGAATATACTTTTATTTAAATCAAGCTTTGAAAAGAGGTGGGAAAAAATTCAGATTCATTCTTCTTCAGCCATTCTAGGCATTGGTGATGAGCCATCAAAATGGCGTAGAGTTGGGGATTGATTCAGCTTAGTTAATTGAATAACAGGATAACAGAGTTGGAAGGGACTTTGGAGGTCTTCTAGTTCAACCTCCTACTCAAGCAGATACCATTTCAGAAAAATGGTTATCCCAGTGGTGGCGAACCTATGGCACGCGTGCCAGAGGCGGCACTCAGAGCCCTCTCTGTGGGCACATGTGCCGTTGCCCCAGTCCTAGGTCTTCAGCTGGGTTTTATAAAACCTTTTCGCTTTAGGCCTCTGCCACCATGTACAAAAAAAAAAAAGGTTCAATCAATCAGTCAATTTCAACTTCTCGCAGGAAAAAAAAAGATCTTGCAAAGTTGGGATTGATTGAACTTTTTAGTCCCACCCAGTCTGCTGTTACCACCGCAGCCACACCCACCCAATGGGCCACACCCACCCAATGGGCCACACCCACCCAATGGGCCACACCCACCCGGCACCTGACGATGCATAAGTGGGTTTTGGGTTGCAGTTTGGGCACTCGGTCTCTAAAAGGTTTGCCATCACTGGGTTATCCAATCTCTTCTTAGAAACCTCCAGTGTTGGAGAACCCACAATTTCTGTAGGCAAGTCGTTCCACTGAATAATCGTACTAACTCTTAGGAAATTTCTCTTTAGTTCTAGGTTGGTTCTCTCCTTGATTAGTTTCCATCCATTGTTTCTTGTCCTGTCTTTGGAAAATAGGTTGCCCCCCTCTTCTTTCTGGCAGCTCCTTACATATTGGAATACTGTAATTAAATCACCCCATCCTTCTCATCATTAAATTATTATTTATTATTTGTTATTATTTATTTGACTTCTATGCCGCCCTATTCCAGAGAACTCAGGGCGGCTCACAACATAATAGAAATCAACATATAAAAATACATGTATATAAAACCCCTTAATTTAAAAAACCAATCATTCAACATACACACAGACATACACTGGCTTGGGGCAAGATGTTAACTGCCCCAGGCCTGCCGGCAGAGGTGTGTTTTAAGTAATTTACGAAATTAGACATATCAAATTCCTGTGACCATTCTTTGTATGTTTTTATCCTCCAATCCCTTAATCATCTTTGTTGCTCTTCTCTGCACTCTTTCTAGAGTCTCAACATTTTTATATTAAATTATAATATAAATTATATTACATAATATAATATATTACATAATATAATATTATAATATAAATTATATTACATAAAAATATAGTTGATTTTTTTAATGAATGATTACAGTAACCCATGGGGGCCACCCTGCACTCTATTCCTATAAAGATTTTCCTTGCTTTGGTGCTGTATGACATTCCATGCCCTTTGTTTCTGGTCAATGACAGTTGGGTTTGTGACAATGATCTTTGCCTATTGCAAAGGCAAGTAGGCACATTGTTTTATTGGTGCTTGAGGATCAGCTGAATTAAAATGTATGGGTATCATCCAGCTTTCTATTTCCGTATGGATTTAATTGTGAGGTACATTCTATTATTCCAAGGGCATGGCAGTGCTGCCTAATCAGTTTGTAATACAGAAGAGGAAATCCTTCATTCCTGAGTGAGGGGGGAAAATCCTTCCTTACAAGTGATTTATAAAGAAACAAATCCAAGATACTTTTGTCACAACACCTCTTTGCAAAGCAAGCTATCTGATAGTTCCCAGAAAAACATGCTTCCACTGAAGACTATATTTTCTTTGAGTATTCATGTGGCAGAGTTACTCCAAGGATTGTCCCTCATACATATGTGTGCATTTACATGTGATAAATATACCCAACAGGAGCCACAATTAAATCTCCATAGAAGAAGTACTGG